>OX439008.1:9112500-10312500 GCA_949316495.1 Amphiduros pacificus
CATGTTGAATAATTGAATATTCCATTACTAGTGCATAATATTCAGGTATGTGAGTACTTACTCGTTAAAGGAGTCATCACAAAGCTCTATTCAATCTTTGTGGCACCAAATAATAGGCCACTTGATTAACTTGGAGTAGATTTGGTGTATGTGCTACTCACGGCTAGGAGCCAAGTTTGGATTAATTAGAACAGAAATACTTGCTCAGATGCTAACCCTTTAATGTTAAACCGCAGTTGAAAATTGGTTAGAAGAGGAGGCGAATGCGAGGGTTGAAATTATGTTGTGTGACGGCACTATGACATACATCCGGTCCAATATGCCTGTCACCATAGTGACACCGATTGTCACCCGGATGTTTTGTAATCACTTGGTACCATATAAATCCTTTTAGAAATATATACAAGACTCAAACGTGATATTTATTAGAGGTAGAAATTTCTTAAGAAATTAAGCTACTTCCCATTGTCTTCAGCACACGGGTATTCTACACAAAATCCTGTTAAATGAAAAGGCACAGGAATTTTCACTCAAGGCCACCATATTGTGGCCTTAATGAGTACTTAATGGTCGTAATCTCGTGGGCATTCGTGAATGAGATCAGAGCGAGAGTTGCAGTTCGTTACTGAGTACGATTGTTACTGAGGTAATACCATGCTATCCTTTTGAAGAGATTACAATGCTAATGAATACATCTATAATAACCAGATTACTCAAATAGTATCATAGACAGGAAAGCCTTGGTAATCCGATGAATTATTATCCTAAATCTATTTTGTTGTTCCTCTTCTTTCTCATAATATAGAATATTGTCTAAAATAATAGCTATTTATATATTACTCAAGGAAAAGATAGGTTCGAGTTTGGTATATCATATATTTTCAGAGTTACTCTTGACATTAATAGCCTATTTTGATTATTTCTTAGATAAAAGTCATCTCGTTTTCCCTTATCTGCTCAGTGCAAAGCATAGTCTACCATATCATCAAAATTATATATCTATCTCAAATCCTTAATTGCTAAATGTGTTTTCTCTATTCTGTACATAACAGATATCTGGAATATTGCATGCTTGATTTGAGTAACATACTGTATATTTTACCTTATCAAAATATACCGTCACACGCAATGCATATCAATGTCTTTTTACACTGGTAGAACTGTATATTACCTTTTATGCAGCCTTCTTTCCTCGTTATGTCCTGTTTATACAAAAGGTAAGTATATATCTGATAGCACATTGCAGTCTCCAAGTTGCAGTTGGATATTGTTGCACATATCAATCTGATATGACATGCACACATATGACAGACAACTGTGTCAATACAAGCCTCCAGACGGCCCATGAGGTTCGGTCGCTCATCTTTAAGAGACCACACAAGCCACCATTCTTGAGAGAGAATAATTCTCATTAGTGTATAGTTATTGCAATTACTGCAGTCTATTGTAATGTGGAAGTATGAGAACGGCCAGCAGAAGTGACACCAAAGCTGCTGTAGTCTTTTGCTAAACCAATTACTGCATAATTGGTCAATGTCAGATAGGATCCTGCCTGCAGAGGGACTGGTGGGTGGACAACATAAGCTCATTATGCCCAACACACTGCCAATAATTATCCACAAGGACTATAGTCATATTAAACTTTTTCTATAAAACCTTTCCAAGCCGTGCTTTCTGACAAGACATGTTTGACAGATGGAATTTGGACACATCTGATTATAACTTGTAGGCAGTTTTGAATGGGGCAGGTGAAATATCTATGTCACTTGTTTGTATTTTCACAAATAATGCAAGATAAAAATAAAAAGTGTCAGGATTAGTGCTTGTGTGCCAAGATAGTCAAATGACAAGATGGTTAAATGACAAGCTGGACAAATACCAATGATGGTCAAATGACAATGATGATCAAATAATAATAATGGTCAAATAACAACGATGGTTAAATGACAATGATGCGTTTATGGCGATATTGGTCGCATATCAATAATATTCACATAGCAATTAGAGGTCAAGGGTCGTGGCGCAGTTGGTTGGAATGCTAGCTCATTAGCAACAGTTCCTCTTTGGTGATCCAAAGGTTGTGGGTTCTATCCCGGCCATGCCGAGATTGAATTCATCATACAATTTCACATGATATCATGTGACATTATATATTTTCGATGTCTGGTTTACACAGACTGATCTCAAAAAAACAATTTCCCAGCCTTTTAGTAAAAGATTAAAAGGTGTTGGCAAATCACACCAGATAATTGGTCCTGGTTTGAGGTCCCAACTTAATAAGCTTCATTACTTGAGGGCATTCTCACAGCTCTCATGTATTTGTTATATGCATTCAAGGAGAGGGACTTATTTCTTTACAAGACAAAAGAATGTGCACAGAATATGTCTGCATGGAGAAGTTATTTTTGTAAAGACTAGTAACAGTATCCGCCCAGTAGCGGCATGTCACGCGCACAGAGTGGTCAGGCGAGTCCGAGGGAGCTTTCAGACATCATCAAAGCACATGCGACCTATGTCAGTTCTGCCTTAGCTCAGGTTTACCTCTATCCAGACCTGACATCCATGTATCTCAATGCAGTGCGTGATTCCACGCTACCCAAGGACATTACAGAAGTCATTAAACAGTATATCTTTATAATGTGTACGGCCTTACTGTATATCTGGCATTTAGTCTATTACTTGGGTCGCGTGTCTTAGAGAGACTTGCACAGAGCGTCAATGCTCTAAGAGTTGTGTACTTGTTGTGTGTCTTCATCAGAAATATATACAAATCAGCGCTGATTGCTGCGGCTTCTGTGTTCTCCTGTCCACAAACTTTGAAACTGTACACATTTGGAAACGCTGAATATCATCGTATTCTAAAGGACCTGGAAAACATGGCAAAGCTAACATTGTACCATCGAGTTCTGAGATGATGAACTTCTCCTTGTGATCTTAATGTAGATGGGATGGAGTTGGCGAATCTCCATAACCTCCCGTCATATCGTATTCACAATCTGCCAAATAATGTCACAAATACTTTGCCCATCACATTCACGCTGAGCACAGAGCTCCATTGATTCTCAGCTGTATGAAATCTTAAAATATCTATGGCCGGGGGTTTCCTCAAGGTTTCAATAGGAGGCGGTTTTACGGATCACAAATCGCGCTGTTTTGTTGTCATGAAAAGTAACTGTATACATGGGCATTCTTCATTTCAGGTTCAAAGAAAACTCACGAAAGTACGTTTTGAATTACAAAGGTTCACCAATACGATAAACACGGCTTATTACGCACTTTATTTAAACCCGTAAACGTTATTACTACGTGGAAAAGAGCTAGATGGAAAAACAGGAGAATCGCACAAAAACGGCAACCGGAGAATCGCACAAAAACGGCAACAGGAGAATCGCACAAAAACAGCAACAGGAGAATCGCACAACAGAGGCAACCGGAGAATCGAACAAGAACGGCAACGGGAAAATCGCACAAAAAACTGCAACAGGAGATTCGTACAATAAACGGCAACAGGAGAATTGCACATAAACAGCAACAGGAGAATTGCACATAAACAGCAACAAGGGAAGCATGCAGAAACGGCAAAAGGGGAAACGTACTTACACGTACGTATATGTGGCAGGCGAGGGGCTTGCTCTTTGACCCATATCCGTTGAGTTATTTGCGGTCTTAAATCTCCCGCCTGTTCATAGTCAGATTTAGGCCGTATTTGGAACCGGTGATGGATCGCAACCTAGAAACATCATGCTAGGATCCAATAGCCTTTTAGCAACTTAGCTCAATTGCCCGTGAGTTTCATTAAACAAAGTGGACTTATATCCCGTGTAACACCTTTGGATTTCCCCCTGGTCCCTGATGGGCCTCATCCGGGACATTTGTAGAGGTGTGTAGAAGGTTCATCTTATTTCGCCTGTCAAAGTAGTTCCCAGTGGCGCTGATTGGCTACGTGATAGGGTATATGTATCAATCCGCCAGCCTTATCTCTTCGCCACCGCGCTCACAATTGTTTTAACTACAAATAAGTGAGTGTGAGTAGACTGGGCTCATCCAAGCTCCACTGCTTAGCGCTACTAACCCAGATAGACTCTTCATCAAGCCATCTATCCTGATCAGTAAGGTGGAGGGCGGCCCGATCAGCGCCTGCCACGATTATACCCACAATGCAATCTCCACTTCCCTTGATAGCATATGTGTACTCCCATCTGATATAGATCATATGCAATATAAAATAGGGGAGAAGAATGTGCCTGGTGTACTTTTCAAGCAAATGCTGTTTTATAGATGTTTATGGATGTTGAAAAACATGATCTTAGGGCACGCTGTATCCGCCTACAGTGCACGCCGCGGTTGTTTTTTATCATTATTCTTTGTCCTTCTGTATTGTGTTTTGAGATTTCTTGATATATGCATCATGCACTGACAACACTCTCTAACCTGCTATACATTTTGGATGATATCATATGTGGTCTGGTTTTTGGAAGATGCAGATGATTCATGTGCAATTAACGTGAACGGATCTTTTATTATTTTGAATCTCGTAACGGTAAGCATCCATTATGCCATACTAATGGGATCAATTTGTCCAGAAGAGGGCACCACTTAACTCTTGTCATCATTTCCAGAAACCAACAGATCTGTCCAATATTCTCAATATACTAAAATTGAATTTTTGTGAAAATTTATATGAACACAAAAAAGTCCACAAATAAGTCAATATGGATATCCTATTGTGATTCTGACTATTATTCTTATGGGTAATTTAACCAAATTTGTCTAACCAAGGTAGTCCAGTTGTGTCTCACTCTAGCCAAACTGAAAACTATCACCAATCTTTGAAAAGATCCGGGCATTGAATTCCGATGACAGTATTCTATCTGACATGATGTAGTCTCTTGTTGTTACACAAGTTATTCATGAATCGGGAAAACAATAGCTGTGTTATACAAAATGAATTGATAGTGCTATTATTTGTATCAGATAACTTGTCTGTTGCTATTTAACCTTAGCTGTCATTTAGTAAGTTTGTATTAATTATAAGTAATCTCACAAAGGTGAAAAAACACAGGATGTTTTATCCTTAAAAAAATAACTTAACTATGGATTATTCATTATATATGGATATATTCATTGTATATGGATATATGGTATACATTTGTTCCTAAGTGGCAGTCATATGATGGTTGTGCATCCCAAATTGACATAAATTTTCCCAAAATTCCCAATGAAATAAGTATTCTTATACAATTGACAATTATGGGTCTGCAATCTGGCATTTTTTCCAGTCAGTTTTGAACACTGTTTCTTGGTGCCAAAATATGTAATATCCCTCACAGACCTTCGGCACAAAATGGCTTTGTTTGCTAAAACCACGAAATGACAGAACCTTTTGACCGTTGCACTCTCTCATTTATTTCCTGTATGTGAAAATAGAAAGAGCCCACATTATCTGTCTTGTGTTTGTGGAGAATTGTCATGGACACTGTTGTGATCTGTGCTGGTAGTGACAGCCATATGTCAAGTGTCTGCACACACGTCTGCCCCTCGTATTGTTGCTTTCCTGAGAGGTATTTGCTGTCCTGGTTTACCATTGTGTGCGCAGCTCCCTCTGGTGCTCGTCCATATCACACCACCCACTGTATTATCGCTCATCGAAACAAATTTGTAGGTTGTTTTTTTCGCCTCTTTGTCAGAGGGTAATATGACAACCTCCGTCTAATCTTATTGATAAAAATTGAATAACTGCTGAAATATTAACAGGCAGTTATTGTTAAAGAGATAAAATTCAGATTATATATTGTTTTCAAATTATTTTAATGTAGTCCCCCTGTCATTTACATTGTATTGTACGTTCACACTCTCCGCAGGATTATAAACAATATATAAATATAACTCTTTGACCTTTGATGTGGGTAATAAAGCTAAGATACTACTAAAATTAACAGACACCTGTATTATCCAGATATCACGTAGTGCAAACCCATAATATTGGTGTGGTATTGTTATCTGGTACATTAACTAATGCGCTGAGCAATTCAAAGGTTCACAGAAAAACTGAAAAGGCGAGCTTATGATTACTTAGCAAAGAGTCACGAGCAGTGAAATCTGATATGTATAATTGACATTATAAAACATTATTTCTTAGAGCCGTGTCTTAAAGCAAATTCAATGGCTTTTTTTAGTGGCGGGGCCCGTATGTAGCGTCCGAGTGATGGACGACCAGTGTATTATGAGGGGGTTTACGATGAAGCAGGAGTTACTGCGAGCTTAAATGTGAGTTATTCTTCCTTATATTATGTGAAAGGATTGGCTTCGTTGATACCCAATAGAACAGACCCCCGCGGATTTCGGGGATTACTCCCCAGCCTGCCCGCCATTATGACCTAGATCTAGCGTGTGGCCAGATTTTAGGTCTATATGAATCGTGCAGGTCTGGAGCCCTGATGAGGCAGGAGAGAGATCCTATAGGAAACCTCGTCTAGGTGGCGCTGCTTATAACTGGGGCTCAGCTTCTCAGCTTTGATCTTCTGTCCCGGCCGGTCACATCAGGTAGACCTCGCCGATTTTAATGTCTGCCACGCTTCCACGGGCATTGCTCACAAACCCTCCGGGTATGGGTGGATGAGTATATTACTAGTATAGAGGGGAAACGTTGATATAGATGTTGATATGGATGGCTGAGAATAGAGCTAGTATAGAAGGGACACTTAAGACGTTGATATGGATGGCTGAGTGTAGGGGGGGCACTTAAGACATTGATATGGATGGCTGAGTGTAGGGGGGGCACTTAAGACGTTGATATCGATGGCTGAGTGTAGGGGGGACACTTAAAACATTGATATGGATGGCTGAGTGTAGGGGGGACACTTAAGACATTGATATGGATGGCTGAGTATAGAGCTAGTATAGAAAGGACACTTAATATGTTGATATGGATGGCCGAGTGTAGGGGGACACTTAAGACGTTGATATGGATGGCTGAGTGTAGGGGGGACACTTAAGACGTTGATATGGATGGCTGAGTGTAGGGGGACACTAACGATGTTGATATGGATGGCTGAGTATATTGCTGGTATAGAGGGGACACTAAAGACGTTGATATGGATGGCTGAATATATATCTGGTATAGAGGGGACACTAAAGACGTTGATATGGATGGCTGAGTATATATCTGGTATAGAGGGGACACTAAAGATGTTGATATGGATGGCTGAATATATATCTGGTATAGAGGGGACACTAAAGACGTTGATATGGATGGATGAGTATATATCTGGTATAGAGGGGACACTAAAGATGTTGATATGGATGGCTGAATATATATCTGGTATAGAGGGGACACTAAAGACGTTGATATGGATGGCTGAGTATATATCTGGTATAGAGGGGACACTAAAGATGTTGATATGGATGGCTGAGTATATATCTGGTATAGAGGGGGCACTAAAGATGTTGATATGGATGGATGAGTATATATCTGGTATAGAGGGGACACTAAAGATGTTGATATGGATGGCTGAGTATATATCTGGTATAGAGGGGACACTAAAGATGTTGATATGGATGGATGAGTATATATCTGGTATAGAGGGGACACTAAAGATGTTGATATGGATGGCTGAGTATATATCTGGTATAGAGGGGACACTAAAGATGTTGATATGGATGGATGAGTATATATCTGGTATAGAGGGGACACTAACAATGTTGATATGGATGGATGAGTATAGAGTATACTAAAGTATAAAAGTGGATGGAGATGAATTAACAGAAATATATACAGATTCGTCAATTTTATGTATGTTTGCGTGGATAGATAGATATATTTAGTTTTATTTAAAAAGACAAATAACTTGTTTATATTGAAAAACAAGCATGCAGGTTATATGGATGTACAAATAAATGCAGATAGACAGATAATCTGGAGTTGATAAGAACTGACAAATATTCGCAGATTACTATAAAAAAATAGATGAGTCTGTTGCTATGGATACATCCAAGCAGTTGATGAAAAGGTCGAAAAAGAGCTATGAAAATTGATGAGATTGACAAGAATGTTGAGCAAGGGACATATGTGAAAACAAATTGTGATTGTGAAAATCAACGAAAACGTATAAAATGAAATATTTGAAAAGAATAAAAAAGAATCATCGTGCATATGTGCAAGTCTCCTATCAAAAAGAAGATTTATAAATTGAAATAAAACAATGATATTTTTTATGAATAAAATTTGCGACAAATAAAACACCATTGTTGTCCCCAATGCACATAATATCTAATGAAATATATTATCATATTTCACTTGCAAATGTTCCGCACAAAACGATAGATTTCAATTTACAAATACCAAAAGAAAATATTCTTATATTGAGCAATCTTTAGTAAAACAATTTTGTTCATACAGTACCATCTTATTGATGTCATCCATTATAGAAATAATTTACATGGATGCAATTTTCAACTCAAAAACACTATCATTTACATAATAATCAGCATTTCCATTATACAATCTACCGAAAGGTAAATGGAAACTATACGGTTTTTAAGGAAAACATATAGTAACATGTTATTTCAAAGTGGCAGCGACCTAATGATCACAGGGTAGTTAATCACGTGACCCAAAACCCACCTCTGATGGTTAAATCGTATTTTTAGCTATGCTGCACTTTTCATTAGTGTGCTGGAACCAAATAGACCAGGAGCGCGGTGAGTTATCGAACTGTGTCCAAGGAATGAGAAATATTGAGTGCAGTGGCCGAGATGAGCAGGGAAATTACCGCTTCCAAAACTACCAATCCAGTGTAAATTGAATCCGAATTTGTCTCTATGCTAAGTACCATTGATTGGGACGGTCGGCTGGCACTGGTGAAATACAGAGTTTGACACAAATAAGGGGCATATGGACACTTTTCTTTTCCCGTTGAACCTCGGTGCCAGGAAAAGTTCACCCGAATTGCTGGCCAACGCCTTATTAGCCAAGCAGCGAAGTTATTCACCAGCCAATATCGTCATATTGATGTTCAAATTATATCCAATGAGATTTGTTTCTGTGGATTTCTGTATGATATAAGCTATAAGATGTTGGAGAAGTTAGAAGAAGATTCGTGGAGAATGGATATAAGGATGATAGAAGAATAAGAGCTTCATCCGGGTCCTCATTACTAAGAAATCTTTGTTATAAATCCTCAGTGAGGGACCATTCAACCATTATAATGAGCCTGCAGATACTTCGGGGATTCCAACTTCAGGACAGAATAAACATACTCATAGAGTCATTAAAACTTACACATATTCAAATTTACATGAAAGTCAAAGCGATGCATTATAAATTAAGCTTGTGGTATTACTTTTTGTGTAAATTAAGGATAAAACACTAGAGGATCCCTATTTCTCTCTCCAAGCCTGAGTAGGCATAGGTATGATGTTTACCAAACTAATTGCCTCTTTTGTTATAATGCAGAATTTTACACGTTTACACCAATTACTCTCCATAGCAACGATTGTTTGCACTTAGAGAACAAGTTTTTTTTCTGTGGAAAGATCAAGACATTGCGTATCAATGCAAAAATGGCCAGACCATAAATATCTGCCTTATGGCCAATAATACTGACACTTTTGTCAAAATAACCTTCATATAAAAGGGTATATATATATATATATATATATATATATATATATATATATATATATATATATATATATATATAAAGTCAGGCGAATCCAGTTTGTGTTCACAGATCACATGCTACAGAAACAAAATGTATATCAATTATTTGGGTTCCGACGCCTCTGATCCAGTACACACACTTGATATAGTTGCCCTAATAACTTTGATATTTTTAATCACAATGTAATGAATCGTATTTTCATGTTTGAAAATGTATACATTTAACTGGCATCTGTGTGCTTTCGTTTTAAAGCCGTCATCGTCATATTCTGATCTTGGAGGATCAGAAGTTCTCTTTTCATGTCTCCTATTTACTGACTTTGTTCATCTGACACCATTAAATATTCAATATGTCTGTACTATGGCACCCACACTGTTGTGCTTGCTGTCATATGGAGGCAATCAGAAGTCCAGGAGGAGCCTTCCATCACATTTCTCACCACTTACCCCCTTCATTATCAAGCAACATTAATACAGATTTCACTTTAAGTTTCTTTACAAATTGGATTGAGGACCTATTCGTGCTACATGCAAAGTCAATTTGGGCAGGTCCTATGTCTGGCGGAGGGATATGCAATGGTAGTGCGTAATAAGAGGGCATGTCACGGTGATATGGCGACTCTTACTGGAACCATCTGTGAAATTATGGGCTTGCAAACCAATCCTCTGCTTCACATGATCACATTCTTATTGATTCTATAGAGATTTATATAATAAGCTGTGCGATGTTTTCACAAAATCCACCTTTTATGTGTCATAAATCGAAAACAATGGCGGAGTAATATGAAATCTAGCCAGATCCCACGTGATGGACGAGAATCTCTCAGGACATGCTGCAATCCCGTGTGGTAATGGGAGATCTCTTGCAATATGATACATCACGGGATATGTCCACTTTTATATTCTAGTCCTGTCCCAGGGATACGTTCTAGCCAGATCAATTTCACAATTTGCAATAAATATAGCTGTAAATATGGGCGAGATTTATTAAGAATAATACTGTGGGCAAAACTGATCACTAACAATTTCAATGAATCAAGGAGATCCAGAGCAGGAAAACAAAACACAAATATGAATATTTTAAACTATAAAGAGTAATTTAGGCCGAACAGTATGTGTCTGTATAATTGGTTTTCACAAAGTCATGTATATGAATTCCGAGATCCGGAGGGCTAGCACCGCCACTGAACATTATTTCAGTATCGAAGTTTGGAACTTCCATCCAAAGCTTGTTACTTTCATTGATCCGCGAGAGCCAAAGCTGTAGCTGCAAATATTGATGTATGTGTAGGATATTTTAGTCAAAAGAAATAAAACTAGTAAAATAAAGTCTATTTTTTACATGATATGATAGATGTAATGTTGATGTGGTGATATTGTTTATAGCAGGCTGTCAGGAACTGTTCACTCAAGTTCATCATAGTCTCGCAAGTGCCTGCAATTGTGTTTGTGGTGTGATTCGCTGTAATGTAATATTGTTGTGGTCAAAAGATGGTCCTCTCTGACAGCCCAGTAACCACGCCACAATCACAAAGTCGATGCTAGTCTGTCTGGCATACAACTCCCGGACCCTAAAAAACATTGATTTTTATGTGGAGGAGGCACAGTAACAATCAGAAAGGTTATCAGACAATCTCTCAGCTCTGTTCTCATCCTGACTACTCCAACAATCTGAACCAGCGCCACACGTATTAGTATGCCGCTTATATCGCCAGCGTCACCAGCGTTATTCATCAAAATCGCAATGGTGCAAACAAAACCTCGATTCTTCCTGGGATCAGGAAAGGCAAGGGTTCTATTATACCACCGAGTTTGACACTCCTCAGAAACTTTATACTGAGATATCAATCACTTTATCCGCAAATTGCCACAGGTCAAGTGTGTGTACTTGTATCTAAACAAGACATCTAAAACCCACAAGGGAAATCTGAAGATCATCCATTACATTATTGTCTGTCGTACGACACCATGATATATGCGATATTGATCATATCATTCTCCATTCTTACCGGTTGATAAAGACCATTCCATCGAAAACAGGTATGAAGTTTTGGTGTCCATGCCATGGCATGTTGCCAACTCATCCATTCCTTCCACAATGGCCATTCCCCTCAGACTGCACCCAATTACTCATCCCACCATGCCTTGTTTAACAAACCATTTACTTCCTCTCAATTCGGCCAATCAGTTTACTCTAAAGTAGTTAGGTGCGGGACAGTTGCATGCAGAGCGGACGACCAATGTTTCAATGTTTTCTCTACTTGTTAGATGTTTTGTTTGAAGTGTGAAGGGCATTGCCCAAAATGGTGCCTCTGGTAGGCTAGATATAGAGCTTTTCAGTTTTTTCATTGACTATTGTATTTATCTTCTCCAAACTATATCATCTCTTCATAAATTATGCATTGGTTTTTGAAGCATTGAGTTTTTTTGTCTGAGAATGGCCAAGCACTGTCCAAACAGAGCGAACCAGAACTGCTGCTGGTCACAAGCAAACACTATATATCAGAGATACTGTCAGTATGCAGTGTAAAAACAGGACCTTAGAACGAATCATATCTCAGAAATACTGTCAGTATGTAGTAAAGAACAGGGTATAAGAATGAATAATATCACAAGATACTACCAATATACAGGGTAAAGAGAGAGCATTTAGGCTGGCTATAAATTCAATGAATCATATATCAGAGATTCTACCCAGATGCATCATATCTTTGAGAATTGTTGGCATGTACTATTAGAGAGTCATTCAAAGCTGTCATGACTTCACAACAAGGGATCTCCTTCAATTTAGTGGAATAAAACAAATGAAATCAATGGATGAAGCAATGACCGTCCCGTGTGGCACATATCACAGACGTGACCTATTGACACAGTTTTAAGCCTTTAAGCATGATATCACATACAAGGTGAGCAGCTCACAGCACCATACTGTTGACTTACACAAACAGGATTAGGGCTTGAGCATCAAAGGGTCGGCAAACGGGTAATAGGTCCCTTGAGAAATCAAACCATGGCTCAAAATAATTTGACAGTGGTTCGTGTGAGAGGTTTCTAGTTAGATATATAATTACTCCTTGTTGAGGGACAGATGGATGGATGTCCTGTCCGACCAGCTTAAGGCCCCTGTCAAGTGAGCATCATATGCCTATCTTAGCAGAACACCCTATAAAAAAAACACTGAGATGGCTGGCGGGACAATTGCAATCCAAATATTGCTTAGTAGGCGCGGTTGAGTGGATATTATTGGGCGTCCAGGGCCCTATTTGGAAGCAGTAGTTGGAATTACTGGTCTATTTTATCACGTTGACAACACAGGGAAATATTGAACCTACCTCCAGCCAAGTGTTGTGACCTTGGAAAGGTCAGCAGAGATCAGTGGGTGTGATAATGTCTTATTTGAGCAGCATGTTACAGGCGAACGCGACCAGCCCCCTGTTAATCTGGTGGCCGTGATTACAACTCACATGTCTTATTTAAGGTTTATTCTAAGCTTCGGCTTTCGATCCATTCTGGAGGGCATCTGGCTCATTCAATTGCGCCAACTGTGAAGGAGGGGCCGGTATTTCTTTGGCTTGCAGCGTGCCATCTTGGATTCAACAACCTCATCCTCAACGAGTGTCGTCTTTTAATCTCAAATCGATGTCAGGGGGTGGATGAGATTTAAGCAGGTCAGTGCAAAGAAAGAAGGTTAATGCAGTTTGTGGAAGTTGTTACCTCAATGCAGGGACCAATAATTCCAAAAAGGGTTGTGGCAACCCTGTCTGGTCCTTACCCTACAGCTCACTGTAAATACCAGACGTTTTAGTCTGTCACAGTCCAACCGCCCCGATGGCAATTTTCCGGACACATCTTAAGCCGAGCGTGTCATTAAATGTCAGCATGTGTTGTGAACTGACTGGTGCAGTTATACCCATCTTGTGTTGCACCAAGGTGCAGACATGCCAAGTTTCCCTCACTTCGGGTCACACTTTATTTGACTGTCACTTCCTCCCTCAATTACTTGGCATTACTCAGCCTCACAGGCTGCATAATGTTCAGCAAAAATGTCAAATTCCACCAGCCCAGTGATGGATTCATTTTTGAGTGGTGTAGATGAGATTTTAAGCAAATTGAAGCGTTATTAGCTGACTTGTGAACTCCCATAATTGCAACCTGTCCCAATTCTTTAGTCACATCAAAAGCATTGAGACTAGGTCAGAACTAGATAAGCATATATATGCCTGGTCTTCCAACTTAGAGCATCCTTTGGCCTGATAAAACTGAGAGCTCCTTTATTGGAACACTATTTTTCATAGCTCTGTATTATTAGAAAAAAACATGACTATCAAATATCCAATGAAAAATAGTATATTATAAAACATGTAATATATGAGATAGAATATTGCATTTGGTGATATCCATGTGCACGTGACAGGAAGAGAACAAATGGCAGTTGTTCCATACCGGAAGTGGGCAAGTGGAGCTTGCTATAGATACGATGATTGTGCTATGTGAAGCACATCGTTATGTTTTCCTCTTGCGCAAGAGATTAGACTCAATCATTGTCAATTAGCGTATTGATGACGGCGTCTGGGGAGGCGGAAAACTACTCTGTAACCTACTTCCTGTCTCTTGATGAAGAAAAAATAAGCCTGAAGCATCCAGTATTGGCACTGTCTTAGGTAAACCGACAAACACACAAGGGACTGTGAAGCCGAGCATAAAAAAGTTGATCAGGTCGGCCATTAAAGCCATAAACCATGAAGTCATTACACTTGGTGGCAATTCAACTTAATTTGGCTGCTAAATTTGGCCAGCTGATTATAAATATTTTCAATTATTGATAGCAAGTTTCTCTGTTGTGGGCATGTTGGTATGGAATGGGTAAGTGGCAATCAGAGTTGGGCGATTTAGTAAAGTGAATCTGGTTGAAAATAGCAAAAGGACGTGTTTTTACAATCTAATATGATTGGCCATAATATGAAAGTCTGGAAAATATTACAAAAGCTAAAAAAAGGATATTGTTGGATTTAATCAAATATATTGACGTCCCACTAACTCTATATTTCTCTGTGATTAGAATATTATTATCTATTTAAGAAGACATTGATTACCATTATACCTCTCTCGCTGCGATTGGGTGACCTATACATTTGATTCACTAAATTTGGTAATAATCCCAGAAAAATCTGTTTAAACTATTCTAGAAATACTATTAAGATTCATATGTCTGCAAAATAATATGAAAGATATATATCTTATCATTACCCGATTTCATATATTTCTTTAGAATATATGTTGCTTTTGTTTATAATCAACTTGTTTAAATAGGTACTCTTATGATGCAAAGTTAGCTGAACCGTTAGTTAATCTGTGAGGCGGCTGATGGGGTATCATGTTTGAAGCCATTTGATAATTCCAGATTAATTGATGTGTCATAATCGCAAGTTATTTCATAGTATTATATATTTTATTAATAAATGAGGCAGCATGATAATCCAGCAGAATCACATGAGCACTCATAAAAACATTCTGAAAACGCCTTGAGAAAATGAACAGTCAATGAAATATGGATATGAATAAAAATATATATTAATGAAAAGAGAATCTAGAGCCATTGATTCCAATAGTTTGTCAGAGGGGATATATAAAATAGCATACTAGGCATTCTACTATCAGGCATTGTATTTCTGATAAATACTAATCGGACATTTTGATGATTATTGAAATGTGGCATATGCTTTCCGTGGTTTCATAGGGACATGCTCTATCACATTAACTGCATGGACCTGGGATGGTTCAATAAATCCACCTCAAAGTAATAGAAAGAGGTTTAAAAGTAGAATTGAAACATTATTGTTTCATTTTCGCACAATATATGAGAGCACAGTGATTATATCATTTATTGAGATGCAGTTTTTCATATAGTGAGGTCTCTCGCAGACCACCTCGATCTGCTTCCGGTTTGGATCTTCAGACAAAGATTTCCACCGGATATGACGTTACACATCCAAGGTGCTCAGATCGCTGCTTGTCATACCTACATCTTTTGCGAATTTGAAGACTTAAGCATTGAATGTGGAAAAAACAGTCAGCATGTCCAAGACATTTGCACTGTTTATAGATCTGAATTAGCGCTTTGTAGAGTAATCCATTTCTTAAAAGGTAACATCTTAACAGGATTCTGTAATGATTCTGTAATAATCTTTATTCATAATACATAACCCTAAACCCGTCCTTTTAACAAATTACTCAAGTTACACAATCAACAATTCAATACATCTTGAATTCCTGTTACAGAAAGAATGTACCGGAAAATTGTTTGCCTGCAAATTAAGTACTTTTAAAGCCGCAAGCTTTTATTTCAAATACCAAGAAGGTTTTAAGATGATCAAATTCACAAGATATTGAAACTGAAACTGAAACAGTCATGATTGCAAGCAAGTAGATAATAGTCTCAATATGTCCAAGAATGACAATGGGCTACCAAAGAATCCTAGCTGTTATAAAGAACAATCAAATATAATTAATAAGTACAAAAATAATAGCTAAAGGAGAATGCAAGGACAATTATGTTCTCATAACTAAGAATGATTTTACATTGTTTGTGTATGAGTAATGTTGTCATTGAGATGCCGGTTGTTTTCCCAAGTAAACATATAATACAAATGAAATATTGAACTGATTTAACTTTTAAAAACTTTCATGGCAGAGAGCAAAGTTTATTTTTACACGAGAAAAAAATATTTTCTAAATTATTAATGTGATGTTTTTTTTTAAATATTCAGTATTTGAGGAAATTTTGTTAAAGTAGAAACACAAAAACAGGAAATAAACTTGGTAAAATATTCTCTGCAGATAGACATTTTGTGAATGAGCGATAATTCGCTTCTCATAATGTTATTCGATATTTAGACATGAAAGCTTTTTCGTCGTGCATAATGTGCTTAAAATTCATGGACTGTAGCCGGCATAATCATCAAAATGTGGCATAGACTTTGGGATGTACAAAAGTGGAAGATATGCCCGGCAGATCGCATGGAAACAGGCGATTAATGTGATGAATTACTCAACGTCTAAACCAAATTGTTCCTCATTAGGATTTCTGACAGTTGCAGTCATTATGCTTCAACTTGATTAAAATGTAAATATGGTGTACAAGCTGAGTTAAGGAAGGCTAGGTTATCTGTCTGTTAGGTGTGGCACTGCATAATCGTGGCAATAGCAACATATTCTATTGTGGCATGTCTTCTCCACAATTAGGTCTATTCACAAACCCAATTTTCTACTTTCAATATCTTATCAGCATTATAACTTTTCAAATTATGAAATATTCCAGCAAAGTGTGAACGCAGTAACAAAGGATTACAAACAAATCTAATTAAGCATTTTAAGGGTGTTTAATGTTCACGTGTTTCTATCCTGTCATTCAATCAAACATTACTCCTCTTTCTAATATTTTTCTTGATAATCTTCTGATCCCGTGGAGCTTCTATCTTCGATCTATCACCACTGTTCTCCGTTTCATGTTACAGTTCACCTTTAATGAACGCATACATTTCATAAACACATAATTTCTAACCTCTGATCTAAACAATAGAGAACGTTTATACTTCATCATGATCTTAGATTATATATATGTGATCCTATCCTATATATATATATATACATGTTTGAGACCCTAGCCTATATATCTACAGGTTTGAGACTCTATCCTATATGTGTACATTTTTGAGACCCTAGCCTATATATGTACATGTTTGAGACTCTAACCTATATATCTACAGGTTTGAGACTCTATCCTATATATGTACATGTTTGAGAGTCTAACCTATATATCTACAGGTTTGAGACTCTAGCCTATATATCTACAGGTTTGAGACCCTAACCTATATATGTACATGTTTGAGACTCTAACCTATATATCTACAGGTTTGAGACCCTAACCTATATATCTACAGGTTTGAGACTCTATCCTATATATCTACATGTTTGAGACTCTATCCTATATATCTACAGGTTTGAGACTCTAACCTATATATCTACAGGTTTGAGACTCTATCCTATATATGTACAGGTTTGAGACCCTGTGCTAATATCTTCATATTTGAGATCCTATGTTATACACCTATATGTATGTGACTCAATCTGATATTTACCTTTATGACCTTATATTCTCTGTCTATTGGGGGCACTGGGTCCCTATACCATAAAAGCTATAGATCAATTATATTTTCCTTTTTGATTTGAATTTCTTGATACCTTTGTGGAAATCAAATATCTCACCATACAGAGCATCGCCTTTCAATTTATCCCATAGTGGTTCACGCTATTTATATCACTGCACTATATGAAGTTGAAATCTTTTCTCATTACCCATTGAAGTTGGAACTTAACGTCTTTGGCTGATATCTAAAGCTGACATCTATAGTTCACTCAAATTATATCATGATTGAAGCCATAACGTTCTAAAGTTTCCAAATGCTAATTGATAAACTAACGCTTTCTGTTGGGATCTATTTTTAAATTAAAGTATAGAATACTAGATCATGATTTGATTTTTTCCCATATATTTCAGAATCCTAAATGTACTTTTTACATTATTTTCTAGTAACTTTGCATTATATTTTGGAACTTTTGTATTATGTTTCATAATTTTGCATTATGCTTTGTATATTTACCAGGTAGTTTGTTATTTTGCTATGTGTTGTGTCATTCAACAAAATGGTTCCAAGATTGCGTCTTGTATTAACCCATCCATGAAGATAGCACACCACTAAGGGCAATGTCTGTGCGAAGTGTACATGCGATAGCATATAGCAAGTACTAGAGCTCTGCCACTGGGAGACTGAAGACATGACCCAAGATAACCCTCAGTTACTGATTCCTCAGGTAAATAGATTTTGTGAGGTGTTACAAACACATGGACAGTGTGACATTTTGAACACTAATTTTCCAGGATGAAAAGTAGCTCAGGATCATAAATTCCAATGCTGTACCCTGATAACTGCCTACCCTCCCCCCTGAGAACTGCCACGTCCCCTGATGCTTGTATCATACCCTGCATCCATGTTCAGCATTTCATTCCATTAACTTGAACGTGTGCGCAAATATAGCGAGGCGCCCTCTGTTGACAATTGCCTGGCCTGGGTGGCAGTTTAGTTGAAACTTACCATTCTCACTTACTATTAAGCGGTTTCGAGTAACCCCGCTGTTATTCTCGTGTAATTTCCTTTCCCAAATTAGATTTTAACTGGATGTACTCTAACCTGTCTCTCTGGTATTTAGAAGCAAGTATTTCAGAATAAATATCCGCTCATCTCAATATCGCCAGCCAAGCTACTACAAGGATTTCTAATTAGACACCACAGTTTTCTTGCAACATTAAAACACAAAGTAATTAATTAAACTAACAGAATTTCAACATTTACACATTTTTACACATTAACAATCTTTTGTTAAGCATACTGGAGACCACAAAATAAATCTAATCGGACATTCTATCTAAAGTTAGCATCAGTCCCACAAAATGAGTATCCCATTTTCCAAGTCAAACTGTTTAGGCATGAATTAATTAGGCAGAAATGATTTCTCTTTAAGTGTCATGTGATATTAGATATTCTGATAACAAATAGTGAAAGCAGATACCATGCATTTGATGGATAATTGAATATAATGGAGGGATCAGTTTGTTTGGAAATGTTTATCATCCCAAATGCCTTTATATCTGTCCCATACACATACTTTCAACTGCCTTCTCTTTAATTCTAGGTTGTATCTCAATTATATGTATATTGAAATATTTTTCTCTTCACTGAGCATCAGCGTAATATAACGCAGTCAAATAGTAAGCTGTTCAGGTTCTTAAAATGCAATTCTTCATTTTTATATTTCTTAAAAGACCTTCTTGTAGCTCATGAATGGAAGACAGAATATCATGAAATATTTGTGAGTCTTATATTCTTGCAACACTGATATCCCTAGAAATATAGCAAGTTGAAGACAAGTAGGGATAGCACATATATTGGCCACCCCCACGCCTGGTGTGGACGGGAAGATGGATGGGCCCCACCCAGGCCTACTGTATTAGCAGGTAATATGCACCAACAACACCGCTTTAACTATTTACTACTCTCGCTGCACTGATTGTCGTCAGGGAACTCATTTCTGAACCAACCGCTCTCTCCTTACATGCGCTGGCGTTGAGCATGTCGTTCTGGTAAGAATGTCAATCAGATTACTGCTGTGATACCTGGTGAATGTGAATAGGTATTGGTATGCAATACTGATGATATGAATAGGTGTTGGTATGAAATACTGATGAATGTGAATGGGCATTGGTATGCAATACTGATGAATGTGAATGGGTATTGGTATGCAATACTGATGAATGTGAATGGGTATTGGTATGTAATACTGATGATATGAATAGGTATTGGTATGAATACTGATGAATGTGAACAGATGTTGGTATGCAGCACTGATGAATGTGAATGGGTATTGGTATGCAGCATTGATGAATGTGAATAATTTTGGTATGCAGCACTGATGAATGTGAATAATTTCGGTATGCAGCACTGATGAATATGAATAATTTTGGTATGCAGCACTGATGAATGTGAAAGGGTATAGAGGTGTTTGTGGTATTGATGTGCGTGAATGGAAAAGGAAGGGTGTGATACTAATTGACACTAATGAATGTGAGTTGGTATGGGCATATTTGATTGAGGTACATGTGATTGGTCTGGTTTATGAAACTGATGCCTTAATACTTTATACAGATAACTGTCTCTGGGTCTTGATACAGGAATGACACTGGGTATGAGATGTGGCACTAGAAACTGGTATAGTTTCTATATATGACACAGTTGATATGAGGCAAATATATCACTCGTGAAGGTTCTTCAATTCTCTGACATATATGAATTGATAAATGGGTTGTGCCTGAGTAGGTGTATTGTTATACTCCAGTTTATATTGGTCAAGCTTGGCCGCTTCAGCCTGGACGAGAAACGTCCCACAGCACCAGCGCCTTATATTTGCAAAAGAAGTATATCAACTTACTTTTAGGTATTTTAATTACAAGACAATCTTTCTTTAAATGAACACTTTGACTCTAAGATTGTATTTCTTTTAGAGGCTTTAATTGCACTGTCTGGTGCTTTTTCCGATATCAAATTTTTAAAATGTCATTTTCAGGAAAAGAAAGTGAAATAAAACACAAGAGACTTCCCTAGTTAACAGCTATTCATGATGTATCTCTATATATGATTAGGCCATACAGCAATTAACATTTGCTTTAAGGCTATAAATGCAGGCAATTCATTTCACATTAATGAGAGTTTTCATAAAGCATTTTAACCAACTCCCACTCAAGATTAATTACTCTTGTATTGCTGCACATTAATTAATTATAACTGAATGTGGTATTGTTCTTAATAAACATTATTCTAACACGAAAGAAATGCTGTTCGAACAGGAAACTTATGCTTCGCGCATTTGCAGAAAAGTCTTTCTATAGACCAATGACCTCTCAGAGGATAAAAGCGATGAAATATAACTCACATTGACAATTCTGTTCATATAAACCTGGCTATCAGTTGATCCATGTGATACCAGCAAGCTGGCTGACGATGCTACACATACACATACAGGGCGTGCAACCACCTGACTCTATATACACTATGATTATATACACTGTAATAATAAGCGAGGCGGATATTTATAGTGAGTGTTATATATATATATATATATATATATATATTCCATAAGCCTGTGTCTTAATTTTGAAAATAACATTTGTGATATACAGATGATTTAGCTTGAATGAGATTACAACCTTTTTTGCTTTTACTCTATTGTGTACCATTACAATGGTTCAGGCAAATGGTATGTGCTAGAAAGTCCTTCTCGCTGGACTATTGTTATAAATATGGACTATTGTCATAAATATAACATCTGGTTGTATATGAAAAATGCAAATGTATGGAGAATGCTGATATAGATGATACATAACTGAGGTATAACGGAGGTATATAGTATTTTAGGGATATAGTACACTGTTAGATATGGAATATGGAGTATAGTATCATAGGGAATTAGGGGAACTTGGACCTTTGGGAAAATAGTACCATAGGGAGTGTGGGGAGTTTGGACCTTTGGGAAAATAGTACCATAGGGAGTGTGGGGAACTTGGACCTTTGGGAAAATAGTACCATAGGGAGTGTGGGGAGTTTGGACCTTTGGGAAAATAGTACCATAGGGAGTGTGGGGAACTTGGACCTTTGGGAAAATAGTACCATAGGGAGTGTGGGGAGTTTGGACCTTTGGGATTATAATACCATAGGTAATGTTGGTAATATAGTTCTATAGGGAATGTTGGTAATATAGTTCTATAGAGAATGTTGGTAATATAGTTCTATAGCGAATATTGGTAATATAGTACTCCAGGGAATGTGGGTAATATTGTACTATATGGAATGTGGGGAATATAGTCCTGTAGGGAATGTGGGGAATATAGTACAATAGGGAATGTGGGGAATATAGTACTATAGGGAATGTGGGGAATATAGTACTATAGGGAATGTGGGGAATATTGGGGAGCTTGGACTTAGCAGTTACTATGTGGGCAGGATTGCAATTCTTTTCACGTCACCTCGATATGACCACGGAGCCATGATAAACACTATTTCTGTGGACAGAAAATATCCTCCCGGCCGGGGAATATAGCACCGGAGGAAGCTTTCCTTTCTGAGTGCAATCAATTGGTGGGGACACATGTGGAGAGGATAAGGGAAGGGTCAGTAGATAACTGAGAAAAGGGGGTATCAAATATCTCTGTAGTCAGGCATTGCCTCCCTTATCTGGATTATTAGTGAGGTATCCACGAGAGACCAAGCTTCAGGCAAAAGGGTCCATTTATAGTGTGTCTGTGTTTGTGTAGTGGCTTTGAAGTATGTTCCTGTGTCGAGTATGGGGAGGAAAACACCTGGATATGGTCCTACGTAATGACAGCATCCACAGCGAGCCAGCCCTCAAAGGTAGCTATGTCACAAGCATCATCTAGCCCCCAGCTCTATCATATACTCGGCATCGGCCTGGCTATAACATGTTTATCTTGTCTTTGTCATGTGAAGATAAACTCACAAAGTACTCACCATCAATGTTGACAATGCCTTGGGGTGCCAATCACAGACAGTTATGATCCATACGAGGTACGGTGGTCATATTTTGGAGCCGGAGTAGGCAGGGTGAGGGCGGGAGAGGAGTACGGCCGCTTGGAGCCCTGGCACGTAGGCAGGCACGCAGGCAGGCTGGGAGACGCAGGCTGTCAGACTTGACTTTGCCAATAATCACTTCTGTTCTCTCCTTCACCTCTCCTTCTACTGCCAGTAAACTGTCCCCATATCGACTAGGTACTCAACGATTGGCAGTTGGCGTTTTGATCGAAGGTAGGCCCCAAGATAAGGCTATAGCTGGGTATAATCTGGGTGGACAGATGGCCTGCGTGTCCACTGCGCCTGTCAGCCCATACACATGACGTATGCTCTACCAGCCCTGCCTGCACACAGAGACACATGGCCACCAACTCATATCCAACACACTGCTCAGTTAGCAATGATGCTACCATAAGCCCACCGCTAACATAAACCAACTAGGTGAACGATTTTCCTTGTTAAAACCTGAAATGTATCTTAATTGAATCATCTTTTGGCTAATGTGACTGAATAATATTCCTTCAAGTTGGAATTCCTGGTGAACACTTCAAATAAAGATTGCAAAAATAGCTTCAAGCAGGCCAACATGTTTTCACCCCTAGCAAACACCTTGTCACCTTGTTGGCATTTTTATAAGCATACCTCCATACAGCAGTCCTAGCGACATTTACATCTCAAAGATAATTCTTATCATGTTATGGCCTGCAAGTTTACACTTAAAGCCCCTGGGAAGCATTTTTATCCGACTAACCACCCACTAAACATCTCCTAATTGAAACTACCGGCAACTATACATTTTGATTTCTATGTATAGCTGTTATATATCCTAGCTGGGTTTTGTTTCATTTCAGTAGTGAACAAATAGAACAAGTATAAACTCTCAGAAATATACATATCAAACCAGCATTCATGCGTAACAAATCGACTGATCATGTAATATAAAAAGAAAAAGATGTTCTTAAAAACGTGCTGGGACTACTAGTGAGAACATGGTAGAGAGTGCTAGAGGGACCATGGGGTATATGGTGGAAAGTGCTGAAGGGACCATGGGGTATATGGTGGAGAGTGCTGAAGGGACCATGGGGTACACGGTGGAGAGTGCTGGAGGAAACCAGGGAAAATATGGTGGAGAGTGCTGGAGGAAACCAGGGAGTATATGGTGGAGAGTGCTGGAGGGACCATGGAGTATATGGTGGAGAGTGCTGGAGGAAACCAGGGCGTATATGGTGGAGAGTGCTCGAGGAAACCAGGGCGTATATGGTGGAGAGTGCTGGAGGGACCATGGAGTATATAGTGGAGAGTGCTGGAGGAAACCCGGGAGTATATGGTGAAAAGTGCTGGATGGATAATGGGTGGAGAGTGCTGAAGGGACCATGGAGTATATGGTGGAGAGTGCTGGAGGGACCATGGAGAATATGGTGGAGAGTGCTGGAGGGACCATGGAGTATATAGTGGAGAGTGCTGGAGGAAACCAGGGCGTATATGGTGGAGAGTGCTGGAGGAAACCAGGGCGTATATGGTGGAGAGTGCTGGAGGGACCATGGAGTATATAGTGGAGAGTGCTGGAGGAAACCAGGGAGAATATGGTGAAAAGTGCTGGATGGATAATGGGGTATATGGTGGAAAGTGCTGGAAGGATAATGGGGTATATGGTGGAGAGTGCTGGAAGAATAATGGGGTATATGGTGGAGAGTGCTGGAAGGATAATGGGGTATATGGTGGAGAGTGCTGGAAGGATAATGGGGTATATGGTGAAGAGTGCTGGAGGGATAATGGGGTATATGGTGGAAAGTGCTAGAAGGATAATGGGGTATATGGTGGAGAGTGCTAGAGGGATAATGGGGTATATGGTGGAAAGTGCTGGGGGGATAATAGGGTATATGGTGGAAAGTGCAGAAGGATAATGGGGTATATGGTGGAGAGTGCTGGAAGGATAATGGGGTATATGGTGGAGAGTGCTGGAGGGATAATGGGGTATATGGTGGAAAGTGCTGGAGGGATAATGGGGTATATGGTGGAAAGTGCTGGGGGGATAATGGGGTATATGGTCGAAAGTGCAGAAGGATAATGGGGTATATTGTGGAAAGTGCTGGGGGGATAATGGGGTATATGGCGGAAAGTGCTGGGGAGATAATGGGGTAAATGGTGGGAAGTGCTGGAGGGATAATGGGGTATATGTTGAAAGTGCTGGAGGGATAATAGGGTATATGGTGGAAAGTGCTGGGGGGATATTGGGGTATATGGTGGAAAGTGCTGGAGGGAACCAGGGAGTATATGGTGGAAAGTGCTGGGGGGATAATGGGGTATATGTTGAATGTGCTGGAGGGATAATGGGGTATATGGTGGAAAGTGCTGGGGGGATAATGGGGTATATGTTGAAAGTGCTGGAGGGATAATAGGGTATATGGTGGAAAGTGCTGGGGGATAATAGGGTATATGGTGGAAAGTGCTGGGGGGATAATAAGGTAAATGGTGGAAAGTGCTGGGGGGATAATGGGGTATATGGTGGAAAGTGCTGGAGGGATAATGGGGTATATGGTGGAAAGTGCTGGGGGGATAATAGGGTATATGGTGGAAAGTGCTGGAGGGTCCATGGAGTATATGGTGAAAGTGCTGGAGTGATAATAGGGTTTATGATGGAAAGTGCTGGGGGATAATAGGGTATATGGTGGAAAGTGCTGGAGGGATAATAGGGTATATGGTGGAAAGTGCCAGGGGGATAATAGGGTACATGGTGGAAAGTGCCGGGGGGATAATGGGGTACATGGTGGAAAGTGCTGGGGGATAATAGGGTATATGGTGGAAAGTGCCAGGGGGATAATAGGGTACATGGTGGAAAGTGCCGGGGGGATAATGGGGTATATGTTGAAAGTGCTGGGGGGATAATAGGGTATATGGTGGAGAGTGCTGAGGGGATAATAGGGTATATGGTGGAAAGTGCTGGAGGGATAATAGGGTATATGGTGGAGAGTGCTGAAGGGACCATAGAGTAAATGGTGGAGAGTGCTGGAGAGATAACATAGAGGAGACAGTAAAAGATAACATGCAGGAGGCAGTAAAGGATAACATACAGGAGGCAGTAAAGGATAACATGTAGGAGGCAGTAAAGGATAACATACAGGAGGTAGTAAAGGATAACATGCAGGAGGTAGTAAATGATAACATACAGGAGGCAGTAAAGGATGACATGCAGGAGGTAGTAAAAGATAACATACAGGAGGTAGTAAATGATAACATACAGGAGGCAGTAAAGGATTACATACAGGAGGTAGTAAAAGATGATATTCAGGAGGTAGTAAAGGATAACATGCAGGAGGTAGTAAAGGATAACATACAGGAGGTAGTAAAGGATGACATGCAGGAGGTAGTAAAAGATAACATACAGGAGGTAGTAAAGGATAACATGCAGGAGGTAGTAAAGGATATCATACAAGAGACAGTAAAGTATAACATACAGGAGGTAGTAAAGGATAACACGCAGGAGGTAGTAAAGGATAACATGCAGGAGGCAGTAAAGGATGACATACAGGAGGTAGTAAAGGATAACATGCAGGAGGCAGTAAAGGATAACATGCAGGATGCAGTAAAGGATGACATGCAGGAGGTAGTAAAGGATGACATGCAGGAGGCAGTAAAGGATAACATGCAGGAGGTAGTAAAGGATGACATGCAGGAGGCAGAAAGGATAACATGCAGGATGTAGTAAAGGATAACATGCAGGAGGCAGTAAAGGATGACATGCAGGAGGTAGTAAAGGATAACATACAGGAGGTAGTAAAGGATGACATACAGGAGGTAGTAAAAGATAACATACAGGAGGCAGTAAAGGATAACATACAGGAGGCAGTAAAGGATATCATACAGGAGGTTGTAGTAAAGGATAACATACAGGAGGCAGTAAAGGATATCATACAGGAGGTTGTAAAGGATAACATACAGGAGGCAGTAAAGGATAACATGCAGGAGGCAGTAAAGGATAACATACAGGAGGCAGTAAAGGATAACATGCAGGAGGCAGTAAAGGATGACATGCAGGAGGTAGTAAAGGATAACATACAGGAGACAGTAAAGGATAGCATACAGGAGGCAGTAAAGGATAGCATACAGGAGGCAGTAAAGGATAACATACAGGAGGCAGTAAAGGATATCATACAGGAGGTTGTAAAGGATAACATACAGGAGGCAGTAAAGGATATCATACAGGAGGTTGTAAAGGATAACATACAGGAGGCAGTAAAGGATATCATACAGGAGGTTGTAAAGGATAACATACAGGAGGCAGTAAAGGATAACATGCAGGAGGCAGTAAAGGATAACATACAGGAGGCAGTAAAGGATAACATGCAGGAGGCAGTAAAGGATGACATGCAGGAGGTAGTAAAGGATAACATACAGGAGACAGTAAAGGATATCATACAGGAGGTTGTAAAGGATAACATACAGGAGGCAGTAAAGGATATCATACAGGAGGTTGTAAAGGATAACATACAGGAGGCAGTAAAGGATAACATACAGGAGGCAGTAAAGGATATCATACAGGAGGTTGTAAAGGATAACATACAGGAGGCAGTAAAGGATATCATACAAGAGACAGTAATGGATAACATACAGGAGGCAGTAAAGGATATCATACAGGAGGTTGTAAAGGATAACATACAGGAGGCAGTAAAGGATAACATGCAGGAGGCAGTAAAGGATGACATGCAGGAGGTAGTAAAGGATAACATACAGGAGGTAGTAAAGGATAACATGCAGGAGGCAGTAAAGGATGACATGCAGGAGGTAGTAAAGGATAACATGCAGGTGGCAGTAAAGGATAACATACAGGAGACAGTAAAGGATAGCATACAGGAGGCAGTAAAGGATAGCATACAGGAGGCAGTAAAGGATGACATGCAGGTGGTAGTAAAGGATAACATACAGGAGGTAGTAAAGGATAACATGCAGGAGGTAGTAAAGGATAACATGCAGGAGGTAGTAAAGGATACCATGCAGGAGGCAGTAAAGGATAACATACAGGAGGCAGTAAAGGATAACATGTAGGAGGTAGTAAAGGATAACATGCAGGAGGTAGTAAAGGATAACATGCAAGATGTAGTAAAGGATGACATGCAGGAGGCAGTAAAGGATAACATGCAGGAGGTAGTAAAGGATAACATGCAGGAGACAGTAAAGGATAACATGTAGGAGGTAGTAAAGGATAACACGCAGGAGGCAGTAAAGGATGACATACAGGAGGCAGTAAAGGATAACACGCAGGAGGTAGTAAATGATAACATGCAGGATGTAGTACAGGATAACATGCAGGAGGCAGTAAAGGATAACATACAGGAGGTAGTAAAGTATAACATGCAGGAGGCAGTAAAAGATAACATGCAGCAGGAAGTAAAGTATAACATGCAGGAGGTAGTAAAGGATAACACACAGGAGGCAGTAAAGGATAGCATACAGGAGGCAGTAAAGGATAACATACAGGAGGCAGTAAAGGATAACATGCAGGAGGTAGTAAAGGATAACATAAAGGAGGTAGTAAAGGATAACATGCAGGAGGTAGTAAAGGATAACATGCAGGAGTTAGTAAAGGATAACATACAGGAGGTAGTAAAGGATAACATGCAGGAGGTAGTAAAGGATAACATGCAGGAGGTAGTAAAGGATAACATGCAGGAGGTAGTAAAGGATAACATGCAGGAGGTAGTAAAGGATAACATGCAGGAGGCAGTAAAGGATAACATGCAGGAGACAGTAAAGGATAACATGCAGGAGGTAGTAAAGGATAACATGCAGGAGGTAGTAAAGGATAACATGCAGGAGGTAGTAAAGGATAACATGCAGGAGGTAGTAAAGGATAACATGCAGGAGGTAGTAAAGGATAACATGCAGGAGGTAGTAAAGGATAACATACAGGAGGTAGTAAAGGATGACACGCAGGAGGTAGTAAAAGATAACATGCAGGAGGTAGTAAAAGATAACATGCAGGAGGTAGTAAAGGATAACATGCAGGAGGTAGTAAAGGATAACATGCAGGAGTTAGTAAAGGATAACATACAGGAGGTAGTAAAGGATAACATGCAGGAGGTAGTAAAGGATAACATACAGGAGGTAGTAAAGGATGACATGCAGGAGGTAGTAAAAGATAACATGCAGGAGGTAGTAAAAGATAACATGCAGGAGGCAGTAAAGGATAACATACAGGAGGTAGTAAAAGATAACATGCAGGAGGCAGTAAAAGATAACATGCAGGAGGCAGTAAAAGATAACATGCAGGAGGCAGTAAAGGATAACATGCAGGAGGCAGTAAAGGATAACATGCAGGAGGTAGTAAAGGATGACATGCAGGTGGTAGTAAAGGATGACATGCAGGATGCAGTAAAGGATGACATGCAGGATGCAGTAAAGGATGACATGCAGGATGCAGTAAAGGATGACATGCAGGAGGTAGTAAAAGATAACATGCAGGAGGTAGTAAAAGATAGCATGCAGGAGGCAGTAAAGGATAACATGCAGGAGGTAGTAAAGGATGACATGCAGGTGGTAGTAAAGGATGACATGCAGGATGCAGTAAAGGATGACATGCAGGATGTAGTAAAGGATGACATGCAGGAGGTAGTAAAAGATAACATGCAGGAGGTAGTAAAAGATAACATGCAGGAGGCAGTAAAGGATAACATACAGGAGGTAGTAAAAGATAACATGCAGGAGGCAGTAAAAGATAACATGCAGGAGGCAGTAAAAGATAACATGCAGGATGCAGTAAAGGATAACATGCAGGAGGCAGTAAAGGATAACATGCAGGAGGTAGTAAAGGATAACATACAGGAGGTAGTAAAGGATAATATGCAGGAGGTAGTAAAGGATAACATGCAGGAGGTAGTAAAGGATAACATGCAGGAGGCAGTAAAGGATAACATGCAGGAGGTAGTAAAGGATAACATACAGGAGGTAGTAAAGGATAATATGCAGGAGGTAGTAAAGGATAACATACAGGAGGTAGTAAAGGATAACATGCAGGAGGTAGTAAAGGATAACATACAGGAGGTAGTAAAGGATAACATGCAGGAGGCAGTAAAGGACAACATGCAGGAGGTAGTAAAAGATAACATGCAGGAGGCAGTAAAGGATAACATGCAGGAGGTAGTAAAGGATGACATGCAGGAGGTAGTAAAGGATGACATGCAGGAGGTAGTAAAGGATAACATACAGGAGGTAGTAAAGGATAACATGCAGGAGGTAGTAAAGGATAACATGCAGGAGGCAGTAAAGGATAACATGCAGGAGGTAGTAAAGGATGACATGCAGGAGGTAGTAAAGGATAACATGCAGGAGGTAGTAAAGGATAACATGCAGGAGGCAGTAAAGGATAACATGCAGGAGGTAGTAAAGGATAACATACAGGAGGCAGTAAAGGATAACATGCAGGAGGCAGTAAAGGATAACATGCAGGAGGTAGTAAAGGATAACATACAGGAGGCAGTAAAGGATAACATACAGGAGGCAGTAAAGGATAACATGTAGGAGGTAGTAAAGGATAACATGCAGGAGGCAGTAAAGGATAACATGCAGGAGGTAGTAAAGGATGACATGCAGGAGGTAATAAAGGATAACATGCAGGAGGTAGTAAAGGATGACACGCAGGAGGTAGTAAAGGATAACATGCAGGAGGCAGTAAAGGATAACATGCAGGAGGTAGTAAAAGATAACATGCAGGAGGCAGTAAAGGATAACATGCAGGAGGTAGTAAAGGATAACATGCAGGAGGTAGTAAAAGATAACATGCAGGAGGCAGTAAAGGATAACATGCAGGAGGCAGTAAAGGATAACATGCAGGAGGTAGTAAAGGATGACACGCAGGAGGTAGTAAAGGATAACATGCAGGAGGTAGTAAAGGATGACACGCAGGAGGTAGTAAAAGATAACATGCAGGAGGTAGTAAAGGATAACATGCAGGAGGTAGTAAAGGATGACACGCAGGAGGTAGTAAAAAATAACATGCAGGAGGTAGTAAAGGATGACACGCAGGAGGTAGTAAAAAATAACATGCAGGAGGTAGTAGAAGATAACATGCAGGAGGTAGTAAAGGATGACACGCAGGAGGTAGTAAAAGATAACATGCAGGAGGTAGTAAAGGATAACATGCAGGAGGTAGTAAAGGATAACATACAGGAGGCAGTAAAAGATAACATGCAGGAGGCAGTAAAAGATAACATGCAGGAGGCAGTAAAAGATAACATGCAGGAGGCAGTAAAGGATAACATGTAGGTGGTAGTAAAGGATAACATACAGGAGGTAGTGAAGGATAACATGCAGGAGGCAGTAAAGGATGACATGCAGGAGGTAGTAAAGGATAACATGCAGGAGGTAGTAAAGGATAACATGCAGGTGGTAGTAAAGGATAACATGCAGGAGGCAGTAAAGGATAGCATGCAGGAGGTAGTAAAGGATAACATGCAGGAGGCAGTAAAAGATAACATGCAGGAGGTAGTAAAGGATAACATAGAGGAGGTAGTAAAGGATAACATACAGGAGGTAGTAAAGGATAACATAGAGGAGGTAGTAAAGGATAACATGCAGGAGGTAGTAAAGGATGACATGCAGGAGGTAGTAAAGGATAACATGCAGGAGGCAGTAAAGGATAACATGCAGGAGGTTGTAAAGGATAACATGTAGGAGGTAGTAAAGGATAACATGCAGGAGGCAGTAAAGGATAACATGCAGGAGTTAGTAAAGGATGACATGCAGGAGGTAGTAAAGGATAACATGCAGGAGGTAGTAAAGGATAACATACAGGAGGTAGTAAAGGATAACATACAGGAGGTAGTAAAGGATAACATGCAGGAGGTAGTAAAGGATAACATGCAGGAGGCAGTAAAGGATAACATGCAGGAGGTAGTAAAGGATAACATACAGGAGGTAGTAAAGGATAACATGCAGGAGGTAGTAAAGGATAACATAGAGGAGGTAGTAAAGGATAACATGCAGGAGGTAGTAAAAGATAACATGCAGGAGGCAGTAAAAGATAACATGCAGGAGGCAGTAAAGGATAACATGCAGGAGGTAGTAAAGGATAACATACAGGAGGTAGTAAAGGATAACATGCAGGAGGTAGTAAAGGATAACATGCAGGAGGTAGTAAAGGATAACATGTAGGAGGTAGTAAAGGATAACATGTAGGAGGTAGTAAAGGATAACATGCAGGAGGTAATAAAGGATAACATACAGGAGGTAGTAAAGGATAACATGCAGGAGTTAGTAAAGGATAACATACAGGAGGTAGTAAAGGATAACATAGAGGAGGTAGTAAAGGATAACATACAGGAGGTAGTAAAGGATAACATAGAGGAGGTAGTAAAGGATAACATGCAGGAGGTAGTAAAGGATGACATGCAGGAGGTAGTAAAGGATGACATGCAGGAGGTAGTAAAGGATGACATACAGGAGGTAGTAAAAGATAACATACAGGAGGTAGTAAAGGATAACATAGAGGAGGTAGTAAAGGATAACATACAGGAGGTAGTAAAGGATAACATGCAGGAGGTAGTAAAGGATGACATGCAGGAGGTAGTAAAGGATAACATGCAGGAGATAGTAAAGGATGACATACAGGAGGTAGTAAAAGATAACATACAGGAGGTAGTAAAGGATAACATAGAGGAGGTAGTAAAGGATAACATGCAGGAGGTAGTAAAAGATAACATGCAGGAGGTAGTAAAGGATAACATACAGGAGGTAGTAAAGGATAACATACAGGAGGTAGTAAAGGATAACATACAGGAGGTAGTAAAGGATAACATACAGGAGGTAGTAAAGGATAACATGCAGGAGGAAGTAAAGGATGACATGCAGGAGGTAGTAAAAGATAACATGCAGGAGGCAGTAAAGGATAACATGCAGGAGGTAGTAAAGGATAACATGCAGGAGGTAGTAAAGGATAACATACAGGAGGTAGTAAAGGATAACATACAGGAGGTAGTAAAGGATAACATACAGGAGGTAGTAAAGGATAACATACAGGAGGTAGTAAAGGATAACATGCAGGAGGAAGTAAAGGATGACATGCAGGAGGTAGTAAAAGATAACATGCAGGAGGCAGTAAAGGATAACATGCAGGAGGTAGTAAAGGATAACATGCAGGAGGTAGTAAAGGATAACATACAGGAGGTAGTAAAGGATAACATAGAGGAGGTAGTAAAGGATAACATGCAGGAGGTAGTAAAGGGTAACATGCAGGAGGTAGTAAAAGATAACATACAGGAGGTAGTAAAGGATAACATAGAGGAGGTAGTAAAGGATAACATACAGGAGGTAGTAAAGGATAACATGCAGGAGGTAGTAAAGGATAACATAGAGGAGGTAGTAAAGGATAACATGCAGGAGGTAGTAAAGGATAACATGCAGGAGGTAGTAAAGGATAACATACAGGAGGTAGTAAAGGATAACATGCAGGAGGTAGTAAAGGATGACATACAGGAGGCAGTAAAGGATAACATGCAGGAGGCAGTAAAGGATAACATGCAGGAGGTAGTAAAGGATGACATGCAGGAGGTAGTAAAGGATAACATGTAGGTGGTAGTAAAGGATAACATGCAGGAGGTAGTAAAGGATAACATGCAGGAGGTAGTAAAGGATAACATAGAGGAGGTAGTAAAGGATAACATACAGGAGGTAGTAAAGGATAACATACAGGAGGTAGTAAAGGATGACATGCAGGAGGTAGTAAAGGATAACATACAGGAGGTAGTAAAGGATAACATGCAGGAGGTAGTAAAGGATAACATAGAGGAGGTAGTAAAGGATAACATGCAGGTGGTAGTAAAGGATAACATAGAGGAGGTAGTAAAGGATAACATGCAGGAGGTAGTAAAAGATAACATGCAGGAGGCAGTAAAAGATAACATGCAGGAGGTAGTAAAGGATAACATGTAGGTGGTAGTAAAGGATAACATGCAGGAGGTAGTAAAGGATAACATGCAGGAGGTAGTAAAGGATAACATAGAGGAGGTAGTAAAGGATAACATACAGGAGGTAGTAAAGGATAACATACAGGAGGTAGTAAAGGATGACATGCAGGAGGTAGTAAAGGATGACATGCAGGAGGTAGTAAAGGATGACACGCAGGAGGTAGTAAAAGATAACATGCAGGAGGTAGTAAAGGATGACATGTAGGTGGTAGTAAAGGATAACATGCAGGAGGTAGTAAAGGATAACATGCAGGAGGTAGTAAAGGATAACATGCAGGAGGTAGTAAAGGATGACATGCAGGAGGTAGTAAAAGATAACATGCAGGAGTTAGTAAAGGATAACATGCAGGAGGTAGTAAAAGATAACATGCAGGAGGCAGTAAAGGATAACATGCAGGAGGTAGTAAAGGATGACACGCAGGAGGTAGTAAAAGATAACATACAGGAGGTAGTAAAGGATAACATGCAGGAGGTAGTAAAGGATAACATGCAGGAGGTAGTAAAGGATAACATGCAGGAGGTAGTAAAGGATGACATGCAGGAGGTAGTAAAAGATAACATGCAGGAGTTAGTAAAGGATAACATGCAGGAGGTAGTAAAAGATAACATGCAGGAGGCAGTAAAGGATAACATGCAGGAGGTAGTAAAGGATGACACGCAGGAGGTAGTAAAAGATAACATACAGGAGGTAGTAAAGGATGACACGCAGGAGGTAGTAAAAGATAACATGCAGGAGGTAGTAAAGGATAACATGCAGGAGGCAGTAAAGGATGACACGCAGGAGGTAGTAAAGGATAACATGCAGGAGGTAGTAAAAGATAACATGCAGGAGGCAGTAAAGGATAACATGCAGGAGGTAGTAAAGGATGACACGCAGGAGGTAGTAAAAGATAACATACAGGAGGTAGTAAAGGATGACACGCAGGAGGTAGTAAAAGATAACATGCAGGAGTTAGTAAAGGATGACATGCAGGAGGTAGTAAAGGATGACACGCAGGAGGTAGTAAAAGATAACATGCAGGAGGTAGTAAAGGATAACATGCAGGAGGTAGTAAAGGATGACATACAGGAGGTAGTAAAGGATAACATGCATGAGGCAGTAAAGGATAACATGCAGGAGGCAGTAAAGGATAACACGCAGGAGGTAGTAAAGGATGACATGCAGGAGGTAGTAAAGGATAACATACAGGAGGTAGTAAAGGATAACATGCAGGAGGTAATAAAGGATAACATGTAGGAGGTAGTAAAGGATAACATGCAGGAGGTAGTAAAGGATGACATGCAGGAGGTAGTAAAGGATGACATGCAGGAGGTAGTAAAGGATAACATACAGGAGATAGTAAAGGATAACATGTAGGAGGTAGTAAAGGATAACATGCAGGAGGTAGTAAAGGATGACATGCAGGAGGTAGTAAAGGATAACATGTAGGAGGTAGTAAAGGACGACATGCAGGAGGTAGTAAAGGATAGCATGCAGGAGGCAGTAAAGGATAACATGCAGGTGGTAGTAAAGGATGACATGCAGGAGGTAATAAAGGATAACATGTAGGAGGTAGTAAAGGATAACATGCAGGAGGTAGTAAAGGATAACATAAAGGAGGTAGTAAAGGATGATATTCAGGAGGTAGTAATGGATGACATGCAGGAGGTAATAAAGGATAACATGTAGGAGGTAGTAATGGATGACATGCAGGAGGTAGTAAAGGATAACATACAGGAGGTAGTAAAGGATAACATAAAGGAGGTAGTAAAGGATGACATGCAGGAGGTAATAAAGGATAACATGTAGGAGGTAGTAAAGGATAACATGTAGGAGGTAGTAAAGGATAACATAAAGGAGGTAGTAAAGGATAACATGCAGGAGGTAGTAAAGGATAACACGCAGGAGGTAGTAAAGGATAACATGCAGGAGGTAGTAAAGGATAACATGCAGGAGGTAGTAAAGGATAACATGCAGGAGGTAATAAAGGATAACATGTAGGAGGTAGTAAAGGATAACATGCAGGAGGTTGTAAAGGATAACATACAGGTGGTAGTAAAGGATAACATGCAGGAGGTAGTAAAGGATGACATACAGGAGGTAGTGAAGGATAACATACAGGAGGTAGTGAAGGATAACATGTAGGAGCTAATAAAGGATAACACGCAGGAGGCAGTAAAGGATGACACGCAGGAGGCAATAAAGCATGCAGGAGGCAGGAGGTGGTTTGACAGAGACTGTTGTAAGTGAAGGATATAGGAAGAATTTTTATTGTCTCTGAGGTGTTTTGCAAGTTATCTGCAAAAGTGATATCCAGTCAAGTTGTTAAAATCGAAAGGATAATAATGAAGAAAGGCTTTGTATAATAGATGATATCTTGAGGTTTCCACACAAGGAAACAAAAATGGAGGAAATGTATTTCAGGAAGTATGTTAGACAAGAGAATTGTATTGAGTGGTCATGGTAAAAAATGAGCCGAATTGTATATGCTCGATTGGGAAAATCTCTTACAATTGAACATTCTTTGTCTCAAAGTTCAACATTATTTGCATTAACCTTCAACAGGATTAAGAGTGGAAAGCGCTCTGGGACCAAATGAAAACTGAAAACGTCTTTCAATCACTTAATCACTTAAATCAGGTTTAGCTCACTATACTTTTATTTGAGAGGTTATAATGTTGATAATGAATAGTGATTACTTTGTGCATTTAAAGGATGCCGATGATTAAATGCGACTTTGAACGTGTTGGTATATTGTAATTGAATACATTGACGTGGGCGATTGCTGTGAACTTTAATGTACCTGGACTTTGTGAATGTTACTTTGATTAAATCACTGCCATTCAGTATCCTTTGACAACAATAATAATATTATATATATATATATATATATATATATATATATATATATATATATATATATATATATATATATATATATATATTGATTATTCGGTTATAAGGTCGATCTGAGAGGTGTTGTAGAGGTGTTGCTGACCTCTCGATGCGTCAATCCGGGAAGGAAGCCCTTGTCCTCAAAGACTCAGTTTCCTGCGCTGTAGGGCAAACCAATTGAAATAAAGGGAACCTAAATTTGTTTTTTTAAATTTTACAGACTAACTCTCTTGAAAAAAACCACATCAAACCATTAAATTACTTGTCTTTGTTACGTTACAAACAGTATTCAGTTTGCTCATTACAGTCAATAAATGGTGGGGTGGATGATGGATTTGCTTAAAAAATGCATTTTCCTCTCAAAGTTGGCAAAGAATGGCTTTAAAGTGGCACAAAGCTTCTTTGTTTGCCAAGCCGTTATTTACAAGTATGCCCCACCACCAGACAGTTGTCTTTGATTAATTACCCTTGATCTTTGATCCAGCCACGACACGTCTGTACACCATATTAAAAGTGTCAATGTCAACACTTTCCATGGCCACACTCTGCCCGGTGACACTACCGGAAGTTATCGATTAAATGTCATGGGTCAGTGTCCTGTGATACATTGTGGGACCGCAATGACATAATTACTTGGCCATATCTCATGTGACTTCGTCTGCTTTCCAGGCATTTCTCAGCTTTTTGGCTACATTCCCAACTTCATACACCAAGGCGTTGCCCGGTAAGGTGCACATATCGCGTTTCTATGGAAACGGCGATTGTTCACAAACCAATGGCCTTGTTCCATGAGATATGGGGGTGGTGTATGTAAGAGGCCGGTACACAGCTGCTCCCTCCCCGCCATGAGAAGTCCACACCTATGTCACTCACACTTCTCATATCTCATCTCTCCCGTAGACCCAGACACATCAATGAACTTCTATGGCAGTCATCTGTGCGGACCTCTCTCGCTGGCTACACTCTGCCAAAGCATTTGAGCTTAAAGCTAATGTCTTGTAAGAGAAAGCGATGCTTTCAGAAGTTGGCCCGGGTCAATGTCAACAGGGTTGCGGCAAACTACTTGGATACAAGCTGGTCATGGTCCAAAATGGAACCTGTCAATCCCTCCCTTAAATGGCCCACACGCCGATAACTTTATTGACAATAAAGATTGAGATATTTCTTTTTCATCATTCTCTTTGAGGTGAAGGTTTAAAGCTTTCATAGGGCACTCAATGCAACAGAAACTATAACATTAGGTAATACGAATTCAGACTGAAATCAGAACTGCACAAATTATTCATTTAATCTGGCACCTTAGAAATATAGCGAAATAGCTTGTTTCTGAAATCAGAAAATGGAGATAAATAAAACAGAAATATCGGGAAGTTTGTAGATCTTCTGATGAACGTTTATCACTATCTCCTTGAAATATGCATACCAAAATAAAAGATAAACACATGCTTATATACCGATATATATATATATATATATATATATATATATATATATATATATATATATATATATATATATATATATATATATATATATATATATATATATATATATATATATATATATATATATATATATATATCAGCAGCTTACCAATCAGATGGCTAACCATAGTTTACCTCTCAGCAGCTTACCAATCAGATGGCTAACCATAGTTTACCTCTCAGCAGTTAACCAATCGGATGGCTAACCATAGTTTACCTCTCAGCAGCTTACCAATCAGATGGCTAACCATAATTTACCTCTCAGCAGCTTACCAATCAGATGGCTAACCATAGTTTACCTCTCAGCAGTTACCAATCAGATGGCTAACCATAGTTTACCTCTCAGCAGCTTACCAATCAGATGGCTAACCATAATTAATTTGCTAACCAGATTGTTCATTTTGGAAATCGTCATTGATCAAATTGTTAAATATAGTTACTTGAAAGATATCATTGGAAAATAGACGAGACGTGAAGATAACCTTTTCATATTATTTGTCAGAATAATCACAAGGTTTAGTCCCAATTCTGCCCCTAATAACTTGAATCCATACAAGAAATTTCATGAATATGCAATGTTTTATTTGTCCTAAATATTTATCAGTATTTCATATCATAAGGATTTTCATTTGATTTGACAACGACATTCATCGGCCGTGGTGACGTTTTAAAACATTTGATTTTATTCTTATGGCAACATATTGCATTTTGGTTGAAATATGAGGCACATACCGAATGGCACGAACCAGTATTGTACCAATGGGTGCTTTTGATATCGGACACGACCAGGAGATGGCATTCGCCAATGCATCTATCCGTGTAAGACACAGGAATGGGGAACACATGGAATGGTGCACATGTCAGATCCCTGACCCTCCACCTGGGAACACATGGAATGGTGCACATGTCAGATCCCTGACCCTCCACCTGGGAACACATGGAATGGTGCACATGTCAGATCCCTGCCCCCCCTGGGGAACACATGGAATGGTGCACATGACAGATCCCTGACTCTCCCCCTGGGAACACATGGAATGGTGCACATGACAGATCCCTGACCCTCCCCCTGGGAACACATGGAATGGTGCACATGACAGATCCCTGACCCTCCCCCTGGGAACACATAGAATGGCGCATATATCAGATCACTTGCTCCCTTGGGACCACAAGGAATGGTGCACAAATCAGATCACTGGCTCCCTGGGGAAAACATGGAATGGTGCATATTTCAGATCCCCTACCTACCCCAGGGATTATATGGACATGTGCTTATATGCTTATATCAGACCCCTTGCCTCCCCGAGGGAACACATGGAGTGGTGCATATGTCAAGATTCTTTCCCTGCCTGGGGGAATACATGGATTATTGCACTTGGCCTGATCCTCTTTCTCCCATGGTAATACGCACAAAGGACATTGTGGTACATATCATGTGTTATATTATCGCATACAATGTAACCTTCGTGTATAATAAACAAAGGGTTAAAAAAGGCCATTGTTTTGACCGAATTATGATCACATTTCAAGAACAAAATGGCGCTATGAACTAAATTCAAACATTTTTGTGAATGAAATGCCTGTAGAATCTACTGGATTTAATAATTGCACTCCGCAGATGGTAAACCCAGCTTCAGTAAGAGCTGATAACATTGAATCGGAGAGTCTTGATTAAAACCTTCTACATTTAACCGTTCTCAATCCGGGCTTTTCAATGTAATGTGTGCCCCCTGGTGGCCGTTAGCTGCATATTGCCCTCCAGGGGGCAGACCTGAGAGCAGACTTCCCGCCTGACACCGGCATAAGTCATGGCGCGTGAATACAGCGTGGACAGTGTCGGTATCTTGAAGGTCCCCAATGCCCAAAGTGTGAGGCTATTTTCCTTCACTTATGCTTTGATATGTCAATAAATTATGCAACATTATTTGCAACAATTTCCTGGAGTATCTAGCAAGGCGGCGGAGGCAGTAATTGGGCTGTACTAGCGCCCGGGGTCTACCCTTCTTCTTAATGCTGTTTGTTTAAGTTCATCCTACTGATTGTGGGAAATTATTACTTCCCTTCAGTAAATATGTTTCACTTTGGCCAATTTAGAAACGTGTGACAAGAATACCGATCACTGCGCTGGAAAAATGTTGCTCTTTCATTTTGGGACTACTTTATAAGTGGTGTTTGTTTGAGGTCTCCGGCGACTGTCTGTTTTCCCGCCCTATTTTGTGCCATATTTAGTCAGCTGCGAAAATCGCGTGAATTTTTAACATCTCCACACATAATATGGCTGCGTCATCCGCCTTGACATTATCCTGGCTTAAGTCGTCTTTCTATGTGAAGATGGATTTATCATTTGATATCTGAATCATATTAACCTGAGTAAGACACTTTTTTATGATAGAACATGTTCACGGAATTAAATATCATATTCTTACTGCAGTTATTATCAATCACATATATTTGTCATATTTATTCTCATTTTTGCGATAATTGTAATAATCAATGAAAATATATAAATCAAAGAAACCTGACTACGCCATTATATATTAAAAAAACAAATGTCACAGAGCAACACAACTAATGATGTCTTTGAGAGCATTAAGACTTAAAATCAGAGAAGCCCGAGACTGATGATGTCATCACATAGGAAAACCCAAGAAGCTTGAGACTGGTGACGTCATCACAGAAGGAAATACTCAAAGAAAAATGTTGATGATGTCATCACATATGGATATACAAGAATCCCAAGACTGACATCATCACATACATGCAAGGACGTGCGTGCAGCAATATTACTGATGATGCCATTGCTGATGTACTGTCCTTGTGGAAGTCATCATGGAAATGCATCCTTCATTAAATGCCACTTCCCACAATGATATATTACTTATCATAATGTAATGATAATAACAATAATATCATCGGAATGATATATGTTTTATCAATATGCATAGGGTGTCAACATCATATGTTTGACAGGAAACTCATGACCTGTAGCTATTGAAATAGACCATACGATGTTCATCAATCACCTAAGATAAAAAGAAAATATGTGATAGGATCGCAGATCACAAGAATGACAGACCCGAGTCCACCAATGACACTTAAATCACGTGGTCTCGGTCATGCCATATTGGAAGTATATGTCACACCTAGTTAAACTTTTTTTGTAATTACATATGAGGTACTGCAGAGGATCAGATTCACCGAGATTTATGACAAAGCAAACAAGGCCGGTGCCTATCTATAATTGTTGTTGGAACAGTCAATAACATTGGACTGACGGTAACATTGGGCGATAATACAAGGCCTTGCAATCATATTACTGAATTTATCAAGATTATGTGGGTTGGTTGTGTTTTTGGTGGAGGTCGGGGGGCGACCCCTAGGGGCATGTCTAATTCATCAAATCTAATCACTCCATAACCAAGTCAAGGTCCCTACTTTGTTTGGCAAATCTGCGGAATTGAGTAGCAACAATTGAGTTAAGCTGGGAAAGATTGGCTGATATGGACCGCCTGTAAGCATCCTATTCACAAACGGAAGCCAAAATTGAATTAAAATGTTCCAAATATCGATATTTATTAATGATAAATTATCAACTTAGATAATCTGATCTGTTCCCAATAGTGATATGAGTATCCCCAATGATACTATAACGTGAGTTTATTGTTAATTCCCATGACATCAGCATGGGTATGGGCTATATAAATTGTAAAGAAACCTAATTATGTAAATATGCTACAAAACAACGCTTGCAGTCTAGAATTGTTGTCAGCTGAATTATTTCCCCAATTTCATGCAGAACTGGTGCCAAATGAACTATTTTCCAAAACTCATCTTTTAAAAATATTTGGTAGCAGTGAAAGGAGGTGTTCTTGTGCTCATCTTCGAGGTGTTTATGTATGTATGCAGCATCACACGGGGTGGTTTAGCATGCAGGGTTAAACTGCACACAGAACTGGCTTTGGACAATTGTGTTTTTCACTTTAGGCAATCTGCATTAGATTCCCGTTTGCTAAAGTATATGATATAGGTCGTGCTTATCATATCCCTACTCCACATAGCTGTTCTGTGTTTATGCTATCCCTACTCCTTTCAACTATATTGGTCAGCTAGTATCTGATCTAGGCTGTGTTTATCCTATCTATGCTCCTCCTGGCTGCAGTGGTCAGCTAGTATCTGCTCCGGGCTGTGTTTATCCTATCCCTGCTCCTCCTGGCTGTAGTGGTCAGCTAGTATCTGGTCCAGGCTGTGTTTATCCTATCCCTGCTCCTCCTGGCTGTAGTGGTCAGTTAGTATTTGGTCTAGGCTGGGTTTATCCTATCCCTACTCCTCCTGGCTGTAGTGGTCAGCTAGTATCTGAACTAGGCTGTGTTTATCCTATCTATGCTCCTCCTGGCTGTAGTGGTCAGCTAGTATCTGAACTAGGCTGTGTTTATCCTATCTATGCTCCTCCTGGCTGTAGTGGTCAGTTAGTATCTGGTTCAGGCTGTGTTTATGCTATCCCTACTCCTCCTGGCTGTAGTGGTCAGCTAGTATTTGGTCTAGGCTGGGTTTATCCTATCCCTACTCCTCCTGGCTGTAGTGGTCAGCTAGTATCTGGTCCAGGCTGGGTTTATCCTATCCCCGCTCCTCCTGGCTGTAGTGGTCAGCTAGTATCTGGTCTAGGCTGTGTTTATCCTATCCCTACTCCTCCTGGCTGTAGTGGTCAGCTAGTATTTAGTCTAGGCTGGGTTTATCCTATCCCTACTCCTCCTGGCTGTAGTGGTCAGCTAGTATCTGGTCCAGGCTGGGTTTATCCTATCCCCGCTCCTCCTGGCTGTAGTGGTCAGCTAGTATCTGGTCTAGGCTGTGTTTATCCTATCCCTACTCCTCCTGGCTGTAGTGGTCAGCTAGTATTTGGTCTAGGCTGGGTTTATCCTATCCCTGCTCCTCCTGGCTGTAGTGGTCAGCTAGTATCTGGTCTAGGCTGTGTTTATTCTATCCCTGCTCCTCCTGGCTGTAATGATCAGGTGGTATCTGGTCTAGGCTGTGTTTATCCTATCCCTGCTCCTCCGGGCTGTAGTGGTCAGCTAGTATTTGGTCTAGGCTGGGTTTATCCTATCCCTACTCCTCCTGGCTGTAGTGGTCAGCTAGTATTTGGTCTAGGCTGGGTTTATCCTATCCCTGCTCCTCCTGGCTGTAGTGGTCAGCTAGTATCTGGTCCAGGCTGTGTTTATCCTATCCCTACTCCTCCTGGCTGTAGTGGTCAGCTAGTATCTGGTCCAGGCTGTGTTTATCCTATCCCTGCTCCTCCTGGCTGTAGTGGTCAGCTAGTATCTGGTCCAGGCTGTGGTTATCCTATCCCTGCTCCTCCGGGCTGTAGTGGTCAGCTAGTGTCTGGTCTAGGCTGTGTTTATTCTATCCCTGCTCCTCCTGGCTGTAGTGGTCAGTCACTATCTGTTCTAGGTTGTGTTTATCCTTTCACGGCTCCTCCTGGCTTATTATTTTCCACTTGTTTGTTTTTCAAAAAAACAGTCACATCAAGGAAGTGTGTGGAATCTGTTGTGTTTATCATATCAGCCTTGGACCTCAGTTTGGTTGCCACGTGCTTTCTCAGGAAATCACCTCTTTCCCATTTTGAATTTTCTTCACATTTTCCTCAATAAAACTTGCTTAGTTTCACATTCTACTCAAGCACTCCCCATCTTTGATAAAGATGTGTCTTAAGCATAGGTGCGATGGTTTTAGAAAAGGACGCAAAAGAAGACATGTTCCTTTATCAGACAGCATACCTCATCAAAGAACTTTGCCCCTTCTAACATCTTGCAGCCATAGAGCTCACAACATTCCAGCAGATCTACAATAATCCACCCTCACACGTGACTTTCTTTAATCAAAGATCCGCCTGTCAGAGAACTGTAACTGCTGCAGGCTTTTTGACAGTTGGTCAACTTTGACTGTTGATATATGGCACGTCACGTTTAATCCATAGCCGTGATTTGAGTGCCGATTGACTCCGTGATGCATGGACTGCCGGGGCAAGGGCCAGATCACTGCCAAAGTTACTCCGCTACTTTTTGAGCCGGAAGCAGTTATAGAATACTGATATTGTCACTCTTACTGTTATGCAGCCCCAAGGTTGGAATCATTATAAACATGTTGTTATATGATCACACAATTCCCGCAGCTCATGTTTGCCGCGACATGATTCAAGTCAAATTATAACTACAGATCAATGTATCATTTTTCTCAAATCACACAAAACATGGGTAATATTCTCAAATCAATACAAGAGACACAAATCAGTGATTAATCTACAAAGAATTCGTCTCTTTTTACTAACAGAATAGATTCATACATTCCATATGATTCATTTGGTGAATATTGTAATGACCTTTATATAATGACCTTCACAATTAAACCAGTCAAAGACATTTTGCGAAGTCTTATTGTGTATAATGGCGATTATTTCAACTGCTCATCATATTGTGAGATCCAAGTGTACCTTTGACAATATTAATTATCTTATCAATGTTAACGATCGGGTTTCAACTAGATTAACAGTGCAGCTAATTAACACACTAACATAATAACACCATTCATCCCGCAAACCCAGATTTGTTAGTCTTCCTTGTCATAATAATATTTTGCTTGCCTCCATAATTAAATGTTTTCTATTATCGCAAAATGTTTTTATGAATTTAATTAAATAAATTATTTGAAACAATTCTAGCGTATTAGGTGACAGAGTGGGAAAAGAAAATATATAATACGCCGGGATTATTGCAATAAGAAAGTATTAGCCTGAAAATGTTAGGCTTAAATTTCCTTATGTGTCTCAGTGATGCTAGGGGCTCTGTCTGCTGTTCTCATTTCACAGACCCCAGGCCCCAGGGTAGGGAAATAACTAATTGCCATGCTTTTATAAAACAATAAATCAGAGCTCCACTCAAACTGAAAATGTTCTATTTTATCAAATATCTTACAAATACAGACAAAATTGATCAAGAGATATCTCTAAACATATCTTTCTTAAAATCTGAGATATGCAATAAACATCCATACCTCAGTATTTTTGTTTATTATTGGCATCATTCAAATGAAATACAGTTTTGCCGTAATACAACCTTATGAGACAGAGACAAAAGTAATATTCATATCAAAGCGATAAAAATGCCTTCCTTATAATCATTTTGCTCATATTCCACAATAAAGAAGGCACAAAAATGTAGATATGTTATGATCATTGTTGATGTAAAAATGGACATTTTCTCCGATGGGCACTACACTACACTGCGTACTGTGTCACCTGTTGTAGTATAATCTAATGTTTCTCTCAAAGTCAACAACAACGCATATATTCCGACCTCATTGTTATTACAACATCAAATCTAACATTACACATTGTTTATCCCACATATACATCATCAACACCAAGGTCAAACAGGTTCATCAGATAAATCGCCTTCGTCCCCGGGAGTGTGATGGACAATCAATTATTATCCCGGTCATCATCCGTAACCTCCAAATCAACCTGCTGAAGTGTGATCGCTATATGGTCTCAACATTCAAATCATGCATAGGAAATATCTATATTTGTTTATAGTATTATTGTATGCATGAACTTTACTTATTATCATCTCAATGAAATGCTTCATCAACCTTAGAATAAGTAACTGTGCTAAAATCTAGTTAATCTTAACGCCTCAATAGTGATCTAGGTTAAGATGAGCGTGTACAAGAGAATAAGGCGATTTCTTTTGAACAGTCTCAATATCAGGATAATATCAGGATAATGAAAGGGCAATATCAGGATAATATCAGTAAGAGCAATATAAGGATAATATCAGGATAATGAAAGGGCAATATCAGGATAATATCAGGACAATATCAGTAAGAGCAATATCAGGATAATATCAGGATAATGTAAGGACAATATCAGGATAATATCAGGATAATATCAGTAAGAGCAATATCAGGATAATATCAGGATAATGTAAGGACAATATCAGGATAATATCAGGAAGAGCAATATCAGGATAATATCAATACAATGTAAGGACAATAGATTGATTTTTTGCACACACTTCAGGCATGCACTTTCTATGATATTGGTATCTTGGGGCAAATAAAAGTGGGTCTGATATAATGCGAAATACAAATTTATTTGAAATGGATTATGAAACTAAATCGGATTTGTTGTTCTCCAAAGAAATCATCTGTTTTAAAGAAATTAAATCAGATTCTTGCATAAAAATGGACCGATTAAGAGATGCCAAATAGTATAAGACGATTATAAAAGCACATGGTAAATATTAGGGATTGAAGTAGGCAAGAAGAATGAAGGTTCATTCTGTATCATATATCATTGCAATTAGTTGAAGATCAGAGTGTGTGACAAATATCACTAATAACGCTCACATTTTTTATGACAAAATAAAACATTAACAGACAGTTTAGAGGAAGGCAATTAAAGGAAATGTTATTTCCTGAAGAGAAATTACACTACATTCCCAACCTCCATTAAGCCATAGGAGCACACCTATTAAAATATAGCGGAACCATCAGGATAAAGTTGGAAATGTAAATCTCCAAGAATGGCTGGTAATATGATGAAAGCTTATTCAGTATGGTAGGTTTGCTTATGTGAAAAAAACGCGTCAAGAGTTTGTATTATTATATGAATTTATTATTTTGATGTTTGTAGACAGGCATTGTCTCAGTAGACCACTAGGGGGAGCATATATCTCACAATAATATCAGCTGGGCTCCTATATCTGATGAGAGAAATGAAAGCTTATCATCTCGCTGCTGAGGCTTCAAGGCTGTGGTAATCTTACTAAAACCAGATAATCTGCCAACAGCTTTACACCCACCAACTTATCATATTCACACCTCACACATGATACTCACACATCCAAAAGGACAGCAAAAAGATGGAGGCCGGATGCAGATAAAGAGTTTTTAGCTATATCGCAGTTAAGTATTAAGCTATAAGAAATGGTCCTCGTTTCAGCCTCTCGGCACAAAGACTGGACCATCAGAGCAAACCATAATGTCGTCAATATATATATATATATATATATATATATATATATATATATATATATATATATATATATATATATATATATATATATATATATATATATATATATATATATATATATATATATATATATCCATGGATGAAGCAACGTGGTAATACAATATAAGGATATATTATTACATCTATGTTAATGGAAAATATGGGATATCTATGGAATATGGAATATAATGAATGCCGATATATTGGCTATTTTGTTATTTCATATCATTATTATAGTTATGAATACCTTTGAAAATGTTAAACAGTTCTGTGTTGTGCACATATGAATCTGAGCAATTCCCTCCCACTCTGCCTCCTAAATATACACTGTACTTATGCGCCATGTAGTTTGATTGCTTAACGTCTAGGTCATAAGATATATAAGATATATTCAACCATTTATCACTTTGTGACATGTAACCTTAATAAAATAGTTTTGTTTGATGATTAGAAAATTGCAAATGTGATAAGATTTATGTTGTGTTAGAGCAATATATCAATTTCAGATTAAAATAAAAATAGATGAGAGTCTATGATTACTCAGATATCAATATATCTAAGCCTGGAGCTCAACAATATTACAGGAATGATACACGCCAATATTATAGGATGGGGTGTAATAGATACGCAAACATTATTTTCATTTGGCATCTTTCTTCTATATCAAGCAATATACACGATATTAAGGTGAAATGTGATTGGTTAGGACAGAGATGAATATTAATAAGTTTCTTCTTCTAAAATGGACAAGTATATCACTTACATATTTAAAATTTATTGGGAATGGATAAGTAAATCTGTGTCATGTAGTTGAAATGATACTAAGCTGTTATTGTTAATGCCGTTTTCATCAATCTTTTATCACAAATAGAAGCCGTGAATATAATACACGCCCTGTCAGGTGCATGCTATAATCATATGTTATTGTGTGGAGGAGAATATATCGGTTATTTCTGATGTGCAATGTCGATCAGTCAGAAGTAGGTATTTGGGTTGGTCTGGCTCAAGATTGCACATCTGATGAGAAATCCGTCATGTGATTTTTGTAACCATGTAAATGTTAAAAAAACCCACCAAATATCTGGTGTCTGATTAAGTAATTAGAAAGGAACTATCAGTTCAATGAAATGGTGAATAGCTTTAATTTGTAAGTGCTTTGTTAGCTTCGTCATGTATTTTCTTTCTTTTTTTTTAATAATGAAACTTCAATATAACTATATTGTTAAACGTAATTATGTAAAGAGAATATAAAATATATATTGGGTTCATATTCCTATAGAAATAGAAAGATTTACAAAAAAAATATGTTGCATATGCATATGTATCAGTATTCATATGTTTTTTCTCCACACCTAAGAATATCGTGTCATTTTGCCATGAGAATAGTGTGGAAGCCTCATGGCCCCGCTAGCATTTCATGGTCCCCAGGTACTGCCGCGCAATGCATCATGGGACGGTTGTTATGGTATTAAGCATTGTGTGCATGGAATCCGTCTCCATACATTGTACTTGTCCCCGCAAAGACATTAATTCTTGTAGAGGCTACTAGAGGGCACTTGAGTGTGTCTGTCTGAGGAAAAGGCCCTCTGTCTGAGCTCACCGTGGACACAAGCCTATTTCGGAGAATAAACAAACATAGGCGAGTATGGAGAGAAGCCCAGGAAAGAGGCTGTCAGCATGCAAAGCTGGAGTGTGCACAGATATGCAGAACACAAATGCCATCATTCTTAATCTTTAAAATATTGTTTAATCTTTGTATATCGCAATTTATAGCTTTCCATATGGTTATAAAGGTTAAATACATATGATGTCAACAAAATTTGTGATACATTAAGGACGATGTTTTTATACGCTGAAATGCAACCTAGTATATGTTTATAAAGAATGTTATGATGAATGTCAAATGTGCACAAAACCGCTTTAGAAATAACATCGTGGGGCATATTCGAGCGAGACTACAAAAATAACAGGGTTCCATATAGAAAGAATTACACGTGTATATTGACGGAGCAGAGCAAACACCCCGGTCTCCCCCCGCCATGCCCTATCACACCGCCATCGGCCAAATCTCCTCTCAAGCATACTTCGGCAATATGGAATACAATTGAGTGTTGTCTTCTATTTCAATCCCGGCCTGTTCTTCCCTCAAGACACAGCTACAAAGTTGTCTTTGCAAACTCTGAGAAGATATGGGAACCTACTGGACGCTTAACTTGAGATTGCCTCTGCTGCAAAACACATAGCGTCACGTGATAACACATCACAAGCAGAGAGTGGGGAGTGCCAGATTTGTACAATTTTACACCTCAGAGAAATGGAAATGGATCAGACGTCTTCATGGAATGACATGCGCATTGCACAAAGAGTGATTCGCGCTGGAAATAGCTGATCAAACTCGCAAGGATCACGTGACATTTCATCGCAAAGGCTGGCGGGAAGGAAATCTGAAAGGTCAAGGACGCAAAGGCCAAATTATGTATTTTCTTTCTTTTGATTGAGAAGTAATGACATCCCAATATTGCTTTTATAGAGACAAATGAAGAGGATAGAAGCCTTTTCTAGCCTATCACTTATTTCATGGCATGGCATTGGTACCAATTGTCTTGACACGGAGTCTCGTGGTGATGAATTTTACCGGATCTTCCTTCTCCATGAAATTCTAGGTCTCAATAATATGTACACGTTGTCAAGGGCTGCAATTTATTATGATATGACTCCTATGATGTCTGAGACAAACATACTCCAATCTAACTCACATTCCTATCTCGCTATAAAATCATATACACATTATGTGTACATGCGTTCATACAAAGGTCCATAAAAATCTAATAAACCTCTTTTAAATCAGCCCTCCCATGTGAATAATGACATATTCTTGTACCTCGAAGCTAGATCTTTTTCACAATGGCAGTAAATATAGCCATCTAAGCTTGCTTGTTTGGCCACACTGCCGGTAGAGTTTTCAACTTGCCTCAAATTAATAGAGCTTACAGAATGTTACCATTGATAATTACCTGGCTGCGAAGCGAGTGTTGTGTCCTTGGTTAGACCACTTCAGAGCAGCCCTTGCTTTATGGTGATACATGGCTTTGTCTATTGCTTAACTGTGTCAAATCTGGCTGCATCAGCATCGTGCTATTTTCTCTGCAAGGCCACACCATGTAACATTAGCGGTTACAATAATATCATTTTTGAACTGTGTCAAATCTGGCTGCATCAGCATCGTGCTATTTTCTCTGCAAGGCCACGCCATGTAACATTAGCGGTTACGATAATATCATTTTTGAACTGTGTCAAACCTGGCTGCATCAGCATCGTGCTATTTTCTCTGCAAGGCCACACCATGTAACATTAGCAGTTACGATAATATCATGTACGATAATATCATTTTTGAACCTAAATTTTCTTCTTTTTTTTACAAATCAGTATTTTTTATTAGCATAGACTTTTTTCAGGTGGGTATGTATAAATCATGAAATAATTATACACTATATATTATAAAAGGACATTAAGCAATGTGTAAATTGAATTTTAAGTTTGTAATGGAATTTGTTCATTTCTTTATCTTTGAACATGATTTATTTTCGAAACATTTTAATTTGATAAAGAGTTGTAAAGTAAGGCTTCTCAAGCACTTTCACTGTACTTCAATACGCCCACCAGATCACTGTGAATAACATTAATTGTGCAATGTTAAGGTTATATCTCTTTAAAGACATTTATGGTAAAAGGGGAGTTAGCAGTAGGACAAATTGCAAAAAATATTATAGGAATTTAATAGGAATGATGTTGGTGATGATGACAAACATTGCTTGTAACTATGTGTTATGTATATACATTGTTTTGATAATACGTACATGAAAAACGTTGTCTGTACGAAGCTATGAGCAATATTCCCTGATCAGTCATTTTGTCTTTGTCTTTTTTTTGAAACCAGAAAAAAACATTGTTGCATAAGGCTAAATGCGATATATCTTGCTTGGCAATCCTTTAAATTGTTCAAGTATTCAAAATGTTCAAATACTAGTAAATTGATATTATGCGAAAGTCAATACAGTTGTGTCAAAAAATGGAGAAGATTATTCTACTTGCATTGGAACTGTCTTGATGATAAGGTTAAGATTGGTTGTGTGATTTTGTATCATCACGTTCAGATTTTGTTTTGCCCCATTCCCCCTTTTTATCTCCTGTCCTCCAACGCTGGTTACCAAAGAGTTTCCTTTCTAATTTTGGTATTTTCTCTTCACGGATAAGGAAGACATTTTAAACATTTTTGACATATTAACTAATGTTTGCTGAATTCACTACAGGGATTAATGTAAAAATCAGATTTGACTGACTTTTACACTTGTGATCACACATCTTATTGATTTGGAGTTACTTGTTCATTTGGCATTACTTAAGAGATCACACATCTTGTTCATTCGTATTACTTAAGACACCTTATTCAATGGTGTTACTTCAGAGATCACACGTCCTGTTCATTGGTGTTACTTAAGAATGACTCATGCCTATAATAGATAAGAGTGTAAGTTTTTAGCAGTTTTCTATGTTATATTCGAAGATAATATTTGTAGTTGTAACAGGTTTTGGATTGAGAAGAAATTATAAGATAAAAGACATATTTGATCAGACATTTCTTCCCACACTTTAACGTCCATGATCCCATTGTAACCTTGGATAGACAAATAAACTATTTTGACATTTAGGGTAATAAGTTACAGGTTCTCAGTTTTTAGTATTTTATCTGACATAGCATTTTTGTCAGTGCAGATGAACAAAAACAACTGAGTATTAAATGATATAAATGATATTATTATATTCAAAATAGTTGAAGTGAAACACAAGGAAAGTATAGGCTTCAGTTTTGGAAACTTGACCCAAGAGATTGAGAAAGGCATGGCCCGACCAATGTTTATTACTTGTCCAACAGTGTTGGGAATAAGGAATTATATGCTTTACTTTGACAGGCCAGTTAAAGTTTGCTCTGACATGCTGGTTATGAACACGATATCGCTCTGTTAGCATTTGATACAGTGTTTAACTCCTTCTTTACAAGTATGATCATATGTCATTCTTGAAGATACTGACAATGGTAGCTGAGAGATCTAAGTGACAATGACAAATGGTCCCGTTTGACCTTTAGAAAAAAAACCAGAATCCATAGCGGTAATATCAAATCTCTGGGAGGTAAATTGGATTACATATCTAAGCAAGTTGGTACATTTTGCATGTATGCAAATACTTGTAAAACATTGTGAAAAGTTAAAATATTCTTATCATAAAATGGTTTTACTTAGTCTTACAGAGCATACATTTCTGATTGGTTGACATTTACTTACGAACAACATCTGCAAATATTGTGCCATTTACACAATGTTGTGATATTTTTATCGGCAGGCGATTACCATCAAATAGCAATATTTTCCATGGGCAATTTTTATCTGCGACACATGGCATCTGTTCAGGAGCAGGTGTTCCGCCAGTAAAGTTGTTGCTGACAGATATTGGGCAGAAAGCTTATTGTACTTTACGAATATGTGAATATATTGCACAAATCCCACGACTCGTTACCATGGTATCACAAAGTAACCAATGCAACCGAAATCGTCTCACATAGAACTCACTGAATGAAAACGGATGGGAACCAGCTTGTTTTCATTTCTCTGCAGACAAATTTGACAAAATATGTACTATTGTGCTATGAATGCTGTAAACAGGACAACAATAGAATCTATAGTGAGGGTTGAGCTCTGGAATACTAAATTTGAAACAATCTTATTACTCCTTGAAGAGTGACTGTGATAGATGCACAATCCCGCCAAGCACACAGCAATATATGTGCATTGTTATCTATGGTGTATACAATGTACAACGCATGTCACATTTCCATCGCTTATGTCACATTTAAGAAACGTATTTGAGATAAAATGAATAAACTATTACAAAGAGGTTTACAAGCCTAAGATGCTTCTATATCTATGTTTGATATGTGAGAGATATGAAGACTGGTACGGACATGATACCTGCCATATCAGTTGATTGCTGATGTTAATCACACTGTGTAGCTCTCTTGGCCAATCCACGCCAGCCAACTTTTCATTTCAGTGTATATGAATACATGTATATACTATTACATTGCTCCAGCGTCCAAATTCACCATGGTGAAGTCAGCATAATCGAAACCCGAATAAAAAGTCTTGTGGTTGTTGAATTGATAGGCCATATGAAACGTTATACAACATGTTCACAATCCTAATATCTCAGATTAAAAAAGGTTTCCTCTTACAATAAAGAGAAATAATCGGGAGAGACATGTATTTTATAGAAATAGTAAAAGCAACAATCTGCAAACGTCAGCATTAAATATTACAACTTCCCACCGGCTGTATTGAATTCAACCCATTTGAAACAAAAAGAACACGCGTTAAATTTTCTGTTTTCATCTCATATCAGCATAATCGGTATTGAATAATGTGATGTTTTTCTTCAGTGTAAACAGTTGCGTGAGACTGAAAGTTTAACACAATCCCAGGGCACCAGGCAGACGAGGGTAGCCTTAAATAGGATTTAACTTTCAAATGATTTCTAAAATGTTAACATTAATATTGAAAGCGATAACTTTTGCTGGAGTCAAATGTGATGCCATTTTGTCGGTCACATAAGCGAGTTTTAAATAGTCCTTGAATGTTGTGTAAAATAAATATTGATCATTATTATTAGAGGATACAAATATTACCCATGTTCAGATATATGTATATATCAGTTGACAGCGAGTAATGTGAGTTGTGGAAAAGTTACATGTTAGAATTACAAACTGACAGCAAACAGTACTGGTCATGAACTGACAATAAACAATACGGGTTTGATGAATGGCTTGGTGACCAATTAACTCTTAACTGGCCTACATTCAACACGTGGTAGGTGTCAGCGTGGTCAACCAGCAGGGGGCACCACAGGGGTCTGACACTCACAACCAAACACAAATAACAATACTGGGAATATAAGGACTGGGTCCTCATTGAGAACACTTGAATTGATCAGATATTAAAACAGCTACGAATACCTACTGGAGATGGGAACTCGTAAATTAGACGTGTATGAAGGATCAAAGATATGTCCACTTTGCCAGAAAGGTAAGTTAACTCCTTCATATTATACAGGTCCCCGCTTTAGGGTAACGGTGCTATCTAAAATACGCCGTATAGGCCGATTGCCGATCTCCATGTTGTTTTTTTCCCCATTGAAAAGTACACACCGGAACTGTACAACTTTAGCGGAACCAGATCTGTACAGCTCCACTATATTTAATCATTGGTCGGAGAGATTGACATTGGTCGGAGAGGGGGCCTATGAGAAAGTTCATTCCTTTTATCAGCGACATACAACCTCAGTAAGAAGAAAGATAAAGTTTTTTTTTATTTAAATAGATTCAAACGCTTTACAATAAAATGTATTTAAACTATTCCGAGTCACAAGCTTCATGGGTGTTTGTGTTATTTGTGTTATAGATGAAGCGTCGATGAGGTCTGGGGACATCCGGGTGTTGAAGTTGCGTCAGAATGTCTGCTCAATAGATCACCACATCAAGCGCATGCGTGATGATATACTACCCCAAGTTTGCAGAAGGAGGCTACAAAAACCAAGCAGTGAAGGCACTAAGAGGGTACCAGTCAATTCAAGATTACCAAACATCATTCTCAACCGAAATGTATCTCAGCAAAAATTACTCACCATCGAACTTGATAAATTAGAAACGCATAAAAAGGAAAGAGTTCAAAATATTGCCTCACAACAAACCAAACTTGCAGAAAAACTTTTGAAGATTGTTGGGGTATTATCAAACAAATTCAAGGAGTCTCAAAATGGGGACAATGGTAGCAATGATATTAATGGGTTCGAGCAGATACGTAAAAGCTCTTCAGCAGACAATGAAGAAGATCTGCCACTCAAGGCCGCTAAACCCTCATCCACGCCACCATCCTCATCAAATAATCCGGCTTATCATGACCCCCGACAGCCAGGCTCACCACAAACCTCCAAAGATAGGGTATCAGACAATGTCATCAAAAGGCAGACGACACAGTCTGGAACGCTCAGATATCGCCACCAGATGACGCTGCCAAAACTGGACATCAAAGCAGCTCAATTGACGCAAATAACACAGCCTTTTTGTGTTCAATAATAGACATTCTACAACATATACGAATGTTATGAATTATAGCTTTATTATGTCAAAACTATTTTAATCATCATTTCTACTATTCATTGCTGAAGCTGTCCGGAGATCATTGGATTATCAAACACAGTTTATCTTTATGAGCTGAGTAACATTGAACCAGAAGCATAGGACATAATTAAATCCAAGGGAAATGTATTGATTTATACATATGCAATATGGATACTGTGGAGCATTATCAAATTAGATCTTTATGCTCTATCTAATACTTCCTCTGGATGACAAATCATTCTCAGAATCTGCCACCACACACTGTATGTGTAATTGGTAGTCACTCGTACATCTTACTCGTGTAGTGGCAATTGACATTGTATTGCTGTGGATACGACCAAGCATATCACCATGTTATTTATTCTTCACTATATTTGGTGAAGTAAGTTGGGTGCTAATTGACTTTCACAAAACACGGTCATTTTTATATAAATATAGATTTATTTGTATTCATGTGTATATACATATTCAGATAAATATATAAATATATACTGTAAAAAAAACAAATGTTTCCAGGTTGTTTGGTTTATATATTGTCATATTTTCCCCCTTCAAAAAAATTACTGACTTTTATATCAGAGAGTATTGACTGGAAACTTAATCCCATGAGCTGATTAAAAATTGAATTGAGTTGTGTTGAGAGTGCGTTAACAGGTATTCCTTGGTGGAGGTTGAATTGTGAATTGTCAGGGCCAAACTGTGAAGAACCATGGCGGAAAGTTGGTTAAAATCACCTCAAGGGGGATGAAAGCCAAAACAAAACATTATCTTAAGATTTAGAACTTTTTTGATTTTTAAATCAGGGATGGGAGAGCTCTGAAACAATCTGTGCAGTAAAGCTGAACCAATCTGGTCAAATCGCGTCATTCTGGACGCTCACAACTGATCTGGGCGCTAAATGACGACATTCTGGGTGCTCACAACACATCTGCGAGATTTTTGCGTAATTTTAACACAGGAATGTGCCCCAGTTTAAGATTGCATAAAAAGGGGGTAATTCCTGACTTGGGGGCACACATATTACCGTAAAAATATCATAGATATATCATAACATTTACACTATCATGAACAAGACACTGCTATACACTCAACTGTAACGAAATTTGTTAAATTTTGTGATGATTATTATGTAATTTTGATACTTTTTATGATATATAAAAAAGTCATTATATATCAGAACCGCTTAGATTGGTTCACAGAATTGGTTCAGAACAATGGTATGACGTCATACCACCCAGAAATGTTTCGATTACTGCCCAGATTGGTTCAGAGCTCTCCCATCCCTGTAACTGCATTCTCATATAAATATATGGCTATGGATGAAGATGAGGGACATTCGTACAGCCTTGATGGGAATGGGCTATCAAAATATTATATCAACATAGTTTTCACATATTTCTTTTTTTAATTTCCAACATTTAAAGAGATTGATTGTAAGTGTACTTCTGTAAGTTGTAATTATGTTTTAAGATGTTGTGTTGCAGTTGTGGCAATGTCATTGTCCAAATTAATATAAACCTTGAGTTTAGACTTGTTATATAATAAAATGAGTTATTTTACATGATTTCAGCTGATTTTAATGGTATTGTTTATCAAATGTATGTTGACATCTGAATAAATTTATTGAAACCAAAATAAAAAGAAAAATGTTTCTAAAACTCTTTTCTACAGTAATATGGTCAAACTACTTTTTTATATTCAAAATATATTTGAGGACTGCTTAGTGTGAGAATTCCTTTTCAAAATAGTTATTTCACTTTGCTGCAAATAAAACACAGAACGCCTAGTTTGACGGTGTCAATACTACCAACCTACTCCTATCCATTCTCTATGCTTCATGCACCTTGCACCAGACTCATTAGGAGGGTCCTTGCAATGCATTAAGCGGCCAGTATGTAAACATGTCAGTCAGGCATCACATTCAACGAACCCTGCCACACGCGTCTATGCATATTTATTACATTTCATTATCATGTGCGTATGTGTACTTACATATTACTACAATAAAGAGCATATTAATAGAGTATGAAGAAACAGTCATATTTCCAAGCTTCTTCTTGGTGTACAGGTGTTCAGTATTACTGAAATGAGATACTTTTTGCATGCTTTTGAGATTTAAAACCCACGTGGTTTTATGGGTTAAAACTAGCGCTTAACTATTAACATTGTCTTTTCTTAAGTATTTACTTTAGTTACAGTTAAACATCTGAATGCCACATTGTAGAGAGGAAATACTACTGTCCAGACTATACTAGTATTCCTGATATGTTGAATAAGAAGACTCATACTAAGAGACTGATAAAACGCAATAAATCAAACAAGTTTGTTTTCATTAGAATAAAAAAAACCTTTTTATTCACTACTTCAGTTAAACATCAGTGAAAATCACAACAATCGTTGTATGAATAAAACCAACATTATCACTAACTGCTAAATGCACGCGAGAAGGTGAGCCGCAGACACTTTAAGTGGCAGTTTGTGCACAATATGGCTACTTATCTCCACACTGAGGTCTGCGGGGAACAAATCTTCCTCAAATGAAACATCTAAAAACAGTATTTGCACGAAGCTTCTATCAATCCTTGTCATCAATGTGAGGTTTTCATCCAAGTACTGCTACTTTGTGTGAGACATAGATAACCACAACCCAGGTCCGCCATCTTCACCAGGGAATTCTGGGACAGTGCCATTCTATTGTGACGTCACTTCCGTGACAATTCCCACATCTCCTTGAGGCATGTAGTAGTTCTCATAGACCGCGGAATCCCATCGTCTTTGGATTGGATCGAATTCCATCCGGGATATTGTGATCTGTCAGAGGAATTGTTCGCCCATGAAAATGGTTTAAGCGCAAAATGATGTCGTGGGAAAGTGAGCTTTCAAACTTTGTTCATCGGCTTGTGTATTTGCGAATATGGCATTTTGTAGGTGGTGTGGAGTGTCGAGTGGTTTGTGAGAGAACATAAGGAGATACCCTCTACACTGACTACAAATCTGGGACGGGAATAGAAAAGTAGGGGAGATATTCTCTAAACTTAGAAGGAGACACTCTCAACATGGAAAGAAAAGACGAATTCTTCCTATGAGGAAGTAGATGGTCGTGAGCACATGATGCAGACGAATGAGGGAAGGTCACGTTCATTAGAGGTCAAACTATTGACTGGCATCATACCGCACGGACGCTTCACATGACAGGGTGGCCCAGAAACCGGAAGAAGAATCCCAGCGTCTGAAGCCATGGCTCCAGAATATGACAAACAATGATCGCTAAAACCGCAACTGCTGTTATATTGAAAAAAAAGTCCCTTCTTTCTCGCCACACAAGAGAATAGAGATATGCTGCAATTTGACATTTTTGTTCAGAATGCTTTATTTTGTTGAAAAAAAAGATATTTGTGAGGAAAGATGGGGTGATTTTATGAAGAAAAAAGAGGGTAACAGTTCAAGTAGGGCCCAAGTTATTGACAATATAAATGATAGTAATAAATGTCAGATATCATTATATCAGAAGGTATGTGAAGAGTTCTATCAATAAAGGATTACTCACTCTCCAACCAAACGTTTTCTTTTACTGCCTGTAAACCGATGATATCTTCTGGATAAAGATTCATAGAACCATTCCCAACAAAAAGGCAATATAAATTTCCACAGAGAAGAGTTCCATTTATGGAGAAGCTGTGATACCACTCAAAGATTGAGGCTGGCTTTAAAGATGCTCCAAGCCACCATAAGAGAAGAGCCGGCCATGAATACAGGACTGCTCGCTTATGATAGGTGGACCTTCTGCTGGGGAGAGGGCTTACTTGCCTGCCTCTATCATCCATACCACACGCATAATCCATGAGAATCACTGACCTCGCTGACCTCGCTGACCTCACTGACCTCGCTGACCTCGCTGACCTCGCTGACCTCACTGACCTCGCTGACCTCACTGACCTCGCTGACCTCACTGACCTCGCTGACCTCACTGACCTCGTTGACCTCACTGACCTCACTGACCTCGCTGACCTCGCTGACCTCACTGACCTCGCTGACCTCGCTGACCTCACTGACCTCGCTGACCTCACTGACCTCGCTGACCTCACTGACCTCGCTGACCTCGCTGACCTCACTGACCTCACTGACCTCGATGTGTATTTACATACCATCTATCTACGATTATGAGAATTATTTTTTTTACAATTAATTAAACACAAATATATTCAACTATGGTGTTGTATGGTTTGACTTACTCAGATCTAAGGTGGCTTGAATTTGCAAGTGGTGTTCAGGTTAGGATATGTTAGATGTTTTATTCATACTTCATTTCAATATTCATACTCTTGACTAGTGTAAAAGTCAGGAGCAAGCACAAGCAATGTAAAACAACACATTTTATGAGGATCGTCAACAAACAAGAGCTTTCCATGAATATAGATATATTTTATGAGGACAATTTGAAAATGTAAGTGAATATTCCAAAACACTAAAATAAATTAGATATTACTTTATAATTTAGAAAATATATAAATACCGCAGCTCACAGAGAAATCTTATCGATACCCAAAATTAAAATTTTAAAAAAAATAGATAAATGGTATGGGGCCAAAAGCTCTGGTGATATTTGGGTGACTCTAACATAACATTCCTCTTATTATCTTCACATGCTAGATTAAAAGAGACTCAAAGTGTGCAAGGCTTCGGGGCAAGATTGGTGTAATTTGTGGGGAGGAGACTGAACTCAAACTTGCCCCAGTTCAAATTCTGTGTGCCCTGTGTGATGTGCCATTTACCGCAGCTGTAGGAGTACTTGCCCAGAAGGCCTTCAAAAGGCAATCACTGCAGTTTGCTGGTGATAAAAAGAGCACAGGGAAATGACCTAGAAACAAGATCCCATCACATTTTCTTGCTGATCTATTTTCATAGTGCAGCAATACTGTGGAAGCAAAAGCCATAACATCATTTGTTATAACAGACTTCTTTCCATTATATTTGTGTTTGAGTTACTTGGCAACTATCAATTTAATCAATTTCTTGAAATGATATATGTTGTGAAAACAAAACATTTGATGTTTTAAAGGAAGCAGAGTTTTGGTCGGATTTGATTCACGCCGGACTTGTTTCTTGGCAGGGCGTCATTACTTCCGACGTATTGCACCATGTGGTCAGATATTGGTACGCCAATGTCTTTGAGGTAGAGATTGAGGTGGTTTGGTCCTCTTTACCCTGTGTGCTGGCTAGCCATGCAGCGTGTATGGCATACCGGCCTGGCACGCAGGCTAATATATCACACTCATGCCTGCGTATCGCCCTAGTCTGCTATAATTGGCACCATTAGCTCCGGCGGCGTGCAGCTAGCCCTGCTCAGGAGTTTGCGCGGCCGTGCCGATGTGAAGCGGTCGTGAGGTGTGCCTCATCACCAACGTATGTCCGCCATGCACGTCCGCGTCATAGATAGCGCCACCTAGGGCGATCTTATCCCTGCTTCTCAATGTAATCACCTGCGCTTTCCACACAAGACAACACAAGCCTTGCCCATACCCAATTATGACGGAGCAAAGGGCCAGACCATCTGTGATGTGGGATCAAGGTCTTCCTTACTTGACATCCGGGATCATCAAAAGCTTCGTTGTTTTACTCATTAAAATAACCCACGCAGTAAAAATATATGCTCAGACTAATAAGTTTGAAATGCTAAGCTGCTCAAACAGGGGTGAGATTTGCTTTAAGAAGATGTGAAATGATAATCCGGACTACATCTTATAGTTAGAGATAAATAACATAAAAAGCATTGATGTTAAAGTAAAACATGTCTTTGTTATTCATGTTTCTATTCTAATTTCACAACAGAAAGTTACTAATTAAAGCAGTTTGCTAATTCAGGCTTTTCAATTGATAAATCAGCAACAGAATTATCTTGTTTTCTTTAAATTTACAAGGCGGTTTTGAATTTACGATTTCCTTGTCCTAATACCTTTGTAGTACATGAAAACGGAAGTACTGTTGGGATTGCTCATGATTATAGATCATACAGAGATAAGGTGGGGCGTTAGTGCTGTAAGGTATCGCATTCCTAATGGAACATCGTTAAAAAATGATACACCAACGAGAAATAGAGTGACTTACCTTGAATAATTTAGACAAATTGAGTTAAAACAAAGGCTGCAGAACTGCTGTGTTAAAACGATAGCAGTACATTATTGTCCATAGACTGAGTTTTTACGTTTCTTCTTGTGGGTGATTGACTTGCCATTGTGCTATGTTATTCATTTATTCATTTTTATTCCTGCTCCAAGCCTTCTGAATTGCTGAAAAATCTTTGTTATTGTCGGCATGTCTTTTAAAGTATTGATGTAAGATTATTTTGGTATAGAAAAAGTCAAGGAATATTTTTTCCGTCATTTGTTGTCTCATTTATAGTTTTGCAATATGGAATACATTTAGAAGATATAAGAACGATAAAGTCGAGTGTTTTCATATGATATTGACACACATGTCTGGAGTTTTTTTTAAAGCTGTTTGATTATCAATTTGGTACATCTATTCCATTTTATGATTTTTTTGGTAATCATTTCATTCATTTACAGCTTATTCTTTTGTATTCAATCACATAAGAACCCCACAGCCAGGCCCGAAATGGTTCGGAATATATGGAATATGTGCACCGTGGAATGTCTTATAACGCAAACAAGAAAAAGTAGTGCTCCACATGAAACAGATGGGATAAACAAATAACAAACAAAACAAAAATTACAACAAACAAAAGAAAAGTTGCAACACACAAAACAAAAGTTGCAACAAACAAAACATAACTTAGATGAGATAAAAGCTGTAAAATGATGGGGTAATTGAAATTATCTTGTTCATCTTTTAAGAACATTCAATTTGGTATATGACCGAAGTTTATAGCACGATGGAATACATTTCCAAGCAATATTAATTGATAATTTTGCGTATCGATGGGCAAAGACGACATTGTCATCTTGGACTTTTTGTCATCACGCACTTCTTTTTTCGTTTACATGTTATAGTAATATATTCATACACTTGCACATGCGCAAATTGGAATCTAACACTCCTCAGTGGCGTTAGTTGCTTTAACAATATTGACCACAGACAAAAACCGAATTACAACCCACAGGAAATGACTACACTAAAGAAGGGACCATCCGTTTACAACAAAAAAATGAATTGTACATTACTATATTAGAACCACTCGATACGTTTTACGAATACTATTTCATTTGAAAGTGCTGGTTCTAAGATATGGCTGCATAAATCCTTTTGACAAACAAGATCTAGATCTTGAATATGTGTGGGGGAAATGTTTAATAGCGATTTTCAAATACTAATAAAACCCAAACCTTCTTTGTTACCCTGTCATTAAAGATCCAAGAAAATATATTGTGTGTGTATTATTATATCATTCTTGACCATTCGTAGGCGGTGAAACATTGATTTTTAAAATGTCAATCTCATTACAGAGAAAACCATCTATAAAACAATACGAGGAACCAGCTTATACAATGAAATGTTTTAAGTGCAAAGAATAGATTTGCGATATGAAAATAGGTCAAAATAAGGTATTTAAATTCGAAAAAAAAAACATTGGCAAAGTATTCATATTTTTTATTTTATTTGTATTTTGGTATTTTACAATAACTGAATAAAGAACACTGCAAGAAGTGGCTGTATAAATACTGGAACATTTGTATTTTTACAGCACAACTTTTTCTGTTTGTTTGATAAAACTATATATTGCTGTCAGATATATATTTGTACTGAAAGTCTTAACATATCCATTATTACATAACTAAATATCTAAAATAAAGTAATGAATCTAAACTTTCCAATTATGTAGTCATTTTGTTATATATCTCATGAGATGTTATATATCTCATGAGATTACCAGAGAGAACTACTGCCACAGTGATGTGGAGAATGTCATAAACCAGAGAGTCAGAATGATGTGGGGAATACCATAAACCATAGAGCCAGAATGATGTAGGGAATGCAATAAACCAGAGAGCCAGAATGATGTAGGGAATGCAATAAACCAGAGAGCCAGAATGATGTAGGGAATGCAATAAACCAGAGAGCCAGAATGATGTAGGGAATGCAATAAACCAGAGAGCCAGAATGATGTAGGGAATACCATAAACCAGAGAGCCAGAATGAAGTAAGGAATGCAATAAACCAGAGAGTCAGAATGATGTAGGGAATACCATAAACCAGAGAGCCAGAATGAAGTAAGGAATGCAATAAACCAGAGAGTCAGAATGGTGTAGGGAATGCAATAAACCAGAGAGCCAGAATGATGTAGGGAATGCAATAAACCAGAGAGCCAGAATGATGTAGGGAATGCAAAAAACAGAGAGCCAGAATGATGTAGAGAATGCAATAAACCAGAGAGCCAGAATGATGTAGGGAATGCAATAAACCAGAGAGCCAGAATGATGTAGGGAATGCAATAAACCAGAGAGCCAGAATGATGTAGGGAATGCAATAAACCAGAGAGCCAGAATGAAGTAAGGAATGCAATAAACCAGAGAGTCAGAATGGTGTAGGGAATGCAATAAACCAGGGTGCCGGTATAATGTACAGAATGCCATAGACCAGAGAGTCAGAATGATGTAGAGAATTCCATAAACTGCCATAAATCAGAAAGCCAAAAATGTACAGAATACAATAAACCAGAGAGCCAGAATAATGAAGAGAATTCGATAATCCAGAGGGCCAGAATAATGTAGAGAATGCAATAAACTATCGAGCCAGAATGAAGTAAGGAATGCAATAAACTATAGAGTATAATATATATATATATATATATATATATATATATATATATATTTAGAAGCTGTTACAGATATGAGGTACTGGAGGTATTTTTGTCAGACCTCATTATGGGGTACCATCTCATACCTTATTGTGTGTGACAGGAGAGTGCCATCTGGTGTTAATAATGAAATTGTTTTACATACCTCACAAATCTAACATTCATATCAATGGCGCTAATGCCATTATCCACCACTAGGGCACTTATTACTACATGTGACACTCGATGGCAGTGATTTATATAGTTATTGCCTGGTTGTATAAATATGCTTCTCAGACATGTTTGTTCAAAAAGGCCTTGTACAGGTTACCTATGTAACTGTGACTAAGCAGCTGCACTATGAAGAGTGGGGTATTTTATATGCCTCACAGTACGTCAATGCCCCACAAGACAGGTCTGAGATTGGTAAAAACCCCATATCTGATACAATCTCTTTCTATATATATATATATATATATATATATATATATATATATATTCTCAAAGCAAATTTCACATTTCGCGAAATATGCGATAACTGCATTTAAGGCTCAGCTGGTGAGGTGTCTGTTTCACTTGCGGGAGGTCCAACGTTTGAATCCCGGTTATGACAACTACTTCAGTCATGCTCCATGGTCGAGAGTCCCACCTATACAATATCCATGGCTTATCCTATCTATTTAATATTTATGATTTATCCTATGTATGTAATATCTATGGCTTATTCTATGTATGTTATATTTATGACTTATCCTATGTATATAATATCTATGGCTTATCCTATCTATGTAATATCTATGGCTTATCCTATGTATGTGAAATTTATGACTTAGCCTATCTATTTAATATTTATGACTTAGTCTATGTATGCAATATCTATGGCTTATCCTATGTACACAATATCCATTGCTTAGCCTATGTATGTAATATTTATGACCTAGATTATGTACATAATATCCATGGCTTAACCTATCTATGTGATATTTATGGCTTATCCTATGTATGTAATATCTATGGCTTATCCTATCTATGTAGTATCTATGGCTTATCCTATCTATATAATATCTATGGCTTATCCTATCTATGTAGTATCTATAGCTTATCCTATCTATGTAATATCTATGGCTTATCCTATCTATGTAGTATATATGGCTTATCCTATCTATGTATTATCTATGGCTTATCCTAACTATGTAATATCTATGGCTTATCCTATGTATGTAATATATATGGCTTATCCTATCTATGTAATATCTATGGCTTATCCTATGTATGTAATATCTATGGCTTAGCATATGTATGCAATATCTATGACTTAGCCGATGTATGAAGTATGTATGACTTATCCTATGTATGCAATATCTATGACTTAGCCGATGTATGTCATATGTATGACTTATCCTATGTATGCAATATCTATGACTTAGCCTATGTATGCAATATCTATGACTTAGCCTATGTATGTAATATTTATGACCTAGCTTATGTAAATAATATCTTTGGCTTATCCTATCTATGTAATGTCGACCACAAGCCGTGGCGCAGTTCGTTAGAGCGCCAGCTTATTAGCATCAGTTCCTCTGTGGTGATCCAAAGGTCATGGGTTCGAACCCCGACCGTGCCGAGATTAAACTCATGATACAATTTCCCATATGAGCTGAGGCCCGTGCCTAAAGGGTTAACCCGTTGTCCTTGTAAATCTGTGACCGGGTGGGTTGTCATGTCAAGGACCTGCGACATGACAATTCAGTGAGGCAGCACTATATCTGCTACAGGTAGGTCTCATCACGAAATGACTGAAATAATGTTGAAAGTGATATAAAACCCCAAACAAACAAACAAACAAACTATGTAATATCTATGGCTTATCCTATGTCTGTAATATATATGGCTTATCCTATCTATGTAATAGGGCTTTCTCTTCAAAAGGTCCCAGACTATGGAATGATTTGCCTAATAAGATCAGGACTATTACCTCTCACTTTTACGGGTTTTAAGAGTGGATTGAAGACTCACCTCTTCAAAAAATATGTCCTGACTGAAGCGCTATGAACAGACACGTCTGGTATCAGCGCTATATAAGTTTTATAAGTTTTATATAAGTCTTATCTTATGTAATCAACAATAAGGAGAACATAGTCCCGGTGACAGGCTTCCTGAAAATGTCTTTGATACTCACAAATTATATTGGATAACCTGTTAGGCTCTTCAGAGATTGTAATGCAACGTTCGACCACCTTTTGGCCATCTTAGTTTCGGAGCTTTCACAGCATGGCGAGAGCCGTCACAAATGATTTGTCCGTAACACATAAGGCGAATACATTCCCGGCTCTCCTCTGTTCAACGTTTTGATCCACCCTGCTGGGTCTATACCAAATAATTCCTCTCAATGATTACTATCTCCTCAGGATAAGACACGTCATTTATAAAATAAATCTGAATCAATCGATCAAGACAGTTTTAGATTTTTTATTATTGTTAATTTGGAACATTTTAGATTAACATATACAACTCATGAACTTGTGATGAATTTCTCAAGCACGTCGCCAATCACTAATCTTGTTACTTCAGTAACAAGAATATTCATTAGTTTGCACTAATTGATGAATTTTGCATTAGTTTTCTCAGTTGTGAAAATGGGGTCAATCACAAGCAATCAGTTGTGTAAGCGACCACATCACTTTCTACTTTGACAACTTGTGTCACACACGTCATTCTTTCTCAATTTCTAAGTTCCATTTGGACTATTGTTTGCATGAAATCTGTGTTTAGACGTCACTAAACATGTTTACAGCTAGTTACACAGGATTACCTAAAATAATGGTTCCCAGTTTTGCGGGGATTACTTTTCATTAGCGCTAATGGACGGGCGGAAGATTACAAGACGCTGGTTTGATTTGAGGTGTTATTTGGCCCAGCCAGACGTATGCATTCCATCACGCTCCAAATACAATCTATGTCCTGTCACATCTGCTATGTAATCAACAATAATTTATTGAACTATTAAATCCTTACACTGTTTTAATGCAGCTCTATAAAGGTGTGTTTTCTTTTCTCAAGATAACCAGCGATGTCTGACACACGTCTGTCTACCTGACTGCATGCACGCCATAAAATGTACAGGATCCACCATTTTCAAGACAGAATAATTTAGGACTTATCAAGATCTAAATATTTAACTTATTCCACCCGGTTCACATAGGAAATGGTGTGATTTGCAGTATATTTCATGAAATCTATGGTGCATTAATACTTTAAAGACTCTGAAAGAAAATGCAGTTTTTACAATAATTTGCTGCTATGATAGTTTTATAAGGTGATTTTTTACGAATATTTAATCGCATTCAATTCAATTTAATTTTGAAATTCTGTATCAAGATAAAAAATTTCCTCATTTTGCCAAATATCATGATCAAACACACTAGCCTCTTTTATGTGCACAACTGACCACCATTAAAGACATGGCATAAAGCAGGGAGGATAAAGACAAGCCATAAGCGCTGTCATAGAATATGGTGCCCGCAATGTGGAAATGTGTCAATATTACATTAACCTGACTAATAAGATAGACCATAAATAGTGCCATGTCTGGCATATCAAGGAAAATATGACAAGTGTGTCATGTATGGGAATGTTTCATTATGGACGATAATAGGGTGAATTTAGGGGGTTAATAAGCAGGGGGCCACCAGGTGTCACGGCGAGAGGATAAGATAAACAAGATTTACTAGTAAATGCGTCACTCATCATTACAAATCACTTATCAGAGGGATAAATCCTAATTCTCGCCAATCTGATGCCCGGATGTTATAGCATCTCTCAATCTCACCGTCCAGCTCAGATGTCAGTATAAACCTCTGGTACGTCTGCTCATGTAATGCTCACAGATCGGTTGATTTGTAACATAAATCATTGGTAAACGCCATATTAACACCGATGTAACCCAGCTGGCCATCAAGTTTCTTAATGGGAGTCTTACAAGGAGATGTGATGCTTTTCAGCACTAGGGGGCACTGCGCGCTCTATTTGGGGATGTTGTTGGGTTGCTCTGTGAGGTGATCTGGCGTCTAAACCTTGCATAACTTCTCATAACAGGCTTGCAATATGTGGCGGAATGTGAGACAATACTGCGGGCACGAAACTGAGCAATGACGTACAGAAATTGGAGAAACCTTGTTTCTTCTCGTTGGGACTCACGTAATGTAAATGTTGTGTGATGTGGGAACATGTAAGAATGCTGAAAGAAGACAAACATCATGTAAAATCCTAACATCACAAGATAGTCAATTCAGGAAGCACGAAGAGCAATTGCTGTTCCGATTACCTATTAAACACATGTGGCAAAAGGACCTCTTCATAGTGAACATCAAGTACATTCACAAATAATTGGTAAAAAATAAAATTGGTTTTGAAATGGAAAATGGGATCATGGCCAATTGTAAGTCATTTCACGAGATGAAAATAAATATTGCATCAAGAAAAGAATTATGCAAGCTTCCTGGTTGGTCCTGAGAAAGAAAAGAACGTGTAATTAGTGTCATCGTGTGACCGGCCAAGGTCAATTTTATGAGATTAAAACATTCACAATATGTGCTCGAATTGAACTAGGGATCTATCTCATATAATATTAACCATAGTCAGGTGGGGCAGCTACATGTAGTGTTAACCACAGTCAGGTGGGGCAGCTACATGTAGTGTTAACCACAGTCAAGAGGGCAGCTACATGTAGTGTTAACCATAGTCAGAAGGGCAGCTACATGTAGTGTTAACCATAGTCAGGAGGGCAGCTACATGTAGTGTTAACCATAGTCAGGAGGGCAGCTACATGTAGTGTTAGCCATAGTCAGGAGTGCAGCTACATGTAGTGTTAACCATAGTCAGGAGGGCAGCTACATGTAGTGTTAACCATAGTCAGGAGGGCAGCTACATGTAGTGTTAACCATAGTCAGGAGGGCAGCTACATGTAGTGTTAACCATAGTCAGGGGCCAGCTACATGTAGTGTTAACCATAGTCAGGGGGCAGCTACATGTAGTCTTAACCATAGTCAGGAGGGCAGCTACATGTAGTGTTAACCATAGTCAGGAGGGCAGCTACATGTAGTGTTAACCATAGTCAGGGGGCAGCAACATGTAGTGTTAACCATAGTCAGGGGGCAGCTACATGTAGTGTTAATCACAGTCAGGGGGGCTGCTTCTTGTAGTGTTAACCATAGTCAGGAGGGCAGCTACATGTAGTGTTAACCACAGTCAGGAGGGCAGCTACATGTAGTGTTAACCACAGTCAGGAGAGCAGCTACATGTAGTGTTAACCACAGTCAGGAGGGCAGCTACATGTAGTGTTAACCACAGTCAGGTGGGCAGCTACATGTAGTGTTAACCATAGTCAGGGGGCAGCTACATATAGTGTTAACCATAGTCAGAAGGGCAGCTACATGTAGTGTTAACCATAGTCAGGGGGCAGCTACTTGTAGTGTTACCCAGTCAGAGGGCAGCTACATGTAGTGTTAACCATAGTCAGGAGGGCAGCTACATGTAGTGTTAACCACAGTCAGGAGGGCAGCTACATGTAGTGTTAACAATAGTCAGGGGGCAGCTACATGTAGTGTTAACCACAGTCAGGGGGCAGCTACATGTAGTGTTAACCATAGTCAGGGGGTCAGCTACATGTAGTGTTAACCACAGTCAGGGGATCAGTTACTTGTATTGTTAACCATAGTCAGGGGGTCAGCTACTTGTAGTGTTAACCATAGTCAGGGGGGCAGCTACTTGTAGTGTTAGCCATAGTCAGGGGGGCAGCTACATGTAGTGTTAGCCATAGTCAGGGGGCAGCTACTTGTAGTGTTAACCACAGTCAGGAGGGCAGCTACATGTAGTGTTAATAACAGTCAGGAGGGCAGCTACTTGTAGTGTTAGCCATAGTCAGGGGGCAGCTACATGTAGTGTTAACCATAGTCAGGAGGGCAGCTACATGTAGTGTTAACCATAGTCAGGAGTGCAGCTACATGTAGTGTTAACCATATGCAGTGGGGTAGCTACAGCATTAACCATAGTTAGTTTTGACACACACAACTACAATATGATGTTATTTTAAAGATAACGAATAAGAAAATTTGTTAATTCATAATTCAATTTTCGGTGACATTTCCAATTCCTAAAAGTCCCCACCCCGAGAGCCTCGCACACATAAATGAATTAATTAGATATTTCATTAGGCGAGAATTGTATACGACAGTTTGACATTAGTGTCATAAACCCTTTTGGAAAACAAATCTCCAAATCTCTACTGTTAATGTTTGGGCATCAGGTGTGAGCTATGATGTAAATTTTATTATATCTGTGTATCTACCTCTATTTTTCATATTTAAAATGTCATCTTGTCGAACATTAGATACATTAAATTATAGTTCACCTCACTTAATGCTATCATAGATACTTCATGGCAACGTAATCATTTTCTATAAGGTTTAAAACGACATAAAACTTTAGTTTGAAATTTTCATTTATTGGGTTTTTAATCTAATCAAATTATGGAGCTGCACTGTATTTTCCCATGTTTCATGTACTTAATATTTTCATGATATATTGATGGACCATGGTTTATCACACGTTGGATTCGATTACACATGTATATCTAAATCACTTGCCATTTCAAAAATGTAAAATGATTTTAAATTAATGCATGGTGAAATTTTATTTTATGCCAATTAACTTTCCTGAATTTAGATTGAATATAACCAATGAAATGTCAGCATAACTAAAATATTGTATGTCCCATCCTGTCGCTTCTCAGACAGGTCTATTAGGTCCGCATTGGCTTAACACATTACTTGAGAGTTTGCACTGAATATCAACTGAATTTTAATCTTCTGTCTTTAATGTTGTTTAGTTGTGGCCTGGAGACAACTTTTTCAGTCATATTTGATCATGTCATCTATAAAAAGGACATGAAATTTTCTTGTTCAGTTTTTTCAAAATGGTTGCCATCTTAAAAAGAAGCAAATAAATATTACTCCGCGCAGGGTGTGATTAGGCTAGCATCAAGCGGGCGCTAATTTATGGTTGCTTCTGGGGCGCGCCTTTGAGCTCTCCGGAGCCCCGGGACTCATGGCGGCCATATTACAGCCATATTGCATAATAAAACAGGGTCGACGAGGGTTTAAGGGCCTGTACCAGGTGACAAGGGAGTAATAGTGAAGATGGAGAATGTTGGAAGCCAGCACGCCGTTGACAGTAGGAACATTGGTGTACAATAGGAAGGAACAAAACAGGACCGCAGCAAGGTCACAACCGTTGTCAAGGGACACATTGAGCGACACAGTAGAGCAGAAGCAAACAAACTCCTTACACTCATATACATCATAGCATACCTCACATTGACCTAGCTACAAGGGCACACCGTCTTATATTTAATTTTACCCTGATTTATACTGCCTCAAAGGTCATGTTATATGAAATAACACTTTCTTCCATACAGAAATTTGTTTCCCATTTATTATGTTTTTAATATTTATACTGAATATTTATATTTATGTAATGTAATTTTATATCTTCTGAACATCTATTTAAGCTATCCTCTTACAATATTTAATAATGAGTCATGGTTTCCTCATATATTTAAGATATCTGAGTTTTATTTGAGATATTGTTGAGGGATCATGTCTGTTGAATAATGTAAAATCCTTCACCATACACACTTCCCCACTGAACACCACTGCAGCGCATCCAGGATGATTCCATGTTGCCTAATATGTTGGAATTGTCGTGGAGAAAACATAAATACTTTCATTGTGGGCATATAGATTCATATATAAATGAGCAAGTGTGAAATATTGTTAAAGAAATTGACAGTTAAATAAGTCTAAAAAGTGGAGAGTTAGATAGTTAGATAATATATATATACAATTTCTTCTTTACAATGTTACACACTTTTTCATTTATATATGAATTGAAATGCCCATATATATATATATATATATATATATATATATATATATATATATATATATATATATATATATATATATATATATATAAATATATATATATATATATATATATATATATATATATATATATATACTTCGACGATTTCTACACTAGTGTTGCAGAGACAATTCCGATGTTTGTCTCCATTGTAGGACGGATGCTTGGAGTGTGAAATGGTATTACTGTGTTTTGTCCTAAAAGAGTTATTTCATGCTTAAACGCTTAAGATTGGAATCACAACACGATAAAACATTTAAATGTCATTCATTCCATTTCAGACTGAAGCAAAATTGGCTTTTCAATCTGAATGCCCAGAATACTGGGCAATTTATGCACATTTCCAAGATGAAAGTGAAAAACGCTGTCTGTGTTTGAATCCAAGTGATGAATATCACCAAATATGATAACTAAACGAGAGGCTTAATTACTGTTTATCAATAAGCCGGGATTTTGACATTCTTGCGAGCATGATTTCATCCGCAGTAGGCACTGAAATGCTCAAACAATTTTTGTCCCACTTCAGCCATCGATTCTCCGTCCCAATAAATTTGAGGATTAAATTTTGAAGGCTCGTAGATAGGGATTTGACCATAATCCTTCCCCTGAGAAATGAGACAGTGCATTCCTTTAATATTGGCGGGTGAGATACTTGTCATATTTATGAGAAGAGATGATAATAACGTTTAAGCAAATCATGTTTTTCCATGTATTTCCTGTTAGACTTGATCAAATATTTTCTTTGTTGAACACTTAATGTTTGCGTGATAACCCTTAATAAAGTTGTCCAAAGATTTAGATTAAACAAAAGGAGAAAGAACAAACATTCCAGGCTCAATATAGTAACTGATGCCATTTATAAAGCTGTTATCATGCTATTGTGTAAGGGAAACCTCGTACTTATTAGCTTCTAGATCTCAGTAGTGTTGTGTTCTCACATATATTAGAAAAAGGATACCTCCATAGGAGCGATACCGATCATTCTTACTGCCACTTGTCTTATTACCTTCCTTCAGGAAATATAGCAAACGCATATTGCCTCTCACTTTTAACAGCATTTTATAACACTCTGGCCCACCATCTAATTAAAGTTTCCTGTAGTTTTAATAAATCCTGCATACAGAATCTGATATACATCTCAAAATGTATACATGTTACAATAAATGCTTGTAAAGCGGACATCTTGAAATTGATGCAGAAAATCTTGTCATCAAGGATGTGGGTTTTAAATTGTTCTTGTGTATAATAGAAATGTTAAATTACCACCTGAATTTATTTGAATGTGAAAATACGAAGTTGGGGATGCGTTAGTAATATCTAGATCTCATGTTGCGGTAATAAGGAGTGTTTGATGATATCTAGATTATATGTTTCTGTGATAGAGGGTGTTTGGTGATATCTAGATTAGATGTTGCTCTGACAGTGGTGTTTGGTGATATTTAGATTAGATGTTGCTGTGAAAGGTGGTGTTTGGTGATATCTAGATTAGATGTTGCGGTGAAAGGGGGTGTTTGTGACTGGGTGGATTGCCTGAGAGTAAGGCATCAATGTATCTGCAACAAGAAGGTCTCGTCATGAAATAACTGTACAAAATGTCCAAAGTTATGTAAAAGCCCAAACACACCAACACATTGAGTGTATATAGTTATCGAGAGTGTGTTCCATTCACCTCCCTCAGGGATACATTGTAATGTGTTGGCAATACTTTACTACAGGACTTCCTCAGGAACCCTCCTGGAGATCATGCAAGCTTTGCTTTCCACACCTTTACATACATACTGATAGGTTAAGCTGTTATGTGTCTCATGTTTGTCTCACCTCTTCTGCCGTCTGCTTAACTATGTCAATATTGAATTATTCATAAGGTAATATTCCGGTATATCTCTTTGTTATCAAGGCCTTTTTGGATTGATGATATTTGGACCTTCTTGTTTCAGTTAAATGCAAAGAAAACTGAGTGTCTTCTGGGTTTTTCTTGTGTCTTTGTAACATATCTAGAAATTATGTGAGCTTCTCCAAAGACAAACTTTGGAAAATGAATGTATACATTGCTCACACCAGTATTGCATTTCTTTTATCTTCTAAAATTCCATCTGCTTGGAGAGTTACACAAAATTACATGGAAATTTTGCTTGTGGATTATTTTCAAGAATATGATAACAAGTATATGAAATTGAATCCCATGGAAAGTGTCGAAGACATTAAAAACTTTCTATCCATATTTCTGTTACTCAAGATAAAGGAGCTGCTTGCATATACATATACATATACATATACATATACATATACATATACATATACATATACATATACATATACATATACATATACATATACATATACATATACATATACATATACATATACATATACATATACATATACATATACATATACATATACATATACATATACATATACATATACATATACATATACATATACATATACATATACATATACATATACATATACATATACATATACATATACATATACATATACATATACATATACATATACATATACATATGCGAATTAATATGTTTTATGCATTGAGTGTTATCAAGCTAAACATATCTCATCCCACCCATTTTGGTATCTTCAATTTAGGATCCACTTATAAATTTATAAATAGATTTATGTGGTGAAAATCGCACCTAATGCATATATTGAGTTGAAATGATGATATTTTACAATGGGCTATTATTGGTTTGAGAAAAATATGGGCTAGGTAAGGTTTGTATGTCTAGATGTGAGTTATAAAAAAATGATTATACCATAGATATTACATTTATTTATGCAAATTGGAAATCTGAACTCATTTTGACTTTTATTATGAAATCTGAAACCGTAGAATCCTGGAAGAGGTGAGAACCATTTGCGAGGGAGGTGTGAAAGGGTTTTGCTTGAATATTAGATAACATATCTAATTAATCGATAACACCTGTGATATGCTCCTTGTTAACAAAGGAAACTTCTAGTTATTGTTTCCTATTTCCGATCTGTGGGCGCATTGCGGATGGGAAAGGTATGACTACTGGGTGGGTGTAAGCAGGGGGATCTGCATGGGGATGGGAAAGGTATGACTACAGGGTGGGTGTAAGGCATGGGGATCTGCATGGGGATGGGAAGGGTATGACTACAGGGTGGGTGTAAGGCATGGGGATCTGCATGGGGATGGGAAGGGTATGACTACAGGGTGGGTGTAAGGCATGGGGATCTGCATGGGGATGGGAAGGGTATGACTACAGGGTAGGTGTAAGGCATGGGGATCTGCATGGGGACGGGAAAGGTATGACTACAGGGTGGGTGTAAGGCATGGGGATCTGCATGGTGATGGGAAAGGTATGACTACAGGGTGGGTGTAAGGCATGGGGATCTGCATGGGGATGGGAAAGGTATGACTACAGGGTGGGTGTTAGGCAGGGGGATCTGCATGGGGATGGGAAAGGTATGACTACAGGGTGGGTGTAAGGCATGGGGATCTGCATGGTGATGGGAAAGGTATGACTACAGGGTGGGTGTAAGGCATGGGTATCTGCCGGTGGTGATTTTAACGTGCTATTAATTGTCTAAGTGGACTGCCCTGTCCACAATGATCCCGGGGCATTTGCATTCACTTCAGCTTATCTACTTGTCTCCAGTGGGATAGAATCTGACTATTTCTTAAGGCAATTACCCCTCCAGCACGCACAGACCCCCTTCACATGCCAGTCCAAAGCAAGCATCCTTTCCACGTAAGTGCAGGTTTTGCCTATTCGTACGTGCATCCTTCAAGGTGCAGTGTGCCTTGAGAGGCCAATTGGTCTTTCCGTGACTATCATCGTTAAACAAACTATGCCAAGGGCATTCCTAAATATGTGGTGAAAATTGTACCTATCAATCTAAAATCAAGAGATGAATATCGTCCATAATGTGTAAATTATTAAGAATCCATCATATGCTTTGGGCGTTTATAAATAGATGTTTGTGGTCAAAATCACATCTTTTTTAATATTAAATATTGTATTATTATAGATAAACAAGATTAGCATGTTGGGATAAAATATCAGGGAAAAGCGTAGATAGTGATTGCAGAATTCATATAGTTTTCGAAATTATGATATCATTTTTTGGGAATGAGAAAAATGAAATTCAGGTCAATTTTACTACAGAGACAAGTTATTAAGAAGATCAAAGGATTAAGGATTACTTGCATCTCTGCCAGTGTCACTAAACACATTTGCCATCAGATACTCAAAGCAAATGAAAAAATGATATGTGCTGCAATTATCAAGCTAGATAAATGGTAATGTCATTATGACAACTTTTTCTCAGGCTTAAAGCTTATGCTGTCAGATATCAAATTGCCAATCTATGAGTTAACTTGGTTTGACAGAGATTAAAAAAATTATGCAGCAACGTAGTTTAGTCTAATAACTTCTGTGAACTGAATACTGACTTATTTGGAAAAAAAAGAAAAAGAAAACATTTCCAGATATCTCAAACAGCTTAGTTCAGGAAATTAACAACACACTTATCTTTATTGCTTCACAGGTCCTTTCCCAGTTCCCTCCAGCCTCATGTCAATAGCTTTTACATTACCAAAGTGTATTTGCTGTAAAATGATGTACAGGTATAAGTTTGTTCAACTGTCTCTGCACATTTTTAATATCAAAAAGAGACAGTTTGTTATATTACTCAAATGATTCTGGAGAAAAACAAGATACGATGTTTTATGTATGACGTGTATCAATGTCTAACAACATCGTATGGTCTTTTTAAAAAATGGTAAATGTGATCTTCATGACCAAAATCAGCCTCTATCAGCTTTTGATTACATGTATTATACACGTCTTTCTTCTTCTAACCCATAACTCTCAGGTAAATGTGCATGTACTCATTTTTTTACCATAAACCATTGAATTAAAGGAAGAAAGGCGGTTATTGTTAAGGGGTGGATATTATGGTCTGGGCCACGCTATGGAGTGGGCCGCTTTGTAAAGTGCACGACCAGTGTCCTTCCTGAATCCGTGTGAAGTTTTTGTAGGTCCAACAAGAAAGGCATTTGGTTGCTGGGATAAATCTCTCATGTTCCATATAAGGGCAGCTCACTGGCCGACTCACGCCATTCCAGACAGAATATCACCTCGCCCCCTACCGGCCGCCGGCATTTCAATCCATGCGCTGACCGATTGTTATCCATCAAAGAGTTTTGACTACAATAAGGTGTGAGTCAAAGTCATGTGCTAATCACGGCAATCTGTTCATGTCATAAAAGCAGGCCACTGAAGTGTATTGTGACATGCTTGGTGAGATTATTGCGCGTCAAGTAGTTCCGGCAATTGTGGCTGCATTCAGTTAACGAGCTTCACCATACTAATCCATCGGGCCGAGCAAGATCTGACATTGTTAAAGACTTTACCAATTACTTTCATCACAGGGCCATAGGGCCTGCATCAAAGGCACAAAAAACATTTACCATCATTTATGCCACTGAGGCTTTGTGAACCTCACAAGATGAGGGCTATTTAGCCAATATGAATATCATGACGCGCCACCTAACGGATCATTACCGTGGGATTTGCCTCTGACAAGGCTAAGCAGAAATGTCTGCAAAAGTTGTGCCATGAATAGAGGAGGCCGAGAACTGCACAGCGACACGGCCTTATAACTACACCTCGTCCATACATATTTGTAGACATTTTGGGTAGAGGACAGTGTGCTACCATACCCTGCCATGTTGGGGCAGGCTGCATGAGTGAGATAAGGGCTAAATACCCTCAATATTACCAAGCACGGTTATAGTACACTTCTGACATGTACCAATACAAGCTACTGGCAATATAACTAAATACAATTCTCAATCATGCAGCCTATCCAAGCAGTAGATAAAAGCAAGGATAACTCTCTTTTTAAAATTCAGGAATGTGATTATTTTTCTAATCATCTTATTTCAATATCATCACTGACTATCTCAGAATGTTATTTCCCCTTTTGCCCATGTTGTAAAGAATAAATATCCACATCTTCTTGTGTTTTTATCAGATAAAAAGTATTTATTATATATACACAGGTTCGCCTTTAATATGACTAGCATGTTGTTTTATAAAACATAATATGTTTTGTTACAAATATCTGCTTTGTCATTTGGGATGTATAATCTTATACTTCATCAACAAAAATATGATGCTTAAAAATATGTTGCAGGTAGAAACAGTCATTTTTAATTTCACACTTTGCTATCTGTATTTTGTGATCTTGTTCGTAATGGTTTGAGACAGGTAGAGTTCCTTACGGTGCAGATGTCTAACACAAGTCGACTGCTATGTTTCATTATCAATATGTAAAACCTTTACAACATTCACATGTCATTGTCTGATCCATTTAGGATTCAAATACTCATGCTTCATGGTGCATTTTTCTTCATGAGATGAAACTTTCAGTGCAAATTCCATCTGGTAAATAAAGACCTCCTGAAATATAAAGCTAATTGCATTTATCACAGGCAACAGATGTACTCGATACCACTAATACCCCATTACAGAGCTTTGACCATGCCTAGACATGAAATGCAATGGTGGGCAGGGTTGACTACATAGACCAATATCAACGACACGACAAAAGGGAATAAGTCACCCAAGGACGATTAACTTGATAACCATGGTGATAGCTTCTAATAATAGGACTTCTCTTTTCATGTAGCTTCTACCTGTATCATCAACATTGAAGTATACTCTATTTATGTTACTATTGTGTTATGTCCAAAAGTAGTCAATATAACGAATATGTAATTGCATGAGAGGTTTTATATCAGAGGAAATATTTGATACTGCATAAAAAGATGACAAATTTCACTAGGGTGTATCCAATTATCTATTTAAATATCAGGATTTAAAAAATGTATTTTTGGTGTAAATTGTGGGAAGCTGAGAAGCCCTCCAGGAATAATGAGGTCCTCGGATTCTTGATATTATAAGCTGGGATAACCTTAGATCAACCGGAAGTGACAGGAAGTACATGTAGGTGCGTGACTTGTCCTGTGTGTCCAATTATTACAGATCAAATCAATTCACAGTCAAAAGAAAAGAGTGACACTCTAAAGCATTTAAGGTCATGAAATGAATTTATGTCACAACTTTTATGCTTTTCACTAACAAGCCCATTACTAAATGCCTGTGTCAATTAAGGATTTTGGTGAATTAATGACTCTTTGGTATCAACTGTCCATATATGTGATAAGGTTCCAGTGCACTGGTTTATCATGCTGCCCTCAATGTTTATTGCGATTTTTTATCAAGAAATAAGGATCAGTCTTCAAGTTAGAAAGCACATTTGTTTATTGCTGTGTCAACACTTATAATATCGTTGATACCATTGCAACGTAATAAACGACCTCCATAATGCCATACAATTAATATTATAACAAATTATCTGGGCTTGTGCAATGGCAAGCACGATTCGTTATAATTCAATTGGGAAAGGCTTAAATATAAGGTAATAAATTGCATCTGGATCTGGATGAGTATTTTTTGTATCTGAAACTTTATGAAAAAGTATTGAAACATTCTAAAGCATCTACTAAAGGTGCCCCAATTAACCAGACATAACTCCTCAGTAACACTAAATTGCAATCCCGTGTACATGACATCTTAGAATATATATACTGATTTGTACTTATATTCAAAGCAAACGTGGATATTAGTTTGTTATTGTGCACCTAAAAACTCAAACAGGTAGTGTCTTACCTTGTTCCAACCAAGTTATATAACCTTTTTGAAGGAAAAAGAATATGGCAAAGTATGGAGATTTTGCATCAAATTTATTTCGCGATTCAAATTAATAAGAATGAGAAACAATTCAAACAATTCAGTATGATAATTCTGTAATTATTGTCTACAGCTTTAAAATAAAACATAGATTATATGTAAGCTGACTTTGCTTCAGTCTCAGTGCTGAGCACCACTTTCTGTTTTGTGACCACCACTTCCGGTTTCAGCTGACAACGCTTATTGGTTGGGGGAGCTACTGGCTAAATTGAGGCAACCATGTTTGTAGGAATGACAACGTGGGACAAGATAAGACAAGTCTCGTGATCCTCTGCAGAATGCCAATAGGTTTCACTCCATGTGATGTGCTCAGGCTCCAAACTCACATCACCAATTGCTGGTCCCCAAGAAACAGAGAGCTCGAATATGTACAGTATATTTAGTTGCTAAAAGAAAACATATTTGCCAAGAAAAGAATGCAATGAAGTTTAATACTGTTTAAATATAAATTCTAAAGGATAAAAATATTATGATCATTTTTGTAAACAGTCTAGTCATATGTTTTTATTACAGCGACATGTGGGTTCACAGTCCGTTCACAAGAAAGTAAAATCTATTTTGTGAAATTAATTCATAGATATTTAGTTAATTTGTTATTTCTATGATAAAGGACTTAAGATGCACATAATTAAGTAATTAGTGTCCTTTGTACAATAATTGTCCTTGTACAATAATTGTCCTTTGTACAAAGATTGTTCGTTGTACAACTATTGCCATTTGTACAATAATCGCCATCTGTACAATTAGCATTTGTACAATAATTGGCACTTGTACAATAATTGCCATTTGTACAATAATTGACATATGTACAATTGGCATTTGTACAATAATTAGAATATGTATAATAATTGACTATGTACAATAATAGACATTTGTACGATAATTGACATTAATACAATAATTGACATTTGTATAATAATTGATATTTGTACAATAATTGACATTTGTACAATATCTACCTCATCACAACTCATGTCAAAACGCGCTTGCACAAGAATCCACTTAAAATGCACTCTCGACAAAATGCTCCAAAATTGAAATTGAAAATTGTGCCCCAAATATGCTTTGGTGCAAACAATCACTTAGGCCTCTTTCAAAATTCTTTGAAAATGTGTTCCGTCATTCTTTGATCATTCACACAGTGATCACAGCACACACTGTTTCGTGTTATACTCTTAAGGTCTATAATCCACAATGAAAAACTGGGACAGATTTATGTTTTTTTGGCTTAAATGTGTTCAAAGTAATGTTATTTGTTAATTTAGCACAGAAAAGGTAAACTTAACCAGCTAGTCTTAAATTTTATTATTTAAACTACCGTTAAAACGGGTTCAACTCAGTTTTTGCACCTGGCGACTTATATCAAGTATTTATATTTTCTTTATTTAATGCCATCCAAAGAATAATCAAGCTTTTATGGGACATTTTAGATATAATCATGGCATAAAATATGAATTATCACTAAAAGAGTTGGGTATTTAAAAATCTCATGCAAACGAGTTTGTCCGCCACGTGTGTCCCAGAGCCGAAGGCAGTTACGTAAATATACGAGACCACCCGAAGTTCTCTCCAGATGCTTCAAACTGATTGTGGATTATAGACCTTAATTGACATGAACATATCATGTGTTTCTGCAAATTTGAAACAATTTGCCATGGTCTCAGAATACACAGCCATGTTCAAATGAAAAAGACCTTTTCTAATAAGTTTAATTTCGAGTTTGTGTTAAACTATGCAGGCAGAAAATCAATAATTCAGTCTATTCTTCCACGTGAAAATGGACGTTTCATATGATGGGTACCACAGGTTATCAACGCCAATGTCAAACAAATCATTACAACCACCATAGATTGAATTGAGAAGAAATTCCTATGCCGAGGCATCTTTGATGATGACGATGATAGGTCTGTGTTCAAAACAAGCCGTACAATTTACTTCAAGATTTGCCTCCCGTGAAGGAACGACCTTCACTTTGCTGGGACGTGTTGCTTTTTTCATGAGAACTCTTAGGACCTTAATGCACACACTACCTGGTATCAAACAATAGCATTTGGTTCTGGATGAAACCCCCCAAGAAGATGATTGGTCATGAATACCGTTTTTGGCAATATCTGAACAACGAATACACTTACAGTATTGATTCAAACAGTTTTAAACTCACGAGAACAAGACGGATAACGTTTGTACTGGCATGAACAAATACTCGTACGAAAATGAGTTAAACAGATTTGAAATACTGACAATGAAAGGAATATATACAAGCTGATTTACTCATGGATTTTAAACGTCGAGTATGTTGGCTATGAGGTCAATCTTGAGCATGTAAATCATGTATGAAATCGAATGAAACACGTTACTTTTTTAAGCATATTGGAACGACTATCTTATAAAATGCCCTTTATATGTATTTAACATTAACAATTACACTTTCAGCAACATTTCTTTTATTAATAATGTAACGGAAATCTTTATCTTTTATCTTTTGGGAGGACAAATTAAATTAAAACTAGATTTCTGTTATAATCCGGATTTTATGAGCACATATCTACAAGTTGAATTCAAAGCGGTTTAAATGAATAGCATTTTTATTTTTTAAATATTTTTAATTAGGTTTTGTCAAAACAGTATGGACACTCTTACACCAGCGTATTAACCATGTCAGTAACATGCACGAATCACTTTGAGGAAATACTTTCAGCTGAAATTCTCCACAATCCCAAACACTTATCGATTTGTGTTGTCTGTAGGTCAGAGGTGACGAACATAAACATGGCGATTGCTTCTCTTCCGGTTGAGACGTAATGGGCGGGACGATGAGAGTGTGACTGCTGGGACGTTATCTTATCTATGCGAGTGGATGGTGGCGCTGCAATCATAGACATGAACCAAACATGAATGAAAACTGTCACTCATCCCCCAACCCAGCCATTAAACATCACCTCTTATCTAAATACAATCTATGCATGGCCACCACCAGGAGGCGCTCAGTCGTCAAAGCCAACTATCTGCATAAAACAACTGTACCAAAAACAGATTAGCGAATACAGGGCCGTAAAGTGACACGTTTCGCTTGGAGCCGGAGACAGCTTCAAAATAAATAGCACATGCTATTCTGAGCGGCATATGTACTGATATAGGTCTGTCTACTTTAGAAAAAAAATAATAACACTTTTTTGTAGATGATCTAAAAGTAATGAAGAAAATCTATAATGAATGGCCTTTTAAACATTTTTCTTGTACAATGGGATTTCTCTTATTAATATCTCAAGGTACAATTGTTGAAATAAATAACCATTATTGAAATACACGATACCTATAAAGTGTATCTTTGATTCGTGACCATTTTCATATCATATTCAGCCAGATTAATATATTTTACATGGATGTTTGTATATCATAATTAAGATATTGGGATTACATGACATACCATCAATGTTGTTTCTTCATCCCTCTGATCTTATTTTATGAAAATAACACAAAATAACAAAATCTTAACTTAATCAGACTTCTGCCAGTGTGAAAGGCATCTATTCTCAGAGAGAAAGGCATCTATTCTCAGAGAGAAGGCATCTATTCTCAGAGAGAAAGGCATCTATTCTCAGAGAGAAGGCATCTATTCTCAGAGAGAAAGGCATCTATTCTCAGAGAGAAAACTATCAAGTCTACTGTTCAGAGAGGGTATCCCACTTTACCGTACTCTACCATACTGGTGCAGGGGTGATTCTATTCTTCATTAATCACTGCATATATTACAACTTACACATTCACTTTCCAATTATAACGGTAAAACTAGGATATAAATCAACCATCTTTACTCTTCGGGTAAGCAACTGTCTCATAGTGATTGTTCCGATTATACTGATCTGAGGTAATTGTTTACAGTTATAAAATTACGGAAACCAATTGAAAATAAACAAGCCTATTTAGAGCAAAGTCTGAGGTGTCACTATTTTCAATAGAATAGATTAAATTAAAAGAAAATCAATAGCATCACACCGCCGTGTCTACAATAAGAAATTCCAATAACTTTTATATTGAGATAATAGGATATTAATTGAGAAAACAATGATAAATAAAGGAGACAACAAAGCCCATTAGAAGATATTTGGCTATTATCTACGAGAGAAAGGGAGTTTTAAACAGCTTAATTACTGACAAAAGACAAGTTAACCCTATCGATCCCTTCCAACAATATTTGACTGCATTTATTAAGCAAGGCATTCTCCGTGGCAATGTTCATTGGGACCTTTTTGGAACATGACTTATTATATTCCACAAGAAAACATACCTTACTTGGAAGTAAAACACTGGAGGAAGAAACAGTCATGGGAGGGGGGGGGGGTGGCTGGTTAAAAAGTTGGAAAGGGCATGGCAGCGAACGTTTGTGTTAGCGTCAAAATATTTTGTGATAGCGGTAGCCAAACTGTGAAAGCACCAGAGACATGGTGGCTGACAGATGGTCGAATATTGCCTGAGAATCTCTGAAGGGTTTAAACGGTAATAAGGCTATATCTGACAATGCTTTCTCCGTGAAAAGTATTTTGATATCATATTTTGTGTGACCTCATCTAGCATTTGATTATATGGTCTGTTCAGTAGGCATACCATGTACGTGTACACCTAAATCTCTTTGTGTTTTTTTGATATTGCAATCACTACAGGTGTACAGGGTGGCAAAGCATAAACACTATTGTGGGAAAAGTACAGACAGGAATAACCTTTTATGCAAGGATCTTTCATGCTATTCTCAGTGAGAGACAGGGGTTGGTACGTCCCTTGTTATTCATAAGAGCCTGCTCTCAAAGGGAAATAATGAAGACACGCTTTGTGTTATCTTGTAACCCCCATTCTCAAGACAAAGGATAATGGCAATGTAGTATAACACAATAACAAATTGAAGGAAGTCGATTAGGCCCTTGTCTGACCCCTCCGATTGTCAAACCCTGCTCTCTTTTATAATGCAGTCTATTTGTTTCAATTGTCAGGGCGGGTCCAGGATTTGAAAAATAGGTGATCCCACCAAAACAAGATCATATGATTGCTGTGTCATTTTATGAATTATAATAATTATTATCAACTATAAAGGTTATATTATTTATAAAGTCATAAAATAATTATTACCAATCTTCGTGATCTTGGGCGCATTTGAAATGCTAAGGGACATACATTCCTTGTATTATGGGTCTGCTCACAGTGCTAGAAAAGAAGAATAAAATCAATTTGTGGACATAGAAGTATGTATTCCCTCGATCAGCCTATTGAACTAAGTGCCTACAAGTCACTGACTGAGAACTTATTAGTTTTAAAAAGCTACAGTCCCCTGTGACTATTTGATTGGCATAAAAGACACTTTACCCGATATGACAAAGACTACCAGGGGAACAAACCACTCTGCCTCTACTCTCGCCGTATGACTTGTATAAGATCCTTGACAATTGATATTAGATTTTGCTAGATTATTATGCATGTAGATTAAATGAATTCTTAATTGACAGCTAATTTTTTAACACATACTTTAATCAGAAGAAACATATTAGCATGATGTTATCGACTGTCATTGTCTGGCAAATAATACGTCGGACTTTAGTCACTCAGGGGGATGAAGACAGTAAAAGTTCAAATATTCATTTTCCTTGTCAGCAGGCAATCTCAGCATTTTAGCCCAGAAATTCATCTCTGCAAATAATATTTTCTGTAATCTGAAAAGGAACGACTGTTTTCTCTTCATTATAAATGCTTTTTTACTATTGAAGGGTCAATTCCTAACCCAGCTGTGTGCATTTGGCCTTGCCAAGCACACACACACACACACACACTTTTTGGCTTTTTCACAGCTGATTTCTCTCTATTTCTTCTAAGATATATCTTAAGACCCTCGCAAACTTGGAAATTTAAAACTCTCACTGGCCCTTACTGACGTTGTTGTATTATAATGGGTTGCTTTCACCTAAATTATGGGTTTGTCAAACATATCAATGCAGTTAAACAATAAACAACTGATGCAAAGAAATAACCTCTATAAAAATGGATAACCAATACGGAATAGCTGGATTTTTTGTTCATAATTGAAAATTAATCTCCAGTACTTTTTAATAATCGGCATATCTGTCTTGTGTCCATCTATTAATTTCTTCATTATTCCTTGTCTGTCTTTCATGTTCTGTAAGGCACTGGGTTTATTTATAAATGAAGCATCTGAAAAATCTATGCATATGAGATTATGTGTTACAATTGGTAATATTTCAGTTAATTTAGATAATATGCATATGAGGTTTGACCAATTGAAATCATTGAAATCAAGTTTTTATGAAACCTGGAAGGTTCCAGGTGATTTTACAGTGGTTTAAGGTACCCTGCCCCAACTAGAAGACCTAGTGACCTACATCAGTACTAGAAATAGCCGTTGAAGAATAACTGCTGCTGGTATTGAAAGGTGTTATATACTGCCTAAAGTCTAAGCAGCAGCTTACACACAGCGTCCCCTCCATGGAAACCTGATGTACAATCAAGCCAATGAAAAACCAGGATGAAACGACAATACAAATAGTGTTACCCAAGCACAAAGTAGACTATGTTTATTGTTATCTTCATTCAGGCGACTGGGGGAGTGGGGCTTGGGAGTGGGGCTTGGGAGTGGGGCAAGGGAGTGGGGCAAAGGAGTGGGGCAAGGGTGTGGGGCAAGGGAGTGGGGTTTGGGAGTGGGGCTTGGGAGTGGGGCTTGGAAGTGGAGCAAGGGTGTGGGGCAAGGGAGTGGGGCTTGGGTCTTAGCATTTAACAGCGTTTATTAATAATAGATTCAAGAGCCTGGTCACAGTACAAAAGCCAAGTCATAATGTCAGATAACAACCTTTTCATGTAGGAATTGCAGTTTATTGTATGTAGTATTAAGGAATCTTGCTGTTGCCATTTTTACTATTTATTGTTGATAACACAGAAATATTAAAATAATTGACATATATGTGTGTATGTGTGCGTGTGTGTGAGTAAGTGTGTGTGTGTGATACGTAACTATTACCCTTCAATCCTTGTAATATGTAATTAACATGATACAAAATATATTAACGATTGTCATATTTGACCTGCTTGTCTCATATCATTTTTAAACCAGTCAAAATATCTCGTTTTCTATCCTGCCGTAGGTAGTTTCAGCAGCATGAGGTGTAACACGGTTTTGCGTCATCGAATCTTATCCTGAGAATTCATGTCATCAGCTCGCTATCACTTGTTCCTGTCACGTGTTCCTGTCATATTCTCTCAAACATCATTTACAGAACTGATTGAGATATCCCACTTTCTTACAAAACCATTTTTTTTGGTTAAAAAAGTGAACTGCTCCATTTTGCACAGGTATGCCACGCAAAAGTACACAATGGCCTAAGCGAACATCAAAGTTGTCATCAAATCCCAAAGCAAGTTTGTCTTTGTGGCAATATCAAGGTTCATTTCTGGAAGAATTTTGCATGTCAACAACTTCCCAATATGCAAAAGGAAAACGTAAAATGAAGCTGAGATATAAGAAAACCATCCCATCGGAGATGGGATTTATGACATTCAGATTCAAAGGAAAAAACGAGGAAAGTACTTTTGGCATAAAACTCAATTTTGAAAGAGAGAACTTCAGATATATTTATATTAATTGTTTCATGGGATGGAGAGCTTTAAACTTATATTATGAATATATATATATATATATATATATATATATATATATATATATATATATATATATATATATATATATATATATATATATATATATATGTTTTTTATGTCTAACATAATGCAAATAATATATACAATGGTTATCTGTTTTGTGGACATCGTTATTAATATGGTAATCTGTATATTTTGCATTAGAGGACAATCATTTTCTTGCCATATATGCAATGACAATAGCTGGTTTATGCAGAACATAATAAATACTGTTTTAGCTGTAGTTTGCACAGCATATGGATGCCATCGTTTGCACAGCATATGGTGGTTTTGTCATTAAAGCGTCTTTGATAGACACACAGCCCAGCAATTGAGGGAGAGTTAAGATGGCTGACTGCAGGAAGTCCTGATGAATAGCCAGGCATTGATTGGCTGCCAGTCATTTTGCAGTCTTTATGTGGAGTTAGTCATGGTATCCTCAGTTCGTGCTTCTGTATATGGCCACAATCTGAGCCGCTCACACTTTGTGTACTCTTCGTCTTGTGTCCAATATCACAGAGGAAGAAACCCAAGAATATATCACACAAACCCTCCTTTTTATTTAGTCTTGTTCCACATAATATTCAAACTCAAGATATCTTAATGTAAAATTTGGTGATGCCCCAATACATACAATATTTCTTTCCAATTATCTCAATTGACTGTCCCTATGTACCAACTATAACATTACATATGATGCTATTACTTTCGTTAAACTTTAATGAAATATTATCTAAAATACTTGAACAGGTAGACTTTGCTACATGTAGCTATCGTATGTCTAAGGCAAGCTTTGGATTTATAAACAAACGTTTGGAGTCATTATTCTTTAATATGTTCCTATGTTTTCGTTAAAGCTATATTGTGCTTATAGGCAAGGTCAAGGTCATGCACATTATGTTATCGTGGAATATGTTATCAAAATTTGAAACAGAATAGGTACTATGGTAGAACGAATTAAATATGAATTAGAAATAGTTGCCTTTTGTGAATATTTGTATTTAGTTAGTGTTTATCCCTATAGCAAGATAGTAAAGCAGATTCCATGCTGAAGGATTATCCTGTCTGTAATGACAGGATTACACCTCATGTCTTTTCAGCTAGAAACAATGTGTTTCAATTACTTGAAATCCGTCCAATATAATCCACAATATTGCTTTTATAAAACAGCCATTTCTTTGTTTAGATTTCAATTAAAAACTATTCCATAGCAACCTAAATAAATATCAAAATATGAAACCTTTGTCATATCCGACGATTTTTCTAATTTTTTTATGATAATAATAACTTATGTGTCACGCATTCTGTCATTAATATATAGTGGAAAGAGTTATTTATGACTGTAAGCAATGCAAATATGTGGCTGAATGCATATTGAGATATCAAAATACATTTTAGTCCTCGCGTTCTTGATATAAGAGTCATATCATAGATGTAACATAATAAGACAATGAGAAGAGATTAACAGAGAAAGTTGTTATCAAGTTCCATATGAAAATAGACAAACCTTTAGCAATTTTACAGACTGATTACATGGAGGAGTCCCGCTGTATCAGATACCTGCTATATAATAATTTAAAATATTCTGTGATATTATAGTTGTCCTGTTTTATTATAAGAATTTAAAATATGCTGTGATAATATAGTTGTCCTGTTTTATTGTAAGAATTTAAAATATTCTGTGAAAATATAGTTGTCCTGTTTTATTATAAGAATTAAAAATATTCTGTGATAATAGAGTTGTCCTGTTTTATTCTCATTTAAAGCATTCATGAAACCTGGAAGGTTCCAGGCGATTTGACAGTGGTTTAAGGTATCTGAAAACAATATATGATCTTAAAATTGACATACATACAGGCTATCTGTCTGAAATCCACAAAAGAACATCTGCCCTGAGAATTATGATTTTTTGTGACCACCAAGTACTGCCACTGCTAAACAGGAAGTGTGTTGTGTGACCTTGACCTTTGAACTGTCAGGAGGCTCAATAAGTCACAGGAGGTGTTGTTTACCAATTGTCAAAATTGGAGCAACACATTTTCAGCCATTTTTTTCCCACTATTTAGAGAATGAATTGGAAGATAACACTTATCATGATGTAAGTGTCTTTTCTTGGCTTTCTTCTGGTGGTAAAATTATTAAAAACGGATGAATATTTATGAAGTTATAAATGAAGAAAAATCATTATTTTTATATTATATATGTTTGCAAAAAAAAGTTTAAAAAAATTCTATACAGCCCAGCTTTTAAGGTGGAATCCATGCAGCCTTTGATGTCTTCCCATTCAGTGGTGTGAAAAACCCCAAATTTCATCAAAGAGGGTCAAATCATAAATTTTACTGATACTAATTATCAGCATTCACAGTTTTGCCATTCAAAGTCCTTGTGATTTAAGGCCAAACCAGTGATCAAAGGGTTTAATGTCACTTTTTCAATATCATGGCCTTTAAGTTAAGGGGGATTCCATGCAGCCTTTGAGTCATGTCTTCCCTTTTTGACAGAAAGGTTTTCACATGCACAAGATACTTTTCAAATAAATAATATACTTTTCCCATAAATGATATATCTTTCACAACCATAAGATATTTGTCACAACCATAAGATATTTGTCACAACCATGAGTTATTTCAAATAATATTAAAATAATCTTATGTTGTTCTGAAGTATACTCCTGACAATAAATTGATAAATTGTACAAAACATCTCCACTCTTGTTCCCAAGTTGGACAGGTGCCCAACTGGTAACTCATTAGGTGTTTACACCAGATCCCAGACCAGCTAATCAAAGCTTGTTGACAAAGTGTTCAATTGCTGGTGTAGGTTTCAGCAGACAACTGATCAACTTTCAAGTGCCAAAGAAAGTTGTTAACAGGGAATATTTTGGGTACTACTACATAAAAGCACTGTTTAGGGTATAAACATTCATGTTATGTAAAGAAAATGTGTCTGAAAGTCGGGTTTCATGAATGCTTCAAAGTATTTTTTTTTCAAAATCAAGTATTTAGAAAGACAAAGTTGTGATCAAACGGTTTTATTTAAATGTAAACCAATTTTGTTATCATGAGAGAACAACAATTCTGATAGTTCTATCAGGAATGCCTGATAGAACACAGGCTGTGATTGGTTAATAAAGCATGGACAGAGCTCTCCATAACTGTAAGCGTTGACAGAGCTCTCCATAACTGCAGGCCAGCGTGGTTTTGATGGATGAAGAGGGCGATGAGGCGGGACATTGCCATTATTTGTTTTACAGCAGCAGACATTAATTGAATTTATATTTCAATTGAACTTGCAGGCAGTATTTCATATTGCAATAACTTGGTTTGAAGGAGAAAAGCTTTACAAAATATCCATATACAGACGTTTGCACAGTACATTTGGCAAAGCTCCCATGGCTATACATTTCATACACAGCATTGCTTTTTGTCGGAAGTAAGAAAATTTATTACAGTCAGAAATCGTTATGTGCGAGTCCAGCTATGACACGGTCCAATGGCAGCGTTAGCCATTTCCCGGGCCATGGATTTAATTCTGGCTGACATTTCATGCCATTTACAATATATTCCTAATTTGGTATGGAAATCTGTGACTTGTAATTGTTATAAATCAAGATAATCAAGTTGATTTGAGTGCAGTGTAGTTGTAAATCCATGGAAATATGATGTGGGCAGTGCTTGCTCTATATTGTTATCAACTATGATGGTGGCCATGTTAACATTTGGCTCATAAAGTGAGGGCACAATCAGAGAACCTGATGGTCCCTATTACACTTTATTACTGCATGCCTCTCCGTGGAGGGGGTAAAGAGCAACTGGGTAAAGCCCTAGTTTGAGAGATGAGCGTTCAAGAAACCGGGGTTCGCCGTGATCTATGGGGTCATATCTGATATAGAGTCACTGCTACTTTGTGGAGTCTGTAATGACCTCTAACGGGAATGACCTTCTTGAGATGACCTTGAGGCCATTTGAACCCACAGAAGACCTCTGTGACAAGTTTGGGCCCTCCTACTAGGCCCAGCACATTGACAGGCCTGGGCGACCCTACTCAGCTGCCCTTGTAGCTTGTTACAAGGAGGTAGTCCTCGAGGGACGTTCACTTCCCTCCAGGTCAAACAATCGATCCCATCATTCGCCAAATTTCATTACTTCCATATTCTGAAGTCCAAACATTTTTCTGTGTTTGGAGAGCTTGTTGGGTTTTCACAATGCGGGGAGGGTGGGGTGACATTGGCCACGTGTGACCATCCTAACTTAATAAAACACCAAGCCCTATTCTGACCGGCCCTAATGCGGACATCACACGCGACGGCGGGGCGCAACCTGAGGTCGATATTTCAGTGTGTTTTACAGGAAAGTCTCGGGAATTAACTGCTCAGCGGTGCTCGGTAGGGGCATGTAAGGGAAGAACTGATTGTTAGTGGGGGCAGTGTTAAAAAGTCTCAATTCAGGTTAAGCAAATAGAGTCTGAGAGCAAGGACTTGTGGTTGGTTGGCCACCTGATTGGGTCTCCCACGCTGCAGGACTAGCAATGCTTGCGGTCAGGAGCCTTGCAGGCAGCCCCGGCACTGCGAACTCGCCGCTCCCCGGAGGATCCAATGCCTTCCCGGCGGTCCCTTCCCAAGTGACTGTCCCCCGTCACCTCTTAGCTCGTGAGATGGCCCCAGACTGCAGCTAGACCTCACCACGATACTATGTACACATCTGTCTGCAGACTTTAGTTTTTTCTGATGCCCATTTTGCTTGTGATTTGGTCAGCAACCAGACACTGTGGAAGGGGCAGAAACTCTGCTTGACTGATCACAATCCACATCTGAGATGTCAAACACTGTGAGCCACAAAGTGTAAAGATTTGTTAGCATATAGATGGCTGTAAACAAAACTCTACACTACACGCAGTGGTGAAGACTCTACGCCTCGCTAATATATCAAATCCAATTTATCTACTCTTTCTGGACTTATAAATAAAGGAAATAATACACAGTCTCAAATTATCTAATTGGTGAATGTGTCTCAATTATAATTGTATGCATTACAGCTTTGGTCTCAATCGTTTGATATGTTAACATATATGTTTTCATCAATTACTGCTACGTGTACGTACATGTATGCGAATATGTGATTTGCTAAGGTATTGTAAAGGGCGAAAACCATTTGTAGCAAAACAAGACAGTATTGGTCAATTAGACGGCAATTTATCGTATTTCTCTGACTGTAGCTCTGCGCCATATATCTGTGAACATTGATGACTGCCTGGAGTTACAGGGAGAGTGAACATCAGGGGGAGCCACAAGTTTGTCCGGCCCACGTGCTGCTTCTCTCAATGTCCAAGAAAGTAAAAAAAGCTCTTTGAGCTAAAATGTTTGGGAACATCACAAGTAATGTACATTTTATGTAGCAAGACTACATGAAGTGATATTTTCAAAGGACAAACTTAAACACAGACTTAGAGGACAAATATTCTTGGCAGTCATTTATATCAATCGCCTGACTTGCTGCAGACCTAGCCTGCTAACAGGGAGGTGCTTGTTATATATGTGAGTAGGAGAGATTGCACCATCAAGGCAGGGAAGTGTAGGTGGACGCCAAACTCTGCCACCTGTCGATGACTATCGTTACTAATCAATTGCTATCCCGCCACTGACTTCCGATCTAATGCGCCAAATAGTGTCCAACCAATACTACGCATCTAATGGCGTCCATCACTAGCTACTGACATAATGGGATCTATCCTCAACTACTGAATTTTAATGGAAGCTACTGATTTAATGAAGTTACTGATAAAGATATATTAAATAATTGACAAGATAACAATGATCATACAATTACCGCAAGACACCGATATGCGCACAATTACTGACAAAGTACCAAGATACATGCAATTACTGACAAGACACCAATATAGACACAATTACTGGCAATATCTTCTTACAAAGATTCATAGCAGTATTGTCAAGATACAAAAATAAAGTCAATTACAGACAAGATACCAAGATAAGTATAATTATTGACAAGATACTGAGATACATATAATTGACAAGATACCAATATACACACAATTACTGACAAGATACCAATATACATACAATTACTGACAAGATACCAATATACATACAATTACTGACAAGATACCAATATACATACAATTACTGACAAGATACCAATATACATGCAATTACTGACAATATACCAATATACATGCAATTACTGACAAGATACCAAATACATACAATTACTGACAAGATACCAATATACTTACAATTACTGACAAGATACCAATATACTTACAATTACTGACAATATACCAATATACATACAATTACTGACAAGATACCAATATACATACAATTACTGACAAGATACCAATATACTTACAATTACTGACAAGATACCAATATGCATACAATTACTGACAAGATATCAATATACTTACAATTACTGACAAGATACCAATATGCATACAATTACTGACAAGATACCAATATACTTACAATTACTGACAAGATACCAATATACATGCAATTACTGACAAGATACCAAATACATACAATTACTGACAAGATACCAATATACATACAATTACTGACAAGATACCAATATACTTACAATTACTGACAAGATACCAATATACATACAATTACTGACAAGATACCAAAATACATACAGTTACTGACAAGATACCAATATGCATACAATTGCTGACAAGATACCAATATACTTACAATTACTGACAAGATACTAATATACATACAATTACTGACAAGATGCCAATATACATACAATTACTGACAAGATACCAATACACATACAATTACTGACAAGATACCAATATACATACAATGACTGACAAGATACTAATATACATACAATTACTGACAAGATACCAATATACGTACAATTACTGACAAGATACCAATATACATACAAATACTGACAAGATACCATCTCCATTGGCGCCATAAAGTACAGTTGCCACGCTGTAATCACATTTACACAAATAGTTCTCTCCACGCTGGAGATGTTCAGGCTAGGTGTTCAGCATTGATAGGGCGATATTCCCCCTGATTTTAGCCAGATCTCAGTTGAATTAGGCAATCGCGAACAGCTTAACACTAGGGCCTGCAATGACCTGAGTGAGATGGGTGCGAGGTGAAAGGGCAAGGTGACAATTACATAGCTATTACACGCCTAGTTTGTCAAACGTGCCACAACTGTGATTTACACATTTATCACACTTTAGATCAATAGCGTATATTGACAAAATGTAACAGATAGCAACTACCCAATACTGATACTCAGTTCGTGTTTTGACTCAATTCGTGTTTTGAAATCAGTTCGTGTTTTCTCTTCTCTGACTTCTCTCAGAAGTCTGTTGCTGACTATATTTGTTGTATCACCTCTGTACTCTGATTTATGTATATCTATCTGTCTACACACACACACACACACACACACACACACATACACACACACACACACACACACACACACACACACACATGAAACATTGCCGATCTTTCATATGTGTTCACATTTTGGTGCATTATTTACAAACATACCTTGTAGGTCTGTCTCGGTTATGTGAGATCAGCAATGTTTAGCCCATCTGCATTTAACAGTGTTGATAAACTTAATGAATATAAATAACAGTTCAAACTGAGTGAGGACTGGTCTGCTTGCACTCCTGGTAACAAGACATGTATGTATTGCCTGATTCCCGGGTCAGTTGTCCCATTGAGGTTACCCGTTCTGGGGATATTGAAATAATATTGATTTTGGATGAGGTATATATGACATAAGCATGTCACTTTGTAGTGTGAGGCAAGTGGGTACACTATGCCCTGTTCGCGGACCAGGTAATCAGAACATCCATCCCACCCAAACACCCCTGATTGTGTTACTGGGTGGACATTTCACAGCAGAAGACCTAATTATATCTGGGTCTGTGGAGAGAGGGCAGGCCTGGTGGTAATTGCCGAAGCAAACAGGCACAGACTGGTGAGACAACATGCTCTGATTGTAGCAAGCCAAGATCATTGCCTCAGCCTGTGGTCCTCAATGCAATACTCTCTACTCACGGGACACACAGACAGAACTCTGGGATCACTTCATGGGACACACAGACAGAACTCTGGGATCACTTCACGGGACACAAAGACAGAACTCTGGGATCACTTCATGGGACACACAGACAGAACTCTGGGATCACTTCATGGGACACACAGACAATACACATTAATCACTCAACAAAATATTCAATCAAAGCAAATGGACCACTTCATGAAACTCACAAACAAAATATATCTGTCGCTTGATGGGCCTCATATGGATCACTTCATGAATCACTCCGACACATTGATCATTTCAAATAAATCCTGGAAAGAAATTTTGAACCACTCATCAGATACTCAGAAGAAATACATTAAACATTTAATTGGACATCTAGACTAGGTACAAAGAATACACATAGATTATAGCATGTGACACCCAGACAATTTACATGAGCCACTGTATCAGATACCAATAGAAGACACAATTAATTCTTCATGGGACACCCAGACATGGCATCACATAATCACTTCACGTGAATTCTATGAGGGTTTTCTGTGGACACCCAGATAGAATATAATTGGACAATAATGACACATTAATCTCTCATCAAAGTCACACTGTATCTCTTCATCAGACCTCCAGACAAGACACATGGATCTCTCATCAAGGTCACCACATGTATCTCTTCATTGGACCTCCAGACAAGACACATGGACCTCTCATAAAAGTCACCACATGTATCTCTTCATTGGACCTCAAGACAAGACACATGAATATCTCATCAAGGTCTCCACATGTATCTCTTCATCAGACCTCCAGACAAGACACATGGATCTCTCATCAAGGTCACACCATGTATATCTTCATTGGACCTCCAGACAAGACACATGAATATCTCATCAAGGTCACCACACGTATCTCTTCATTGGACCTCCAGACAAGACACAAGGATTACATTATGGGTTTCCAAGGCAGAATACACCCATCACATTTCAACATTGTTTTTTATCTCATCGGAGAGGCTGGCGTGAAGTGTATGGGTAACATCCGGGAATGTCACACGGGGCACACAGATGGCGTCCTGGGCTGCATCATTTAGATCTATAAATGCTCATACAAAGTCCATAAAACTGTAATGATTGGGGAGACAGGAGGTTAAGATCCTTTATCTGACAAAAATCAGATGAGTGTAAAATTGGTTGTGGTATTTTATTTGCGGATCCTTATTATGACGCCTGTATATGTTCTGGAATACATTTTCCTACACATGGGGATGGTCTACCATATTCAATCCTTTAAAGCCCTTCTCATAGGGATCTGCATGGAAATGTTTAAATATATGTTTACAAATATATAATATATAGATGTTTCAATCCTTCTGGAGGAATTATCCATCGAACAAAACATCTAAATATGGATTTTTAAAACAGACATTAGCTGTATACCAATCTCTATTTAGCTGCATGGTTTACTTAACAAAGTAAACCATAAGAATATAGTTGAAATGTCAATCCCCAAACTGGCTGATGACCTGAGTAGTTTTCTCAAAGTGTGGTGGTGGTTTCTCATAGGTAAAACAAATGCAAACGCCAACGTGAATGAAGGTGGCCCGCCTTAAAATTGGCTTGCGAGCTTGTTCACGAATCCCACAGGATTCTGTTAACATCTATTCTCCTTTTTATCAAAGAAAATATCAAAGTAGGATGTGTGATTCCGGGTCTTAGTTTGGATGTGCTTTATATTAGTATCTTGACCAGAATATATAGGAAGTAAACAAAGCAGAGACATTTTGGCATTAGGATTTTATAAAGCAGCTGTTAGCGCGTAGACCTGGAATGGGAAAAGTTCCCTCCTTAAATTAAGTGAAATATGTTAATGGAGAATCTTGTCTAGCTTGGCTGTGTGATGACCTTACTTTCTGGTCTGATATCGGAGTTGTGGGAACGGCTTGGCACATTTGGCGGGTACCCATGTGGGCTTGTTGTATACACTGGGCTGCCATGAGAAGGGAAATCGTGTAATTGCAGTGTCATTGGAGGCCATAATAGTGTGATTTACACCTGTAATATCTTTATAGTGGCCCTGTAAAGTTTTCCAGCTGTAATAAACAGGACATTCGCCAAGCAATGAGTAGGTATTATCCCCTCAAACCAACAATATGTGTCTGAGTTAAAATTGAATAAATGGGTACAGCTAATGTTGACTTAATTGCTAGTCTGACCTCTTACCGCTTTGCTTTACATGTTTTGTAATTATAACATTTATGCAAGGCAAATATTCATTTGTTTAGCACAGTGTGTTCAGTGCAGATAAGGATTGGGCACGAGGTACACTGATGTTGGCAGTACAGGTAAGGATTGGGCACACGTCAAAGTGATGTCGTTAGTGCTGGCAAGGATAGGGTACAAGGCACACTGATGTTGGCACTGCAGGTAAGGATAGGGCACAAGTAAAACTGATGTCAGCAGTGCAGGTAAGGATAGGGCACAAGTCAAACTGATGTTGGCAGTGCAGGTAAGGATAGGGCACAAGTCAAACTGATGTTGGAGTGCAGATATAAGCAGTGCACACATCAGAGTCATTATTATGTCTGTAGTTTAAGTGAAGATATTGTACAAGTATTCTTGATGTCTACAGTGTAGGTGAAGATAGGGTAAGAATCACGCTGATATCTGCAGCATAGGTGAAGATAAAGTGTACATGAGTACAGTGAGTACATGATACAATTATTAATCTAAACATCTAAACGTAGTGAGTTCTCGAAGATGATTCTATCATAGATATACAAAGAGCGAGTACTCGATGACATTCTTATTATGCCTCCATATCAGAATGTAGAGATATGTTATTCATACATGCAAGTCATAAGAAGAGACAACTCTACAACTAACCTCTAACAATTGATTCCTCACGTGGGTGGCAAGTTATATGGAAGCAGGTTTTGGTCAAAGTGGGTGCATAGTGATCAGGTCAAGTCAATCTTTTATTTCCTAAGCGAGGCCCCTTTGACCCAAAATGACCATTTCAGATTGGTCCTACAGGAAAAGGGTTGTCTCGCTCTACTTTGACCTTATAATGGTCACTTTGGCTTGTGAAGGCCTAGCGGGGGTGGGCCCTGTTCAATCTCTGTGGTATGAGTTGTGCAGCAATATTAGTCCCCATCTCAAATCAGAAGCTTGCCAGAGAGAGCAAGTGCTGCTAATTGCCCACATAAGTCTCTGACAGACTAGCGGAATTACTTCTCATAGAATTATACATGTTCCCTATTGTAACATCATGTGAGTTACAATGGTCGTAAAGTGAGCATGTCCCCATTCCCGGCACCTGGAAACTGTTGCACTGGAGCGACCATAACACCCAATCATGGCGTCGACTTAGCTTTGCCTCGGCCACAGAGAATACACCACTGTCCACCACACACCATCCCAAGTGGATCTACTCTGAATTAATGCCATTTTACAACTTAATAGAAAATGATTTACTAAATTGTGTAAAAAGGTATTGTTTGCTGTTGTTGCACATAATTTCTCTGAGCACAGATATAAACATTTTATAGCCACGTGATATTCTTAGGTGAATATGTCATATATTCAATATGAAGCATGTCATTTGTATTAGTCAAAAGTTCGTCACCACCCGTGACAAAAATATCATATTTTGTGTGACTGACTATACACAGTTGGAGTATGTGACTTCAGGCTAATAGGATCCAACGTGAACTGATGGTGTCTCGACAGTCCTGCATTGACTTAACAGTATCGTATCAGTTTGAGCAAAATATCCAATAAAATGGTATGGTCAGTTCTTGTTATACCATGATACAGTTGCTCTATTGATGCTAGAAAATAATTGTCTAAATTATTGCAAATGATGACGTATTGATTATGAATTGGAATGATAGATTCACATTGTTAGAATGATTATGACAAACATTTGTATATTTTCTTTAGTTTCCCAAGCTATAGGACTCACGACACTTTCAGTGTGAGTCCAGAATATGGAGTGAGGATATCCAGACAATTGTTAACACTAACCGTTGATTTGATTTTGATTTGATTTGTCATGTTGGCCATTTCACTTGTGTCTCGGGGGCACTCAGAACCTACGCAGTATAACTAAGACTCAAGAGAATGAGGGGATAAAAGTAGGAGGTGGGTGCACAGTCAAGGCCGAAGTAAATCTCATGCTAAGTGGCTGGTATCCAGAGATACCAAACAAAAATAGTTAAATCGTCTCATAGTCTTTCTACTCATGTTCCCATCAGCGTGAGTGCTTCAAAGTGGTAGCGATGTCAAGAGGTTGATGTCAGAAGGTTGATATCAGGGGTTTGAGGTCAAGAGGTCGATGGCAGCAGTGTGATGTCAGGAGCTTTATGTCAGGTGTATGATTTAAGGAGTGTGAAGAGGGTTGTTGATTCAACTCTTAACCAAGAACAATCCAGAAGTAACCAATCCTAAAGCTCCGGAAGAAATGTTTATCTGAGCATAGCAGGCCCCAAGAAAAAAATGTTTGCAGTAAAAGTGGAATTCCCTGAGGACACAATGTTTTCAAATAAGAAATGGTGCATATATTCGACATTCTACTGTAACAGTTAAGGAAATCAGAAATTGTAACAATTTACATTTATTTTATATTATGCGTAAATAATTATTGGAGGTAGACATCTTTATGTCATATCCTATAGAGTGCTTGGCACATATGGAATGCTCGGCACATATGGAATGCTCGGCACATATGGAATGCTCGGCACATATGGAATGCTCGGCACATATGGAATGCTTGGCATAAATGGAATGCTTGGCATAAATGGAATGCTTGGCATAAATGGAATGCTCGGCATAAATGGAATGCTTGGCACATATGGAATGTTTGGCACATATGGAATGTTTGGCATAAATGGAATACTCAGCATATATGGAATGCTCGGTATATATGGAATGCACGGTATATATGGAATGCACGGTATATATGGAATGCTCGGTATAAATGGAATGCTCGGTATATATGGAATGCTCGGTATATATGGAATGCTCGGTATATATGGAATGCTGGGTATATATGGAATGCTTGACATAAATGGAATGCTCGGTATATATGGAATGCTCGGTATATATTGAATGCTCGGTATATATGGAATGCTCGCTATATATGGAATGCTCGGTATATATGGAATGCTCGGCACATATGGAATGCTCAGCGTATATGGAATGCTTGGCACATATGGAATGCTTGGCACATATGGAATGCTTGGTACATATGGAATGCTCGGAACATATGGAATGCTTGGCATAAATGGAATGCTCGGTATATATGGAATGCTCGGTATATATGGAATGCTTGGCACATATGGAATGCTCAGCGTATATGGAATGCTCAGCGTATATGGAATGCTCGGTATATATGGAATGCTCAGCGTATATGGAATGCTTGGCACATATGGAATGCTTGGCACATATGGAATGCTCAGCGTATATGGAATGCTCATCGTATATGGAATGCTCATCATATATGGAATGCTTGGTATATATGGAATGCTCGACACATATGGAATGCTCAGCGTATATGGAATGCTCAGCGTACATGGAATGCTCAGCGTACATGGAATGCTCAGCACCTGTGGAATGTTCAGCACATCTATAATCCTCTGAGAATATGGGGTGCAAGTCAAAGGAATATACCAAGCTAGCTATGAGATCGTATGATAGACACAGATTGCTGTCAGGTAAAAGCAATCATAGTGATTTGAATGTGATATTGATTAAAAGCAACTTTTAAAGAAACTTTTTACACGGATAAGTTAATTGAATGAATAAAAACTGAAGTGAAGACAAATGATTATGGTGAGTTCTCAATAGTTGGGAATATTTTTACCTTTAAACACTGTTCTTTTTTAGAATATTTTCATTGCAAGCCTATGAGAAATGTTTTGTTGCATATTGATTACCTTCTTGTGGCAAAAGTATACGTTCTCCATTATTTTAGTATGGAATTTGATATTCATATAATTTTCATTCTATCATAAAAGTGTATAAGAAATATCTAATTCACTTGTTATTGTTATATTATTCCTATATTGAGAAATGAAATGTTCTGATTAAGGATGCTGTGATGTACTTTTTATTTCTCTCCATCAAATACTTAATGATAATATTCTTATTTTTTGTACGAATTATTATATTTCAGAAGACTTCAACTCAAACACTTTGCCGGTGCTCACAGTTGTTCACTTTGGATTTGCTTAAGATGTTTATTGAGATTGTGTGTTGCAGATGGTCATGGAACCCCTTTCTGGTCTTGCAGTCAGCCCAGTGAGAATGGTGGAATTCCTATGCGGGGGTAATATTACAGGAGTCCGCATATCCATGTGTTCCCTTAAGACATCATCGGATCCGTTTCGTACTCAAGTATTAACACATTCCCTCTGTGTTATAGGCTGCTGAATTAATGAGTGATCGTATCCATGGCATGAAGGCTTTCAGGCATACTGCATATCTCCGTGTCACAGGCTGATAGACTATGTATAATGCTGAAGAGGACATCAGTCTCCCACTCTGCTCTGCCTATATTAAAGCGTGCTTGACTGAGGAAATGTTAAAATAATAATATCAATAAAAATATTCAGGTGTTTTCAACAATGAATCTGTTTACCTGTATGAAATGTTATCGAAATAGCAGCTGGACCATTATACACTGAACACATCATGCATACAATATGTCATGAGCTAGATAACTTGGAATCGGATTTCAAATAACACCACATTGCTGTATAATATAGAAGGACATTATTCACGGTGTATGCTGTATGTATGGATACATAGTGTAACTGTATTATCTGCATGTCCACTGCAATGTTTCTGTATTATATGTATGACCATTGTAATGTTTCAATATTATCTGCATGACAACTGCAATGTTTCTGTGATAATATAGAAATCTGCATGACAACTGGAATGTTTCTTTATTTTCTGCCTGACCGCTGCAATGTTACTCTATTATCTACATGACCACTGCAATGTTACTCTATTATCTACATGACCACTGCAATGTTACTCTATTATCTACATGACCACTGCAATATTACTCTATTATGTTTTTTGGAGAAGAGATTAAATTCATTAAAAGTGTATCAAAGTTTTATATTTATTCCAGGGGTCAGTACATCTGAATCTTTTACAGAAGTCAAATTAAACAATTTCACCAAGTGGTATTGAATGCAATATCATATTTATTCAATAAGCATGCTAAATGAGATCAAGTCAGGGGCTATGTGTATCTACTATAAAGACCTGGGTTTCTCCAATGCTGATTAGGGTAGAATTAATCATATATTCTGTTGTTTTCTATTCCTAATTCTGTGTTGAGATGACAGCCCTGTTGACCTGCGATAGCCCTGAATATACTTCCAGATGTCCCACAGGTCATTGCTATGCCCGGCAATATCATGTAACATTCAATCCTCCGACAGGGGACGCCACATTAGTGTCCTTTAGCATTTATGTCAACTTACACCTGCATTCCCGGGATAATGGTTGACTTACAAACTGCGCAGAGCGGGGTGGGTATGCGTGGCCACGTCTAATCCATCCTTCTCTACATTATTGAGCTAAATCACATTATGTCAGTCGCCATATTAATCATAACCGGCCAGCATACTCCAGCGTGAACAACTTCCACTCATTCCATCCTTTCTGTCCAAGCTAGTCGTTCCGTTAAGTGCGTGGCCAAGTTTGTCTTTTCCGCTAACCCTTGTGAAATGTTCCTTTCCAATAACCACACATACCAAACGGAACGAATAAAGTCATAAAATGAAGAGCGTTGGTTCCGCTTTGGTCATGTTTTACCGTGGCTCGATCTCGTTTCAAGAGAACAGCTAACATCAATATTCAATTATATGTGGCCTTTTAAGGTTCAATTGTGTCAATAAAGATATTATTCAGCATAATGGCCTTGGTGATTTCGGATGCAGGCAAAAGTCTCGGTTGGTCATGCGGCCTAATAAAGTGCCACAAGTGGAACACCTATCAAGGCAGGATGTATTGCCCCACCGCTCAAAGTTATACATATTTGACATAAATCTTCATGATATCCAAATCCTCAGACTTAAAGAGGACCCATCTCAAGCGATCTAAGAAGTCAGGGATGTTAGCTTTAGAATACTGAGATCATATTTGGAAACTCAATTTGCTGCAGGATAGTCCCAGACCTGGGCTCAGCTACATGCCGGTATGGGGATAGGCAGGAAACAATAGCCCAACAACAAGGGGCCAAATTGATTTGATAGCATCGGCCTAAAGGTAGGCTCTAATCTCTGGGGTCAGTCGGTCTAAAGCAGCCCTGGTTCTGGGGGCTTGGACCACACAGTCTATGTCAAATCTCTCCTCATCTCCATAGACACATATCCCCGCCACATCATCATCAAACCACAACAATGCCAACAAACTCTATTGACTTTCTTCGTGTAAAAATATTGTTTTGCCCTTTCAGCCTTACTTTGCAGACACCATATCTGTCTCATTCAAAACATTATGTTTGTAAAGTGGGCTTTTTTTTTGGACTGAAACAGCCAAGAACACTTCTCTCGATCAAGAGAGAAGCTGTAGTTGCCATTTTGATAGATATTCCTATGTTAATGAAATAATATCAATTTCCCAACAAGCATCACATATTTGCACATTTTCCATGTATGTAAAGGTTCCTTTGGTATCTACTTAATCTCTGAGTCGCCATGACATTTCATCCTTAAAGCCAACATATAATACAAAACAGGGTGTCTATTGGGATATTGGCATTTGTTCTGAGAAAGGCATGCGATTTGATTCGGCACTATCGTGTCAACCCATTTTATTCCAATAATTAGGAGGACATTCATTCCGCGGCACTGACACAGGATACCTTGCACAAGTGGAATCTCTCAGGGCAACCAACACTGTATCTCTGGCCACAATGCACAATTAAATGCCATGAGATGCCATCCTGACATTGGATCCTTTGTGCAGAGAACTGCTGAGGTCTGGGTAGGAGGTGGAGAAGGAGTAAGGTCTGGTATTGAAGTGGTGTGGTCTGGTATTGAAGTGGTGAGGTCTGGTATTGAAGTGGTGAAGTGGTGAGGTCTGATATTGAAGTGGTGAGGTCTGGTATTGAAGTGGTGTGGTCTGGTATTGAAGTGGTGAGGTCTGGTATTGAAGTGGTGAGGTCTGGCATTGAAGTGGTGAGGTCTGGCAATTGAAGTGGTGAGGTCTGGTATAGCTGTGGAGAGGTCTGGTATAGATGTGGTGAAGTGGTGAGGTCTGGTATAGATGTGGTGAAGTGGTGAGGTCTGGTATTGAAGTGGTGAGGTCTGGTATAGATGTGGTGAAGTGGTGAGGTCTGATATTGAAGTGGAGAGGTCTGGTACCAATGTTGAGTTAAAGAAGAGAAGGCTGGTACTAACATGCAGATGTGGCGAGATCTAGCACTAATTGTAGTTAAAGGTAGTGAGATCAGGCATTAAAGCATTCATGAAACCTTGAAAGATCCAGGCGATTTTACAGTGGTTTAAGTTATCTGAAAACAATATATGATCTTAAAATTGACATACATACAGGCTATCTGTCTGAAATCCACAAAAGAACATCTGCTCTGAGAATTATGATTTTTTGTGACCACCAAGTACTGCCAGTACTGGACAAGAAGTGTGCTGTGTGACCATGACCTTTAAACTGTCAGGGGGGTCCGTAAGTCACAGAAGGTGTTGTTTACCAATTGTCAAAATTGGAGCAACACATTTTCCGCGAATTTTTTCACTATTTTGAGAATGAATTGGACAACAACACTTATCATGATGATAGTGCCTTTTCTTGGCTTTCTTTTGGTGGTAAGATTATTAAAAACGGATGAATATTTATGATGTAATGAGTAAAACATCCAAGAAGATTTTGCAGAAATTGCCAATTTAGTTTTATGTGTATATAGCTTAAATAGAACCCCAATATGAAGATTTCATCTTTGTCTTCTATATAAAGTCATTATTCATAATATGTTCTATGTTTGCAAAAAATAATTCAATTCTATATGTTCTGATGTACATTTCTCTCAAAAAGAACCCCATTATGAAGATTTCATCTTTAGTTTTTACACAATATCATTATTTCTTATATTATATATGTTTGCAAAAAAAGTTTTAAAAAAATCAATTCTGTACAGCCCAGCCTTTAAGGGGGAATCCATGCAGTCTTTAATGTCTTCCCATTCAGTGGTGTGAAAAACCCCAAATTTCAACAAAGATGGTCAAATCATAAATTTCACTGATACCAATTATCAGCATTCACAGTTTTGCCATTCAAAGTCCTTGTGATTTAAGACCAAACCAGTGATCAGAAGGTTTAATGTCACTTTTTCCATATCTCAGCCTTTAAGTTAAGGATGATTCCATGCACCCTTTGAGTCATGTCTTCCCATTTTGACAGAAAGGTTTTCACATGAATAAGATATTTTTCAAATAAATAGTATACTTTTCCCATAAATGATATATCTTTCACAACCATAAGATATTTGTTACAACCAGTCACTGAATTTGAATTAAATAAATGAATTTTAATCTTGAACTTAAATAATGAAGTGAAAGTGTCAGGGTCTGGGACAATTAATGAGAGAAATGAGGTCAGGTTCTTATGAGGGGTTCACGTAGATCAGATTTATGAGATAATGGTGAGATGTGAGGCTGATCTGGAGGATTAAATAGATATGGTACCAATGTTAATGAGCAGTGAGGTTTGGCACTAAAGTGGAGGACTAGACAGGTCTGGTACTAACATGAAGTAGTAGTGATATCTGGTGATAATATGGAGGCCCACTACTATTGTGGAATTAAACAAATGATTTCTGGTTTTAATGCGGAGAGGTAGTCATATGTATATCTATAAGACTAGCAAGGAATGGTACTAATGTGAAAAAGTAGTCAGATTTAGTACTAAAGCGGGTGACTGGGTAATTCAGGTACTTATGTCAATTATTAGTAAGAGCTGTAACTAATGTGGAAAAATAGTCAGATTAAGTACTTGTAGGAATAGAAAACAATGTGTCATAATTGATGGTAAAAGATCTGAAAACATGAACATTAAATATGGCGTCCCGCAAGGCTCGGTTTTGGGACCTTTACTTTTCACTGCATACATGGAGCCTTTATCAGATATCATTGGTAATTATGATCTTAAACATCATATCTATGCTGATGACACACAACTGTACATCACCAGTGATCCTAAATCTGAAGAAACTAGAAAAAGGTCTTGCATAGATATGGAAAGGTGTATTATAGAGGTTAAAAAATTTTTAATAGAGAATAAGATGAAGTTAAATGATGGAAAAACAGAAATGCTTTTATGTGGTAAAAGCTGTGATTTCAGAAAGAAAAATGTACCAGAAGAAATTCTAGTAGGGGAAACTAAAATTCCTAGATCAAATGCTGTTAAGGATCTAGGGGTTATTCTAGATCAAGAACTATCGATGAAATCACAAATCAAAAAAATGTGTAAAAATGGTTTCTTCCATGTAAAAAATTTATCTAGGATAAGAAATTGTCTAGATGAAAAAACTGCCAGCACCCTTGCCCATGCTTTTGTTACCTCTACCCTTGACTATGGAAATGCTCTTCTTGCTGGGTTACCGGGATGTGAATTAGCTAAACTACAAAAATTACAGAACGCTGCAGCCAGGGTAGTGGGGAAACTCAAAAAGAGAGATCATATCACGCAGAAACTAATAGAACTTCACTGGTTGCCTGTGAAGGCTAGAATTGATTTCAAAATAGCTCTATTAACATGGAAGGTGCAAAATGGCTTTGCCCCAAAATATTTGTCAGATTTATTAGAATATAAACAGTTGGGCATGGGACTGCGATCTAATGATAAGAATGAATACATAATACCTATGACTAATATGAAATCCCAGGGGCCACGGGCCGTGGCGCAGTTGGTTAGGGCGCCAGCTTATTAGCACCAGTTCCTCTGTGGTGATCCAAAGGTCGTGGGTTCGAACCCCGGCCGTGCCGGGATTGAACTCATGATACAATTTCCCACACGAGCTGAGGCCTGTGCCAAAGGGTTAACCCGTTGTCCTTGTAAATCTGTGACCGGGTGGGTTGTCATGTCAAGGACCTGCGACATGACAATTCAGTGAGGCAGCACTATATCTGCTACAAGTAGGTCTCATCACGAAATAACTGAAATAATGTTGAAAGTGATGTAAAACCCCAAACAAACAAACAAACAATATGAAATCCTATGGCGACAGGGCTTTCATGGTATATGCGCCTAGGATCTGGAATGCCCTGCCCCTTGAAGTGAAAAATTGTAAAACTCAAGACATTTTTATTTAGAAAGCACTATCTTAATGAAGCGCTTAGAGCAGACCCAGTCTGATATAGCGCTATACAAATCGTTATTATTATTATTATTATTAGGAATGAAGGGGGTGTGGTACCAATGTTGAGAAGTGGCAGCTATCGCAGATTTGAAAAAGATTCCAGGAAATGTGAGTTTTTCTCATCAGAAAGTTTCTAAGAAAGAAATGTTCATCGGATTAATGAGTCGTAACAAACTGAGGTCAGGCTATATAAAAATGGAGATTTTGTTCCTGGGATGATAGGACAGCTCTCGTGTGTGGTATGCAAATAATAATTATGTTGGGGTCAGCCTATTAACCACCACATGATTGAAAATATAAATAATAGTCCCGTCTTATATAATTTTTCCAGATCCAGACAAACACAAATAATATTATCTGTCTACATTAGTTTGATTCATTACTGACTGTCGATTGTTGACTATTTATGTAGATATACTTACCGGAAGTGAAAGTTTACCGGAAGTGAAAACCTCGCAGGTCTCGTGATCTCGCCACCGCATTATGCAAACCACATGGATGAACTTGATGTCATGAACATATGAATATTCTGATTCCAATACAACATTACCAGTTCATGCTTGCACCATTCTATACATTTTGATAATAATATACATTGATTGGTTTTACTAGTTTGTCTATATATTATGTATCAGGCAGCTAATAAGCAATGGAGATCAGGTATTGGTTGTAATTCGATGCCTAGCGCAACATAGAATGTTCATAATGTGACCGGGTTTTGCATTTTTTCTTTCTTGTATTCAATCCTCATAAAGAACGTCTCGCATTTCCGATGTTATAATTATAGCTCATATTTTCTTCCTAGGCTCCTATATATATAAGATTGAAATTAGACATTGAAGTAGATCTATCGCTCTCTTAATTCTGATATTATTAATACTTTTGTATATAAATCCAATTAAGTATTAGTTTTACACACACACAGACACACACACGCGCGAGCACACGCACACACACATTTATATATTGATTTGTTTGTTTGGGGTTTTACATTTATATCACCAACTTATAGCAAATATAGCGCTGTCTCACTGAATTATCATGTCGCAGGTCCTTGACATGACAACCCGCATAGTCACAGATTTTCAAGGACAACGGGTTAACCATTTGGCACGGGCCTCAGCTCAGGTGTGAAATTGTATCATGAATTCAATCACAGCATGACCGGGGATCGAACCCACGACCTGGACCACCAAAGAGGAACTGGTGCAATAAAGCTTGTGCTCTAATCAAGTGCGCTACGGTCCGTGGCTTATTGAGTAATTGAGTCACTGTGAATATATGTGTTTATATTTTGTTCTTTCATGTCTTTGAACTTGATGACATTCAGCCTTCTTGAAAAACATTTAGGTTATGATTTAGCTTTTTTCCCCACGGCGCCATATTTTGTAAACAGTGAAGTAACAGTGAAGTCAGACTTGTAACAGGTATATATTGAATACACAATACACATTGAGATCAGTTAGGTGACGAAGTTGCAAATATAGCATACAGTGGATTGTGAGCATGAGGTGGAATATTCCTTTATACCTTCACCGTGAACTAAGTACTAATTACTTCGTGTAATCAAGGCAGGCAGTGGAGGATCTGTATCAGGTATAACAAAGGCTGGCAGGGGAGGATCTGTATCAGGTATAACCAAGGCTGGTGGGGAGGATCTGTATCAGGTATAACCAAGGCTGGCAAGGGAGGATCTGTATCAGGTATAACCAAGGCTGGCAGGGAGGATCTGTATCAGGTATAACCAAGGCTGGCAGGGAGGATCTGTATCAGGTATAACCAAGGCTGGCAGGGAGGATCTGTATCAGGTATAACCAAGGCTGGCAAGGGAGGATCTGTATCAGGTATAACCAAGGCTGGCAGGGGAGGATCTGTATCAGGTATAACCAAGGCTGGCAGGAGAAGATCTGTATCAGGTATAACCAAGGCTGACAGTGGAGGATCTGTATCAGGTATAACCAAGGCAAGTAGGGGAGGATCTGTATCAGGTATAACCAAGGCTGGCAGGGGAGGATCTGTATCAGGTATAACCAAGGCTGACAGGGGAGGATCTGTATCAGGTATAACCAAGGCTGGCAGGGGAGGATCTGTATCAGGTATAACCAAGGCTGACAGTGGGGATCTGTATCAGGTATAATCAAGGCTGATGGGGAGGATCTGTATCAGGTATAACCAAGGCTGACAGGAGAAGATCTGTATCAGGTATAACCAAGGCTGACAGTGGAGGATCTGTATCAGGTATAACCAAGGCAAGTAGGGGAGGATCTGTATCAGGTATAACCAAGGCTGGCAGGGGAGGATCTGTATCAGGTATAACCAAGGCTGATGGGGAGGATCTGTATCAGGTATAACCAAGGCTGGCAGGGGAGGATCTGTATCAGGTAACCAAGGCAAGCAGGGGAAGATCTGTATCAGGTATAACCAAGGCTGGTAGGGGAGGATCTGTATCAGGTATAACCAAGGCTGATGGGGAGGATCTGTATCAGGTATAACCAAGGCTGGTAGGGGAGGATCTGTATCAGGTATAACCAAGGCTGGTAGGGTGGATCTGCATCAGGTGTAACCAAGGCTGGCAGGGGAGGAACTGTATCAGGTATAACCAAGGCTGGCCGGGGAGGATCTGTATCAGGTATAACCAAGGCTGGCCGGGAGGATCTGTATCAGCTAAACCAAGGCCGGCAGGGGAGGATCTGTATCAGGTATAACCAAGACTGGCCGGGGAGGATCTGTATCAGGTATAACCAAGGCTGGCAGGGGAGGATCTGTATCAGGTATAACTAAGGCTGGCAGGGGAGAATCTGTATCAGGTATAACCAAGGCTGGTAGGGGAGGATCTGTATCAGGTATAACCAAGGCTGGCCGGGAGGATCTGTATCAGGTATAACCAAGGCTGGCTGGGGAGAATCTGTATCAGGTATAACCAAGGCTGGTGGGGAGGATCTGTATCAGGAATAACCAAGGCTGGTGGGGAGAATCTGTATCAGATATAACCAAGGCTGGCCGGGAGGATCTGTATCAGGTATAACCAAGGCTGGCCGGGGAGGATCTGTATCAGGTATAACCAAGGTTGACAGTGGAGGATCTGTATCAGGTATAACCAAGGCAAGTAGGGGAGGATCTGTATCAGGTATAACCAAGGCTGGCAGGGGAGGATCTGTATCAGGTATAACCAAGGCTGACAGGGGAGGATCTGTATCAGGTATAACCAAGGCTGGCAGGGGAGGATCTGTATCAGGTATAACCAAGGCTGGTAGGGGAGGATCTGTATCAGGTATAACCAAGGCTGGTAGGGTGGATCTGTATCAGGTGTAACCAAGGCTGGCAGGGGAGGATCTGTATCAGGTATAACCAAGGCTGGTAGGGGAGGATCTGTATCAGGTATAACCAAGGCTGGCTGGGGAGGATCTGTATCAGGTATAACCAAGGCTGGCCGGGAGGATCTGTATCAGGTATAACCAAGGCCGGCAGGGGAGGATCTGTATCAGGTATAACCAAGGCTGGCAGGGGAGAATCTGTATCAGGTATAACCAAGGCTGGTAGGGGAGGATCTGTATCAGGTATAACCAAGGCTGGCCGGGAGGATCTGTATCAGGTATAACCAAGGCTGGCTGGGGAGAATCTGTATCAGGTATAACCAAGGCTGGTGGGGAGGATCTGTATCAGGTATAACCAAGGCTGGTGGGGAGAATCTGTATCAGATATAACCAAGGCTGGCCGGGAGGATCTGTATCAGGTATAACCAAGGCTGGCCGGGGAGGATCTGTATCAGGTATAACCAAGGCTGGCAGGGGAGGATCTGTATCAGGTATAACCAAGGCTGGTGGGGAGAATCTGTATCAGGTATAACCAAGGCTGGTAAGGGAGGATCTGTGTCAGGTATAACCAAGGTCGGCCAAGGAAGATCTGGACATAACAGTTGCATAAATGTATCTGTATTATTGTGCAGCATTATTTGTTATTTTGTTTATCTCATTTCTGAGATTGTCATTTTTTTTTTCGAGAATAAAATATCATATTTGCTTGCTTGTATTTCTATGTTTTTACGGTCACTTTGACTTGAATGCAGAGGCTTATTCAGTGTTTTAAAAATATCTTTTGGATCTGATTTATTTGTATTAATCGTGTCAATATAGCTCTTATCTTTTAGTATTAATGTAAGCTGTATTGTACATTTACATCTACATCTATAAGTATACTCGGCAAAACCCATTGGCATCCCGCCGAGAGAAATATTACATATCTAATATTGTATTACATTCAATCACATATTACTAATATTCTATTACATTTAATCACATCAGATTTGTTTAAATTGTTCGCCTTAATATTATAGTAACCATAAAAAAATCATATCATGTTTTTGTAAAAACGCAGTTAATATATATGAAAATTGAATAAAAATTTGGTCAGTGAAACTTTTTTATTAGATGGTTCTGGTATAAATTGTGACAATCACCAGTTATTGGCTGAACAATCAGCTTCACACTCCCTTGGTAAAGTTGTCTCATTTGCATTTGACCCCACTTCGGCGGGGTCATGGAGCATGCCTTCTTTGAGGAAGTAGTCGAACCTGATAATTGTTTTAATTTGGAAAGTGGATCGTGACGATGGGTGCTTGCGTATTTTCCCTCAGCCATTCCATTTTTTTTTAAATAAAATATAATTTAGCCGTTATTTCCGCTCAGACTGTTTCTTGGGCCCCTTTTTGGAATTTTCCTTTGATTGGTTTAGCTTGATATTTCTTGATTCTCCAACTCATCAGGTACATTTCTATTAATAGTTCTATTTGTGATTAAACAATTTAATTGTGAACCAAAACAAATGATACTTATCAAGAACATGTTCTACAGTGTATATAGCATAATATCGTTTTCAACAGCATAGTACTTTTTCAAAGAAACCTTTCTTGTCTATTGCAGAACCTGACCTTCCAATACAGATCCCTGCATAAGTCTGAAAATCTCATAATGACGCTCTCTCCATAAAACTATTTTCTATCCATATTTTTGTCATCTTTTTTAAGTTATGTTTTTGTCAATATTGTTGAAGATATACTCAAAATATGTGATTGGCTGTAATGAAGGCACTTTCAACATGGTAGATTCTGCTTGCACATTAATAAGATCTCCTTGTGACAAACATAGACAGTGATTTATACGATACAGAGAGATGGACGCTGATTGCAATCAGATTATATATTGGGATAGTTAGTGCCTCGCCGTCAACCGGCATTCCTACCAGTGGAGATAGTCAGTCACACTTAACCGGCATTCCTACCAGTAGAGATAGTCAGTCATACATTACCGGCACTCCTACCAGTGGAGACACAGCCAGTCACACATAACCAGCACTCCTACCGGTGGAGACACAGCCAGTCACACATAACCAGCACTCCTACCGGTGGAGATGCAGTCAGTCACACATAACCAGCATTCCTACCAATGGAGATGCAGTCAGTCACACATAACCAGCACTCCTTCCAGTGGAGACGCAGTCAGTCACACATAACCAGCACTCCTACCAGTAGAGATAGTCAGTCACACATAACCAGCACTCCTACCAGTATAGATAGTCAGTCATACATTACCGGCACTCCTACCAGTGGAGACACAGCCAGTCACACATAACCAGCACTCCTACCGGTGGAGATGCAGTCAGTCACACATAACCAGCACTCCTTCCAGTGGAGACGCAGTCAGTCACACATAACCAGCACTCCTAACAGTGGAGATAGTCAGTCACTCATAACCAGCACTCCTACCAGTGGAGATAGTCAGTCACACATAACCAGCACTCCTACCAGTGGAGATGCAGTCAGTTACACATAACCAGCACTCCTACCAGTGGAGATGCAGTCAGTCACACATAACCAGCACTCCTACCAGTGGAGACAGCCAGTCACACATAACCAGCACTCCTAACAGTGGAGATAGTCAGTCACACATAACCAGCACTCCTAACAGTGGAGATAGTCAGTCACTCATAACCAGCACTCCTACCAGTGGAGACAGCCAGTCACACATAACCAGCACTCCTAACAGTGGAGACAGCCAGTCACACATAACCAGCACTCCTAACAGTGGAGATAGTCAGTCACACATAACCAGCACTCCTAACAGTGGAGATAGTCAGTCACTCATAACCAGCACTCCTACCAGTGGAGACAGCCAGTCACACATAACCAGCACTCCTAACAGTGGAGATAGTCAGTCTCACATAACCAGCACTCCTACCAGTGGAGATAGTCAGTCACTCATAACCAGCACTCCTACCAGTGGAGATAGTCAGTCACTCATAACCAGCACTCCTAACAGTGGAGATAGTCAGTCACTCATAACCAGCACTCCTACCAGTGACGACAGCCAGTCACACATAACCAGCACTCCTACCAGTGGAGACAGCCAGTCACACATAACCAGCACTCCTAACAGTGGAGATAGTCAGTCACTCATAACCAGCACTCCTACCAGTGGAGACAGCCAGTCACACATAACCAGCACTCCTACCAGTGGAGACAGCCAGTCACACATAACCAGCACTCCTAACAGTGGAGATAGTCAGTCACACATAACCAGCACTCCTAACAGTGGAGATAGTCAGTCACACATAACCAGCACTCCTAACAGTGGAGATAGTGAGTCACTCATAACCAGCACTCCTACCAGTGGAGACAGCCAGTCACACATAACCAGCACTCCTACCAGTGGAGACAGCCAGTCACACATAACCAGCACTCCTTACAGTGGAGATAGTCAGTCACACATAACCAGCACTCCTAACAGTGGAGATTGTCAGTCACTCATAACCAGCACTCCTACCAGTGGAGACAGCCAGTCACACATAACCAGCACTCCTACCAGTGGAGATAGTCAGTCACTCATAACCAGCACTCCTAACAGTGGAGATAGTCAGTCACTCATAACCAGCACTCCTACCAGTGGAGACAGCCAGTCACACATAACCAGCACTCCTACCAGTGGAGACAGCCAGTCACACATAACCAGCACTCCTAACAGTGGAGATAGTCAGTCACACATAACCAGCACTCCTAACAGTGGAGATAGTCAGTCACTCATAACCAGCACTCCTACCAGTGGAGACAGCCAGTCACACATAACCAGCACTCCTAACAGTGGAGATAGTCACTCACACATAACCAGCACTCCTAACAGTGGAGATAGTCAGTCAATCATAACCAGCACTCCTAACAGTGGAGATAGTCAGTCACTCATAACCAGCACTCCTACCAGTGGAGATAGTCAGTCACTCATAACCAGCACTCCTAACAGTGGAGATAGTCAGTCACTCATAACCAGCACTCCTACCAGTGGAGACAGCCAGTCACACATAACCAGCACTCCTACCAGTGGAGATAGTCAGTCACACATAACCAGCACTCCTACCAGTGGAGACAGCCAGTCATACTTCCTTCTCTTATGAATAATGTAAAATACACTTCAATCCCAGTCCTATGTTCTGTATTCATGAGCTTCGCGACACGAGGAGGAATTAAAGTCATAATTTAACAATTGCTAGCATTCATTTGCAATTTGTCTGACTCGATAATTGCCACGCGGCTTTAGCATTGTTAAGATGCAAATCAAGGTAATAGTTGACAGCGTGTATGCATAGTCAGAGGCATTCTCTGCTTTAATATGTCATCGTAAATGTGGCATCACTTGGCGGTTATTATTCCCCTCAGACCCCGCTGGTGGAGGAATGCGGGGCGAACATTGCTCCACATATGGGCAGAAGGCACTTGGATACTCCTACTCTGAGAAGCTGAGAATCCCAGAATTGCTGAGGATATGATATATTTCTAACTGCAATGTTAATATCCATCTTAGGAAAATGTTATTATTGGTCAAATGGGAGGGAAATGTCACCACTTTAGCCTTCTATCTCTCAGATCATAATGTTGAAGAAAGTGCTGAACCAGGCCACATTGAAAATTTACCTTTTACAATGATGAATACTTATCATGACCCAGTATTTAATTATGTTTCATTGCAAACATATCCATGAACTTGCCTTAATTAGAATATAGAGGATTTATCTCACACCTTCTTGAGGTCCTTCTCCTCATTTATATCTCTGAATTCACATGAAACCATATGCAACTCAAACCCACAGGAATGGTAATTACCTGTCATGGTGTGTTTTCTTTTTTTAAGAAATTATACCTGACTTTGGAATCGAACCACCGGAGATAGAAACAAGCATAGGGGGATTAAGAAGTGAGAAAGGGTCAAATGCATTAACAGGTATTATGATGGAAACAAAACCAATTGTTATAGCCAAGCCGTAAAAGCACTGAACAGTAAGCGGCTGGAAGTTGGTTTTAAATTGCTTCATACTTCTCCAATGCCTTCCACGTAATATGCATTTATTTCTAGAATATCTAGGGAATTCAAGTCCTAAATGTTATCTGCATTATATAATTTCTAATTTATATCATACAATTTATGTATATCGCATTACACAATTGTGTTGTTTTATGTTGACACTTAAGAGTGTACTTGCATGTAGGTACTGTCATGAATGACTATTCTGAAATGTCCGCCCATACACGAGTTATTTGTTGCGATTCCTGTTTTGTCTTTGGGATTGTTATTTTGCGTGCTGGCTGGGCATTCTCTCATCACAAGTCTTCCTGACATATCACCAAAGTCTTACCCTCCACCGCAAAGTTATCTTAATATCTGACTTTGCTATCTTGAAAAATGATTCTATTATCTTGATATCTGAATCTAACTGATTCTGGTATCTTGATATCTGACTCTGGTATCTTTATATCTGATTTTGGTATCTTGATATCATACTTTGGTATCTTGATATCATACTTTGGTATCTTGATATCTGATTTTGGCATCTTGATATCTGATTCTGCCTCTACCTAACATATCAGGCATGAGAGCCACTGAATGCTTGCTATATAGGCTACCGAGTGCTGGCTATTTCAGGCACCGAGTGCTGGCTATCTCGGGCACCAAGTGCTGGCTATTTCAGGCACCGAATGCTGGCTATCTCGGGCACCGAGTGCTGGCTATCTCGGGCACCGAGTGCTGGCTATTTCAGGCACCGAATGCTGGCTATCTCGGGCATCGAGTGCTGGCTATTTCGGGCACCAAGTGCTGGCTATTTCGGGCACCGAGTGCTGGCTATTTCGGGCACCGAGTGCTGGCTATCTCGGGCACCGAGTGCTGGCTATTTCAGGCACCGAATGCTGGCTATCTCGGGCACCGAGTGCTGGCTATTTCGGGCACCAAGTGCTGGCTATTTCGGGCACCGAGTGCTGGCTATCTCGGGCATCGAGTGCTGGCTATTTCGGGCACCAAGTGCTGGCTATTTCGGGCACCGAGTGCTGGCTATTTCGGGCACCGAGTGCTGGCTATCTCGGGCACCGAGTGCTGGCTATTTCAGGCACCGAGTGCTGGCTATTTCGGGCACCGAGTGCTGACTATTTCAGCTACCGAGTGCTGGCCATCTCGGGCACCGAGTGCTGGCTATTTCGGGCACCGAGTGCTGGCTATTTCAGTCACGGTATTTCTGCTCATTCGCTTTTTTTGTAGACTTCCCATTTGCAGGTCAGACATCAGATTCTCTTAAACTACTTTCGCGCGACTTTTGTCTACAAACGCGACTTAACATATTTGTAGGTAGGATAACTTCCACCTTGTTTTCATACATGCAGGTAAGGTTCATGTATTCACTTGTATAGAGGAAAAAATCTTCGATACAAGTTCTTATCAAACCTGAAACGTGTTTTTACAATATTCCTATATGTAGCGAAAAAGTTTTTTTTTCTCATTCTCTCATATGTGTTTATTCTATTGCACTCTCATTTAGACAAGATATCTTTATGTTATTTCTATTGAATTAGCGAGATCTTAATTTTTCTCATCTGGAACGGAAGTTACCGCACACTCTTTTCAGCAGTTATATTTCTCCATCTTTCCTATATATATATATATATATATATATATATATATATATATATATATATATATATATATATATATATATATATATATATATATAGGCATGCATTTATTAATCTCTGATTATCTAAGTAAGATTCTACTAATCCCTTTCTCCAATGTGAAGAGCAGGTTTCTTTATTCTCTGATGTGATTATATCGGTATTGTCATTTGTGAGGAAGATGTCTTAATGCTTTCTCTCTCCAAGAAGAATTAAACACGTTTGTCTATCAGATTATCATGATTCATTATTTTCTTTTGTTCGGTCCATTTGTGCCTCTCACCAGATATTGTCCCGTATACTGACACCATGGATATACACGCTATATGATGAACAGAATATCACTGCTTATGAAATGTTAGTCACGGCTTATGGAATGATACTTTGCGGTTATGAAAGATAATTAATCTTATGCATTACTGGTTACTTGCTATGATGAGTCAATCGCAGCTTATTTAGTGCTAAGCATTGCTTACGGAATGTTAGTTATTCTTAGGGAATGCTTATGAAATGCTATTTATTACTTATGGAATGTTAGTTACCACTTGTTGGACATCATTTACTGCTTGTAGAATGTTATTTACTGCTTATAGAATGTTAGTTATAGTCTGTGGAATCCTATGGTATACCTGTGGAATGATAGTTACTGCCTATGAAAGGTTAGCTACTGCCAATAGTTACTACCTGGAATGCTATAGTTACTGCTTATTAAATGCAATAGCTACTGCCTATGAAATGCCAGCTACTGCCTATGAAATGCTAGTTACTGCCTATGATAGGTTAGCTACTGCTTATGAAATGCTAGTTACTGCCTATGATAGGTTAGCTACTGCCTATGAAATGCTAGTTACTGCCTATGAAATAATAGTTACTACCTGGAATGCTATAGTTACTGCTTATTAAATGCAATAGCTACTGCCTATGAAATACCAGCTACTGCTTATGAAATGCTAGTTACTGCCTATGATAGGTTAGCTACTGCCAATGAAATACTAGTTACTGCCTATGATAGGTTAGCTACTGCCTATGAAATGCTAGTTACTGCCTATGAAATAATAGTTACTACCTGGAATGCTATAGTTACTGCTTATTAAATGCAATAGCTACTGCCTATGAAATGCCAGCTACTGCTTATTAATGCTAGTTACTGCCTATGATAGGTTAGCTACTGCCAATGAAATACTAGTTACTGCCTATGATAGGTTAGCTACTGCCTATGAAATGCTAGTTACTGCCTATGAAATAATAGTTACTACCTGGAATGCTATAGTTACTGCTTATTAAATGCAATAGCTACTGCCTATGAAATGCCAGCTACTGCTTATGAAATGCTAGTTACTGCCTATGATAGGTTAGCTACTGCTTATGAAATGCTAGTTACTGCCTATGATAGGTTAGCTACTGCCTATGAAATGCTAGTTACCGCTCATTGAATGCTAGTTATTACCATACGACAGCTGGATATAATTACACTTATGATAGGAAAAGACATTGTAGCTCTCTGAGCTGTGCCTGCTAATTGGGGAAAGCATTTATGTCTCTTCTCTCAGATCTAGAAACATCACAAGGATGTAAACCTGGGCAAATCAAGCTTATGTCCGCCACTCAGCTGTAGAGAAATGGTCAATGTTCCATTGCGAATATGTGGAGTATCAGGGCACAGCGCAGCACATATTGCTGGGTTGTTCTGCTTACAGAGGAGGGGGATGGAGAATATAGACAGGAGCAGTGTCCCCTCTGAGTGCCCCCCACCCGGCCATGGGGGCGGAGACTGGGGGTTATACGGGCTGCTAATGTCTCCTCTCGGAGCTGGGGGGAATATTCACTATTCTCTACTCATTTGTCTCGGCATTGCCTGAGTTTTTTTAAGGTATTCTTTTGGCTGGGGCCTGACCTTCGGATCGTGCTTGGGACTGCGTGGAAGTCACTGGGTCTCACAAATGGGGAGGTGCGCCACGTGTGATGACGAAGATAAGCTAAAATAGTGGCAAGTTTATGAGGAATTAATGCAAAGATTGTCCAGCGTAATTAAACTGCTTCCATCTCGTCCACAGACAGCAGTGTGACCCAGGCCAGAGCACACACACTAATTCATATCTCCCAATGCTTAAAGCAGTTGAATGAATGCCACGTATAGAAGGTCATGCAGGGGAAAAATGGCGGAAACAATAACGTGCCAATTTAATGCCAAGACGAGGCATCCAAGGATGTATATTACCACGTGACAATCCAAAACGAGGCAGAATGGCAGACGGCCATACAAATCCATTGCTAATATGGAGTTTTTAGATAACTTCTGAATAACAAAAAAAATGACAGATTAATCTCACAAAATATAAAAAAAAGCTCTTATTCACACATAAATGTAAGCTGAGGCCATATTTGATTTTTCCTGTGCTCTGCGTGTAAGTGCAAATTCATGACTTATGACCGTGCCAAGAAATATACTACCATGTGCAAAGCCGGGTGGATAAAGCGAATTGGGCCGAACTGCCACAAGGACTTATCAGCACGGCAACATTTAGAGAATAATCTCATTTATATACACATGTCTAATATATTATGTAGTTTTATAGGCTTGGTCAGGCCGTATGTCGTTTTGATGGCATAATTTGGACAGGGTCATAGCTGGTTTCATTATTTTGGCGGAAACCATAAGGATAAATAGGTAGAGACCGGCCGATATCTGCACATAGACGGTAATTGCCGAACATGGACAGTGCTAAAGACTATAAGATTGTGTCTACTCTGCTAAAACATTCTTCAAATAATCACCTGCATGTAGCCCATGACAGTGTAGCCCATAACAGTAATAGTCCTTGTCCAATGACAGTGTAGTCCATAGCAGTAAAGTCCATAACAGTTTAGCCCATGATAGTATAGCCCTTGTCAGTGTAGTCCATAATAGTGTAGCCCATTACAATGTAGCCCCCGATAGTTTAGCCCATGTCAGTATTTCCCATAACAGTGTAGCCCACTACAGTATAGCCCACTACAGTATAGCCCACTACAGTATAGCCCATGACAGTATAGCCCACTACAGTATAGCCCATGACAGTATAGCCCACTACAGTATAGCCCATGACAGTATAGCCCATGACAGTATAGCTCATGACAGTACAGCCCATGACAGTATAGCCCATGACAGTATAGCCCATGACAGTATAGCCCATGACAGTATAGCCCACTACAGTATAGCCCATGACAGTATAGCCCATGACAGTATAGCTCATGACAGTACAGCCCATGACAGTATAGCCCATGACAGTATAGCCCACTACAGTATAGCCCATGACAGTACAGCCCATGACAGTACAGCCCATGACAGTATAGCCCACTACAGTATAGCCCATGTCAGTATAGCCCATGACAGTATAGCCCACTACAGTATAGCCCATGACAGTATAGCCCATGACAGTATAGCCCACTACAGTATAGCCCATGACAGTATAGCCCATGACAGTATAGCCCATGTCAGTATAGCCAATGACAGTATAGCCCATGACAGTATAGCCCATGACAGTTTAGCCCTTAATCCTATGATTACAATGTGATATCAAGAAATGTACTACATTTGTTATTCTTAATAAAACAAGACCATAAAAGGCCCTTATTTATTACATACAATATTTACAGTCATGAGTTTGTACAATGCTTTTATACCCTAGTAACAAACAACATGTAATAGCAAAAAGCAGAGAATAAAACATAGAGATGGGTTAATGTTCCTGGGTGGCAATATTGATGCCACCATAGACTCATCAACATACCATCTTCAAACACAACATCATTTATGAAGCCTTGTCGGGAAGAAACATCTGTATAGTAATGCCGTTCCTTGTAGAAAACATAAATTCATTTAATAGTAATGTCTATATCCACTCTCCCTCAAGGTTTGTCTTATGCATTTGTGTAACTACTTCGGCTTTTCTCCCCCAGTTTTCTTGGAACAATAGAATATGATTTTAAGATGTTTAATGTTCAATGTTAGACGCTTCCAGATAATATACACTGCATAAGAGGGTCAGACTGGAAGACGTTGCAACTCCTAAAATCCTCATAATTTTACAATAAGGTGGATTGTTTGCTTCGTGTTTAAAATCATATTTTGAACGACAACATGTTACCCCAGCAAACTTAACGAAACATGCCAACAAAGAGTGTTTATGTGTTGAACAGGTTTTGATGTGAAGGTAATGTCAGCCTTGTAAATTATCGGAATTACCGGATACTGCTCGGACAGTTACTAGTGCATTGAGCAACAAGCCATCGTAAAATCCAATCAGCCCACACTGGAATATTTCAATAAATTGTCCTCAAAGCCATTCTTAAAGCAGCAACTGTATCATCTTAAAGCTGACGATGAGTTCTCCTTGAATTTTATCTTAGAATTTCTTGCCATCTTTGGTATTGATTGATACAGCAACGACGTGTGTTTATTTAATGGCGAGTTTTACAATATGATCAAGTAGTCCATTTTGGAGAGTGCTATTTCCCACGCTTGGACACGCGGAGTAGGATTCCCAGAAATTGTCTGACCGCGTCATGATATATAAACCCTTATATTACACAACCCTTCCTCTACATTATATCATAGGATTTCACCGAGATCGGTGAGATCGGGTTGTTGTCAGAAGATGTTAGTCTGTTTTTTGTTAGCACGGGAGGAGTTGGCCTGCTCTGAGGTCCGGGAGCAGTATCTGTCCGGGAGAAGGAACGGTTCCTCGGCTTGCTGAGCCCCTGGACCCGATAGAACCCCATCACACAGGGGCCGGGTCGACATGCCCTCATCAGGCACCTGCAAGCAACAATTCTACACATCAATACAAATACTGCCTTGTTAGCGATTGGCTTAGATATATCTAGAGATTTGAATATAACTAATCTAAGATTTGAAATGTATTTTATCAACATATAGGCATATGCGTATGAGTTAGAGAAAAAGGATGAGATTATATAATTATAATATATTTATAAATGGTTGTGTCAGCAAAATGCAGTCTGATGAAATCCGTCAATCATATCTATATAGGCCAAATCATTTACACAAATACATCTCTATTTACATACTGCCGGGATGGTTGGTAGTCCCAGAGGAAAAAAACAGAATTGCTTGGTGAAGTCTGATCTTAATGCAAATACAATCTAACGAGAGAGTGTAAACAGGCATCGCTTTGTCAATATCTATATCTATTCCAGTAGTATACACATTCTATAGACCAAGAATTGTCCATTTTTCTTGTTGTCATTCCAGAAATACGATATTAGGCAAAGAAAGTGGGTAATCTTCAAATTGAAGCAGAAGACCATTTTGCACTCTGGGGAATAAATCTCAAGAAACGTAATACAGCATTTTATTTTGGAATTTAATCACAGGCAGACTAATTAAGCCAGAAAACATTTTCCTTGGATTGTCAAGCTTCTTTATTCAACATTAATTTTGTATTGATTTTTTAAGAATAGTTGTCCAATCTATTAGTGGCTGTCCAAACGTGATAGTTAATATCAACCTTCCATAGGCTAATTACTTTATTGATCTAGGTCTGTTTAAATGAACCACTAAACCTCTGATTTAAAGGAGAGACTCCAGTCTTGTAATTTAGAAAAATAAATGACAACTGACGTAGCACTAATTATCTTCTCTGTTTCTATAAGTAGCCTGCTCATGCAGATTTGACATTTTTGTGGAGTCTATTGTCTTAATAAAAGAGTGTTGAAGCTTAACTCACTCTTGTCAAAGATCCATTTTCAAAAGCCTGTAATTTAGAAATCTGATCATGTTAAAGTCTTGTTAAAGAACCACTTCAAGTCTTTAATATCAAGTTTAATCAAACATCTAAATGACTCTATAAAGTGCGCTAGTCCGTGTTAGGTTGTCTTTTCTATTATCATCAAGCTAGATTATTTAAAAAGTTTGGCTTAATATGACACTTCTTTCAATTATGTCTCAACACATGGCACAATACACTTTTCAAATGATTTCAGGAAGAATAATATTGCTACACAGAACAACATGCTTCTAATATTTCTTTAAATTAAAATGAACATTGGCTTTTTTATGACATGACATTGATCAGTCACATATCGGATTGTCTTTTTGTGCAAATGCTTATATTCAAAAATATGAATGGCATCAATGGCTGCCATGTGAATGTTGCCTGGATAATAATATTAATAAAATGCGGTTAGTGTTTATTGTCCAGATGATATAGATTCTAGCTTACCCTTCTTTTTGCCATTTTTTTCTTTCTGGAAAACTTGCAGTGTTCAATGACAGAGGCCATGAGGGATAGAATCATGCCACCGCCAAGCACAATGAAAACCCCGGCGGTATCCTCTATGGAGAGTGACGTCACCTGGTCACGTGTACTGTCACGTAGCGTCTCTAGAGCAGAGCAGCGTCTCTGCCACCACCTGGTAATCAAAGATAACACACATCTCAGCTAACAGACAAATTAGTTGCACGTTCGCCCTTGAGACATGCCTGGCTTGGACGTGTCCCTGTACATGTAAGTTGAGAAAATTTAGCTTTGGCTAGAATAGTACGGTTGTTCCGACCCAAAGTGCAAACCATCCTCTCAAACAGCTGTTCAATGTCAAGATCCTTGAAGGACCAATAAAAAGTAAACTAACCAAACAATTCGATGAATACTGAATATATTTAGAACTAAAAGGGAAAACATGAAATTAGATAAGTACAATGTTTGTTGATTGTAGGAAAACGATGTATTCTTTTCCCTTTATGATCTCTTGGTATGTATATTTATTGAGCTCAATTGATGTATCTTAATAATTATTAATAACCAAAGCGAGATCAAGTTAATGATGTGATGGTGCAAGTTATTTCCAGACCGGCATGAGAGAATCTCGACGTCTTTTATTTGCCAGGAAATTGAATTTAAATGACACTTAAGGTGATTGTTATCAATGCCTTTCAAAATCTCTTCTGGGACCACTAAATTACTAATCAGCATGGACTGATTCAATTAAAACTTTCTCTGTAATTACTGGGCCGTGTAAACCTGTGAAATACCCGTATGTGAGGAATATGGATTTGAGTTAAGGGCCAGTTGGGATATAACAGTCTTAATGACGTCAGCCGCACAGGATGGCACACATATAAGACGAAAAGAATCTGGTAAATCTTGAATGTAAGTTAATATACGAATTATTCCATCGTTCCCGACACACATATATTCTGCAAAGTGGTGATAAACTTAGCCAATTCAAAATGTTGAGCCAAATAGGATAATAGGACAAAATTGAGATTTATCAAGAGTGAGCCGCTTAGTTTTGCCTATGTTTTTTTTTTTTTTTTTTTTTTTTTTTTTTTTTATGAAGAAGTTGAATGGCACAGGCTCATGGTTATTTTACACTGTAAGTAGTTTTTTACAGCAGATTTGCTGTTAATTTATAGCAACCTTTGCAAATAAAATTTGATAGATCTCAATTTGTTTTGATTAGCCTTGTTTAACGATGTAACAGGACTGTCCATTCAATATGATCTCTCCAGAAATCTCATGAGATGTTTTTTGTCTTTCCTCTGCAGACTTGCCATTAGGCCTGGCGTGCCACAGCAGGCAGCAAATGCATGGCAGAGTTCCTGTAAGATGTAAGAAATACCATGCCCTTCCTATGGCAATGGTGTACATCACCACTTGTGCCGCCGGGAATCGAACCCCGGACCTATGCACCTGTGGCCGCTGTCTTTTCTGCTGAACCATTTTTTTTAATGACATCCCATGAGGCCCAGTAGTAACACAACTGACCCCTAATGGAAGTCAATATTCTTAACAAAAAAAATCTAGTTTTCCCATTTTTTGTCATTCCTTCTTTTTTTTCCAATGATCGTTTTTTATTTCAACCACAAATAAAACCAAACTATAGAAACATCAATGTATTATCTTGGCCTTTTCTGCACCAGTTTAATGAGAAATACAACATTTTGTGGAGGTAGTGTGTGTAATCTAATCTTGGGGAGATGGGGAGGAGAGAGATTATCTGGCAGTGTTTCACACCTCACTTGGCTGATAGGGTACCAACATAGAATGACAAACACTACCAAAGCGGTCTTTTTGTGGTTCACACCAAGAGCATTATATAGGTCGCCCATGTTTGTTACACCCGATATCTAGAACACGATGAATGTTGGTGTCTAGTAAAAGGAAAATAATAGAAAAATTATATTTAAAAATATAAATATATTCTCTGTATGTAATCTTAGAACCTTTCAAAGTCACGTCGGTTCATAATTGAACATGGGAAATTAGGTATGAACTACATAAGCTATATAAAAATCATACCATTTGGTCATGTTTTGAAAGTCTCCTACATCAAATATTCCATCTTTAACAATATGTCTAGCAGATGTGAAGGTGTTTAGTTTAAAAAAAGTGTGCCCCTGGCTCTAAATGGGTATCTAGCGGATGTGAACTATAGAAATAAAGAGTCCACTCCTTGTACCAGGTATTATAAGCGAGTGCCCTCTTATCATGTAAGTGCCCAGCTGGTGTGAACTATTGCGGAGGAGTCACAATCTCTGGTATCAGATCTCTGGCATCAGATATTGCGAGCGCCCTCTTGGTTCTACAAACGTCCACAGGCTGTGAACTATTTCAGGTGAGTGTCCGCCTCTGGTAGCATGTATTATAAGCGAGCGCCCTCTGGTACTGATGGGGAGCATCCCGTTATTCAGGTGCTCCAGGACTACATCAAAGGACTAGGTTTACATAGTAGCTATTCAATCTGATTTTGTGATCCCACTCTAAGTCTGGGAGCTAGAGAAAACATCTTTCTGGCTTTCAGAACCATCCTTGTGCATCAAAGAAGCGTTAACTTGAGCAAAGGACCTTTTGACTGTACCGCTTTTCGGGACATTACTGATACTTTAAAACGTATCAGGAAATCTCCATCAATTTTATCCTGGGTGGGTGAGCTAGCAGCAGGTTATCTCTCCTAAGTAAATATGACTCAAAGTTTGTGTCGTGTTAACCAACTTTCCCACTCATCTCTACGTGTGCTTCTACCCAGATTCCTCAAAACCAAAACATCACCCTTTTAAATGTTTGACACTCCCTCCTTCAAGACTCTGGAAGGGCAATGTCCTTAAACGGCCCTTGGTTGAGGTACAAATAGACTATGGATCAAAGGTTTTATATGGGCGGTTGGAGTATGCTGTGTAGAATGTGTGAATATGGCTTGGCTCGGTCACACTGATCTGCTCAAAGTGCCAACATGCCCCCAGGGGTAGGCGACACTTTATTGACTTTCCCCACAAATGGGTGGGCATTTATTGGCCGAAAAAGGATTTGGCAACAGACATAATTATCAACATACATTAAAGTGCCGTGTGATCTCATGTCAGAGGCTGAGGGGAAATGACAAGATCTTATAACATAAAGAAGGAATTAAAATATAACGTGCTGTTTGGAATGGCAGCCTTTTACATAAAGGCCACAGTTAATGAGACGACTTCGCTTTCATGTTTAACACTGTTTTACAATTATATTTAAGTGCTAAAGGGTTTAGAAAAAAACATCAATTAGGGCAATACATCCTTAGCTAGACTTGAAAGGAATTATAAGACAAGTTAAATCCAAATTTACTATACCGTATCAGTAAAAACATGAAATTGTGCTACCTTTGAGGTGAACGGAAGATTAATTTACACCAAGAAAATGCTTTGACGGACAGTTTGCACATGGGTCATGTTAGAATGTTGGCGCCCTCTAGGGTCAGGTTAAAATACTGTTCTGATTAAGGCGGTGTTTATTATAGGAACAAGAAGCTCCTGTCAGACAGTGCTTTCTTACCTGTTCTCCATCTCCTGCAGGCGCCCCGACTCCCGCAGTTTGAGTATAGATTGTGATATTTTGTCTCTGTAGTGCACCCCCTTGGGCACTCCCATAGCATACTCCCTGATGCCGAACACCTCCCCCACTTCCATAACATCACAGTTGTTAAAGGTGTTATAGCGGATTCTTGAGGAATCCCACAAGAACGCAAAATCTCCTATAGAGTCATAGACCTTGTGGAAGCCCTGACCGGATGAGTTGAGCAGGCCCTGTGGCTGCGTGGACATCACCCTCCACATTCTCTGCAGGTGGGGTACCCGGCTGTTTTGGAAGAAGGCACTGGCAAGGCTGTCACGGACTGTGCCGTACTGGATGCGAGTCTGTAAGGCGATGTCCTCCAAGGAATTCACCGGCACAGCGAGCCGTGACACTGTCAAGAGGGCGGCCATATTGGCCGCGTAGGAAGAAACGATAATAAGGGACGCGAACCACAGTGACACCCCTAATATACGCCCTGCTATACTCCGCGGGGTGGCCTCTATAGTCCGCAAGGAGAAGGAGGAAATTGTAAACCACAGACTGTCACATATGGTAAACCGTCGTTTATCCTCTTTGTTAGGGGTGGCCTTTTCCACAAAGAACATACTGAGGCTAACGATGAGTAATACTCCAGGTAAGACCAGCCACACTAGGGAAGATAAAGGTTTTAAAGGTTGCAGCAATGAAAACTTCTGCTCCGAAGACTTTTTCATTAATATACTTATTCCATCCGTGAAAAATGGTTCCGTGAAATCAATGATTTGCTGCCTTTTTGATGTGATGGTGAGGGGCCCCATAGCTAGGGCCGCATGCTGCAATGTAAAAATAAACTATATGATGAGGGTGTACAGGATGGTGACAGCACGGCCATATATTATGCATAGAGGGGTGAGGAACGCTTCCATCGACACCAAGGTTGGGTAACCCCCACAGACATGTGCCATTTGTCTTGATATGGAAGAGTCATGTAGTAAAACACTTCAACCCCAAGTGGCCATAACAAGCAATTACGCCGGGGACAATTTGTGCTCTGCCTAACATTATTGAATCGATGTCCTAATGAAATTTGAAATTACAAAAAGACAATTATGCATGTCAATACTCCCAAGAAGGCCATTTGGGGAGGAGCGACTATGGTGGTAAGCTCGTGTTGATTCTTAAGCCCAGCAATCGTAGCCTTCATTGATGCCATGTGATGACATGTATGATCATGTCACTAGCAGCTCTATGGCATCACCTAATTCTTCATATCATGTTATATTCAGGCACGCTGACATGTTACATCTATCATTCATGTGGCCATGCTCTCTCACGGGAGTAGACAGATCACAAGCCTCGTGTAAAACGTCGACAAATATTAGCATTTGTCCATCCCATTGAGAGACACTGAACAAAAGTCATCCATTAAGCAAGCAAATCACACTGCCAACTTGTGCAGTTTATTTCAGCATAATATGGATGTATAGGCCATAATTTGTGATTGCATTGAGCATTCACTTATTTAGAATGTAAATGAATGCAGTTCACTCTGAGATTGCGTGTAGTTTTACATTTAATACATGTACATTCTGTCTCCTAAATATGGGTGTTTCGATGCTAAAATCATAATATTTTACTGAAGTGTAAAATGTATCTTGTATTTAATTAGAGCATTGCACGTTCTTCAAAAGAATTACAGCATTCAATGTCAAAGGTGTTTGACGCAATTTTGTGATTAAAATCGAGAATAAAATCTTCAATATTGATCAGTGATATTAATTACTTCGATTATCTTATTTTCAAAAACATATAATTTTCTCACCCCTTTTTTCAACTCCTGTGCCACCAGGAATTGTTTTTCTTCTAATGTTCTGGTTCGAGCTTCATCCGGAAGTAGATATATTTCATACCGGAAGTTCAACATTTCTGATATTTGATACAAAATCTCGACGCAGAGACCTTCAAACCTCTCGTTACCAAAGTGGTTTTTATACGGATCTTTCAACTTTACAAACGGTTCATCCTACAAAAAATACAAAAAAGTCATATTTGATAGATACAAAGAAAGTTTGAGACTGATATTTTCAATGTCAGCACACATCGTTGTAGGTTTATATCGATACATGAAAGACCAGCCAAATATTATATGTGTTTCTTATGTGTCAAGCATTTGGTAGAAAATATTCTGCTTTCATATTTGTTGTGTGAATTTGCAGACTAATCTGACACAGATTTGGTAAAATCGTGACCAAAACTATGCTGAACAAGTAAAGGAGGGAGCGAAAATCACGTTCCGCATATTAATTGAATTTATCTAGAAATTCAAAGCGGAAATGCAAGTGGTTTGGTTGTCAAAATGGAACGGGAATTGCAGAAATCGAGTTGCAAGTGGCTCCATTATATCCCCAATCAGCTCCGATAATATTTCTCTTAATCGTAAATTAGAATGTAAAGTGTTGACAAGAGTAGAATATGGTTATCAAAATAGATCCGTTATGCAACAATTAGTAACCTAGAAGATGAAAGTATGGTAGAGATGATGTCCAGGAGAATAAATGATAAAACATTAGAATGATAATGATAGGGGGCGTCAGGTTGACAGAGATGGTGTCTAGGAGAATAAATGATAAAACACTAGAATGATAATGATAGGGGGCGTCAGGTTGACAGAGATGGTGTCTAGGAGAATAAATGATAAAACATTAGAATGATAATGATAGGGGGCGTCAGGTTGACAGAGATGGTGTCTAGGAGAATAAATGATAAAACATTAGAATGATAATGATAGGGGGCGTCAGATTGACAGAGATGGTGTCTAGGAGAATAAATGATAAAACATTAGAATGATAATGATAGGGGGTGTCAGATTGACAGAGATGGTGTCTAGGAGAATAAATAATAAAACATTAGAATGATAATGATAGGGGGCGTCAGATTGACAGAGATGGTGTCTAGGAGAATAAATGATAAAACATTAGAATGATTATGATAGGGGGCGTCAGATTGACAGATGGTGTCTAAGAGAATAAATGATAAAACATTAGAATGATAATGATAGGGGGCGTCAGATTGACAGAGATGGTGTCTAGAAGAATAAATGATAAAACATTAGAATGATAATGATAGGGGGCGTCAGATTGACAGAGATGGTGTCCAGGAGAATAAATAATAAAACATTAGAATGATAATGATAGGGGGCGTCAGGTTGACAGAGATGGTGTCTAGGGGAATAAATGATAAAACATTAGAATGATAATGATAGGGGGCGTCAGATTGACAGAGATGGTGTCTAGAAGAATAAATGATAAAACATTAGAATGATAATGATAGGGGGCGTCAGATTGACAGAGATGGTGTCTAGGAGAATAAATGATAAAACATTAGAATGATAATGATAGGGGGCGTCAGGTTGACAGAGATGGTGTCCAGGAGAATAAATAATAAAACATTAGAATGATAATGATAGGAGGCGTCAGATTGACAGATGGTGTCTAGAAGAATAAATGATAAAACATTAGAATGATAATGATAGGGGGCGTCAGATTGACAGAGATGGTGTCTAGAAGAATAAATGATAAAACATTAGAATGATAATGATAGGGGGCGTCAGATTGACAGAGATGGTGTCCAGGAGAATAAATAATAAAACATTAGAATGATAATGATAGGGGGCGTCAGGTTGACAGAGATGGTGTCTAGGGGAATAAATGATAAAACATTAGAATGATAATGATAGGGGGCGTCAGATTGACAGAGATGGTGTCTAGGAGAATAAATGATAAAACATTAGAATGATAATGATAGGGGGCGTCAGGTTGACAGAGATGGTGTCCAGGAGAATAAATAATAAAACATTAGAATGATAATGATAGGAGGCGTCAGATTGACAGATGGTGTCTAGAAGAATAAATGATAAAACATTAGAATGATAATGATAGGGGGCGTCAGATTGACAGAGATGGTGTCTAGAAGAATAAATGATAAAACATTAGAATGATAATGATAGGGGGCGTCAGATTGACAGAGATGGTGTCCAGGAGAATAAATAATAAAACATTAGAATGATAATGATAGGGGGCGTCAGGTTGACAGAGATGGTGTCTAGGGGAATAAATGATAAAACATTAGAATGATAATGATAGGGGGCGTCAGATTGACAGAGATGGTGTCTAGAAGAATAAATGATAAAACATTAGAATGATAATGATAGGGGGCGTCAGATTGACAGAGATGGTGTCTAGGAGAATAAATGATAAAACATTAGAATGATAATGATAGGGGGCGTCAGGTTGACAGAGATGGTGTCCAGGAGAATAAATAATAAAACATTAGAATGATAATGATAGGGGGCGTCAGATTGACAGATGGTGTCTAGGAGAATAAATAATAAAACACTAGAATGATAATGATAGGGGGCGTCAGGTTGACAGAGATGATGTCTAAGAGAATAAATGATAAAACATTAGAATGATAATGATAGGGGGCGTCAGGTTGACAGAGATGGTGTCTAGTAGAATAAATGATAAAACATTAGAATGATAATGATAGGGGGCGTCAGGTTGACAGAGATGGTGTCTAGGAGAGTACAATCTTTGACATTTAGAGGAAAATGCTTGGGGTTATCAGAATGTCAGATATGTCTGAGACAATACAAGCTTGGACATTTATAGGAATGAAGTTAGGAGTAAAGCTGCTTACTAAATAAGTGACGACTCTGATAATGTCTGTTCCTAGAGGGTAGGACACCCATTCAGGTTTTCTGATATCTGAATCATTAATGTACAATCTCTTGTTGTTGTCTGGCCGGCTTGAGTCCCAATATCCAATCTGCAATCATAAGAGATATATTCAAGATATATATCGTCATAGTAACATTAATCTACATGTTTATTGTTCAAGAAATTCCAATCAATAAATGCCAAGAAAAGTCAATCAATAAATGTCATGACGTATACAATGATTTGAGGATCTGGTCCACAAAATAAAGTGGCTGTTTTGTGTAAAACATAATGGAGAATTATGGGGATTCGTGAACATACTTGGCAAATACAAGTGTGAGCATTTGCAGGGCCCTTGTTTGACAATGACCTTGAAATACCTAAATGTGTCAAGGTCATCAGCATGCGTTTTGTTAATTATTTCAATTTGTCCCACAGCTGACCACAAATTGCTTATTATAATAGAGCAATTACCTCAAGGTTGTGATTATTCATGCATACAACTCAGGGAAGTTTCTGTTGAAAATTAATAAACAATAGAAGCAAGATAAAAAAGATAGAATAAATAACAATGATACGTTTTCACGGTATACTTCCGGTTTACGTTCCTGGTATGTTTATAGCATAATTTCCACAAGAAGCAGCAGTTAATTATGTGAAAATGATATTCTGCAGACATTGCTTGACAAATACAGCAGCCATATTATCCATCTTTCTGACTTTTTGTGTTATTGTCTTCAGAGTCGCCCTTAAACGCACCGAGGGTATTTAATGTGATTTTTATGACTGTCTCTCTCGTGTATTGATTGCACATAAAGGCAGAAAATCTGACTTTATCTTTGTTTTAAGGAAATTTAGTGTAGCTTTTGTTCATAATACTCCGGTTTATGCCAGTTTCCTCTATGCAATGACTAGGTTATCAATACCCCACTCCTCAACCCTTACTATTGTGGTATACTATTTATCAAGAGCAACATTGACACAGTCAAGTGAAAGCTGACACTTATAGATTTCATAGGTTGAAGAGATTCAGTGTAATTAGATATGAGTCGGTGCATAACAGCATGTTTGATGAGAGAAGCAGTATATTATGTTACCTGGTGGAAATCAGTCTCTTCCAGGCCGAACACGCCCACCACGTAGCCGGATCTGCGACCGTCCGACATGAACGTGATGTGACCGGTGCTCCCCGTATCGCCCACCTGAAACACACAATACGCACAATAGAAAGGGCCTTTCCCCATTATTAATATGCTCAAATCTGGCATGTTACTCTCATAGTTAAAAAAACGGGAAGATATATATTATGTAAAAGTATCGCAAGTTTCTTATGTTAAACAGTTCAAGTCCAAGTGTCAGAAAAAAAAGATATATATTGATCAGCTCATCTTTTGTCTTTATGGTTTGATTTAAATTGATTTGATTTGATTTGAGAAGTTGGCTGCTCCACTTATGTCTTGTGGGAGCTCAAAGCCTACGCAGTGTTTTCCACATGATAAGAGTTGTTCACATTGCCTTACCTTGGAGAGCATTTCATTGAGTGTACCAGTGCCCACCCAGTGACAGTGCCCTTTACTCCGGTAGTTGGCCTTGACAGATTGATACAGGGTGAGCAGGCTGTCAAACACCGTAATATACTCGGAGTGTGGGAAGGGCTCGGGGATGGGCAGGTCTCGCACAAAGTTCTTGAGTAAGCGGAATGTGGTGAAGTTCATCTGTGTGTACATGTACTGGGATAAATCCGGCTGGGACAGCGTCTATATAGGATACGAATAGAACACAATCTCTTAACAAAATGGCATCAATATTAAAACAGTCTTAACGTTCGCTTGAATAAGGAATACTTTTTTTCTTATAAATAAATTATAGATATCCAATCTAATCAGCGTTATGTTTACAATTTAGAAGCAATTGTGATGTGAAATATGATGGCGGTTGAGTGACCCCCCGGGTTGTACTTCTCTCAGAATGGCTACTTTATATTGAAAACTCACAACTAGCAAGCGCGACGCACTATTAAAGAAGGGGCACTTAAGCTTGAAATCTGTTCAATTTGTGGAAACTCAAACATTTTAGGCAATAACTTATAAAAGGTTGTGGGATAAAGGGGCCGTGTTATGCCGCATATGTGGTAACTATTGTTGTGTTCTATGTCTTTTCTGGTGCTTTTTATACAATATCTGCTCAATGGCAGGATTGAACATGAAGGCCGGCATGCAAGATTGAAAGGTTTTACTGGCGATAATGATAAAATACCAGGGAATCTTTGAAGTGAAATTGCACAAGTTTGCTGCCTTGTGTCCCTGGCACCCGCTCGTGTGATATATAATATTAGAGACAGGAACAGATGCCATCTCACCCACAATTAATTGTGGCCCTTTTCCAGCAGACCCGCTGGCGGACAGTCAACAAGCCGGGGACATGGATCAGGGAAAAGACACATTCGGTGCACTCTGATAACATCCTGAGGTGCCATTAATTAACACTATCCCCCCATATAATTTGCAGATTACCTCAAAGGTCAATTTGTCTACATGTGTGAGCTGTGGAATTGCTCTATTTTGCCATCTAATTATAACAAGTGCGGAACCTTGCATACCAATCAGCTTTCTATCTCTGTAGCTGACCCCGGTATGTGAGTAGTGTCATTTTCCCTGGTGTAAGGCTACCTGTGGGTTACCACTTGCATTACATTCGGACCATTATCAGAGGCAATTTTTTCCCAAAAAGGAGTACTTATCATATAAGATTATACAAATCATTCACTTTTAAAAGATTCCTTTTTCATTTTGGAATTGGAGAGATCTGACACGTAATCTACAGTCTAATATATCAATGTATATTGTGATGTCATGATAGGATGAAATTATCCTGTTATATATTCCTATATGCCATAATTACATATTCCCAACAACGACGAAAGTTCATGGAAACTCTAGATTGCTAGAACCAAAGTTTTAATGACTAGAAATATACAATATGCCAAGAGGACAAAGTCACCATGTCGGCTCTTGGAGATTACTTGCGAGGCCCAATAAGGCATTTTGTATATTAATGAATGGATGTGAAGATAATCTATGTGATTGGTCTAGGATGTTGTAGTTGATGGGAGTGCAGTGGCGTCTGGTACTAGCGGGTCCTCGGTGGTGACATGGAGAGAGAAAAGGCCGTCTTGGGCTGTACTTACCGTATTAGGTAGGATCCATGAATAATGTTTCGACAGCATACTCAGCCTGAAAGCCTGCAAAAACAACAAGATTTAAGTGGGGTGTGTAAGGCTTGGGCTTTGTTGTGGCTAACCAAGCTTGAGGCGACATGGGGCTTTCTGCGTCTCAAAATGTGAACCCCACGTGACATGTAGCGTCCCATCCCAGCATGCTTCAGTGCCGCCAGCGTCTCATTACATACTAGACTTAAGTCTCCAATGTTAAAGGACCAGACTTCATGGCCTTTAATACTATGATAAAACCCACCTCTTGGTTTTTTTTCAAGGACAACATAATAGCAAGGACAGTCTGAAATAAGCTTTTCCAAACTTGAGTAGCTTGGGAAGATAAAAATCCTAAATCTACCTATCTATTAGGAACTCTTCCTTTATGAATCCCCAATTAAGCACTTCAGTCGCTCTATGCTTTCCTTAATCAAAACACAAGTTGTACTTTAAGGAAGTTCGCCTCCCTTCTCTTTAATGTCTTTTTCCAGTATGTGAATTGAACTTTGGACTGAAGTAGGAGCTACTCAAAAACCCATTTCTGTCATCCCCAAGTTATGATCCCGGTGCAAAAATAATGCGCAATTTGCTCAGACATAAAAGCAAAAATGTGTGAAAATCCCAACCATGCTGAATGGGTTAACCAGGATCGTAAAACACATCTGCAATTTTATACTTTTGGACTGGTCATCCATGCACAAAGACGGGTCGCCGCGGAATGGCGGCAATAAGCGAATCGTTGTCCACATGGCCTTCACCATGGCAATAGACAACATCAGTTGGCCGCCATTTTATGGCTTGTGTTTCCTCACATTGTTTGAGTTGCTCGGGGATTAGACACATCGCCATGGTGAACACAATCAGCGCTGCGTCATTATATGACCACTGCTTGACATACTACTCTCGTTTGCTGTGTCTACCCAATTGCCTTCAAACAACCTGGGCTAATCTCATTGTCCCTCCACACGTATATGTTTATATATATATATATATATATATATATATATATATATATATATATATATATATATATATATATATATATATATATATATACATGTTAATTAATATTTTCAGTTGTACAAAACTTTGTAGTCACGATTCAATGTTCATGATAATATAGTATATAAGGACAATTAACCTGATCGGGATATAAGAATATTACATATTTAATTTTGGAGCCATGTGTTATCAGGTACGTAATGAAGGATGGTTCAGATCATGGGATATAAAACGAACATTGAATGGTAAATTCACATTGAATGGTCATGTTATCTATATTCTGGCTAAAGCTGCCATTGATATCGCAGATGGCTAATATGATTTAAGCTGAATGTACCACATACAATGTAAAAGCTGTTAAGGATATATTAGAAGTCTATTGAAGAAATAGATGCTCTCAAATGAGTCCAGGATATATGAGACAGCTATTGTAAGATCATAAAATGATAAACATAAACAGCTTTTTTGAGGTGAATGTTATCATCTAATGTTACGGATATATCTGACAGCTTGAAGAGTGTGAGATAAATTTGTTTGAAGGGAAATGATCATAGGAGATTTTGAGGCATTTGTCAACAAACTTTCAGCCTCCATGTTTTAATGATTTCCCAGCTTTGTTACCACTATCACAATAGATTCTGCCATTCACACAATATCTGTGAATGCACTTGCGACTCCTCCACGCCTGTTCCTTACCCCAGTGTGTCATCTCCAAAGTCGGGTATGTTTTCTTATGGTTAAAACATGTGAGATGGAATTATCTAATGGATAAGGATTTATCAGACATGGCGAGCTGGATTTATCTGGTGGAAAAGGTTACATTATGTAGCTAGATAAAATGGAATTGTATCCTTTGAGGCTCAAGGATATATTTGGTTGAATGATATCTCTGACAACTTCATTTTCTGGGAAATGATGTTCTGCATTATCTTACTCGCATTCCTAATTTTGTGTGACATGAATATGTTTAGACATCTAAGTCTCTACATGTTTAAATGTAAATTACACCATTACTTTGCAAACACAACCAATGTAAGTTAATTACAGGAATCACTAAGAGACCCATTATGACGGGAGTAAGACCAGCCATTTAGCAAACAAGGTCCCAACTCAGTGTCATCCTGTTTTATAACAGTTTCTCTATGAAATGGCCTTTGTGAAGACTTGTGTTTATTTATGAGGGAAGGACAAGCCCTGTAATACACAGAATGTCTCTGTGATATAATGCCTAAGCTACCCGTCTTAACGTTTTCTGAACTATCTGCAACCCATTTTATTTATTACCGTTTCTCATCAGCCCTCAAAGGCTTGAGTGTAGACCTTCAGGACCCCTGCTTCTGTAAATTATAGGGGCCCAGTATCACCAACACTGCCACTTCAGGATTATATTTTCATTTACATTTATAAGGCATGTCCATGTTAGACATTTTCATAGTTGTTTTCTTGAATGACAAAGCTTTTCTTCAAATCGTTCTTGATGGATACAAGCATTGTGAGGATCCTACTTGAGGTGTCCTGAATCTTCCTCCCTTTTATCCTAATAGACTATTAGCCATACATAACATGCAAGCAGTAAAGTGTGGGCGACGATAAATCCCATGTCAACAGCTTTTCTACATATTGACCGTCATATATTTGTTTGTCTTTTATATAAGATATGACATCAGATAGCATGGTTGTTTGTAGATGAGATAAATATTTTTAATTAACTTATTGCCTGCTCAGCATACATTTTATAATGGAAAGTGTCCGATATTAACATCTGCTACAGAGTCATTATGATCTATACATAGGAAATGTACTTCCGGTACAAATCGAAAAGTATTTATCAATTCATTATTGTTGAAAAACGCAAATTTGATCATTAACAAATCTTGTTAATGAAAAAGCGATTTTTTTTCTTCAAAATGCCAAATGAGAATCATTGCGCATGCTCAGATATCAGGATGTGGTTACGTATATCTCAATTTATATATTTTACTTAGTGAGCTTAACATAATACAGGCATATGTTTCTTTTGAAATCGAGAGGGCGATAAAGGCAGGATGCTGAGATGTTAACACGTAGAAGTGTAGGTTGGGATAATGAAACCAAAATGTCACCACTCTCTTTCTTGTAAGATAATTTTCTCACCAGAATTACGTACAACCTAATACTACCGGTAGGGCGCTCTACTTAGAAGGTCAACACGAGGTTATGTGCGCCGGACTGGCAATTTGTCCTCATTCACCAGCTCAGAGGATGAACAATGGGATTATATGGTCACTATCCTGACAAGATCCTTTCACTCCTTTATATGCTGGAAGCTGTATATACAGAAACCAAAATCGTCTTTCATCCTTATGTTTCCTCCTTACTGAAAGTCAGAGGGGGTTATATATTGCATATTGTCTAGCTGAGACGTTTTGTGGATTGATCTCATGCCATCGCTTACATATTCATATGGGATCAATAGTTGTTTATTAGACTGGGCTATCAAATGCACTGAGATGAATTTTAATCAACAAAGCAATATAATGAATACATTGATAGCAAGGTGGAGGACAGATACCTGAGTCGAACAGCCTCCCAAATCCTGGCATTTCTAATTAGACAGCAGCAGTGAAATGTGATTGGTTCTATTGGACTTTCAGAGCTCATTATTTAGAATATTATTTTAGTAGGAGTCATGTACACAAGTACACAAAGAGAAGTTACATTTCTTCTCAAGCCTAATATACTGATATTTTGAATAGGATATGAAACTTATTGAAGAAATAATATGAATCTATATAAATATGGAAATTTAAATAAAATCTAAATATATTCAACCAAATACGGGGACTGCTTTAATGAAAAGGATTCATGACGTTGAGTTTAAAAATGAATTCCAGAAATATTCAAAATCTTCATCCGGATGCATTACTGCTAATATATTTTTGGAAAGCCTCATTGCTGACACATCTTTATTTTGGAATGCACCATTGATGACACAGAAAGTCTGTGCATATGATAACATTTTCACATATCCACGATAAGATGTTTCCCATGGAAACATAAACTAATGCATTGTAATTATCTGGGCTTTGTATGTCTGTATCTTGGTTACTTTGATCTCAGCACATTAACTCATCTTTGAGGAACTCAGGTCCGGATAGGAAGGCCATAGCGTTCATTCCCATCTGATCCTTTGCTATCTTCCACATGCCTCTGTGGAGATCAGGTTTGGCATTGCTTCATAACCAATCTCTAGTTGTGCCTCTTGTATCATCGCACCTTCATTGGTAGCCATTTGGAATCGGTTTTATTTTATATTGTTAATAAATGATGGTGTACCTGGTAGAGAGCTACAGGACCCCTGATGTGGGCATGTTAACCTGGGACACTGCAATCGGTGCATATGTAATATTCCTTGTTAAAGACAACAGCCTGTTTTTAATATGAGTATTAATACTGTAATCTGCTCACAAGCTAAAAAGTTATTTCCATGCGCATGACAATAACCAGGCTGTTTTTTAATGTCCTGTTTGCACATTCTTTTGTGAATAAGACAGGACTATGGGTATCTCAGGTAATCTCATTTCATTTTCAGGTGAAGTTAGCTGTAACACAATAGTTTTGGCATTTGGATCATTTTAGCCTGCAGCAGATGTAGGTTATTGAGCAGCTGTCACGTGAGATACCTATCATATGGATAGTCTGATGATCAGAAGATGCACATATGTGTACATCCGGGTACTGCTCTCTGTAAGGTATCAGGTGGCCATTTTGTTTCATAATCCTGCATTATTTTGCCGATGTTGCAAAGAGAGGCAGATAGGTGGGTAGGTAAGAAGATCGGTTGAGACATACTGGAAGGAAATGAGATCACAGCACAACAAGCCACAGTGGTATATTATGACAGGTAGCTTGATATCAGCTTATAGTCTCGTTATATTCTCCAGTGACACCGAGATCGGAAAATATAACTAGGTCTATTCAAACTAACATTGGAAGCCCTATGAATCTGGTCAAAAGGAGGTTATTTACCAGGTTTTAAAAGGAAGGCCGAGTAGCTTGATAAATCTTATCTGAAAGAGGTAAATGACCGAATCATCCTAGTCTAAAAAAGGATAAAATCTGAATACAGACTGGTCTAATGAAGGTCAATGACAGTATGCCAAGTCCAAAGAAGATGAAAGACTGAACTCTCCTCATGAAGCATTCCTAGTCAAACATGTATATTGGCTTTTGGATTTGCAGGTTTATGTGCCATAATTCACTAAATTAGCCGTTAGTATGAATACCACCAGTATTAGAATGACTCGGTAAGAATATCACCTTCTGGTATGGTCAGGTTATGACAGAGCCTAAAGGAGAACACATTGGTTGTGGCTTTGTAACATCAATCACATCTTATGAGTTGCAATCCTAAAATCTTATCTGAATGTTGATTTTTGAAAGAAACTTAGCAAAAGTTCAAATGTCTCCATTTGATGGGATAATGGTTTTTATTATCCAGGATCGAACTTCTCTGTTATTTCATGTGCCAAGGAAAGCGAGAGTGAAATGAACAGACGCTGAGATTTGGAATATCTTTTACCAACCTTATCCTTTACATCTCATCACAGCCAACACATTCTCCTTATGACGAGCCAAAGATACTACAAAAACCAGATCTGGTCACAGATATGTTACATGGCAGACCAGAACAAAGATAAAAAAGTCTCTAATCAGGGAAAGATTAAAGATTTCCTTCCTTATAAATAGAGCGATATTAGGGAATAAATTAATACTAAATATGTGTGTCAAGATGAATCTAGGATGACCCCAGCATGGTGAGGTTATCATTGACTGGCAGTCTCGTTTTCTGATATAAGGCGGGGGCAATAAACACAGTCAGTGTGAAGATGAAGATTCCCACTAGTGCAGACCCCAACCAGGAGAAGCCATTGATTACAGAGCTATCACCGCTTACAAGCAAAACATACATTCTGCCGTGTGTACTTTTAATTATCTACGTGTTATAAATATTACTATGTTCTTGTTAATTTTGACAGAGATAAACAAATTAATGACACGATGCGTCTAAAGCATCGATTTCTATACATGTATTAAGTTTGTCGAAGCTGAAGAAAATAAATTGGAGGCAAATCATTTTCCTCTTTAAGTTATCATTAAAAGAAACATGAACAAGACAAATGTTACATGTTTACAGTTCTAATTAAAAGTTTCATTTTCAATATGATAAACAACGTCTTAATTTGAATATCTATGGTTTCATTGCAACTTTCATTTTTGCGTAGCTTAGAACAACTTAATTGTATTACAAAGAATACTTGAACAAATGGAAACATTGCTCTTTTAGTTCATTTTGAAAGTTTGGACCGACATTGGATGGTACAGTTATAAAAATCAACTCAGAATACTCTACCTCATCTATTACGATTTTTGAAAGTTCTTTCGATGTAAAGAGAATGACGTTCGTTAGGCCCAGTTGCCGGATGCCGAGGAGGGCTTCTCGCACTTGCGTAGTGTCTACTTCCGGTGGGAGCCGCCATGTTTGGACGTAGAGAGAAGGGTGCTGCACCAGACGCTCTATGAAATACATCCCTGAAACAAGCAAGAAAACTACTATCAGATCTCAAATGAAACTAATTATCGCCCAAGTTACATCATATCAGATAGTTCTAGGCGGGTGTTGTCATAAAATGTTGAAGATGCAATTTGTTATAGTTTGATTCTCGTATGCTTTCAACTTCTCTCCGGGATGCCAGCTCAGCAGTGAAAGCTCATCAACTGATGTCTACATTGTTATGAGTCTGATAATAATAAAAAGCGATGTCTATAGAAAAGAATATTAAAAATAAATGAATATGACAAAAGGGACATTTTGTATTGATATAAATTACATGACATATCTGTATGATAATGAGCCAAGAAATATTTTTTCACATCTATTGGATTGTAATTGACTGCAGTATAAAACTAGGACAAATTACTTTATTTTCCAGGCAGTAGACTAATAACAATAAGGTATGCTTGATGCATAAGATAAGTAGTCCTTATTATTCAGGAAAATGCTTTGAATCATATTATCAAGGAAAACACAAACACTTATAAATCAATTGAGTGTGTTCTTGCTGCAGACCAGCACAGCCTCACACGGTGGATATCCTGACGATACATTAATAATATGTGATGCACTCGTTCCTATTATACAATGCACTAAAATATACATGAAGTATATAGGGTGTGTCACCAATACCTTGCATGTCTGTAGTGTATAATGCCAACTTCATTAAAGCTTGTAAAAATCAGACGTCTTATTAAAAACTAGATCTTGAATCATTAAAAGAGAAATACAGGACAGTATCCAACCTTCTTTATTTGTCTTGATTTTGAGAGCCTTAGTTTAGCAATGTTTTAATCACTTGTATAAAAAGACCATTAATAGTATTTTCTGCCTACAAATATTTTCAGTACCGTAACAGCCCAACCTAAGTATAAAATGTTATACTAATAGATATTGACAATAACAAAACTGTAATGTAGGAGATATTAGACCTGTTTGCGGCATTTGACAATATCGACCATGACATCAGAATTGACTAAAAATAGATGTGGAGTGAACAAAACAGCACTGAATTAGTTCAACTCATATTTATCAAGCAGAAAACAATGTGTAACAATTGATGAAATTTCTTAGAGCATGCAAACATAAACTATGGTGTGCCCCAGGGATCACACTTGGCCCAATACATCTGACCACATATATAGATCCCATTGCGGAGTCACAAGAAAATATGGACTTAAACATTAAACTTATGCTGATGATACTCAATTATATATTACATTGGACCCATTTACGCCAAAGGAGGCCACAGGTTTTTTTTTAATGAAACTGAATTATACAAGACTGGAATACTATTATGTGGGAAAATCCAGATCCAACGAGGTTAAGGATTTAGGCTTAATTTTAGATAAAGAATGTGAAGAATGAGGAATTGGTCCATTTTATTTGTATTTACATGTACAGAGCAATACGGATGCAAAGGGGCAAGTATGAATAGTGTGTTATGATGGATTTTTTTCTTTTTTTGCGTAAAACATTTTTCACTAAAAAGTAATTGTCCAGACGAAAAGAAAAGTACAAATAGAACGTGTGTTTATCACCTCAAAATTATACATTGAAAACTCACTACTGGCAGAAACACCAAACTGCAGAAAAAGCTAATTTCTGCAGTGGTTGAAAGAAAAACAGCTCAAGGAGCTGCTTTGGCTGTCTGTGAAAGTCAGAATTGATTTTTAAGAGACCATCACTGACATGAAAGTTACAAAACAGATTTACAATCCGATGAAAATAATGAATATATTGTCCTTTAGTCTGACATTAAGAGGTGTGTTGACAGGGCTTCTCAGGTATATGCTCCAAAGATATGTAATGTCCTTCACATCAAAAATTGAAAATCTATATAATACTATAAAAGCCATATTAAGACTCACCTATTTGAGAAACACTGCAAGAGTGTCATGAGCAGACCGAGTCTAATATGGCGCTATACATATATCTCTCTATATGTACGGCAAGAGTGCCATGAGCAGACCTAGTCTAATATGGCGCTATACATATATCTCTCTATATGTACGGCAAGAGTGCCATGAGCAGACCTAGACTAATATGGCGCTATACATATATCTCTCTATATGTACTGCAAGAGTGCCATGAGCAGACCTAGACTAATATGGCGCTATACATATATCTCTCTATATGTACGGCAAGAGTGCCATGAGCAGACCTAGACTAATATGGCGCTATACATATATCTCTCTATATGTACGGCAAGAGTGCCATGAGCAGACCTAGACTAATATGGCGCTATACATATATCTCTCTATATGTACGGCAAGAGTGCCATGAGCAGACCTAGACTAATATGGCGCTATACATATATCTCTCTATATGTACTGCAAGAGTGCCATGAGCAGACCTAGACTAATATGGCGCTATACATATATCTCTCTATATGTACGGCAAGAGTGCCATGAGCAGACCTAGACTAATATGGCGCTATACATATATCTCTCTATATGTACGGCAAGAGTGCCATGAGCAGACCTAGTCTAATATGGCGCTATACATATATCTCTCTATATGTACGGCAAGAGTGCCATGAGCAGACCTAGTCTAATATGGCGCTATACATATATCTCTCTATATGTACTGCAAGAGTGCCATGAGCAGACCTAGTCTAAAATGGCGCTATATATATATATATATATATATATATATCTCTCTCTCTCTCTCTATATATATATATATATATATATATATATATATATATATATATATCTTACTATCATCATATATGTACTAAAGTTTCCTAGATGGCTTGTGAGGATGCTATGTTGTTTTGTAAAATAGAGCTAGTGTGTGCACCTTGAAGTTTGTACTTTTTTGTGGCACGATCATGACGTATCAAGTGTCATTTCAAATGATGGGACTGAGAGTAGAAAACACAACTCGGCAACATAAGATTGCTTCTGAAACTACCGTGACAGCCAAATATTCTGAAGACATGCAATATAAATGCCGTATAAGATGTTTATCTAATTATACTAGATACACACAGACATACACATATATATATCGTAACCATCGACATTATGATTGAACCAGATATCAGACCTGAGTCTACTATTTGATATGTGGGACCAGGGCATACGAAAGTAGTGCTTGATTATTTCCTACTCCCCCTTATTATACATGATAATTACGAGATGCAGATCACATTAGACATAAAATGAATAGTGATATTTAATAGCACAATAATGGCTTGTTTTGTCAAAGTTATTAGAAAAATAATGAGAATAATTGAAGGGACTATATATTGATCTTTGCTATCAGGGGCTCATTTCTATATTGCCATGTTCTGTTCTTTGTTTTCAAGGTAGGTGGCGCTTTAACAGATCCTAGCAAAAAATTTCAATGGTCAACCTAACTTCATACTCTGCTTTTAGAAAGATAAATATTTTTGCCATCTGATAAGTATTTTTCAAAATACCCTAGGTCGATACGAATATTTTCTATGAATTTTTGAAGGTGAGGCATTTACTATGGTTTTCAATGGGACATTGTAATAGTGGTCCGAGGCCAGACAGAAGCAAACGGCTATTTCATTTAAGGCCCATACGTGTATAAATAAGTATTTTTTCTGTTTCTGTCCAGTGATAATGGATGCCATTTTCATTTGGAAGAAGTAACTTGCAAATGTTTTTAGTTGACATTAAACAATTAATTGTTACTATCCATGCAGAATAATATGTCATTGAGATATGTATATATGAAATATATCCTTCAATTTAAGTTGTAGTTTTGTATCGTTATCGAAAAGAGACCTTTAGCAACTAAAAACAGCATTGTTGGTGCATCAAAAGCTGAAAAAAACATGCGCATAGATACACAATATTCTCACGTTAAAAGCGCGACAACAAACAGTTGGTATATGGTGGTTGCAGACACTCTGTGAAAAGGTCAGGACCCTCAAAGACTCATAATTGACAACAAATAGAATGTTATGTCGTGGAAGGTTATAGAGTCACGCATTGGGCCATGTTGTACCGCCAAGCCGCCATTACTTGCCCCAGCCAGCGCACCTGTGACCAGTAACAGTCTCCATGCTCTGTTCTCGTTTGTGGTAGTAAACAAGCCTAAATAAGCACCAAGTAACAGATTTTATTTGACATAATTGTGCACACAAATGTACATTTACAGATAAAGTCGTAAGTATTGCATTCATTGTCATTTATCCCTTCATTTCATGTGCATATATCATAGCATAACCTTGAAGTAGATTTTACGGGGTTAAATGTCAGCTGGATTGTCAAAAAGTCGTCTGCCTCGTTGGACGCTTAATTGGCGCCGAGGACAGGTCACATGATATCTGGTGTCAGGACTGGCATAGTTCACGTGCAGACGCTGGTTCTACTTCTGTCCTTGTGAGAAACATGTATAGTAATACCAGGACATGAAAGCAATATGTACTATTAGCATAATTCATTTTAATGTCTTGTTATGGATAGTATTTATAATGAATTTATTTATGATTTACATGAAAATAACTCTTGAAATATCTTTACGTTTGTAAAAAATATAATGCTTATTGATAAAGGAAATCATAGTTATGAAGTGTAAACACGATATGCACTGAGATGTTAGATCTGACTGTATTATCCCTCCACGGGTAAGACCAGCATTGGCCAACATGAATAATTCACTGAAATGTGCCATTTCAATTTTTTTAAATAAATGGTGACAAATATGGGAAAGCATGTAAATAGCGGAAAGCTTGTGCCTTTGATAATAGGAAAAAAATCCCAGCACCATAACAAAATGCTAATTCAAGCAGTTGACAAATGACAAGGACCATGTAAAAGATTGCCTATCATGTTATGGAATAGAGCGGCGTATTTTGATCACATTGCCAGAGCCAATTGCCGTAATGAAATGTGTAAATGCATTTATGCATCTAATACACACCGGTATTTTCCCGGTGAATTGGATTATTTAAGTTAAAAAGTTCACATTAATATCTAATATGGCTTAATTCATTTTTGGCTCGTCATTGATGAGGGACTTATCCCACACCCAAAAGCCTGAAACCCTGAAGTTAATCCGAATCCTACGGTTTGACATCACATCTAGTTTTAAACCTGATCATCATATGACATTTGTCTTGGGATGATATGGATACTGCCCTCTGTTGTTGTTTCCTTTGTTATCATTTATTCAATTCATTCCACATAACAATACACACTGTTAGTGGAAGCGACTTCAATCATTCAAGGGAAAATATATTTCATTCATTTCTGTCTGGTTTAACTATGTCGGAGCAACACAAAAACTATGAAATATGTTCACTTGGCTCTTCAGTACCACTTCCTTTGGTACTGTTTCCAACATGTACAATTGTTAAGCGATCATATTATCAAATAATCATAAATTATAGCAATCTATGTGTAATATTGGTTGTCCTTTTGGTGACAAGTAACCAGGTTTTAGTTTGCACGGTGAGAAGGAAGTTAAAGTTGCTTTGAGTTATGGATGCGAATGATGAGACGTGATTGGCTGGAGCAAGCTCCGGTAGTATAGCCTGGTTACCGGCACTGCTCACCATAATTTTCTATCGAGATGCAGCATATTGAGTTTGAGCTATTCATTGCGTCCAAGACCGGGCAGTGTCAGTGGACAGTTGACCTTTGGAGGCTACCAACCCCGCTCAGTTAGAGGCTGATGCTGATGTCAGAAGGACCGGCCCTCAAGTCACATCCATATTACTCTATATATGTGAATACAACACATGTTGTACTCCTCTTTTTCTCCTTCTCCATTTTCTGCAGGGGAAATACCTACATTTTATCTTTACAAAATCTGATGCTATTTTAACATTTTTGAGCGACTGTATCTAACTGAATCTAACATTCCTATTTAATTTTAACCACAACAAAATGCAAATTAAAATCTACAAATCAAATTCGAAGCACATATATCAGGTTTATATCACTTTGATTTGTTTCAAGACTTGTGTTGAAAGTTCAATATTTATAAATTTCTTGTTCAGATTGTGGTAAGTCATATCAAGTTTCATGACAGAGAGAGAAAGATCTGTACAACTATCCTGCTTCAAAGTAATGAAATTAAAGAAAAGGCTTATACTTGGATTGGCATCAAAACCACATTTTTCACGAGGTATTTCTACATTTAAATATCCTATCGACAGTGGATAAGGGCTGGAACTACATATTTTTGTTTGAGATTCATTGGCCATCAATATACGGCGTACATTGTGGTCACTGCATTGAGAATTAGATAATTGATTATTTTACACGCCTGGAAGATTTCTCACGCGTCCGTTGTCAGGTAGATATGCAATCGCCATTATCTTTACTCATATCCTATAAACATGCTAGAAGCAAGGATGTCCCTCGTGATAACAGATCTGGTTGTTTCTTTTAAGTAGTTTTCTTATGGGTAGTTTTTCAGTGTGATGTGTATATTTTGGGTTAACTTCATCTTTTTGTAGGCACTAACTGAAATTGCCATTTAACAATATATTTCCTCTTGTTGGGGCCCATTTCTGCTGGTTTTAAAACATGGAAATCATTGGTATATCTATGGATACGGTGTATTCTATGGATACGGTGTTCAACAACATTCAAAAATGCATTTAATATTGCATATGTACTCACCATCCTCATTGTCATAAATTAGCGCCACCTGTCGCCAGCCGTATCGTCTAGCGACCTCTGTTGAGACAAGCATGACATCTAGCGGCTTTGGTAAGACTGAGATGAGGTTGAAGGGGTAGTAGCGATGGTACTGATGAGGTCCTGTCAGGAAGTAGGGAATGCCAAACTTCTCCGTAGCAGTGGCTAGAGCCTCTACGTAGGGACCCATCATTACAGATATGTTGGTTGTACCAATCTCCATATATGCTGAAAAAAAGGGAAAGGAAAAACGTGAATTTCATGAATAAAATGATATGCATTGTGTAGATATATTATTTAGATAAAATCAAGCCTGTTCCTATTGATGATTTTATGAGCTGTGTCATCATGATGTGTAAGACCCTTAAGCGATGTTGATGCTATGCTACAACCATCATGTTTCAGTGCCTTTACATTCAGTGCCTTCACAGCTTGGCTACAGCTATCATAAATGATTTTGACACTAAGACAACAAGTTCGCGTGCATTCGCTTTTATGCCCTATTGAATATGTTGATCCCCGGCGACTGGTCCTAACTTCCATGTCTCACCACGAAAGTGAGGTTTATTCTCTCATTGACAGAACATTATCACTTAAACCTAAAACCAAAACTTGTATTATACTATAATTACATCTATGACTGCTATTTTATTATGTAAAGAACATAAATTACTATGTAATATTGAGACAGACGCATGCAATCTATTATTGAAGAATTTATCCAAACATTCACATCTGAATGTACAGATGAAGAGACACAGTCTGGTACTAGACCTAACCCTATATGATTTTTCATTATCATTAGCAGTAAGCGTAAAAGAGACAAGTTCTCAGGCTCATTCACATCCGGGAAGTAGAAACGCATTTTGTTTTATCTATTTATATTTCAAGAAGATTGGTGAGTTTTCCTCAACAGGTTACTGCTTAAATCCCCACTATGCATTTAGAGTGAATAGCTTGTTTCTTGCAGTGTACCTGAATATGAGAAGATAATGTGTGTGGAAGCTATAAGCTGGATTTAATAGTCTAATGGGTTAAGAGAACCTCCTGCGCTTAAAACAAGGAAATGAGTGAAAGAATAGCAGCAAGATGTGAGCCAATAGAAAAGTTTGTGCCAAAATAAGAAGAGAGCATGTACTTAGAATGTACTTGATCCACATCTTACACACAACATACATCAAAGGAATAATTAAGAGGAAGCACTGAGGATGCTGTACTTCTGCAACATCCTGCTGCTTTTGCAAGTGCTCGTGGAAAGATTCTTGATGTTATAACACAAATATTCTTAATTTTCCATCATGTTCCAACCTGGTAATTATTAAGTGAATAGTTAGGTTCAGACCCATTACCTTAGAGACCACCTGGCTTGCAAGTAGGACACACACCTGATCATGCAACTGTATATTACTGTAGATTTATATGTTTTATATAAGAGCTAACACGATAAATGCTTACTGGAAATAAATCTGGATATTTCTTGATATTATCGCTGTCAGACAGGTAGTGAGGACTCATCATTTAGACATGATGATAGCAGGAGGTGTATAAAGTCAACTGACAGGGAAAGTCTTATCCTCTCTATCGACAATCATGCTGCCACTCTAGTTGACACGTGACAGGAAGTGGCCCCCAGTGAGGCATGGTGGGATGAGTGATGTCACGTGGTTGTCTCAGTGACACGTGACACGGTGGTGGGAGCGGGTCGGATACAAGGTCGAGACTGTAAGACCATATCATACATGATGTATAGGTAAGCAACGATCTCTGCTCCTTGGCAAACTACAAGCCACTCTCGTCCTCAACTACGAAACAACTTTATCCTTAACCAACATGTTGCTACTTTCAGCAATATAAATATTGGCCCATCTTAGTGTATTCATACACACACATACAAAAAATTAAAACACACTTCTGCCTGAGACATACCACAATATTGATTTTATGTCTTAATAAATTATAATTTCCAGGTTATAAAATTAAATATTTATTATATATATTATATATATATACATACACACACACACACACACATATATATATATATATATATTTATATATATATATATATATATATATATATATATATATATATATATATATATATATATATATATATATATATATATATTAATGAATTAATGGCGCTAGTTTACTTATTTATCATTTAAAGTAAATACAGTACAGTTTGCGTGATAGATAAACTAGCCCTTTTAGTGTAGCAAACAGATATTACATATTTGCGTGATATATAACATGACCTTTTTACGCAACAATTACTTATTGCGAGTTTACATGTCATTATATCAGTCAAACCGTCAAAACTAATAGCTTAAGTGAAATCCTCGCTTACGCTGCATACTTTTAATCATAGCACTTAGATGTGTTGATGTATTTGCATGTAAGTATGACAGACATGTCATGGGTCATCGGGATTTGTGGACTTAACTGTAGTGTATTTTATCACATCTTCCTCTTAGGACTAAAGACGTTTCGCATCATACGACTTGTATGACGCATATACTGAAATATCTCTATGAAGCGACACTTGACGTGCTCCCTATTAGCCTGATTAGCCAGGAAATCCACACTTTTTGAATAACAATGAGGGTTTAGATGAGTATCTGAATAGCAAGGAGGATCAAGGTGATTTTCTGAATAGCAAGGAGGATCCAGGTGATTTTCTGAATAGCAAGGAGGATCCAGGTGATTTTCTGAATAGCAAGGAGGATCCAGGTGAGTGTCTGAATGACAATGAGGACCCAGGCGAGTATTTGAATAGCAGGGAGGATCCAGGTAATTTTCTGAATAGCAAGGAGGATCCATGTGATTTTCTGAATAGCAAGGAGGATCCAGGTGATTTTCTGAATAGCAAGGAGGATCCAGGTGTTTTTCTGAATAGTAAGGAGGGTCCAGGTGAGTGTCTGAATGACAATGAGGACCCAGGCGAGTATTTGAATAGCAGGGAGGATCCAGATAATTTTCTGAATAGCAAGGAGGATCCAGATGATTTTCTGAATAGCAGGGAGGATCCAGATGATTTTCTGAATAGCAACTATTAAAAGTAAATACCGTAGGATCTTCTGAAGTTTCTAAATGGCAAGGAGGACCTAAATCAACGTCTTTTAGCTGTTCATTTTAACTGTTCATTACAAATATTTGAGAAAAAAGTATTTACTTTACATTTAGGGATTATGAAGTACAGAAACTACTCCGGTTGTTTTTGTGGCTTTTGCAGTTATATAGTGTGGTAATAATAGATGTGGATTCCCCCGCTGGTGTCAGGTACAGGAAGACAGGAAGGATCTCTCCTTATTGAGAAGACAGCAGACATAGGATATGTTCCTCATTCTATTCCTGTCTGAGCAGACAGGTACAGTGTCCAGCCCCCGGGTCTGTGAGAAACTTACACCGCAGGTTGCCCAGGTTCATTGTTCACAAGATTAATCCACCAAGTACGCAATTATATGATGCAAAAAGTGTTTTGTTTCACATTTGGAATATAATGCTCTCCCATTTATGCTTTCTCATTGAATATTTCCATAAGATCAGAAATAAACGCCAGTTGTTATTTTTGTCAAATGCTGCAAACTCATTGAAAGGTTTGTCGAGAAAAATAATACCTGAAAATGGGAGAACTATATCGTCAGGGATATTTCTGTAGAGAAGAAGCAGTATTACACAAATGAGGTGCATCCTCCAGGGAAAACAACCTGTCATAAGTCAATATAGGCAGAAAATACTGCTCACAAGTTATCAGGGAAAGTTGTCAAAACCTGTTATAATGAAGCAATGCCTATATGTTACTTGAAGTTTACTTTCGAGTCAAGCACCAAACACTTTGACTTTTAATTGACAACCGGAACAACCGGTAAAGTTCTAGCCAGAAGTTCATCATCCGGGAACTGCACATGACCTGTGAGGACGTAAACAATGCTTCAGATATCCGGGTCGAATGTTAACTTCCAATGCCTTGCTCTGCCACCAAAATTAACCGCAAATAAATCACGTTAAGTTTTAAAGGTACCTTTTCTGAACCTGTAAGTTGAGTAAAGTAAAATTATCCAGGTTGTGTTCGATAAAAGCATGAAGAAATCTTAGAAGCCCGTCCATCTCATTGTAAGCTACAACACGCAGAAGGAGTTAAAACGATTCAATAATGAAGTATGAAATGTTGAACGTTGTGGTATAAGCTTTTATTGGTCTGGATAAGTGTAGGTCTTGTGCCAGCATTTGGCAATCACCACAACCTATAGGTGATTATACCTAAGACACGACAAGGAAAGCGTCAAACGCTGTGATTGCCATCAATACATTTCTGTTATATAAAAAACTCTAAATATGTCATCAGAAGGTTCAAAGTGACATGACTGTGTGGCAAAACATGAAGCAGGTGGTGAAGGCAACCCAGAATGTTAGCCAGGTATATATGGTATTCAGCTTGGCGGTGATCCCACATTGGTGGATCTTACTTGGTGCAGCATGTCAGTAGGGCGGGGATATCTGTAGGACTGTGATTGAGTCCCTATGTATGGAGACCTCTGCCTCAATGAGAACCTGTCCCGAATTGATCAGCCTCCCTCCGCTTCTGATTAAAGCAGGTATCAACCGCGTTTTTGTCACAAATGTTATTCATAATTTCTGTCAAAACGCACATCCATTGAATCCCCAACCAGCATGTGTGGTTAAGGAGGGGATGGCTGCCAAAACGGTGCCGGAATTAGTTATTGGCCCGGGCTAGACCTGTCATATACGGCCTAAGTGAGGGCTGAGAGAGCTGGTATTGCTTTTGCCATGTAATCACTTGGCGATGGTCCCATGGACCCGGATTTCGGGTCCAATAACCGGCCATAGGATATAAGTTGGTGTATGCGGCGTCCATTCTCCGCCGACAGGGGGCACCAGGAATTGATGCGACCGAGCACCAGTCGGTGAGGGTTGGGAGTGGAGTTGGGTAGAAATGGATGGGTCCTGCTAGGAAGGACCATGTCAGAGATAAAACCAGCCCACCAGGCTTGATGGATTGGGGCCAGGGCAACAAAATGAAAGACGTCCTTTTGGTACGCTATCATGCCTTGATATGGGAGGCCAACCCAGCGTAAAACTCGGAACAACAGTGGCTTTTTGCTGTGTAATATATGACCAATACATACAATCTCCTTATTTGGCAGGCTGACTTACTGACTCGGACCTCCAGACCGGGGCACTGATTTGACTGGCGCAACACCCATTCCCCATGGGGCCCGCCAGGCCGCAGAGAGAGATGCTCGCGGTGCCAGAATTAGGGCACTGTGTCTCAGCAATGATCGCCCATTGTAAAATTTCCTATGTTTTGACACCTGGCCGGGCTATGGGTTAAAATACAGAGTGGTGCCGATCACAGCTGGCTTCGTGGTAGGTACCAGTGGTAATTACAGCTGTTTTTATGGCAGGTACCAGAGGTCTGGCCAAGAACGTCTTCGGAAATGGTCACTGCATCGGCAGCTGAAATCATTTCCTTTTCTGTTGAAGACCCTGTGTGTGGTTAGTGATGGAAATTGGTGGCATCCGCTTGGGACAGTGGAGGGTTTGTATCGCCTTGATTAGAGAGGCAAAACCAAGCGAGATTCCATGATGGGACAGGCACAGAGCCGATATTCTTTGACATACAATCAATGTTCATTTATGGGATTTTGAGAGCTTTGGATGAGAATGTAGGGAAAGCACTTGTTTCTTTTTTTTTCATGCAATGGTAGTCCAAGCCCTGGGTCGATAATTTGGTTACCCAGAGACAGGAACACAGTACGCCGTGGACATGTACAAAGTGCCAATGGTGAGAACAGCTCCGAGGCAAAAGATAGACACGGCCTAGAGCCATCATGGGAGGCAAACGACATCTCGCGCTTTCTCACATCTCGCTCCAACCAGCTTCCTTTCTGTTTGACCCCATATTATTCCACTTGAAATACCAAACCTGAAAGGCCGTGAATGCCATGAATGAATGCTGGTCCTGGCTTGTGGTGTACGGGCTATGCTTGGGTGGAGGAACAAAGCGGTTCTCGACAGTGAACAGACTTGAGAGTCCCTCCATGTTCGTTCCTGAATATCACCCACAACCTCATAAGATAGCCCTTGTATGAAATGCGCCTTTGTAAATTTGAAAAGATTTGAATGTGATTCAGATTCAAGGAATGATGACTAGACTTAGAAGATCAAAAAAGGATGACTGGTGCAGTTGAAATCATCACACACTGGAAAAATAGAGACACTTGGAGATTTCCATGTGCTCCGTGTCGTTTGTCAGGATGTGAGGTTCATCTTTTATGACACCCGTATCTTACACATGTCTCTCTGTCTTTTCCCTTTAACAGCCAATGCTCCTTGACAACAAAATATCATTGGTAGAAGTCACACTTAATAAATGATTTTGTGATATTTTTTGCGTGTTTTTTTTTTCTGGTACAATCAATATATCTAACCGAGATCTTTTTTCTTTCATAAAAAAGAATGAAAAAATTAACTTAAATAAGACACGATCCGTACGGAAGTTTGTTACATTTTTAAAGGGTTAACTAATAATTCATTATGAAGAAAATTGCTTCATTATGAACAAAAGTAAATCTAATGTTATTCAGCAGTGAGTTATTTCCCATTTGAATTGCCAGTCACACAATAATGGACAGCTTATTTGATTTGAAATGTCACGTGTTTTGTCAATAAAAGAAGTTTAAATTGAATTCGATGTTAAGCCAATTTGAGCCGTGATTCCCACGGGCAAAGGCTCATCAATGCAATTCGTTTAACATAAACAAAGACAACTGATAATTACCTGCTGAGAAAGCATGCTCTTTTCTCAATCTTCTGACAGACACATGCGATAACTGCGCTCACTCAACATGGTTTTCCTATCTATTGTGGAGTAGGCAACAAGACCAGTCATGCAATATGCATTATGACGAGGATGAAAATAGCCATACACATTGTACATGAACAGAACACAGCTAGTTTTTTATATATTTTTATGTTCACACTTGTTTATCTACATATATGAAGCTTGTTGTATCCATACATGTTCTGACTTCTTATTTCACATATTTCATCAAATGTAATCCCCTTTCCTCACACAGAGACAAGTATGGGCAATTACTTAAGGAAGCACTGCTGTATGTGAGGGGGAGACCGCTTTGAGTGGAGAGATGTTCCTCAATATAGGATGGCACAAAGGAACACCAGTTAAGCAGAATTGCTGCATTTGCTTAATGCATAGAAATAACGAAATGATGGTTATGGATAGTATGCATAAGGCGAACGAGGAGAAGAGGGTTACCTTCCACGAGAACATCCATGGAGATTTCTGTCCTCATCTGTATCGGTACAAAGTGCATGTCTACGTCGGCAATGCCCTTCTGGAAGCGGAGTTCTGACCAGGCGGCGCTCACGAGGTCCACGCGGGTCTGGCCTGCCTTCGTCGCCCACGTCTCTAGTCCCGTTATCACACCTAAAACACACCAACAAGTATCACAAATTATTTCAAAAGAATCCAAACCCGTGTTTCTATTCCATTAATGGCTTTGTATGTCTATTGAGAATGCCATACTGATCCCAGTTGATCGTTTTTGTACCTGGTTATTTCAGAAGGCGTACTAAAAATAGAAAAGATGTCATATTTGTGATAACGAGGCGATTTATTGCGCATGACATTGGGATTATAGGGTTAATGTCAGGGGCTCCGGGTGGGCGTATTGTGGTCTGATTATTGCATGGTAAAGTATTATTTGATAAAAAATGTCAACATTATGTCACATGTAACATGACTACATGTCAACATTGATTGCATTCAAACTCATTTCAAGTAATAATTAACAGTAATCTCATATGCCCAAAGAAGAGGGATTTCCATTTACAAATAACTAATTGATTACACTGCAGGCTGGGAATAAACAATAGTAAACTTCCCATATGCTTTCCATCTCATTGTGATAAATTGTCAATTTCTACTATTTTTCTTTCAATTGGAGCATTTACTTAATAATAAGGTTCATTTTTCACAGTCGCTTGAGACAAATATAAAAAAGATAAATGGATGATTCAGCACATTTATTTATTATTGAAGATCTAAAAAATAAACCATAATGAGGGGAAATTAGATTTTCCGAATGATGATATTCCCTTTACTAACATTCAATGTAATTTGATAGCGGTTAAGGGAATTAAAAAACAAACTGGGGCTTAACTGTCTGGGCTCTATGGCTGTGGTATACAACAGGAGAATGAGACCTGTACTAACTGGACCAGGACCCATGGATCAGGACTGCCCTTCTAATGGTTACTCTTATTATTTAAATCACGGATTAGCATTACGTTCAAATCACGCGAGAGTTGAATTTGTCAAACCGGGTCTTTGTTGCCATGACAATTCAGGGAAGCAAGATGGCGACACGTAGCTTAGAAGGTGGTGTTTGTTTCTTGCAATCCATCACTACTGTTCAGTTTACACCATGACACCTATACGTTGTGGGGGACCTGAGATTGACACCAGCTAAACTCTGTCATCCAACCTTCCACTGAGAAAGAATCATCCGTGCGCTATCTATTGAACGTGCCGGCCTAAGATGCCATTGTACGGAGCCCATTTTCTGAGACATGTTTTTCCTTTCAGGGTAGATGCACCTTGGTACCAGATTGTTGACTTCTCTAAACGCATTTGGTCGGTGGTGTCTCATCGTTCTCAGCTGTTCAAGCAAGGCGTACACGGCGATATAGAGGCATCTCCACCGCATCGTCTCTGCCAAGTAGTCAGCTGTTAGTGTCCAAGACAACCTCCATATCTTTGCCATCGTCTAATGCATGTTCATCTCACTTTATTGACTGAATTATGCCTGCTCCATCTGTCTCAATAGTGACAGACTGCAGCAATTACTTCTACCCCGTCATCTGCCATATGAATGTACTGCCATTCGGCAATAACACATGACCTATCTCCCATCTACACTTATATTTCATCACATTTACTCATATTCAAATAAAAAAATAGCACATCCCATGAATATTAAGTTCGGATGCTAGGCAACACCAATCAATAAAAAACATTAAAGCTGTATAGTTACACTCTTTATTAAGATAAATTTATATCACAATTCTATATTTCTTCAAAATTGACACACGGAAATTGTATTGCTATTTATCAATTGTATTCAGAACTTTGCTTAGAGAACATATGAAAGCTTCTGGGAAGATGCCTTTTATGAATCTACACTAAGTCACAGTGTCAGAAATCGTATCTGACTTCCCTCGTGTATAGTCAATAGGAATCTCTAGAAGTGAGCAGGGGGATATTTCTTTATGAGGTATACTAACTCTACTCAGGGTTGCTCAAGAAATCAGTTCATTTCTGGAATAAGTGATGTACTCAATTATTGTCAAGAATACCCCGATTTGGTTGTCTCGAGCCAGTTATTTTCCATTCTATCGAAGCAATTCTCTTTATCCCAGGCCTGCCGATAAGCTACACTCTGATATATAGACCCATACACGAAGCAATTGTGGGAAAGATAAGCCCACAAATGACCTCCATGACAACACGAGACGTCTCCTTCACAATGACCTAATTCCCACCTCTCATCCGGTTCCCACAATGCACCATTATTCGGCCATTGATTTAGGTGTGACAAATGTATGGAGAGAGCCAATCATGCTTATATGAGTGTATTCTTTTTATTGATTTGCGATATAGTGTGTCTCAGTATCGCATATCTCTCTCTATATTTCTTTGTTATGTTCCTCCCTCTGTGAACGACGTGGAAACATTTCACGCCATCTGTATTGGATTCCACCAAAAAGTGTAAATATACAAATCGTATACACATGCAACATTGGTGCAGCGATTCTGAAATATACAATTGATACATAACTCGCCATATGTGAAATTTCAGAAGTCATCCTTGGGTGAGAAGATGAAATTTCATATTTAGTAAAATATCTAAAGAATTGAAAATGTTGGCAGGAATGTTGTAAAACAGAGATTTATGATTTGTAAACCGCCAAAGCTCATTGATTGCAATTTGATATGGATTAACCTTGAGACCCCTCTAGATCATGGTATATCTCCATATACTTGGATACGTGTTCTAAATGCAAAGGAAAGACCCTAACATCCATGGTACGTATTAAAACGTGTATTTTCTGTTTACTGTATGTGCCATTGTCATATAGATATATGAACTAAGACTTGACGACCTCAGAACTAAATCCTACCATAAAAAAGCACTGAAAGAAGGGCAAGGTCAAATGTGTCACATATGTAGGGACAAGGTCAAACGTGTGATATACATATATGGACAGAATACAAACACCAAACATGTGCAGATGGGGAAACATGAGTGTTAGGACATCTGTGCTCCGATGGGAGATGGATGCCTACATATTTTACACGTGTTGCTTGTTTTATGAGCTGTGTGGACCACACGTTAATGCTTGTACCCCACCCAGACCGCTGCCAGTTGTGGTAGGTAATCTCCCATATGTTTGGGGTGTGACACAGTGTGTTTCTCTGGCCTTGCCACTATAAAGGTTTATGTCCAAGATGACCTGATGTTGCTCTCTCTCTGTGGCTCCATCATATCTGATCTCTGGATGTACTTATAAGGATGCCATCATGCATAGCACGGATATTCCACTGTACTTCAAAGAGGCAATAACTCTTCTGGTATAATCCTATAGTAAAGTCATACGATAAATACACTCCAGTGATGAATGCATACATACATATATGCCCATACAAACATTGATTAATTCAACATCATTAGCAGCACAGAGGTCAAAACACCTATGTATTTATGTGGATGCAAAAAAAGCCTGTTATATTACAATTTAATGCTAATCCGGCTGTAACTCTCCTAGGGCGGTTGCTGTACGTTAAACACGTTTCAACGCTTACTTTTACACATGCTATAGACAGATACGAGTGACGAGGGTTTACTATTTACGTATATTGTGGCGGGTTATAGTTGTGGTGTCTGAGATGAGGCAATATAAATGAAACATAAGCAAAGTCCTGTGGGGACACACTTCACGAGGCTTGTAAAGTGAGTGTCTGCTATCATTTGCAACATACAGAGGCCTTTATGGGGACAGGGACGTTATCACTGTGTACTACTATACAGAGAGGCAATGTGATCTCCCACACAACTATTAGACCTTCATCAGTTGCCTCTCCATTCAAACTGTCTCACATGAGATAAAAGCTCAAGAGGTTCAACTAAATATACTTTACATCCCAGGGCATGGCACCCCTTTTCTCTACAATTATGGAAGCTAATTTGAAATGGTAATACCCCTTCTATATTTCCTGGAACAAGACTTTCCGTGCAATGCAATAGTCTAATTACGATAGTCTATTTCTACATCGACGAACTTGTCTGTTGTATATGACACTTAATTATATTCCCAAATCAATCTTGCTTTTAGGCGTGTGCATGACGGTCTTTATATTTAGTGTGCAATGGATATTATGCAGAGAGTGTCATTGGCCTAAATCCTATGTAAGAATTTCTGGAGTTTGCATTGCTGCTGCAAGACAACTACGAGATAAAAGCGACCCAAATATAGCCTAATATATGGGCTTATTGTGGCCAGGAAGCTTTGGACCAATCAGAATATGTCAGCCTTGGCTGGTCTCATCACCAATACGAAAATCTGCGAGAATCTCGCGGCGGATGGTAACCCCCGAGAGTTGGAGCGAGGTGTACTCTGTAAAGCTAATGTGATTCATTGGATAATGAAGGTGAGACGGCCGAGATACGCAAATACCACATAATGGCCGCCCTTTCGCTTACACAATTAAAAAACTTCTATCTCGTTGATCCCTCATTTTTCTCTCCTAATTCTCTCATTGCCACATGCGGGATGGCAGGAAAGAATGGGTTTTTGGCCGGCAGATCAGATCTACGAAGGGTGTGTTAGGACGGGTCGATACAAGCTATCTCAGCCTGAATATTGAGGAATGGGCCCAGTGACAAGGACGAGGGTCGTGGACATTCTCACATTCCCCCAGGGAAATTCAACAAATAGCTTCATTGTCATGCTGGTATTAGGCAGGCACTGGAGCGTGGTGTCAGCCGCTCACGTGACCCGGCCTCGTGGTGCCACCTCGCGATGACCTTCTCAACACCTTCATCTGTGCCCTCCTGCCCTTTGCTGTGACTCTCAGCAGCCAGAGACAAGAAATGATAATGTCCTGTTCAACATCTTTGACTTTCTCCTTAAGCGCCATATTACAACCTGTGGATTCAACACCACCAAACCACAGCGCAAACATGGCCCCACCGAAGACCAACCAATAAAGTACCCATGTTTTGCACAAACGTAACATCTTTGTGATATTCTAACAGTTTCATTTGCCCTCAGCGCCGGCATGTTTTGGGAGAATGTTTCTGTAGGGCCTGTAATATAAGCTTGTATCTGCAAAGAGTAGTCCCCCATGTATCATAGGGTTGTCTTCTACACAATCCATACGATTTACACGTCCTGACATCAAAGGCTGGGTAGAGTATCAAAGACCGTCCCCATTCACATGTGAAACATGGCGGTCCTCAAGATCACACCGTCAGCACAGTCAGCATCACGAACTCATGATCTGCTCACATTCCAACACCCGACCTGCTCACAAGGCATTAGCACCATACAACCCTTACTCACTGCAGACCCACATACAACCCTTACTCACTGCAGACCCACATACAACCCTTACTCACTGCAGACCCACATACAACCCTTACTCACTGCAGACCCATATACAACCCTTACTCACTGCAGAACCACATACAACCCTTACTCACTGCAGACCCACATACAACCCTTACTCACTGCAGACCCACATGCAACCCTTACTCACTGCAGACCCACATACAACCCTTACTCACTGCAGACCCACATACAACCCTTACTCATTGCAGACCCACATACAACCCTTACTCACTGCAGACCCACATGCAACCCTTACTCACTGCAGACCCACATACAACCCTTACTCACTGCAACCCTTACATATTACAACACCACGCACAACCCTTGTTTATTGTATCATAATTCTAAGCATGTAATGATACTTATTTTAAACATATAAATAGAAAAATATGTTTGAATTAGTCACGTGACCTTAGATATTGATTTGGTATTTGTTTTTTATTTTGTTGGTTTGTTGTCTTAATGCATTCCATTCTGCTTTTAAGACTAATTGCCTGGTGTGGATTCCACTACAGTTATATCAAATGACGCGATATTTGACGTTATGTGTGATGAGATCTGGAGTGTCATGTGACTAAGGAGAGAGTAAGGAGTCGGAGGGTGGGAGAGAGACGTTCATCCACTGCAGCTCGGGGCGACACCTTGTGAGTACAGTGAGTTACGTAGTGTTTAGGATCCTCTCCTGCTTTGACCGGCTTTAGTCGGGAAACTATGGCCCATAAAAAGGCAGAATTAAGATGCAGGCCTGCCACTTGTACACATAGGCCCGCCGGAAAACAATTGGGGAAAATTGAGAGCGGACTTGACCTTGTTGGCCTGCTCCATGTATGGCTCTGACACTGGGGCTGGGATAGTTCTCTCATTGGCTTTGGGGTGCAACCAATAAGCCGACTCGTGCACCACATTGATCCGACCACCACTTTCCAGGTCACGTGACCTCTCATCCTCTATATCGCTAAATGCTCCGTCCATTGGAAGTAGTCAATATTGTATTGATTATATTGGGCGATAATGGAGAAGAAACCTTCCCTGAGGTGTTATATAATCCCACATGACACATTGTAACGACCAATCAAGTGGCGAGAAATCCCAAGAAGTAACCAATTTGCATTCATTATATGTTATGCATGTTTCACGCAAACATTTTATGAACAGAAATTGACCTTTGCTGTAAGGTGTGTATTCACAGAATGGTGCATCAAACATGGTGCATCAAACATGGTGTATCAAACATGGTGTATCAAACATGGTGTATCAAACATGGAGTATCAAACTTGGTGTATCAAACTTGGTGTATCAAACTTGGTGTATCAAACTTGGTGTATCAAACTTGGTGTATCAAACACGTTTTATCAAACACGGTTTATCAAACACGGTGTATCAAACATGATGTATCAAACATTATGTATCAAACACGGTGTATCAAAACACAGTGTATCAAACATGGTGTATCAAACATGATGTATCAAACATGGAGTATCAAACATGGTGTATCAATTTTGGTGTATCAAACATGATGTATCAAACATGATGTATCAAACATGATGTATCAAACATGATGTATCAAACATGGAGTATCAAACATGGTATATCAAACGTGGTGTATCAAACACGGTGTATCAAACACGGTGTATCAAACACGGTGTATCAAACATGGAGTATCAAACACGGTGTATCAAACATGATGTATCAAACATGGAGTATCAAACACGGTGTATCAAACAGGGAGTATCAAACACGGTGTATCAAACACGGTGTATCAAACACGGTGTATCAAACACGGTGTATCAAACATGGAGTATCAAACACGGTGTATCAAACATGATGTATCAAACATGGAGTATCAAACACGGTGTATCAAACAGGGAGTATCAAACACGGTGTATCAAACACAGTGTATCAATCTGATACACACTGTTCTTAGACTCTAAATGAGCAGAAAGTAACATCTCTTCTCCTGGCCTGATAAAATGTCAAGATTGCAATAAATGCTAAAAAATCAAACTCTGGTAGACCAAAAGGTCTTTCACACTATGACACGAAACTTTTTTCATTTCATAAGCATATTGTACACATTGCATTAAGCAGGAGTCAAAGATACAGCTTAAATATAAATCTTGTTGGTGGCTTTATTGCAAAACATACAATATGTATGACAAGGATTATGTAAACGCTATTCATTTCACGGTGTATGTCTGCTTGGCTAGATAAGAGGAAAAGTAAGCTTTAGCTATTCCTAGAATGAAGCAATTGTGAAAAAATCCATATCATGGTTTACCATGTACCTTACAAGGCGATATAGGGTCAGGACGATGTTCGCTTGATTTATACTCAAACCAGCCCCCAGACAGCACGCCTATATGAAAGTTCTAAGAGAAAAATGGCCCAGTCTAAGTCTTTTTATCCAGTTCTCCATTGCAAGACTGACGCTTGCCATAGACTAATAGTGGACTTGGAATGGATGAGGGAAGGGTCTTCTGGGTAGAGAGAGCTACTTCCGGCAAAGTCTCTGTGTTCATATTGCCATAGTAGAGCAGTCAACAGGTATAATTCTGTATTATATGATTAACAGTGTTGCATAGTGCATATAGACGGGTCAACCATTTCACCTCCAAAAACTGTTTGAAACCATTTTATCGTTAATTACAAATGTAGAATATTGTCAAAGCAGATATATCTCTTAATATGACAATATTTACACACGATTTGGTCTATCACTTATGAAATGTTTAGCAGAAGAAGTCGATCATCTGAGACATTTGTGAGGTCAATTTCTCTTGATATAGCATATATCAATGTACACATTCTCAAATATAATGCAATATTTTGTCAAAAATACAATGACGTTAATTGCTTTATATCTGTTACTGTAAAATATCATACAAATAAGCATTGTTTTTAAAAATCACAAATGTACAAATAACACTCATGATTATGAACACTTTGGTATCATAAAGTTATCATATACATTCTCTATGCTATTTAAAAGTTTGAACATTAACTTGGGCAAATGAAATCACGCAATACATCACGTGACCATATTGTGCCACACATCGGGTATGCATGCCAAATAGTGGCACGCATCTGCTATACATTGCCAAGTGATGTCACGCAATAGCCTTGTGTGACCTTATTTGGTCACGTGTATACATAACAAACTATATTTTGGCTCCAACTCTTTAAAGGCACGGGAAAGGACACCTCATCACTTTTGTTCCCACGAACCCGAGGGAGCAAGCCTCACCCTTGCTGGCATCAAAGGGTTTTGCTTTAAGACCTGGGTAAGAAGGAGGGTGAGAGAAGCGACAGTCACCTCATCAATAGTAGCTGAGAATAACAAAGCCAGGCTGGAGGCACATCTCATCCTACACTCTGCCTCTTTTCTCTTAACATCCACCACTCCTCTCTTGTCCATTTCACAGACAAATCAATTACCACATAAAGACCTCAAGAGGAAGCTAAGGTGTGCCAGACCATGGTGCTTTTCAAGGGCTTTATAGTACGCGTTTAGGCCGTTCAGACTCTGAAAACCCTGTCTGTGAAGTAGATACTTTCACCAAGTGAAGATGTAATGTAATGCTTACAAAAGGTAAGCCTTGGTATCCAGCCTCACTTGGGCCTAGGGAGGGCATCTGAGAAACTGCTGTGGACTGATACTGTCTGGCAAGCTGTGCAGATTCTTCTTAAGTCTCCCAAGAGCTGAGTTTTATTACCACAACACGTGCAGGCGGTCCAACTTTTGTGGGACGTACAATAGAGCCAAATCCTGCTCCAGCGTCCACTGCAAATTGACGTCCACAAACGACCATCGCGCTATTGTGTCAGCAGACACATGACATGGCCATAAGACGATGTCGGATGTACTAAGTGATGGGCTCTTCACGACGACAGATAGACCTCCCTCAACATTTAAATTCTGCCTCATTTCCCTGGTCGTTTAGCACAGCCCATAAATAATGAGAGACCCCTAAACCTGCTCGCACTGAAATGACGCGCAGGCTAGGTGGCGCCACCGAAATTCACCATTGAGTCTAGCCTTCTGAAATAACTGCACACAACTCGATTGTCTTCAAATCACTAAACAGATCCCCTATTATCTATTCCGAAAATTCCATATAAGAGAGCTCGGAGAACGGTTATGAAGGAAATTCAATACAAATCTGCGCAGAAAGCAGAAATCCGGGTGACGTTTTTTTATTATGGATAAAATGCAATTTGATATGCATACGTGTACCTATAGGGTAAGTGAATGCGCTTCAATCGCAGTTAGTCTGGAAACGATAGCCCTCCAGGGCACGCCATGGATTAGGGTTGCAAACTCCTTCCTGGGCCTATCAAGGCCAAATTAGCTGACTGTATTCCGGCATACTAATCTCCCGGAGCAGACCCGCTGTCCATACCAAGGACCGTATATACTGGAGAGTTGAATACGCAGATTGCCTTAAATTGTCCACTGGTTTAACTCTGAAGCAGTCAAAACCATTGACCCCTCCAAAGTCATGAATGAGCGTGGGAGAGTAGCTTAAATGGAACTTGGCCCCGTGTCTCCTGAAGGCCAAATACTTATCTTGTTTTAGTCATATCTGATATCGCATGATGAGCAACCTTGATCAGTGTCACCACACGGGTCGGCAATCTGAGTACTGTTTACCGGATGTGCCTCCGCCGCCATATCACCACACTGTCACATCTGTATTCCTACGCCTTTGGGTTGATGATTATCTATCACAAACCAAATTATGCCTGCTTTGTTTGCTCGTGGATGAAGAAAGGTTTGAATTAATAAATATAATTGCAACCTGTTAAGACAATTAAAGCATTAATGTGATGAATGAAAAGGAATTTTCAATGATTCTCGTGTAAATAAATCCAAACCTACCGCTGAGAGGTTATATTGTAAACATTATCTCTTCATGGTTTTTTGCCTTGTGTAAAAAAACAAGCATATTCTCATTCGCCAACAAATGATTATGTTTAACTGTTTACGGATTGTCCGAGTACATGAGATCTTGGATGAGATCTTGAGTGAGGTCTTAGATGAGATCTTGGAGTGAGATCTTGGATGAGATCTTGAGTGAGGTCTGAGATGAGATCTTGGAGTGAGGTCTTAGATGAGATCTTGGAGTGAGGTCTTGGATGAGATCTTGAGTGAGGTCTTAGATGAGATCTTGAGTGACTTTCACGGAACATTTCTACAATCTTACAAGTCCCAAAGTCAACAGCAAATCCTAAATCAAAAAGGTCAACTCATACATTATCCGATACTGCCATCAAAGTCAAATGTGTTTCTTAAAATTTCACTCTCCCATTAACCAGACATTTAAACACTGTCTAATTACCCAACCTATCCTCTCCTTACTTTATTTTATAGATATACGCCATTCTGGATATATTTGTTCTCTACCAGATCCTATGATTGAGTAGAGACACGAGGCTCGTATGAACGAACAAACGATGCTACTTACAATATTCTATTTTGACATTTATTTCCCTGCAATATGGTCACTAAACACGAAAATGAATGTCGAGGGATGCTCATATCGTAAAATGGGTTTCAAATAACCCTCTGCCATGAACAATTGATCTCAAGCTAATACACGGAGTAGACAATCTGAGTTGGTACTTTGATAGGTAAACTGTGAAGTTGCTGGTACCATTCAGGACGTACATAGAGGACAAGTCTGTCAAGTAGAATTCACCCACTCAGAACACATAGCTGACGCACACTTTCAGGGTCTTGCCCATAATACAATAGAAATCCGTGTCTCTCTTTCCTGATTCAATTGTTCCAACTTAATATTGTCGCTTGCTTTTGAAGGGGTGCCTTGAATGGAGCAGCAGTGGTAATACAAATGGCGATAGCACAGACGTCCGCTTTAAGGGGGAGGCAAAATCAGTGTCACTGAGTTCCCCCTCTGTGCTCACATCCCCACAAACACACACAATCTGCTGTCTGATATCCATGCTTTGAAATTCTGGCAATGACCATATGGATGCAGGCATATTATGCTCCATAATTGAGATGAAGCCCAGCTTATTGCAATCCGGCTGGCTTGCCTAGACGTAAAGGTGGTCATCCACAGTCTGAACATAAAGTCTCCTTATCATAGTCTCTAGTCTCTATCTGCAGGACGATACGGTAGATTTAGAATAATTTTACATCGCTACTTTTGCTGTGATTTTGACTTTGTCGTGAGTAATGCAACTGCTTGATGCATTTACAAATGGGTAAACATGAGTGGACGTACAGTTTTTACAGTTAAGGAAAACGCACGCGAAGAAACTCGTGAGTTCTCTGCCGGAATGCAATATTCGTACATTATACATATGCATAGTTAGGGGTATATCTTTCTAAATCTTCAGTAAACTCTGTGAAGGAGATCTGTATTGAGATTCATATCTCATCGCAGATATGACCACACATGCACAAGTCCAATCTTAACGCATATTTTGGTATTATCACTTTTCGCGACAGGAATATGCTGGTTGATCCGCAGAATCTAATAATCAGGATTATTGCCTGTGAGGCGATGGACATGGTCTCCCGCAATATAAGAATGATATAATAATTACTCACTGAGAATGGACGTAATAATGTTCATAAAGTCAAATTGGCAACTTTTGTCTTTTCTTTCCAATTTAAAGATAATGACACAACAAAAATAACATCTGCCCTCCGAGGATACATGGTAATTGCATCCTTTGTCAGGTCCAATATTGCTTATATCAAGAAAAATTCCATTAGATAATAGAATTGATATCGTAAATAACACTGCACATGTCACAGAATCAATTACATTGATAGAGTAGTAATGAGGTCCAACATTCAGTTTATCTGCAAAGCTTGAAATATGTAACACATCAATCCAATTATACAAATTATTATTGATATCATTAATTTATTGGATCAAGATACATTGGTTTGTATTCATTGTGAAATATAAATTATTGTTTGTGTGGTTGCTATTATGTTTGGAAACAATATCAATTTAGTACTTATGATTAGTTTATGTCTAAAACGACCTACAAAAATTCGTTGCATTGCGCTATTGCCTCTTACAGCATAGACTGTTGGAATTTTAAAACAAATTTTGTTCTAATTATATCCTTGATAGGTCAACTTATATACTGGAACCTTTCTTTTGAAAAAGTTACACGATGTGCGTTTAATGCATCTGGGTTCTTTGCTATCCTTGTAATACTAGATTGCAACAAACACAATTCAATTAATCACTGCTGGTTGGACACACACGAAGAGTAAATATTACAACAAGATCACTGATATCCGCAATTTTTTATTGGATCTGTCTGTATTTGACTCAACTCATCGATTGTTTGTCATACACAACAGCACATCTATGGTATAATGTTCCACATATTTTGAAATATCCCTGGGGGGTTGGCTGGAATAGCCGTGATAAACTTCCGCTGTTCCCTTTGCATGCCCCTTTGCTATTCCGGTAGCGATAATAGCGGATTGTCGCAGTTGAACTTTATCTCGCCACTGTCACATTACAGTATTATCCAGGGTGCTGTGTCCATTAAAATCTGTCTTGTCTTATCTGTGGCTATTAGCTGGGTAATAAAGGAGAGCATGACACGGTTATCTGTGGCCAATCTGACAAGAAATAAGGCACAATTACCCGATATAACAAAACCAAGCATTATTGCCTTTTTATCTTGATAATTGTCAGAAATAAGGTTATAAACTCTCATCCGCAGACGATACCCAGACAATAATACATGAATCTCTTCTACTTCATGGTCTTGTATGTGTCTGAATGTGTGGCTTCCGGTGGAATTTCATTTTTCATTTGGCATGAGGTCGTTTCAGTAGAAGACCCCATCAAGAGATTTCTCTGTTCTATTTTTTCCATCTCTCCATCCACTGAATAACACTGAGGGACATCTTCATTACAGGCTGCAAAGCTTCATTGATAAAACACAAGGGTTGGCCACAAAATGGTTCTACAGTGCTTGCAACCTTTCATCACATTTTGACTGGGTGTCGACGGTGTCTTCTCAGAAAGACAGATCGGTGACCAGACTGAACCGGAAGTGACCCCAATACTTGGGCAGCTGAAAAAGATCTCATCCATCATGGACGACAAAGGACTCTCAGCAGAAACCATGCTGCAATAGGTTTTTATTACACCTATATTTCTGTAATGCTGGACATTTCTGATTTAACATGAAAATGATGAAGCATCCCCTGCCCTGGGAAAACAACACATCTAAGATCAACCATTTACTTTACAAAAAATTTGGTTGACTAAAACTCGGTTCAGACAGTACCATATTTGCAAAACAATTTGTTCCATAAACAAATATAGTGTTTTAAAAAGTTAATTTCTATGACAATGGAAAAATCAAAGTGTATAAGAGCACCACTATTCTCTGCGAGGGCATAGTGTTTTTGAACATAAACTAGCCCACGGCATGTATCTTTGGCTTAACTAGGCTTGGCAGAAGCTGCTTTTTCGGCATTAATTGCGTGTTTTCACACCGGTTAAGCCGGTGCCATTTATCTGCTGCAGCACAGGCCTCCACCAATCTAGGCCTGTTTACATGGCGGCGTGATCAACATAGAAATTACATGAGATATGTTCATAAACTTCATGGCCGTGATGGGGGACGCCCCAAGCCTGCAAATCTCAACACATCACCAGGGACAGTTTAAATCATTCATCTAGGAATATAGAAATGTAAATGCGCGAGAACATTGATGATATATGCCTGATGATGATTGATTGGTCTCCGTCTGTAATTCATTGATAAAGTGCACCGAACATTTTATAGTAGATATGAAAAAACTGAATCTCACATAGAGTCAGACTTAGGTCTTGACAAACGTCGGGCATTTCGCCTGGTCTTGGGAATTTAGCATGAAATCAAATATATAGCCCGTTTTCACTATTTTGCACAGACTAAACAGATCGGGACCAGATTTATACTTGTGTCATGTGATGAGAATATTGCTGGCATCAATCGACAATATTGAGAGTTAAAATTGACCATTTGACCTCAAAAAGAAAACAACATTTTGCCAAGATGTGGCACATATCATTTTCATAAAACAAGAGAGATATATGACATATAGGTTTTATGTGACCTTCTATTGTCAATAAAATTAAATCAATCATATAACTTGACAAAAATGCAAATATTCTGAGAAATATTGGTAGGCAGTGTTAGTGCGACCTGTTGCATCTTGTTAGCGAGTTGGGAACATCCAAAGGGAGAGCCCACCTGTCTGCAAGCACCTTTAATTATTACCACTTAACCTGTGCCTTGACACCGCAGCCATCTACTGTCCCTGCACCACCTGTACTCGCCCACCCTGGCCCTGCCATGACACGCTTTGTTCACTGTTTTCAATTTCACCTGGGCTAAACACGTTTTGTTCCTTTGAGAAAAAAAAGAGAACAAAAACTAATGAATGTTTCTGGTGCAGGAGCAAGGTCTGCTGAAGCCGTTCTACTTTTAAATGGAATTTCAGAGAAGCCATTTAGCTTTCAGATTACAGTTTTCATCATAGGTGTTTTCAGTACCTTTGCGGCTTGTGGCTTCCAATTTCGTTAAGGTTTCCACTGTCAGTCCCCAAGGGCACTGCTATTTCTGTGTCCTTAGTGTTCAGTCTCCTATAGTGTATAGCGTTACATCCTCTACTTCCCGTGTCTCCAAACTGTCTCTCTGCAAGTCAGGTGTAACACCGGAAGTGACACAATGACTTCCGGAAATGACACTGACGGATGGTCTCTTAAGAGTGATATTTCCTTGTAATGTTTTATTAAAGTGTATCCAATTGATGTCTAAATATCTGGACTTGTGACTATGTTTATGGTGGAATAAGGGATAGACATACGAATATCTCTATTATACACATCTTTAATAGGTACATGTCATCTTTATGTTTCATTGATGCAATTTCTGATTATGTTAGCTTGCTTCCTACCCCTAAGTACTTATGTATGAGATTACCATGAGCCATTGTACTGACAGTGTACCTCCTGTATCAAAATACCTAAGTGTGTGGTTGCCATCAGCCATTTTACCTCCAATATCTAAGTACCTATGTACCAGGGTGCCGTCCATCAGCCATTGTACCTGTATATAAGTACCTAAGTATGAGGTTGCCATCAGCCATTGTACCTCCAATATCAAAGTACCTATGTACCAAGGTGCCTACCATCAGCCATTGTATGTCCTGTATTTAGGTACGTAAGGATGAGGTTTTACCTCCTATATCAAAATACCTATGTATAGGTTTTACCTCCTATATCATAATACCTATGTATGAGGTTGCCTGCCATAAGCCATTGTACCTTCTATATATAAATACCTAAGTATGAGGTTGTCATCAGCCATTGTAATGCGTGTTCCTCCTATATCTCCTATATCTAAGTACCTTTGTATGAGGCTGCCATCAGGAATGAAACTGACAATATATTAATTTCCTTGCTCAAATATTATACTTTGTTGCCATAGAGTGTGATAAAAAAGTGTACTCATTCCTCCCAGTGCTTGATGGGGAATCCGGTTGCTATCAGATCTGGCAGTGGAAATCCTCTGCAGTTCCCACAGGCCACAGCATGTGACATGTGCTTGCCACGAGACCTGGCAGGTCTGCTCAGACCCCACACAGAGTAAGTAGATCAGCATGGCAGGCGTCTCTATCATGCATTGTTCTCCCCCACCCAGGTGAGTAGGTCAACTTCACTGTGTCACAATCTACCACTATTAATTCCTGGTCCGTGTCAAGTAAGCCCTGACAGTGAACCAATCGACGCATTTAGCGAGTAGCTCACGGAGACACCATTGACCTATTTTGAGGTCCCTGATGTGTGCAGCGCTATTCACCCCGGAAAATTCTATCTTCTCAGTTAATACTTGATAAATGTCAAGTATCATTCTTCAGAAAATGCGATATGTTCTGATAATAGTCAGCGAATAATGACATTTATTTTCATTCAGACTTGTCATGGATGATAGTGGGCTACAGAAACAGCATTACTTCGAATATAACAAAAATCCTTTGTGTCTCAAGTCTATTTCGGTAAATGACTACAAAACGTTAATACATACGCCTACACAAATGTATTTTGCTTACAATTCAATATTTTTCAAAACATTCTTACTATTAACCAAATTAGTCTTACTGACTGCAGGAAACTTTTTCCTGTTAGTGTCAAGTACAATTTCATTTGACAAAGGACCAAGAATTTTCATTTTCATTTTTCAAGGAGAAACATGAGGATAAGGTTATATCTCTCATTAGATAACGATTGACCTATATATATATATATATATTCATTTCAAAAGTTAATATTAATATAAAAAGGTTGGAACACATGTTGCACTAATCCATGTAAATGATATGGCTCCAGTGGTATACATATCTGATATCTTGGTGAGGTGAGGATCAGGTGGATCAAATTCCTGGAGTATCTGTCAATTTTGATGTACATTAACTTCCAAGTCACAAGAGGCTAATAAACAAAGTATAGTATGTCCCTAATGATATATTGATATATTGCTCCAGGTTCAACTAGAAATATTTAAATGGAAGTGAATAATACACAGTCGAAAAAGTGGAATGTATATGTGGAATTGCCAGTCTATAATACAGGAGGTGCTGGTCTATGAGGTAGGAGGTACTTGTCATCAGCGACAATGACCTGGTGCTTGTTTCTGATATCCTGGTGCTTGTCTATGATGGCCTGGTACCTGTCTATGATGGCCTGGTACCTGTCTATGATGTGGGAGGTATTGGATATTAGGGACGATGGCCTGGTGCCTGTCTATGGTGTAAGAGGTATTGGATATTAGGGACGATGGCCTGGTACCTGTCTATGATGTAAGAGGTATTGGATATTAGGGACGATGGCCTGGTACCTGTCTATGGTGTAAGAGGTATTGGATATTAGGGATGATGGCCTGGTACCTGTCTATGATGTAGGAGGTATTAGATATTAGGGACGATGGCCTGGTACCTGTCTATGATGTAGGAGGTATTGGATATTAGGGACGATGGCCTGGTACCTGTCTATGGTGTAGTAGGTATTGGATATTAGGGACGATGGCCTGGTACCTGTCTATGATGTAAGAGGTATTGGATATTAGGGACGATGGCCTGGTACCTGTCTATGATGTAGGAGGTATTGGATATTAGGGACGATGGCCTGGTACCTGTCTATGATGTAAGAGGTATTGGATATTAGGGACTAATTAGGTCTAAGTACCTATGTACCAGGGTGCCGTCCATCAGCCATTGTACCTGTACATAAGTACCTAAGTATGAGGTTGCCATCAGCCATTGTACCTCCAATATCAAAGTACCTATGTACCAAGGTGCCTACCATCAGCCATTGTATGTCCTGTATTTAGGTACGTAAGGATGAGGTTTTACCTCCTATATCAAAATACCTATGTATAGGTTTTACCTCCTATATCATAATACCTATGTATGAGGTTGCCTGCCATAAGCCATTGTACCTTCTATATATAAATACCTAAGTATGAGGTTGTCATCAGCCATTGTAATGCGTGTTCCTCCTATATCTCCTATATCTAAGTACCTTTGTATGAGGCTGCCATCAGGAATGAAACTGACAATATATTAATTTCCTTGCTCAAATATTATACTTTGTTGCCATAGAGTGTGATAAAAAAGTGTACTCATTCCTCCCAGTGCTTGATGGGGAATCCGGTTGCTATCAGATCTGGCAGTGGAAATCCTCTGCAGTTCCCACAGGCCACAGCATGTGACATGTGCTTGCCACGAGACCTGGCAGGTCTGCTCAGACCCCACACAGAGTAAGTAGATCAGCATGGCAGGCGTCTCTATCATGCATTGTTCTCCCCCACCCAGGTGAGTAGGTCAACTTCACTGTGTCACAATCTACCACTATTAATTCCTGGTCCGTGTCAAGTAAGCCCTGACAGTGAACCAATCGACGCATTTAGCGAGTAGCTCACGGAGACACCATTGACCTATTTTGAGGTCCCTGATGTGTGCAGCGCTATTCACCCCGGAAAATTCTATCTTCTCAGTTAATACTTGATAAATGTCAAGTATCATTCTTCAGAAAATGCGATATGTTCTGATAATAGTCAGCGAATAATGACATTTATTTTCATTCAGACTTGTCATGGATGATAGTGGGCTACAGAAACAGCATTACTTCGAATATAACAAAAATCCTTTGTGTCTCAAGTCTATTTCGGTAAATGACTACAAAACGTTAATACATACGCCTACACAAATGTATTTTGCTTACAATTCAATATTTTTCAAAACATTCTTGCTATTAACCAAATTAGTCTTACTGACTGCAGGAAACTTTTTCCTGTTAGTGTCAAGTACAATTTCATTTGACAAAGGACCAAGAATTTTCATTTTCATTTTTCAAGGAGAAACATGAGGATAAGGTTATATCTCTCATTAGATAACGATTGACCTATATATATATATATATATTCATTTCAAAAGTTAATATTAATATAAAAAGGTTGGAACACATGTTGCACTAATCCATGTAAATGATATGGCTCCAGTGGTATACATATCTGATATCTTGGTGAGGTGAGGATCAGGTGGATCAAATTCCTGGAGTATCTGTCAATTTTGATGTACATTAACTTCCAAGTCACAAGAGGCTAATAAACAAAGTATAGTATGTCCCTAATGATATATTGATATATTGCTCCAGGTTCAACTAGAAATATTTAAATGGAAGTGAATAATACACAGTCGAAAAAGTGGAATGTATATGTGGAATTGCCAGTCTATAATACAGGAGGTGCTGGTCTATGAGGTAGGAGGTACTTGTCATCAGCGACAATGACCTGGTGCTTGTTTCTGATATCCTGGTGCTTGTCTATGATGGCCTGGTACCTGTCTATGATGGCCTGGTACCTGTCTATGATGTGGGAGGTATTGGATATTAGGGACGATGGCCTGGTGCCTGTCTATGGTGTAAGAGGTATTGGATATTAGGGACGATGGCCTGGTACCTGTCTATGATGTAAGAGGTATTGGATATTAGGGACGATGGCCTGGTACCTGTCTATGGTGTAAGAGGTATTGGATATTAGGGATGATGGCCTGGTACCTGTCTATGATGTAGGAGGTATTAGATATTAGGGACGATGGCCTGGTACCTGTCTATGATGTAGGAGGTATTGGATATTAGGGACGATGGCCTGGTACCTGTCTATGGTGTAGTAGGTATTGGATATTAGGGACGATGGCCTGGTACCTGTCTATGATGTAAGAGGTATTGGATATTAGGGACGATGGCCTGGTACCTGTCTATGATGTAGGAGGTATTGGATATTAGGGACGATGGCCTGGTACCTGTCTATGATGTAAGAGGTATTGGATATTAGGGACGATGGCCTGGTACCTGTCTATGATGTAAGAGGTATTGGATATTAGGGACGATTGCCTGGTACCTGTCTATGATGTAAGAGGTATTGGATATTAGGGACGATGGCCTGGTACCTGTCTATGATGTCAGGGGTATTGGATATAAGGGGCGATGGCCTGGTGCCTGTCTATGATGGCCTGGTGCCTGTCTATGATGGCCTGGTACCTGTCTATGGTGTAAGAGGTATTGGATATTAGGGACGATGGCCTGGTACCTGTCTATGATGTAAGAGGTATTGGATATTAGGGACGATGGCCTGGTACCTGTCTATGGTGTAAGAGGTATTGGATATTAGGGGCGATGGCCTGGTGCCTGTCTATGATGGCCTGGTGCCTGTCTATGATGGCCTGGTGCCTGTCTATGCTGTAAGAGGTATTGGATATTAGGGATGATGGCCTGGTACCTGTCTATGATGTAGGAGGTATTGGATATTAAGGATGATGGCCTGGTACCTGTCTATGATGTGGGAGGTGCTGGATATTAGGGACGATGGCTTGGTACCTGTCTATGGTGGCCTTGAGCTTGTCTTTGATGTAGGAGGTATTGGATATTAGGGGCGATGGCCTGGTACCTGTCTATGGTGTAGGAGGTACTGGTTATTAGGGACGATGGCCTGGTACCTGTCTATGGTGGCCTTGAGCTTGTCTATGATGTAAGAGGTATTGGATATAAGGGACGATGGCCTGGTATCTATCTATGATGGCCTTGAGCTTGTCTATGATGTAGGAGGTATTGGATATTAGGGGCGATGGCCTGGTACCTGTCTATGGTGTAGGAGGTACTGGTTATTAGGGACGATGGCCTGGTACCTGTCTATGATGTGGGAGGTATTGGATATAAGGGACGATGGCCTGGTATCTGTCTATGGTGGCCTTGAGCTTGTCTATGAGGTAGGAGGTACTGGTTATTAGGGACGATGGCCTGGTGCTTGTCTATGAGGGAGAACTGGTTATTAGCGATGTGATGTGTGTGATACTGGTTATTTAGGACGATGGCCTGGTACCGGTCTATGGGGTAAGCGGTGCTGGTCATTTGATGGTCTGGTACCTGTCTATGATATAGGAGGTGCTGGTCATTGGGCACGATGGCCCGGTGCTTGTCTGTAAGGATGGCGTGATTTGATTTGATTTATTTGTATTTACGACCTTTTCAGATACATGTATATAAGGTCATATACAAACCTGTCAACGGGACTTAATGCCCTACTCTTTTTGAAGAGTGAAAGGGGATTTGTTGTTTAATAATCACATAAATATGATAACACAAATCACGGCCTTGGATAATCACTCATGGAAACCAAGCTGGAATGGGAAACAACTAGCAGATATATATCTTTCTCGACCTTTTTCGAAGTGCTTGTCCCAACCAGGATTCACACCATGGACCTTTAAGATGATAGACAGACATCTTATCATTATGCAGGATGGTCTGGTCCCAGTTGACGATATAGTAAGTACTGGACATTGGGCAGAGTGGTCTTGATACCAGTCTATGATGTGGTAAGTACTGGGCATCAGGCAAAATGGCCTCGTACCAGTCTTTGATGTGGTAAGTACTGGGCATTAGGCAGAATGACCTTGCGACAGTCTTTGTTGTGGTTAGTATTGGACGTTAGGCAGAATGACCTTGTGCCAGTCTTTGATGTGGTAAGTACTGGGCATCAGGCAAAATGGCCTCGTACCAGTCTTTGATGTGGTAAGTACTGGGCATTAGGCAGAATGACCTTGTGCCAGTCTTTGATGTGGTAAGTATTGGACGTTAGGCAGAATGACCTTGCGCCAGTCTTTGATGTGGTAAGTATTGGACATTAGACAGAATGACCTTGTACCAGTCTTTGATGTGGTAAGTATTGGACATTAGGCAGAATGACCTTGTGCCAGTCTTTGATGTGGTAAGTATTGGACATTAGGCAGAATGACCTTGTACCAGTCTTTGATGTGGTAAGTATTGGACATTAGGCAGAATGACCTTGTGCCAGTCTTTGATGTGGTAAGTATTGGACGTTAGGCAGAATGACCTTGCGCCAGTCTTTGATGTGGTAAGTATTGGACATTAGGCAGAATGACCTTGTACCAGTCTTTGATGTGGTAAGTATTGGACATTAGGCAGAATGACCTTGTGCCAGTCTTTGATGTGGTAAGTATTGGACATTAGGCAGAATGACCTTGTGCCAGTCTTTGATGTGGTAAGTATTGGACATTAGGCAGAATGACCTTGTGCCAGTCTTTGATGTGGTAAGTATTGGACATTAGGCAGAATGACCTTGTGCCAGTCTTTGATATGATAAGTATTGGACATTAGACAGGATGGTCTGATTCCAGTGGTATCTCCTATAATAACACTATTTAGCCAGCCCCTAATGGTCCAGCTTCATTGTGCTCCCCTGATTTCCCCTCCTTGGACATAGATGAAAACCAGCCAAGGGATTTACCATTACAATGTCTTTTTGTCTCTAAAAAAACCTTTCAAGAATCGATAATTTTGTGACAAACAAATTGGATCTCCAGAGCACCATAGATATTGCGGCACGATGTTGGCTATTCCAGAGACAATTTCATTCTGATATATGGCAAGCAGAAAATCCCAGGTTAATGCACAAATTCTTCACCGTCACCAGAACGTTATCTGGGTAATTCCAAGTGAGCTTTGCCGGCGTCTACAGGTGTTAATTTCTGCAGCTGACGATGACATTTTGTCTGGTTTGTTCTGGCAGAATGTTTTACAGTTTCACTTTAGACTTGAGCTAATGGATCAGATCAGACCAGTTGCAATATGATGAAAGGACTGGATAAAGATGAATACTGATAATTTATTTGACTTTGTCTGGCTTCCGGCATAGAGTGGAAACTTCACAGATTGCACCCTAATGCATTCTGTTGCTTTCTTGTACAAACATATGAATTCCAAATAATTGATATCACAGGCTGGATACCCTGTAACTACAAATGATCTCTATAATCTTTATCAAACAAAAACAAAATCATAAGATTTAATAGCTTGGACTGCTTAGTATCAAATATGTTCTACTGGCAGTCATTTATTTTATATTCACAATGAACGATTTATGTAAAGTTTTCGGTGCTCTATCATTTTCAAAAAAGTGTTCCAGTTTTGTGTTTCATCTTTGTGCAATAAAGCAGCACTTGGTGTGACATAAAGCAGCACTTGGTGTGCCATAAAGCAGCACTTGGTGTGCCATAAAGCAGCACTTGGTGTGTCATCATATTTGAGCCATAAAGAAGCACTTGGCGTGCCATCATATTCGTGCAATAAAGCAGCACTTGATGTGCCATCATATTTGTGCAATAAAGCAGCACTTGGTGTGCCATTATATTTGTGCAATAAAGCAGCACTTGATGTGCCATCATATTTGTGCAATAAAGCAGCACTTGGTGTGCCATTATATTTGTGCAATAAAGCAGCACTTGGTGTGCCATCATATTTGTGCAATAAAGCAGCACTTGGTGTGCCATTATATTTGTGCAATAAAGCAGCACTTGGTGTGCCATCATATTTGTGCAATAAAGCAGCACTTGGTGTGCCATAAAGCAGCACTTGGTGTGCCATTATATTTGTGCAATAAAGCAGCACTTGATGTGCCATCATATTTGTGCAATAAAGCAGCACTTGGTGTGCCATTATATTTGTGCAATAAAGCAGCACTTGATTTGTCATCATATTTGTGCAATAAAGCAGCACTTGGTTTGCCATCATATTTGTGCAATAAAGCAGCACTAGGTTTGCCATCATATTTGTGCAATAAAGCAGCACTTGGTGTGCCATCATATTTGTGCAATAAAGCAGCACTTGGTGTGCCATTATATTTGTGCAATAAAGCAGCACTTGATGTGCCATCATATTTGTGCAATAAAGCAGCACTTGGTGTGCCATTATATTTGTGCAATAAAGCAGCACTTGATTTGTCATCATATTTGTGCAATAAAGCAGCACTTGGTTTGCCATCATATTTGTGCAATAAAGCAGCACTAGGTTTGCCATCATATTTGTGCAATAAAGCAGCACTTGGTGTGCCATCATATTTGTGCAATAAAGCAGCACTTGATTTGCCATCATATTTGTGCAATAAAGCAGCACTTGGTGTGCCATCATATTTGTGCAATAAAGCAGCACTTGGTGTGCCATCATATTTGTACCATAAAGCAGCACTTGGTGTGCCATCATATTTGTGCAATAAAGCAGCACTTGGTGTGCCATCATATTTGTGCAATAACGCAGCACTTGATTTGCCATCATATTTGAGCCATAAAGAAGCACTTGGCGTGCCATCATATTCGTGCAATAAAGCAGCACTTGATGTGCCATCATATTTGTGCAATAAAGCAGCACTTGGTGTGCCATTATATTTGTGCAATAAAGCAGCACTTGATGTGCCATCATATTTGTGCAATAAAGCAGCACTTGGTGTGCCATTATATTTGTGCAATAAAGCAGCACTTGGTGTGCCATCATATTTGTGCAATAAAGCAGCACTTGGTGTGCCATAAAGCAGCACTTGGTGTGCCATTATATTTGTGCAATAAAGCAGCACTTGATGTGCCATCATATTTGTGCAATAAAGCAGCACTTGGTGTGCCATTATATTTGTGCAATAAAGCAGCACTTGGTTTGCCATCATATTTGTGCAATAAAGCAGCACTAGGTTTGCCATCATATTTGTGCAATAAAGCAGCACTTGGTGTGCCATCATATTTGTGCAATAAAGCAGCACTTGGTGTGCCATCATATTTGTGCAATAAAGCAGCACTTGGTGTGCCATCATATTTGTACCATAAAGCAGCACTTGGTGTGCCATCATATTTGTGCAATAAAGCAGCACTTGGTGTGCCATCATATTTGTGCAATAACGCAGCACTTGATTTGCCATCATATTTGTGCAATAAAGCAGCACTCGGTGTGTCATCATATTTGTGCAATAAAGCAGCACTTGGTTTGCCATCATATTTGTACCATAAAGCAACACTTGGTGTGCCATCATATTTGTGCAATAAAGCAGCACTTGGTGTGCCATCATATTTGTGCAATAAAGCAGCACTTGGTGTGCCATTATATTTGTGCAATAAAGCAGCACTTGGTGTGCCATCATATTTGTGCAATAAAGCAGCACTTGGTGTGCCATAAAGCAGCACTTGGTGTGCCATTATATTTGTGCAATAAAGCAGCACTTGATGTGCCATCATATTTGTGCAATAAAGCAGCACTTGGTGTGCCATTATATTTGTGCAATAAAGCAGCACTTGATTTGTCATCATATTTGTGCAATAAAGCAGCACTTGGTTTGCCATCATATTTGTGCAATAAAGCAGCACTAGGTTTGCCATCATATTTGTGCAATAAAGCAGCACTTGGTGTGCCATCATATTTGTGCAATAAAGCAGCACTTGGTGTGCCATTATATTTGTGCAATAAAGCAGCACTTGGTATGCCATCATATTTGTACCATAAAGCAGCACTTGGTGTGCCATCATATTTGTGCAATAAAGCAGCACTTGGTTTGCCATCATATTTGTACCATAAAGCAGCACTTGGTGTGCCATCATATTTGTGCAATAAAGCAGCACTTGGTGTGCCATCATATTTGTACCATAAAGCAGCACTTGGTGTGCCATCATATTTGTGCAATAAAGCAGCACTTGGTGTGCCATCATATTTGTGCAATAACGCAGCACTTGATTTGCCATCATATTTGTGCAATAAAGCAGCACTTGGTGTGCCATCATATTTGTGCAATAAAGCAGCACTTGGTGTGCCATCATATTTGTACCATAAAGCAGCACTTGGTGTGCCATCATATTTGTGCAATAAAGCAGCACTTGGTGTGCCATCATATTTGTGCAATAACGCAGCACTTGATTTGCCATCATATTTGTGCAATAAAGCAGCACTCGGTGTGTCATCATATTTGTGCAATAAAGCAGCACTTGGTTTGCCATCATATTTGTACCATAAAGCAACACTTGGTGTGCCATCATATTTGTGCAATAAAGCAGCACTTGGTGTGCCATCATATTTGTGCAATAAAGCAGCACTTGGTGTGCCATCATATTTGTGCAATAAAGCAGCACTGAGAAATATAGCAGCAATTATCTTTATGTAATTATTGTTATATTGTAAACTAACAATGCTTTACTCTAATGACAAGTTCATATATCATATACTGTTAACGAGGTTTTTCGATGGCTATTTCCACATATTCTCACATATTCTCATTATAGTTCCAGCACTATCAGGTTATGACAAATTGCATTGTCTCGTAGCGTTGTCTAATTGAATTGTCTAATTTGAATCATGAATTCTATTGACAATGCACCAGCTTAATACCTTCATAAACAACTCGTTTTAGTTGAATGACAAATACATTTCAATCATTGTATATCAAAGGTTTTGGTTTTCACAACTTCCCTGAAATGCGATAACAGACAAACCATAAAAAATACCTCTGCATCCTGCAGTGAAAGGATACACCTCCATCTTATCTTATCTGAAATATGGCTTCTCATTTTCTCACTTGACACAAATCACACAGTTTATAGGTGAATGGTTATTTGCATTAGCCACAATAGTATATTCTCAAGTAGACATGGGTATATTTTACCATTCTGCTTCTTAATTGAAATAAACATTTATAATAGATATGAATCTCCATTGTAGAAACCATCAGGACAAAGTACTATATTCATTATTCAGTGGTTGAATCTATTCTTTTAATCATTACATTTGTGGAGGATAATGAGTTACTTATTAAGCTGATTATGAGAACAGTATTGATATTGTAATTATCATAACTGTCTGGAGTATTGGGCATCAGCGGAAGCCATTTTATCCTGTTAGGTGTTTAGCAGCAGCTTTCCAGTAAATCGTACATGTTTTTGAAACGACCTCTTAAGACGAAGAATTGTGCGCACTGGGGAAAATGCAATTATCATAATATCGTATTCTGTAAGCAACTTGTGGCTTTTCATGACTCATTATGTTAAATCCTCTTATTTTCAACCTGTCTCTGTTACATCATTAGACATAGACCCAGTATAAAAATGGCAAGTATGGATTTGATATATCATGAAATAGAGCATTATATTACTGCGCAGACAGAAGGTTGGATTGACAGATGTAAATGCGACAATATATTTTTTTTTTGTTTGACCGTGAGTAAAGTGTGGATTTTGAGATTGAAAACTGCTCAATCAAATCCAACGATATTCTATTTATCGGAGGGTCCAAAAATAATATACTCCTGGGCACTATTTATGTATCTCACCCCCTCTCACCCAAGACCTTTCCTGGTGAACTTGTGGCTAAATAAAATCGATAGAGCAGGCAGTATTGGTGTAAAATGTTCCCAAACTGGCGGGAAAGGAACGCTCAAGGACACGAGGCTCACTATAAATCAATGTTACTGGTTGTGACACAAGTGGAAACAGGCATATAAATGTGCACAAGATAAATTGGCCAACAGAGGAGAAGTGTATATCAAAAGTGAACACATGAAAGAATCAGACTACCAAAAGACAATTATGCAGGGGTTGCAAGAGTTGGTGCGATGTCAGCAGTCAATATAAAGTTATTATGGATTGTGTCAGGACTAAATAGAGGATACGTGATTATCACATAGATGGCTGGCTCACAGCGCCCCACTCTAGGTCCTATACATATGTTAGCAGAGCAGACTTGTGACAATGATGGATCCCCGCAGACTCCAGGAATCATTGATCACTCCCAGATAGGGGGCTGTTCACGCCACTTATCTGCGGAAATATGTGAACCTCATCTAAAAGACATTCGTGGCAGTCCTCACAAGATTTCCATCCCGTTATATGATGTGTGTTGTCGTGTATGTCCTCGCAAAACATCTTCAATCAAACCTATGGATATCCTTGTCAGACATTCACAAACATATGGATATCCTTGTCAGACATTCACAAACATATGGATATCCTTGTCAGACATTCACAAACATATGGATATCCTTGTCAGACATTCACAAACATATGGATATCCTTGTCAGACATTCACAAACCTATGGATATCCTTGTCAGACATTCACAAACCTATGAATATCCTTGTCAGACATTCACAAACCTATGGATATCCTTGGCAGACATTCGCAAACCTATGGATATCCTTGGCAGACATTCACAACCCCAAATATGTCCTTTTTAGAAATTCACAAAGATGTCATTGTTACACATTCACATGCATAAAGATATTCTTGTAAGACATTCACAAACCCACGAAGAAATTCACAAACAGACGGATGTCCTCAAAAATAAATTTCCCACGGATATCTTAACAAGACGTTTGTAACAAACCCACGAATGTTCTAGCAACCATTAGATATTTATGAATAAGATTTGCACGATTTCCACATGTTCATACACGATTCATAAAGGCGTGAAGTCACAAAATAGCTTCATTTTTTTCTCATATTATTTCATTCCTTGAATCAAAAAGATTGAAATGTAGATAAGTCACAAGTCACCGATGTTTTAGTCACAGGATTGTCTTATTGGGAAGTGTCCTTGTTTCAAAAGACATTATCTCTTATCTATCTTTTTGATCACCTCACAGAATGTGACTCTTACTCTTATTTATTCATCTTCATTAGAATAGTTGTTATTCAGCAGATTATTCAGATTTTTTTTAGGTAATCTGATTCATAAAATATATCTAATTAGATGATATTGCTATATCATATTTAAGGAAAAATTGTATCAGATATTACATCTTGCTTTCTTTTATTTTGTGATTTATCTGAAAATAATGTGATGGAGTGTGACTAACAAGGCAATGATTGGCATATTGTTATTTCAGCATCATCATATTTTCATGGTCACCATTCAATATCAACTCATATTCTCAAAAATGAATGTATCAAATACGCTATTTATATAGAATATGAATTGTTCTCGGGTTTTATTATCATGTGTTATACTGTATTCATCGCGCAAAAGCCCATCCTCAGATAAATTTGTATTGTCGTTGTTAAGTTTGTTTTATATATAAAACAATTTAATGAATATATCAGTATCATCATCAATGCAAGCCGATATGATTGGGATATGTGAGCGAGGCAATTCACTGCTAATACCTCTCATTCAAATTCCATAAAACAAAGCTTCAAATTCTCAAATAACACATTTTACTTGTTGGCCATTTTTGTAAACTGTGAAACGTTACTTTTTTGTCTTTGTTAAGTTCGAATGTGTTTCTGAGGCAAGGGAAAAATCTTAATCAAACGTACAGATGACTGTCGTGATATGAAATACACAAAGTGACCATAGAATTTATGCATATCTACTTTGAAATAAGATCAAAGAATAGTTAACTTATACAACCGATGCAGCAGTGTTGAGTTTATTATTAGGTTCATTAATTGAGATTGTTTTAATTTATCTTGACAGATAAGCCAGGCACAATTCCGAGTTAAATCAGGAAAAATACCCTATCTCATCGAACAGTCCATAATTCACACCAAAATTATCAGCAGCTTTTGACAATAATGTATTGCTTTCAGTTGCAATTTATTACAATTATAACATTTATTTCAAATTAAATCCTCCATTTTTCTCATATCTGTCATGTCGACTGCCAATATAGGCTTTTAGTTATTTTAAGAAGTTTCCTTCAATAGAGAGTAGAGACCAATATGGTGAGCACTTATCAACTCACTGGAGCATTTGGTTAGGTTACCCAGAAAGAAAGACAAAAATAAAAGACAAATATATGTTTTCTAGTTGTATGTAGGAAAGGACAATTTATTGAATATATTTACAATTTATTTGTTGATAAACAAGGGGATATATACACAAAAGAGAGAATAATACATCCTGGATTCTGTGACAGGTGAAAGGTGTGGATTCTGTGACAAGCGAAAGGTGTGGATTCCGTGACAAGTGAAAGGTGTGGATTTTGTGACAAGTGAAAGGTGTGGATTCTGTGACAAGTGAAAGGTTCGGATTTTGTTATAGGTGAAAGGTGTGGATTATTTGACAAGTGCATTTTCCTGTAAATAAATCTATAATCATAACAGTATGTAGCCTTAGATTGTATTAATCCCCCTACATATCGTACTTTTGACCTTTTATACCATACTGAAGATTTTATATCATGCTGCAGGTTTTCTTCATACTGCAGGATTTATATATCATACTGCAGGTTCTATTTCATACTACAGGATTTATTTCATACTGCAGGATTTATATCATACTGCAGGTTCTATTTCATACCATACTGCAGGTTGTATAACATATTGCGGGAACTGAACACATACTTTGATCTGAATATAAGTAGCCCAATTGTTGTAGTTGATTGGGTTTGTTCTGATAGCGTATTAATTACGTCCTGGCATCACAGGACACTTACATTTCAGGGGCCCAGTTTCAAGGAACATTTATATACATTCCATCGGCATTATCCCTCAATGAATGGGACAGGCGTGCCTATTATCATATTCATTTAGATTTCATTGTACTTAAGTTAATTATCTTGATCACTGGGTTTCATGGTAATGTAATGGTCCATAAGATATATTTGCTTTACCTCCTTTTAAAATCCTTATTAGAAAAAAGAAAATTTAGCCTTGAATAATATATCTCATTACTGTTTTTGTCATGATTTATCTAAAAATAACACGATGAATTGTGCGTAATAGCACAAAGTAGTACTTTCATTTGTGTCTGTCAGTTTTATTGTTATGGATGAAGAACATTAGGCAATGAGATGAGTTTTAATACATGCGTTTTATAGCGTGAATGATAGCTCAGTACTTGTATGCTTAGTTATCGCATCGAATGAAAAAGAGGTCAAGAGGTCAAATTCCAAGGATTATTCTTATCATCCAGCTTAACTCTTGATCTACTGATTTCCATGATTTTAATGAAGACTAATTTCAAGGATTCATTTCCCACTTAAGTCCTGTTTCAGTTATGCTGACCTATATCGTCATACTTATACAGATTAGTGAGGTCATACTTTGAATGACACAGAATAAGACTGCAGACATGCGCATTAAATGAGGATGATTATTTCCTGTCAGCATGTTAATATGGGGACAGGTCTGACCATTAGAGAGGTTTGCATGGATATTGAAGTGGATAATTGATGTCTAACGATGTGGCAAGGAAGACACTAAGTGACTGGCTCGGATTGGCCACACATTGTTGCATGCTGTCGCTTACAACATTGTAAATGGCTTGGGCTTAGTAAGGCCATGTAATTACTGTGTAATGATGTGGCTGCTCAACCAGTTCACCACACGATTAGTGCCATACGATACATAACACATCTCTTGTTTGTGAGGATTAAGTCTAGCGACTGTGTTATCCTCTATGCCCTGCTGTGAGACACTGGGGATCTGAGAGTAAAGAACTGTGAATATGCCTATGCCGGCTGGGTGGGGGAGAGGGTGGCGGGAGGGCACATCAAGCCCTTCACATAATGGATGAGCTCACAGTTATCCACTAATAGTATGTTCCGTTTCTTGTTGCTTGAAAGCTTGTAAATCCTTTTCCGTTAGTACAGGGCCGTTTTGGCCTGGCTAGCTCAGCGACTCGGACAGTGACAAATGGACAGTGTCCTTTGTGGTCTGTCTATTTGAAGGTCTTATTGCAAAGGGTACCCATACATGCACCGTTCTATCTCATAAACGGTATGGTCTGCAGACTATCAATTAACTACTGCTCACTCAAAACTACTTGATAAGTGCACAATAGTTGTGAAGGTTTGTGACCAGATGAGGGTGGGCCGCATGAGTTCCACCCTGTCTCACACCGCTATAAATGGGCCCTCTCAGTGCCGGCGGATGTCCACTTAGGCCAGGCCTGTTGACCTATGGCCACGCACCACCTCCCCCTCATCCGACACTTTATTTATCAACTTTGCTCTGAATCTCAGCACAGTCCTGCAGGGACGGGGACCAGTCTGCCTGGGATGACGAATGCGCTCAATCAGTAAATTTGCCATCGCGTCAAGTGTGCAGACCCGTCAAGAGGCTGGTTACAGATGAGTGGTCACGTGGTCCCAGCATGTCACGTGACACTGCCGCCATATGTAACTAATGGCCCTTACCAGAAGGGCACTTTTGTCGGCGCTTAGTGCTTTAACACACTTGTTGTAAGCTTTCTGGGCCGAGGCAGAGAACATAATGCCGGCACCGTAGCACATGTGGCTTCATTTTATCAGAGAGCATCCAGGGCAGCTTAACATCGCCCAATATGGGCCTCCCTTGCCGCATAACAGCCACAATGTATGGTGTTGTGAATTGACCAATTTGTTCCCAATCCCAGTGCATGAACATCAAAATATAGAATGTACCGAGGAATCCATTTCTAAATATTAAAGATAATTTATCTTTTTAATTAAAAATGTTTTAAAAATTTTAAAAATATACTTTATTCTTGAAACGTGCATTATATATGTATATATGTATAAAAATATACTTTATTCTTGAAACGTGCATTATATATGTATTAGCTATAAGGAACAAAATATACCAATCTGTTTTCATGTACATTGTTTTTTTTATCTAAGGAGTCAGCAATCTTTGCCAATAGTTTTGTAAACTCTCAAAGTTTATTTAATTATAAATGTGTGTGTTTGTAATGGAAAAAACAAAACAGAAACTTTGTCTCATCAGTTTTGTTGACGTGCATAAAACATGCATAAAATAGTAGTTTAACATGTAAACACGCCACAACATCATTTCTTTGTCATAGGTTACAGTGATTGTTTTTTTGTATTATAAGCATTTTTAATGTCGTATTTACCCGATAAACGATTTTAGGATCAAAAAGAAGTTTCGCTCATGTTTTCGGAGAAAATGCCACCTTGAAATACTTCAGGCGCAGCCTCTTAACGGGTGAGGGTCTAAGCGTAATTATAATTATATCTAAATCTATCACAATCTCAGAAAAGAAGGAAAACGTGTTGAATCATATGTACTGAGACGTGACGTTTTGTTGGAAAGAAACTTGACATTCTTAGGCAATTTTATTCTGGCCTAATGATAGATTGGTGATAGAATAGAGAAATGTGATGGAAAGAGTGTGTGCGCGTGCATGTCGTGTAGGGTTGATTAAAGAAGGGTTTGAGATTTTGGGAAGGCCTAGTCAAATGGCATGCGTGTGGTGAACAATCCTATCAAAAGGCTAGTATTGAGGCCTGTGTTCAATAGGGCCTTCCCTTGTGGCTCTCTCAAGTAGGCACTCCGGTTTGTCAACTGTTCCAATTTAATTATTCTCAACCAATTAGATTTTGTTTGGAGGAAATTTTTGAAAAGCCCTTTTCATTCATAATTCATAGTTCTCACACAATGAAACATGAATTCCTTTTGGAAAATAAAATAGCGTGAAAAAAATACCACACGTGAATGTTTTATAATTCCATACGACCTTTATGGAGGGCAATCTTTCTTTACCTGTGACACCCGAGAAACCTTTATTCACGGTGTAATACATGATAGCTACAATCTGTTGGTCAGCCTACTGTGGGCTGAGTTGGGTGGGCTGAGTTGGGTGGGCTGAGTTGGGTGGGCTGAGTTGGGTGGGCTGAGTTGGGTGGGCTGTGTTGGGTGGGCTGAGTTGGGTGGGCTGAGTTGGGTGGGCTGAGTTGGGTGGGCTGAGCTGGGTGGGCTGAGTCGGGTGGGCTGAGTTGGGTGGGCTGGGCTGGGTGGGCTGAGTTGGGTGGGCTGAGCTGGGTGGGCTGAGTTGGGTGGGCTGTGTTGGGTGGGCTGAGTTGGGTGAGCTGTGTTGGGTGGGCTGAGTTGGGTGGGCTGAGCTAGGTGGGCTGAGTTGGGTGAGCTGAGCTGGGTGTGCTGAGTTGGGTGGGCTGAGTTGGGTGTGCTGAGTTGGGTGGGCTGAGTCGGGTGGGCTGAGTTGGGTGGGCTGAGTTGGGTGTGCTGAGTTGGGTGGGCTGAGTTGGGTGGGCTGAGCTGGGTCGGCTGAGCTGGATGGGCTGAGTTGGGTGGGCTGAGCTGGGTCGGCTGAGCTGGATGGGCTGAGTTGGGTGGGCTGAGTTGGGTGTGCTGAGTTGGGAGGGCTGAGTTGGGTGGGCTGAGTTGGGAGGGCTGAGTTGGGTGGGCTGAGTTGGGTGGGCTGAGTTGGGTGTGCTGAGTTGGGAGGGCTGAGTTGGGTGGGCTGAGTTGGGTGGGCTGTGTTGGGTGTGCTGAGTTGGGTGGGCTGAGCTGGGTGGGCTGAGCTGGGTGGGCTGAGCTGCTGTGAGGTCTGCGGTGGCAGTGGGGACGAGGAGGAGAGGGTTCGTCCCGGGAAGACCGCAGTGTCATAGGTGCACACCGTGTATGGGTATTGGTCGATATCCCATACATATTCTCTTGTATACTTTAACCCTGCCCTCCCCACAATTGACATCTTCACATCGGTGAACAAGACACATCCTTGTTGAAATCTCTACTCTGCAAACATTTCTACACATTATCCTCTCAAAAGAAATAATCAAATGATCCAATACAAAACTTAATAATCTTTTATCTATCTACATTTCTCATATGACGATAATCAGCCAATTCCATATTTCTCAACGATCATCTCTTTATGGAAGGATTTTATTATTCATATTAAAAGGATCTTCAGACTGGTAATTTCATGTCATTCTCCTTCCAATTATCATTAAGCCAATATTGTCAGTTGGATAACTTGCCTGATATAACACAGTGCGCATGAATGGCGCATTATCATCCTATTCTTGCACTTGAAAGCTTCTTACTTTAACATAATTCTGACTACAACGGTGATTTAAAATTTAAGTAGACCTTACAAAAAAATGAATGCATGGTTGAGCAGGTTTTATGTTCCTGTATTAAACCCTAAATATCCATTATGTTGCTAAATACTAAGAAATTGTTAAGTATTTGTATTGTATTTTTTACACAATAAACAACTTTCTGTCTATGCTGCTTACAAAAGCGATATTCTGGTAAGGATATGTGCAAATAGAAAGCCCCCCAAACCCCCTCTCATAATAAGAAAGAAGTCTGAATGATGGAGCACCCACGTGAGGTTTGAACAAGGTTTTTTTTTACATGGGTTGGAAGTGGTGAATGTATATATGTACGTACCACATTTCACTCTGCAGAGGAGTCTGGATGCGGAAGATAAGGCCAGGTGTGCCAGCAGATACAATGCTGTTCTCATCACGGTCCGCTCTGTAACCCTCATCCTTAATCACTCTCCGCCTGTTGCAGCAGCTGCCACGCAGGCAAATCCTACAAGTGCTGATGTAGCAGCTGAGACTGATGAGACTGGATGGTGGTCCTGGCCCCCATTACCCGGCCAACCTCGCCACCTGCAAGACACAGCACATTCTGAAGCTCACTTAGACACCTTCCACTCACTAACTCTACTCACTCTCATCATTCTCCTTAAATTGACCAAACAGCTGGAAAACCTCCATACTTTGTAATATTAATTGCATAGGGTGTGTGGTTATGACTTTTGTAAATGACATTGTGTGATGGAAAATTGATAACAAAACTCATATGATTAGGATGCAATTAACTTGCAAAATCATCATTTATCAATATATATATATATATATATATATATATATATATATATATATATATATATATATATATATATATATATATATATATATATATATATATATATAATATTATAATATATATATATATATATATATACATATATATATATATATATGTATGTGTGTGTGTGTGTGTGTGTGTGTGTGTGTGGTTTTTATTGTTGGTGTATAATGTATGTTTTATATTACATGAAACAAAACCAGGCAAATAACCAAAGCATCGGTATTGTACACTGATAACAATGCTAATACAAAACATCCATATGGTATTGACTGTAATTCTATGGTATTAGTTTCTGTAATGAAATCAATGTCAAGGACCTAACACTAGAATATTACTAAATTAACTACAAAAAGCACTGTTCTATGGTAGAAATGATGAAAATATTTGAAAATCTCAAGTAAAGGTGCTGTCTATTAATATTCCATTTTTTGTTGGGAATAAATGGACGAGACACCAACACTAAGCACTCATATTATGAATAAAACAGAGGTGAGCAACATTGCCACTCCATAACAATTAATAGGCGATAGTTGTTCTCTACAAATGCCCTTTTTATAGCCGGGCATGGCATAGCCGAGATGTAATCTGGCATACTGGGATGTTTTGCATGGACGGATGGCAGTTATACAGCAATTTAACACGGACTTGCTCCACAGACATATAATATAACTAAAGCATTCACAAGGATGACACAAAGACAACACAAGACAGGCATGGAGGTTGCTTTAGTGTTATCCAGAAAGTTGATTATCCAGGCAGAGAAGTGTTTATTCTGTGAAATATGCAGTCTTGTGAGCTAGCCCCATTTGACAAGCAGCAGTGAGTAAATAACCATGTTCAAAATAAACATTACTTGTTTACAGAAACAATGAAATGTTTGATATGAACATTTATCTGATTCATCATACAACTAAGCAGTGAAGGTTATGTATTGAATGTCTCTGTGCTGGTATATAACCATTATATTCAGTATTTGAATAGAATAGGGTCAAAGTTTTTGTGCAACAAAAATCTACTTTTCCATTATTTTAATTTGAAATCCTATTTAGAAGCAGATGTTGTATGTGTCAGATTTGCCTATATATATGTATATACATACATATATCATTGCCTTTATATATATATGTGTATATATATGTGTGTTTATATATGTGTGTATATGTATATATGTATATATATATATATATATATATATATATATATATATATATATATATATATATATATATATATATATATATATATATATATATATATATATATATATATATATATATATATATATATATATATATATATATATATATATATATATGTGTGTGTGTGTGTGTGTGTGTGTGTGTGTGTGTGTGCATAAATATATATATATTTATACACACTATATATCTATACACACTATATATCTATACACACTAAATATATATATATATATATATTGCTGTCATTAGCTCATTAACCTAAGAGATCACCTATTGGCAGATATGTAATAATGATCGCCTCTGTGATCGTAATCAAACAGTTAAGTGCCCTCAATTATGGAATGATGATCAAGTTTCACCAGACATATGCTGACCCACGCAATGATATGCACAAAAATACCAACATCAACGAAAAGCCGATAGGGGTCAAAAAACCTTTGGAAAAATTCTGAAACCCTTTTGTTTGAAGATATGATTATTTCTGACACCCACAGAGGTTTACAGCTATCATCAGATGTGACAGCCATGGCACAGATCAGAACCTAGTTCCCATTACATGCTTTTCCCAAAAGAGAAAGTTCCTAATTGAGTTGCAAGTTGCCTACAAATATCCTAAGGGGCCCACCATGTTATTATTAACTTAAACTGACAATCATTCAACTCGATCATAATCTTTAACAAATATCTGTTTTGTCCTCAGATGAGGATACTCAATCAAATACAGACTAAATTATTTTTAGAAAGGTATGCACACCTTTATTAAGATATATGTTGTTTAGAGATATAAAGTTTATTTGTTTGTTTGTAGTTTTGCGTCACTGTCAATACTATTTCACTTATTTCGTGACAAGACCCATTTGTAGCAGATATAGTGCTACCTCATTGAAGTATCATGTCGCAGGTGCTTGACAATCCACCCAGTCACAGATTTACAAGGGCAACGGGTTAACTCTTCAGGTACAGGTCTCAACCAATGTTAGAAATGGTATCATGAATTTACTGCCGTCCTGAACGGAATTCGAATTCACGAGAAACTGGAGCTAATAAGCTTGGTTTCTTACCAACTGCTCCACGGACCGTGGCTTTAAATATATAAATCTCATTAACAAGATAAATTAAAGTGAACAGTATTGACTCCAATATATGCCCAAGTTTTACTCTTAATTCTATAAAAATACACGTTGTGTCATGTCATTATTGTCTGATTTATTTGAATATGACGAAATAGCTCAATTGGTAGAATATTTGCTTTGAATTCCCGGTTCGAACCCCATCCAGCTGCAACAAGCGCTAAAAGCAAATATTGTCTGGGACCAGCGCTTCATACTTTTACTTTTACTCTTTTATTTGTTGGGGTTGTAAGTCTTGTCAGAGAAATCAACATTCTGACTAAGCAAAATATACATCTGTCAACACACTGAGTGGCTGTCTAACAGTTTATACCAAGGCATAAATAGCGGTACATTGAGCCAAGAAACTCGGACCCAGCAGGACAAGTGCTGTACTGAATACTTTGACATGTATAAGCTCTTCTCGTCATAAATATGAAGAAGAGGAATAAGTCACACCTAAGTAGAAATACATTCTACTAATGGATAGGATGCCATTTATCATATGGTAGTATTTAGCGCATTCTTAAAGAAGGCCTTCCACTTTTACTAAACATGAGCACTTTTTAAAAGACAAGACAAAGTAGATCCCAGTTTTATGTTTATCGACTCAGTATAATGTTTATTATGGTATCAAACTACATTCTATTGTCAGGAACAGAAAGGTTTTAACCAATAGGCAAATAAGAAATGTATTTTAGCAATTGTTAAAATTGTCAAAGCCAGGGAGGCATTTTTATAGGCCTCTGCTTCATCAATTAGGAATCGCTACTTAATGACGTGTCATACAATCTTTGAAATACTACCCTACCAATGACATTTATCTGAATTGAGAAAAAGCTATAAAAACTGAATGACTTTGGTGCAACCCAACCTACCTGAATTGTCTTGTGATTAAAGGCCATGAATGGCGGATATGACTGATAATACTCAACACAGGCACATGTGTTATGGCATTTCCTTGTGTGCCAACGTATTTCCCCAATGGTTATATCATAAACAGCATATTCCCATTGCAAATAAAGGTTCCGGAGACATACTTGGCACTAGCAGGATCCGGGTTAGTGTAATGATAATTTGAGTGGGAAGTTTAGAAGCAGAGATACTATCAGGTGTGGACACTGCTCCTACCAATCATCATATACCTGTATGTGTGCAGCATAAACCACACCATTATCCCATCACACTGCAGCCAAACTCTATCACATATCATGAAAATCCACCGTTCTAATGGCTTATATGACCCATTACGTGGATACAAATGTATTCCCTTCATACAAAGCCAAATTGACGTTTGTAATATTGCCAATTAATATTTCCATATGAATTCTTCTACATCCACAGCATGCCAGACCCGTCACTTAGTGAGCGTTCCCCCAATGACAGCGGCCATTCCTCAAATAGCAGCAGGCATTTTTTCTGTCAGATTGCCTCATGTTGTGTGTGTATTATTATGGGCGACTAGAGCAAGTCTTCTTGTGGTGAAGTCTATGATGTGAGAGCCATGTGGACGTGAGCATGTCTTGGCTGCTGGGCTTGTTTGCACAGCTCCAGGTGTAGGAGCACCACCGCCTCTTCCTAGACGTGGATGATCCAGCGCCAGGTGTCCTCCACGCCGCCCCTGTCACACTGGTCTCTCATACACAAGCCACCGCGCACTCGGAGCACCGGAGGAGGAGTAGTGCACAGCGGGCTGGCGGTGAAGTGGCCACGACCAGCTGTAGATCACAGTGTGTTGTCTGATGACTCTTTACAGTACAGACTCAGCGAGTGCTGCATGTGCACTTATGGCTTTATACAGTCCTGAGCGTTGCTTTACTCCATTGATGGTCTCGGCATATTATATGTGTGATCTAGTTTGTATTGTATGAGTACACCATAGAGAGGCTGATGTTATTGGCTAGTCTTACTCCATAGTAGAAGAAGGTAGAGTAGATATGTGAGCAGGTTGCTGCCTTGTCTCACTTTGCAGTAGTTAGCTGATCAGATGACAGTCAGTGACTGGAGCACAGAGCACATCTCCACGCAGGCAAGCCACTCGGCTACGCAGGCAAATACGGCACAGTCTAAACCGTCTATAGGAGAGGCTGGGATGGGCTATTGTTAAGTAGTTCTTAAGAGAGAAAAGCAAAGGATATACGATTGCACCAGATTGTCCTGGGCATACTAGATGGAGAACTATTCCTCTGAAACGGTTTGTATTGTTGATGACCATGGAAGATGATTTGGAAAGGACTTTACTTAGCTGTTCTAGATACATAACAGAGAGAAACATCATGTTAAGTGGGGTTCAAGCTAAACTCGTCACAGTCCTGTACAATGTTTCGTAATATATTAAAATACAATGGTGGTGTTAAATACCCTCTGGAACTGTCATATACAAAATGTATACAAATCTAAAAAATGCAATGTGAGCTATTAATATCAATAAAGAGGCTTTCATCAGCATGATATCGTGATCAGCATGATATCGTGATCAGCATGATATCATGATCAGCATGATATCGTGATCAGCATGATATCGTGATCAGCATGATATCGTGATCAGTATGATATCATGATCAGCATGATATCGTGATCAGCATGATATCGTGATCAGCATAATATCGTGATTAGCATAATATCGTGATCAGCATGATATCGTGATCAGCATGATACCGTGATCAGCATGGTATCATGATCAGCATGATACCGTGATCAGCATGATATCGTGATCAGCATGATATCGTGATCAGCATGATATCGTGATCAGCATGATATCGTGATCAGCATGATATCGTGATCAGCATGATATCGTGATCAAGAAATAAAGCTTTGTATCAACTATACTCACTCGCCCATTCCACACGAAATATGAAAGCAAATAACAATGATTCTATACACGGTCTGCATTTTCTATTTCTTATCTTAAAATCTCATTTAATTGAAATACTAGATCTCTTACTTCTCTCAACAATTCATATTTGTATATTACCACTTTATCAATATTTTATTCTGGTGATAAAGGCATAATTTCCCATTCATCCGTTATGATCCAACATAGGATAATTTTTTTCTTTTATACAAACAAAACATCTGATTTTTGTATGAGGAATCGGACAGTGGATAAAGACCCTTGATAATTTTGAAAGTAATATGCCTGAAGTGGTCATTATCATATTAATAACACACACCAAATAACACAGAGTTATAAATTACTGTTAAATAAATGGTGAACATAACATATCTTTATACATAAGGGAATCCTTCTAACTTAGATAGGGCTATCTCGGGCTTAATGGAGAATTAGACGCTTTTTGTACTGGCAAGAAATGTTGTAATACAGAGTACATCATTCAAACCTAAAAATAAAGTGGTCTGCTTGATTGTGGGAAAGTCAGATTACTCATGCCCGAGACGTTATTTTCCATGAGAGAATATACCTGATTTTGAAGAGCATGGGAGGTTGGAGCAGCAAATGCTTTCACACGTATCGTATCAGCGTCAAATCATTTGTGATAGCTGTGGACAAGCTGTGGAAGTATTGAAAACATGGCTTAAGGGAAATTCACAGGGACCAACTAATATTGAATCGAGTTCAGGGCATGACTTGCCAATGCGTCTCTTACTTATTTACTTATACAGGAAACATCCTGCCCTCCCCTATATGAAATCCCTATATATGCAGTACCTATGAAGAAGTGGTCTTGTTATTTTGAATATAGCATCCTGATATATCGATCATAAAGGAACGTTATTGTGCTATTCTGGTGTACCCAATGTGCACTGTAAATGCCTGAAGCGGATGCACCCAGCATCAGAATCTCAGTTCCAAAAGCTTTGAAACTCTGCCTACATATTCATTGTCTCCAAACAGATCTATTTGATTTAATATTCTGCACTATGAAAATCAGGGAATTTTCATCAATCTTGTAAATCAAATTAGTTTTACACTGAAATTGAATTATTAGTGTTATATTTGGCGCCGACTCACTTCCTTGTTTTAGGAAATTGAGTAAATTTTGATTTAAATGTGAAATAATGTGTACTTGTTAAAACAAATGAAAGTGAGAGTGAAGAATTACACCTTATCAGCCCTGCAATTTGATTGGACATATTCAATTACTTTCAAATGGGTCATAATCGACTACGATTAAGATTTCTATGTTGCAATTTGCTTGGCAGAAACGAGAATTGTTCTGACAGACCCTCCCGTGGAACCATTTTCCCATTTTGATTTATTTGACCTGGAAGAAGTGACGCGGCCATAACAATACAATGCTGGGAGTAATTCTACAGATTGCTGGTCTTATTTATCATCAATGTAATTGGGATTAAATGGACATAACATAATTTTATACAACTTCCATGACATGGCAGTTTATACACCAGAGACTATCCATGAGTCACGTTATCTGATCTGTTTATGTATCATTATATCTAATAGTTGCTTCATGTTTGCGAAGTGTTCCCACGTCACTTTCATATCCCGTCCCAAGTATTTCATTTGACCTCAGTGAATCTCGGTAAATAACGTTTCTGGATAGATATATCATTATGCACTTCAGTTATATAAGTGCTACTCAACTTTAAGTCTGAAAGATTGCACTTAGGTGGTATTGTGTGCTGATATCAAAGTCATTATAATGCTGAACAAACCTCCTCCTGAAATGAAACCCAATGGAACAATGTCAACATATATATCTAATGAGAAACGAATATGTGATATTCTCGCAAATAACTCACGAGCCTTTGTTGTTGTTTCTATATCACTGTGGGTTTTAGTATGTTACATAGACAATTATTCACGATAGCTTTGCGTGATATTGTGATTCATCTGACTTTTTTCCGAGAACATTGGGAAGCATATGTGCATATGTATAAGTGTTGATCTTTGTGATATTGTAATAGCAATAAGCATACAATGTTACACAGACCTCAACACAGATGGTACATATTATAACGGTCCATAACAACATTCCCTGCGCCATTTTCCTCGTCAAATAAGGAATTTTATGGCCATTGGCAAAGGATATAGGTGTGATATTAGTCCTACAGTACTGTGACTGTAACTTTAGCTTGTACGTTTTAAATTGAAGTAGGAAATTCGAACTACAGAGGTCAATACACACTCAGATCTGAATGTCTTAAGTATCACATGATCATAGAGGTCAGTAAATCCATATGAAATGTATGTTTAACTTTAAGCTTTCATCACAGAAGTCAGTATACATTAAGACCTGAATGTATAATCGTAGGCGACAAATCCAGATGAGTGATGGCTTATTGGTAAGGTGTCTGCCTCCATGGTCGCTGTATGAGTTCCGTTCCCAGAGCCTGCATGATGAGAGTCTGATAATAAGTCGCTTTTTATTAAAACGAGGCCAGCAAATTAAACATCAAAAGCCGTGCTTTGAATTATCATGCCTATGCAATAATTCACATGGTCATGATGAGAATGAGTAGTTAAGCTATGAAATAAAAGTGCATTGAACCAAGGTGGCAAGCTTTTACCACAAAGAGGAGATTATGCTGAAAAGGTCGTCAATACTAAACCACTTCATAGAATTCCAACCGGAAATATAATAAATTTGATACTACATAACACGTGATCATAATTGTATACTGGATCACATGATATGTCAGGTTGTGAGGAGTTCAGCGTAAACATGAGATGTATATAGGGCGAGGAGAAGGGATCATGTGATCAGGAAGGAGCTCCGTGGATAGCGGAACAGCACATAGATATGAGCAGATATGAGCGGAGAGTGCATGCAATGTGTGCCATTGTTAGATATGATTACATCTCAGAATGTGATGAGATGTGAGGAAGCTGGGCGAACCCTGCTTCCTTCGTCCTTCTATGTGTCTCCCTGTTTGTTTCTCCCTGTTTGTTTCTCCCTGTTTCCCCATCTATGTTTGTTTCTCTCTGTTTGTTTATCCCTGTTTGTTTCCCCCTGTTTGCTTCTCCCTGTTTGTTTCATCCCTGTTTGTTTATCCCTGTTTGTTTCTACCTGTATGTTTCTCCCTGTTTGTTTCTCCCTGTTTGTGTCCCCCTGTTTGTTTCTCCTTGTTTGTTTCATCCCTGTTTGCTTATCCCTGTTTGTTTCTACCTGTTTGTTTATACCTGTTTGTCTCATCCCTGTTTGTTTATCCCTGTTTGTTTATCCCTGCTTATTTATCCCTGTTTGTTTATCCCTGTTTGTTTATCTATGTTTGTTTCCCCCTGTTTGTTTTTCCCTGTTTGTTTCCCCCTGTTTGTTTCCCCCTGTTTGTTTATCCCTGTTTGTTTATCTATGTTTGTTTCTCTCTGTTTATCCCTGTTTGTTTCCCCCTGTTTGTTTTTCAAGACAATGTTCGCTCTGGGTTTGACAATCAGATGTAGATCTGAGTATCAATGAACCCATCTCTCCCCTCCCCACCTCAAAAAAATAAAATATAGCATGAACAAATTAAACAAATATCTGGAATTATTTTCTTCCAAGAATGATTTCTGAAATACATCAACTAAGCTTTGGTACACTTGATGACGATTGTTTTTATGTGATGAATCGCACTGTTTCTTTGACATTTAACCTTATTGCGTACACAGACATGGATGTTAGAAGAAATGATGAAATAGCATGTTCAACAGATTCAATCTTTTTTCAGATGGCTCCCATAAAAACACAATAAACCGTTGATTCGAGAATATATGCAACTGTGTTGAATTTGTGCGACTTCATAAAAGAAAAATGTGCGTGTGAGTGAAAAATATGCGTGTAGGAAGAATTTGGTGCGTGAAGAAGGATAGAAGGTATCACTATGATACCATTAACTATCACTATGATACCATTAACTATCACTATGATACCATTAACTATCACTATGATACCATTAACTATCACAATGATACCATTAACTATCACTATGATACCATTAACTATCACTATGAATCCATTAACTATCACACAATGATACCATTGACTATCCCTATGATACCATTAACTATCACACAATGATACCAACAACTATCACGATGATACCAACAACTATCACGATGATACCATTAAAACCTAAATCACAAAGCTACGCCTGGCACAGACTCTCTTATGTAATTATAATCTATTATCATACATTTTGAAAGAGTTCCTTCTCATTTATATGATGATCACCCCTTTCGTATTTTTTTAAAGAACACCTACTGATTATTTGACTACCACTTGTCTTAGGCACTTGTGGCTAATACTAGATCAAAAGTTGCTTTTCATCTAAATGTAATAATTGTTCTTTTACTTTTATTTAAAATGTAAGAGTTCTTAGACCAATCAATTGGACAGGTGGACGTCAAATACTCAGCTAACAAATTTGAATTTGACATGTCATTTACGCGTAAAACAAGGTTTATCCCTGTTCCCTTAGAAAATAAGTTTTGTGGATCTTCCAGTTTGTTTTTAGAAGAAAATCTATGCCAGAGATGATATTACATCCTGCAAGATTTATATCTGGGTGTGCTGTAATTAAAAATAGTGAGATGCATGCCATACAAATTGGTATGATATAATTTAAAAATGGCTTCAAATAGATATAAAATATTGCTTTCAAGGAAGTTTTAAGCTAGCAACTAATCTTGTCATTTTTTATTTTGTATGTAGAAGCGCATTAAGTAATTTATCTTGAATGAATACTTGAGATATTCTTTTTTACTCCCCTCATGAGACAGGTAATCTGCAACTATCGTTACAATTATCATGGATTCGTACCTGATTTATTTGCCTTTGATTGTTAAAGAATATTTTTCTATTTTTTCTGAGGTCAATAATGGCTGTTTATGAGTCAATGTCCTGTTTGTGTATGGTGATGTCGGGTGGTAAAATCTCGACAAAGGCAATGGCAGGTTTCGATTGCTTAATGTGCTTGCTTGTTGAGTTTGTTGTAAGTGTGCATTAACAATCTTTTAAGCAATATTAATGTTACGTCAGCACAAGAGATTGTTGAAAGGTGATTTGAAGATTTACCACAAAGACAGGATCTTTGATAGCCAGTCATGTAGCTTATTATTATTATCATTATTATTAACATAAGCCAGGAAGTTGGGAATTAGTAATGCTTGTGAATAATACCAAACATGGGAACATGTTAGATGCCCATGGTGATATGCATGAAATCGGAAATTCCGGTTTGGATTTCCGAGACTAAGATGCCGCGCATATTGCAATATGCTGTGCCATCTTGTAAAGGTTACATGAAATAAGATATACAAATATCAAGTCCCAAGTGTAAATTATAAATGAAACAGCTTACGCTTCCATTCAGATATCGGATAGACATTTAGAATAGTTGCACATTTGAGACAAAGTTCAGAAAACCTTGACAGTGATCAATACTTCCTTTAAGAATGGGTTCTACAATGTTTCAGTTTCTTTTGGAAAGAGTCACACTCTTTCATTCCTCTAAATAAAAGTACTAGTTCAACTTTGACTCAAGTGCTTATCTGTAATGAGATCAGATGTGCTATTTTTTTAATATAAAGAAATATGAAATGCCACCAGCCTCTGAGTGTTCAGGTTGCCGAGAGCAGGTACCATGCCAGGGATGGGGGCGTGTTCGTGTCAGGCGAGGGGAGAGGGTTACTAAGGGCTAGAAATGGAGGCCTTAAACACGCCAAAGGAGCATCTCACAAAGGAACAATAACAATGTATTAAATTAGAAGGTTTGAATAATTGGTACAATCAGAGTATCATAGCTCTGTTTGGTTACAAGTAAAATAGGAATAACTTGTATGTATACCGAGGTCAATGTGGGGCTAACAAGGTGCTATGATGTCAATGCAGTATCACCTTATGATAAAGCGAAGTCAATGCAGCGTCACTATATAATAGAGTGTAGTCAGTACAGTGTCACTATATAATAGAGTGTAGTCAGTACAGTGTCACTATATGGTTTATGAGGCAAATGAAGATATCAGCTTGTGCTGTTATGAGGTCATAAGATCGTGCCCGAATAACATTATTTCTAATAACTGCAAAACAATATGGCTATATATGTTAGTATGAGGCTCTAATAAAAAAAAAAGTCTGTGCCACGTTGCCACAACTACACTTCTGCTCATACGGTGCAAGAATCCTTAAGTATTTATCTCTCTACTAATAAGGATGTTGTTTTCAATGTCTCTTGAATATATCCAAAGTTAATGCAGCTCCAACCTGTAATTGACTTAGCTCATATTTGCCATAACCCAGGCGCTGACTAATTATGATGACATCCTGCGATATTGGTATCAGGACAACCTTAATCCATCTGGGATGTGACCTGGATGTCTGAGAGTGTCATATCTGTTGATCCCCGGAGGTGTGTAACCCTCTCCCGCCCACTTCCAGCCTCCCATCTCTCACGTGTCACAACCTAGCCACACCTTTTGTTGGTTTGATGGCTTGCTTCTGTACCTTGACTTACAAAATGGACAAATCACAGCCCTTGACTGCGGGGGGAGGGTGAAGGCAGGAAACCACGTGCCTTCACGTCTCATATCGAGATCTCAGTCGGGCTAGTCGAGAGCATCCTCAATTGCCTAATCTGAGGCGGCCATGAGATCGATTACCATTGGTGGGAGACTGCTTACCGCTATTAGCCGCGACTCTGGTGTCACTGTGCCGGCCTAATAGGGACCGACGCTTTCAGACCCTCGCCCAAATTGGCGGCCGCAACCCGTCCAGCCCGGGGATACAACTTCAATCCGGACTAGGAAGACCCCATCTTGGTCACAATCCACTGGAGACAGGCAAAAACATCATTGGTCAATGCTGGACACAGCGCTAATAATAGCCCGCAAAGCTCCCCCATCTAACTGTACTTATTACACGCAGAGCCCGACAAGCCCAATCCAAACCAATCTAATGGACTTATATTATATTTAAATCCATTCACACGAGATGGCGCTATTTTGGTGGTTCCTATCATGAAGTTAATGGCGGTCAGTAAAATGATAGCATCGCCTCCCTGCCTTGATGGTCAATAGGGGGGAAAAATTACAATATATGGTCATCTTGCCACACACCACAACTTTAGAAATAGGCTGTCTGCAAGACACACCCTATTCACATGGGACTCAAAGTTAAACACATATTCTTGATATGTATATGAGAAAAGTTGCTTGAAACTTTCCTCAGCCCGTCGAACAATTAACTTTGTAAATATGTACATCTTGTCTCCGTCACTAAGAAAACAGAACTTTCTCAAGCAGAAATAAAGAAAATGTCAGACTCGCTGACTTGAAATGATTTTGTACATTTTCCGTTTACATTATACAGTCTTACTATTAGCTTCATGTATAAATGTAGCCCTCTTAAATCAAGTCGGGTGGCATTACTATTCACGAGAAATAAGTCAGAGCACATTCCATAGGCAACATAAAAAAGACATCAACATAATAATGATTGGTAGTCTAACATTTCCCAGAATGCCCGGCTGATTCTGTATCCGGTGGTCGACGTTTCTGGCCTCACTGACAGAAAACTTGGAAGCTGGTGTCTGAACAGTTACTCTGGGCAAACACACAAGACAAGTGACAATGTTAGGCCTTATTTGCCCTGGGAGGGAGATCAAATATTGTGGCAGGGCGTCCACCACCGACTCTAGGCTTATTACAACAGTATAAAGACGGATCTGCGTCTGGCTGCGTGTACCTGCATTCTCCCACTCCGATTCCAACATCACTTTACAAATAATTCCTTCCCCATCTCACAACGTGTCCTTCAGACTATTGCTAATGTACTGACTGACAATTGGTAAGGTTAACACAGAGGTTGGGCGTCGGATTCTATTCAGTAAACCTGATTTGGCATTTTTTGCAATAGCCAGATCGTCCTTTGTCAATATTAGACTAAATAATGAAAGAAAGATAATATAGCTTTATGATGAGCAAAATCGGATCTTATATCGGATCTTATATCGAGACAATGTAATAGCAAAACAATAACAAGAAACTCAACTCGTAATGTAAAATCATTTATAAACGAAAATGCAATGCTTCTATAGAAATCACCAGGAAAATAATCAGGATTATTTTATAAAAATATCATCAACTTCTTTCTCATCTCACTGAGAATATATATTCATACATTGCTTCAGAATAAAAATTGTCTAAACATTGGTTTAGGTGGCAGCACTTTGAGGAAAAATGCAGTAAAGGTGGCAGCACTTTGCAGTGAGATATAAAGCATTCCTAGGTGGCAGCACTTTACGGGGATGGTGCCAGATATTGTGGGGATGATATAATTCATTCCTAGGTGAGAGCTCTTAGTGGTGATATTCATCCCTTGGTAACAGGATTTTTGGGAATGATGTGATACATTTACTAGATGGCAGCACTTTGCAGAGAGATATGATACATTCCTAGGTGGCAGCAGTTGGCGGTGATATATGATTCATCCCTTGGCAACAGGATTTTGTGGGGATGATCTAATGCATCCCTAGGTGCCAAGAATGGGTGAAAACAACAACTCCAAAGATGACTGTCATCCACTTCCTCAAATGGTTCAAAATAACTGGCTCAAAACTCAATGTCATTTACTGCATGCTGATAAGTCTACTTCTCTTGTGCAAGCTTTAAATTGAATATGCAATTTTTATTTTCTTTCTGAATCTGATTAATCTGATTAAGAACGTGGTTTATGTGTTATTGCCTTGCAAAGTACAAGTGGCACAGGTTGATTGGCCAGCTGCGCTCGGTTCCGTCTCTGGCCAGTCTTATTCACCATATTAATGTTGCTCTATGTTAGCCCAAGCAGATCGCCAGGGTTAAAAAAGCATTGTTACCCATAAAACGGTTGTGTCTTGTATTACAATATTGGCCTCAGTAGGAGACCCAGCGGGACTCCTCATCCCACCCAGCGTCCCATTCCAACACAAAACCCTATCACATTATTTGAGATTTGGACACTTTATCCTGCACCCTGTCCAGAGGGGGTTTTCACCATCATGTTGGCGCGCTATTAGTGTACCCATAGTTTTGCTCAGGGGGTGTTTGAGGATCTGAACAAGCCCCCACCCCCTGTAACCAAGCGTTGTTGCTATATTACCCCCGGCGGGAAGCAGATCCATATCTGTATATCCGCATACAGACCCAGCCTGCCGGGGCCAATCTCTGGCCACGTAGGGCTGTAATGTTTACCATCTAGACTCACCATCTCCCCACAATGCCTCATCTCACAATATCATACAAACTTCATCAACTATCGTCTCATTTCACTCAGATATATAAAAGAGAAATTGCTAAACAGGTTAAACGGAACAGGTAAAGCAAGGGTAAGTGTTAATGGTTCTATCGCAGCAGAGCACGGGTATTGAGTTTTGGAGCGTGGTAATGTATCCCAATGGTACACAAGGGGACAGAGTTTATGGCACAGTAAGGTTATAACAAGCACAAGCATTCCTCACCCCTGTTCTGCCTTCATCTGTCTGCCTTGTATCCAATCCACACAGCACCTTGTATTTTTTTTGTCAAGTCCCCATGCCACAGACAGATTGCAAAACAAAATTAGAAAGAAACATTGAAAGGTCCTCAACATATCAATCTCTGGTTGCTACATATGTTGTACTGATCATGTGCATAGGTGATTGCTTGGCAGGCAAATCTCAAGCAAATTATAGCTTATTATTGCACAACGGTTTACCCCTTTGAAGAAGGTAATATCGTAAAGCGATAACACTTCATTAATGGTCAGGATTTCATAACGATTGATGGGTAACTTACGGACGATATTTTTGTTTTAAAATTGATACCAATAAACATGTTTGGTTGTATATGCTAAAAAAATCTAAATACACGATATCATTTAATTGAATAATATATCAATATATGTATATCACCACAGAAGTGTTTCAGACAGATAATGTCCGATTTCTTCAGGAAGGAGATCTGACCTGACATAACTCACTGAAATTATGCAAAGATTTATGCAAGCTTTTTGTCTAGATGTGATTTTTGAAATATTTTCTAATGTTCATTGTAATTAAAACAGGTTATAGACTCACACGTTAAAACAATCTGCTGATTCTGTGTGTCTGTGATAAGGAGCGCAGACAAAAAATAATCACTGTGTGATTTTCACATCATACCACAATCACAGGAGGTCACACCTTGGTACAAACAGGCGTCCGACTATAACACCATGATATGAAAACATTTCACATCATTCCAGAAAGAAATCAGCAAGGTTAGGATATAAGGCAAGTGGAAATGATGAAACATTGTGCAGCCCCATCATATATATACAAAGAAAATAGGGCATTTGACATGTAATTGTGAGCGCTGTGATGGACGTTCCAATATAGCAATTACAATTTTGTGTTTTCCACAGAATGCCCGGATCTATTGAAAATGGCGGGAGCAGGAATGCGGGCATATCAAAAACTGGCTGTCTGCTTGGACCTTTTCCGACTTGCTCGGTGGAAGTATTCAACAAACTCGTCTTCTGTCACTAATATTTCCATCTCACTCTATCAAAATGAAATACACAAAACATGATTGATCAGAAAGGGTTCACGAGGGAAAAACCCCGTGCACAGCACAGCTCACCAAAATCGAAAGCCACTTAAGGGTCAGAGACAGAAAAACTACAAGAAAATAGGGTATTTGTTACGGCAATATCTTGTCCGAGGGCTCTTATTTGTCTCCATCAGAAACAATTATTTCATCCGTGGGCAGGAATTGTGTTGTCTGTCATATGGTCGTGGTTCATCACAGGGTAGGGCAGGAGAGATGTGGCTGAAATAGACAATTACTGCGCCATCTGTGTCCCCCGCTGTACCGGCCTAATTGACTACCAGACAATGCCTGCCTGAGTGGCACGGACACTATTCTTCTCACACCGTCCTATGATTCCTGCTCACACAACACCCATTATACCTGACATATGTATAAGCTATACCAATATTAAAGCCCCATTGTATTGACAAAAAAATTATTCCATTATTTCAATTTTTGCTGAACCATATTTTCTTTGAATTCATTTATTGTACTGCATATGATTAATCAGTTGGAGTTTTCATTCAATAACAATTTCTGCTCAAATCATTTTAATGTTATACTGTGCCTTTTTATTCTAGCATTCGTGAAATTTATTTTTTTTAATGATACAGAGCATTCGTGAAATTTATTTTTTTTAATGATACAGAGTGGAGACATATTCTATACACAAGAACATAATTCGGACAAAAGAAACTGAACTATATTATGAAAATGGTGTGATTACCTCAGGCTGTCAAGGCTGTCAAGGCTGTACATCTCACAACTCTCGTGTACGCATGTCTCATTATGTATGCATATCTAATATCCTGTTTAGAAATACAAGTGTCGTATATTCTATTTTTCAACGCCAGGGGAGCTTTCTCAGATATACGGCCTTGTCTGAACACTGTTTGCTCATCTTAAAAAGCCATTTCTTTACTTGAACACAAAGGAAGCCTTTCATCATCAACTCTTCCTGAATCCATGATGTAATTTTCCCGCAGCTCCCGCCATAAATGCCATTCATGAAAAGTCAATGAGATTGAAATCGTGCGAGTTTTCCATTCTCAGCTCCGTGATAAAAGCCACGGGTCTTCGCCGGGGTAATTATTTTGGGATGAATCCTACCTACCAGTATTTAGATAAATGAGCCATGATTCTCTTTGGCATGGATAACAAGGACTCCGCTGTTGGAGTGTGAGACCAGTGGCTGCAGGAAGACAGTGACAGGTCTGTCCTAGCAGTGGGGAGATATACACGGCCTATGCAACATCCAACATTCATTTTTTCATCAATTTCTGCTTATTGACTGAGTCTGTGATTTGGTTTATATCTGAAACACGTCACACGGATAGGCACTGAGTTCACATTTTGTGTCCTCGTCATTACATTGCCGAGCTGATTCCCCCATGCTAACTTTGTCACCCAGTTCTGGCTCAGTTCTGCTCAACATTACCAACATCTCTTTCTATAAATAAAACCATACCATGAAATATGTTTTTCTACTGTCTCCATTTTACCCCTCGCCTTCAATCTTAATACAATCTACGCTAAATAAGAACTCAAATCATCGAAATATGTGTAGACCATGATAGGATTATGGTGACAGTGATTTTTTTGATCAGCACTGTGTCTTTGTTGATGGGTTTTATGCCGTCAGTGATATGTAGAGCATACAGGAGAAGTAAATCTCATCATTAGGATAAGGAACATTGAGGTGTGCTCACAGCATCTACTCAGACTGGGTCCGGGACAGGAATTAACCGCAGGCATAGCAGTTGTCTGGGTCTGATGAGAAATGAGTCCTGTAAAACCGTCACCATCATCTACAATTGGAAGTCTCATATCTGAATGTTCTATATGAAATATGCGCCATTACTGTAAACCCTTTGTTGCCCAAGCTGCGCTGTATTTACATCACGCAGGCGGAGTATTAGAGAGATGTCCTGGGATAAATGGTGCCGCGCCGAGAACCCCTACCAAGATTCCGTGTAGATGAATCCTGTCAAAGTTACATCACACTTATCGTTATGCAGCCCTCAGCATTTATAATCTTTTAGCATTTATAATTATTCTGAAAATATATTTTAAAATATATGTATAAAATGTGATAGGCGATTGCCAAATATTATATTGATTAAAGAAGAAAAAAGTTCCCAATGATAAGATGTTGTTCTCAGCATGGATTTCTGCTAAGAGGATGGGGCTGGTCTGTGGTGATTGCACGGAGTGTTATACACGTCAGGATCATTGCCACAGATAACACCTTCCCAATCCTCGCTCGTCCGAGCCCAGCTCATAGCTGACACATATTTTAAAATTTAATGCTTTACCCGTGCTTCTAATCTAAAGCGATCAAATGAGCAACAGGCTAATTGGATTCTTGTTCACTTCTCTCATTTAGGAAGATAAACGGCCATAACGGCCTAAAAGATGAATGGCGAAAGCAAGATTATACATTTTGTTTTGTCTGCGGTAGGATACAATGTTAATTATCGCGACGATTTATCAACAATCATCCAATTATCATAATGTTGACATTTATAGAAATATGATTACTTGGTTGATTCATCATATCGTAAATGGTATCGGTCGTGTGAACAGTGATTAGACAAGAGCGGACAGAAGAGATGGGTATTTTGAGGAGATCAGAAGACAGATGACAAGTCTTGTTACTGAGGTGTGAGTATGGATACATCATCCGGCCCTGCTCATTCTGGGTGCTACTGACCTACATTCACAGTCGGGCCGCTTAGGACCCTCACAACAACACAAAACTAATCAGGACGGAAGCAGTGACAAATAAGCAAATCACAGACAGTGATTAAAGTCACCTGACGACGCCGGTGTATAGCCTCGTTCTGATTAATACGCCATCTGTGTGGCCCAGCCAAGACTGTCCCGTAAAACCATGTGTGTGAACTTTGTTACTTATTCACTATTCACAGTTCATTATTCAAATTTTTTCCTAAATTTGTAGTAAATTATGTCAACATGTCAGATTTCCAAAATTATGTTCCAAATATGACCGAGCTGAATTTTGTGCCATAATATGTGAAAGGAAATTATAATAATAATAAAAACCAAAATATAATTTAAACAAGGGGTAAAAAAACACGTGCAGGTCGATTCAATGTTCACAAAATTTGGTATACGGGTCAAGGAGGGTCCCATAATGTCTTTTATGAAGCCTTTCCCCGGCGCTATTTACGGTGACAAGATGGCGCCACTCACAACTTTAAGATTTCAATAATTAAATAAAATGAATCCTGATATTCCAAGTGAAATAGACATGGCGCAGGTCGATTCAATGTTCCCCAAATTTTGCATACGGGTCAAGGAGGGTCCCATAATGTTATTTATGAAGCGTTTCCCCGGCGCTATTTACGGTGACAAGATGGCGCCACTCACAACTTTAAGATTTCAATAATTAAATAAAATGAATCCTGATATTCCAAGTGAAAAAGACATGGCGCAGGTCGATTCAATGTTCCCCAAATTTGGCATACGGGTCAAGGAGCGTCCCATAATGTTATTTGTGAAGCGTTTCCTCGGCGCTATTTACGGTGACAAGATGGCGCCACTCACAACTTTAAGATTTCAATAATTAAATAAAATGAATCCTGATATTCCAAGTGAAAAAGACATGGCGCAGGTCGATTCAATGTTCCACAAATTTGGTATACGGATCAAGGAGGGTCCCATGATGTTATTTATGAAGCGTTTCCCCGGCGCTATTTACGGAGACAAGATGGCGCCACTCACAACTTTAATATTTAAATAATTAAATAAAATGAATCCTGATATTCCAAGTGAAATAGACGTGGCGCAGGTCGACTCAATGTTCCCCAAATTTTGCATACGGGCCAAGGAGGGACCCATAATGTCATTTATGAAGCGTTTCCCCGGCGCTATTTACGGTGACAAGATGGCGCCACTCACAACTTTAAGATTTCAATAATTAAATAAAATGAATCCTGATATTCCAAGTGAAAAAGACATGGCGCAGGTCGATTCAATGTTCCCCAAATTTTGCATACGGGTCAAGGAGGGTCCCATAATGTTATTTATGAAGCATTTCCCCGGCGCTATTTACGGTGACAAGATGGCGCCACTCACAACTTTAAGATTTCAATAATTAAATAAAATGAATCCTGATATTCCAAGTGAAAAAGACATGGCGCAGGTCGATTCAATGTTCCCCAAATTTGGCATACGGGTCAAGGAGCGTCCCATAATGTCGTTTATGAAGCGTTTCCCCGGCGCTATTTACGGTGACAAGATGGCGCCACTCACAACTTTAAGATTTCAATAATTAAATAAAATGAATCCTAATATTCCAAGTGAAAAAGACATGGCGCAGGTCGATTCAATGTTCCCCAAATTTGGTATACGGGTCAAGGAGGGTCGCATAATGTCATTTATGAAGCGTTTTCCCGGCGCTATTCACAGAGACGAGATGGCGCCACTCACAACTTTAATATTTAAATAATTAAATAAAATGAATCCTAATATTCCAAGTGAAAAAGACATGGCGTAGGTCGATTCAATGTTCCCCAAATTTGGTATACGGGTCAAGGAGGGTCCCATAATGTTATTTATGAAGCGTTTCCCCGGCGCTATTTACTGAGACAAGATGGCGCCACTCGCAACTTTAATATTTAAATAATTAAATAAAATGAATCCTGATATTCCAAGTGAAATAGACGTGGCGCAGGTCGATTCAATGTTCCCCAAATTTTTCAAACGGGCCAAGGAGGGACCCATAATGTTGTTTATGAAGCGTTTCCCCGGCGCTATTTACGGTGACAAGATGGCGCCACTCACAACTTTCAGATTTCAATAATTAAATAAAATGAATCCTAATATTCCAAGTAAAAAAGACATGGCGCAGGTCGATTCAATGTTCCCCAAATTTTTCAAACGGGCCAAGGAGGGACCCATAATGTCTTTTATGAAGCGTTTCCCCGGCGCTATTTACGGTGACAAGATGGCGCCACTCACAACTTTAAGATTTCAATAATTAAATAAAATGAATCCTGATATTCCAAGTGAAAAAGACATGGCGCAGGTCGATTCAATGTTCCCCAAATTTTGCATACGGGTCAAGGAGGGTCCCATAATGTTATTTATGAAGCGTTTCCTCGGCGCTATTTACGGTGACAAGATGGCGCCACTCACAACTTTAAGATTTCAATAATTAAATAAAATGAATCCTGATATTCCAAGTAAAAAAGACATGGCGCAGGTCGATTCAATGTTCCACAAATTTGGTATACGGGTCAAGGAGGGTCCCATAATGTTATTTATGAAGCGTTTCCCCGGCGCTATTTACGGAGACAAGATGGCGCCACTCACAACTTTAATATTTAAATAATTAAATAAAATGAATCCTGATATTCCAAGTGAAATAGACGTGGCGCAGGTCGATTCAATGTTCCCGAAATTTTGCATACGGGCCAAGGAAGGACCCATAATGTCATTTATGAAGCGTTTCCCCGGCGCTATTTACGGTGACAAGATGGCGCCACTCATAACTTTAAGATTTCAATAATTAAATAAAATGAATCCTGATATTCCAAGTGAAAAAGACATGGCGCAGGTCGATTCAATGTTCCCCAAATTTTGCATACGGGTCAAGGAGGGTCCCATAATGTTATTTATGAAGCGTTTCCCCGGCGCTATTTACGGTGACAAGATGGCGCCACTCACAACTTTAAGATTTCAATAATTAAATAAAATGAATCCTGATATTCCAAGTGAAAAAGACATGCCGCAGGTCGATTCAATGTTCCCCAAATTTGGCATACGGGTCAAGGAGCGTCCCATAATGTCGTTTATGAAGCGTTTCCCCGGCGCTATTTACGGTGACAAGATGGCGCCACTCACAACTTTAAGATTTCAATAATTAAATAAAATGAATCCTAATATTCCAAGTGAAAAAGACATGGCGCAGGTCGATTCAATGTTCCCCAAATTTGGTATACGGGTCAAGGAGGGTCCCATAATGTCATTTATGAAGCGTTTACCCGGCGCTATTTACAGAGACGAGATGGCGCCACTCACAACTTTAATATTTAAATAATTAAATAAAATGAATCCTAATATTCCAAGTGAAAAAGACATGGCGTAGGTCGATTCAATGTTCCCCAAATTTGGTATACGGGTCAAGGAGGGTCCCATAATGTCATTTATGAAGCGTTTCCCCGGCGCTATTTACTGAGACAAGATGGCGCCACTCACAACTTTAATATTTAAATAATTAAATAAAATGAATCCTGATATTCCAAGTGAAATAGACGTGGCGCAGGTCGATTCAATGTTCCCCAAATTTTGCATACGGGCCAAGGAGGGACCCATAATGTCATTTATGAAGCGTTTCCCCGGCGCTATTCACGGTGACAAGATGGCGCCACTCACAACTTTAAGATTTCAATAATTAAATAAAATGAATCCTGATATTCCAAGTGAAAAAGACATGGCGCAGGTCGATTCAATGTTCCCCAAATTTGGTATACGGGTCAAGGAGGGTCCCATAATGTTATTTATGAAGCGTTTCCCCAGCGCTATTTACGGAGACAAGATGGCGCCACTCACAACTTTGAGATTTCAATAATTAAATAAAATGAATCCTGATATTCCAAGTGAAAAAGACATGGCGCAGGTCGATTCAATGTTCCCCAAATTCGGTAAACGGGTCAAGGAGGGTCCAATTATGTTATTTATCAAGCATTTCCCCGGCGCTATTTACGGTGACAAGATGGTGCCACTCACAACTTTTAAGATTTCAATAATTAAATAAAATGAATCCTGATATTCCAATTGAAAAAGACATGGCACAGGTCGATTCAATGTTCCCCAAATTTGGTATACGGGTCAAGGAGCGTCCCATAATGTTATTTATGAAGCGTTTCCCCGGCGCTGTTTACGGAGACAAGATGGCGCCACTCACAACTTTAATATTTAAATAATTAAATAAAATGAATCCTAATATTCCAAGTGAAAAAGACATGGCGCAGGTCGATTCAATGTTCCCCAAATTTGGTATACGAGTCAAGGAGCGTCCAATAATGTTATTTCTGAAGCGTTTTCCCGGCGCTATTTACGGTGACAAGATGGCGTCACTCACAACTTTTAAGATTTCAATAATTGAATAAAATGAATCCTAATATTCCAAGTGAAAAAGACATGGCGCAGGTCGATTCAATGTTCCCCAAATTTGGTTAATATGTCAAGGAGGGTCCCATAATGTTATTTATGAAGCGTTTTCCCGGCGCTATTTACGGAGACAAGATGGCGCCACTCACAACTTTAAGATTTCAATAATTAAATAAAATGAATCCTGATATTCCAAGTGAAAAAGACATGGCGCAGGTCGATTCAATATTCCACAAATTTGGTATACGGGTCAAGGAGGGTCCCATAATGATATTTATGAAGCGTTTCCCCGGCGCTATTTACGGAGACAAGATGGAGCCACTCACAACTTTAATATTTAAATAATTAAATAAAATGAATCCTGATATTCCAAGTGAAATAGACGTGGCGCAGGTCGATTCAATGTTCCCGAAATTTTGCATACGGGCCAAGGAGGGACCCATAATGTCATTTATGAAGCGTTTCCCCGGCGCTATTTACGGTGACAAGATGGCGCCACTCACAACTTTAAGATTTCAATAATTAAATAAAATGAATCCTGATATTCCAAGTGAAAAAGACATGGCGCAGGTCGATTCAATGTTCCCCAAATTTGGCATACGGGTCAAGGAGCGTCCCATAATGTCGTTTATGAAGCGTTTCCCCGGCGCTATTTACGGTGACAAGATGGCGCCACTCACAACTTTAAGATTTCAATAATTAAATAAAATGAATCCTGATATTCCAAGTGAAAAAGACATGGCCCAGGTCGATTCAATGTTCCCCAAATTTGGCATACGGGTCAAGGAGCGTCCCATAATGTCGTTTATGAAGCGTTTCCCCGGCGCTATTTACGGTAACAAGATGGCGCCACTCACAACTTTAAGATTTCAATAATTAAATAAAATGAATCCTAATATTCCAAGTGAAAAAGACATGGCGCAGGTCGATTCAATGTTCCACAAATTTGGTATACGGGTCAAGGAGGGTCCCATAATATCATTTATGAAGCGTTTACCCGGCGCTATTTACAGAGACGAGATGGCGCCACTCACAACTTTAATATTTAAATAATTAAATAAAATGAATCCTAATATTCCAAGTGAAAAAGACATGGCGTAGGTCGATTCAATGTTCCCCAAATTTGGTATACGGGTCAAGGAGGGTCCCATAATGTTATTTATGAAGCGTTTCCCCGGCGCTATTTACTGAGACAAGATGGCGCCACTCACAACTTTAATATTTAAATAATTAAATAAAATGAATCCTGATATTCCAAGTGAAATAGACGTGGCGCAGGTCGATTCAATGTTCCCCAAATTTTGCATACGGGCCAAGGAGGGACCCATAATGTCATTTATGAAGCGTTTCCCCGGCGCTATTTACGGTGACAAGATGGCGCCACTCACAACTTTAAGATTTCAATAATTAAATAAAATGAATCCTGATATTCCAAGTGAAAAAGACATGGCGCAGGTCGATTCAATGTTCCCCAAATTTGGTATACGGGTCATGGAGGGTCCCATAATGTTATTTATGAAGCGTTTCCCCGGCGCTATTTACGGTGACAAGATGGCGCCACTCACAACTTTAAGATTTCAATAATTAAATAAAATGAATCCTGATATTCCAAGTGAAAAAGACATGCCGCAGGTCGATTCAATGTTCCCCAAATTTGGCATACGGGTCAAGGAGCGTCCCATAATGTCGTTTATGAAGCGTTTCCCCGGCGCTATTTACGGTGACAAGATGGCGCCACTCACAACTTTAAGATTTCAATAATTAAATAAAATGAATCCTAATATTCCAAGTGAAAAAGACATGGCGCAGGTCGATTCAATGTTCCCCAAATTTGGTATACGGGTCAAGGAGGGTCCCATAATGTTATTTATGAAGCGTTTCCCCGGCGCTATTTACGGAGACAAGATGGCGCCACTCACAACTTTAATATTTAAATAATTAAATAAAATGAATCCTGATATTCCAAGTGAAATAGACGTGGCGCAGGTCGATTCAATGTTCCCGAAATTTTGCATACGGGCCAAGGAAGGACCCATAATGTCATTTATGAAGCGTTTCCCCGGCGCTATTTACGGTGACAAGATGGCGCCACTCATAACTTTAAGATTTCAATAATTAAATAAAATGAATCCTGATATTCCAAGTGAAAAAGACATGGCGCAGGTCGATTCAATGTTCCCCAAATTTTGCATACGGGTCAAGGAGGGTCCCATAATGTTATTTATGAAGCGTTTCCCCGGCGCTATTTACGGTGACAAGATGGCGCCACTCACAACTTCAAGATTTCAATAATTAAATAAAATGAATCCTGATATTCCAAGTGAAAAAGACATGCCGCAGGTCGATTCAATGTTCCCCAAATTTGGCATACGGGTCAAGGAGCGTCCCATAATGTCGTTTATGAAGCGTTTCCCCGGCGCTATTTACGGTGACAAGATGGCGCCACTCACAACTTTAAGATTTCAATAATTAAATAAAATGAATCCTAATATTCCAAGTGAAAAAGACATGGCGCAGGTCGATTCAATGTTCCCCAAATTTGGTATACGGGTCAAGGAGGGTCCCATAATGTCATTTATGAAGCGTTTACCCGGCGCTATTTACAGAGACGAGATGGCGCCACTCACAACTTTAATATTTAAATAATTAAATAAAATGAATCCTAATATTCCAAGTGAAAAAGACATGGCGTAGGTCGATTCAATGTTCCCCAAATTTGGTATACGGGTCAAGGAGGGTCCCATAATGTCATTTATGAAGCGTTTCCCCGGCGCTATTTACTGAGACAAGATGGCGCCACTCACAACTTTAATATTTAAATAATTAAATAAAATGAATCCTGATATTCCAAGTGAAATAGACGTGGCGCAGGTCGATTCAATGTTCCCCAAATTTTGCATACGGGCCAAGGAGGGACCCATAATGTCATTTATGAAGCGTTTCCCCGGCGCTATTTACGGTGACAAGATGGCGCCACTCACAACTTTAAGATTTCAATAATTAAATAAAATGAATCCTGATATTCCAAGTGAAAAAGACATGGCGCAGGTCGATTCAATGTTCCCCAAATTTGGTATACAGGTCAAGGAGGGTCCCATAATGTTATTTATGAAGCGTTTCCCCAGCGCTATTTACGGAGACAAGATGGCGCCACTCACAACTTTGAGATTTCAATAATTAAATAAAATGAATCCTGATATTCCAAGTGAAAAAGACATGGCGCAGGTCGATTCAATGTTCCCCAAATTCGGTAAACGGGTCAAGGAGGGTCCAATTATGTTATTTATCAAGCATTTCCCCGGCGCTATTTACGGTGACAAGATGGTGCCACTCACAACTTTTAAGATTTCAATAATTAAATAAAATGAATCCTGATATTCCAATTGAAAAAGACATGGCGCAGGTCGATTCAATGTTCCCCAAATTTGGTATACGGGTCAAGGAGCGTCCCATAATGTTATTTATGAAGCGTTTCCCCGGCGCTGTTTACGGAGACGAGATGGCGCCACTCACAACTTTAATATTTAAATAATTAAATAAAATGAATCCTAATATTCCAAGTGAAAAAGACATGGCGCAGGTCGATTCAATGTTCCCCAAATTTGGTATACGAGTCAAGGAGCGTCCAATAATGTTATTTCTGAAGCGTTTTCCCGGCGCTATTTACGGTGACAAGATGGCGTCACTCACAACTTTTAAGATTTCAATAATTGAATAAAATGAATCCTAATATTCCAAGTGAAAAAGACATGGCGCAGGTCGATTCAATGTTCCCCAAATTTGGTTAATATGTCAAGGAGGGTCCCATAATGTTATTTATGAAGCGTTTCCCCGGCGCTATTTACGGAGACAAGATGGCGCCACTCACAACTTTAAGATTTCAATAATTAAATAAAATGAATCCTGATATTCCAAGTGAAAAAGACATGGCGCAGGTCGATTCAATATTCCACAAATTTGGTATACGGGTCAAGGAGGGTCCCATAATGATATTTATGAAGCGTTTCCCCGGCGCTATTTACGGAGACAAGATGGAGCCACTCACAACTTTAATATTTAAATAATTAAATAAAATGAATCCTGATATTCCAAGTGAAATAGACGTGGCGCAGGTCGATTCAATGTTCCCGAAATTTTGCATACGGGCCAAGGAGGGACCCATAATGTCATTTATGAAGCGTTTCCCCGGCGCTATTTACGGTGACAAGATGGCGCCACTCACAACTTTAAGATTTCAATAATTAAATAAAATGAATCCTGATATTCCAAGTGAAAAAGACATGGCGCAGGTCGATTCAATGTTCCCCAAATTTGGCATACGGGTCAAGGAGCGTCCCATAATGTCGTTTATGAAGCGTTTCCCCGGCGCTATTTACGGTGACAAGATGGCGCCACTCACAACTTTAAGATTTCAATAATTAAATAAAATGAATCCTGATATTCCAAGTGAAAAAGACATGGCCCAGGTCGATTCAATGTTCCCCAAATTTGGCATACGGGTCAAGGAGCGTCCCATAATGTCGTTTATGAAGCGTTTCCCCGGCGCTATTTACGGTAACAAGATGGCGCCACTCACAACTTTAAGATTTCAATAATTAAATAAAATGAATCCTAATATTCCAAGTGAAAAAGACATGGCGCAGGTCGATTCAATGTTCCCCAAATTTGGTATACGGGTCAAGGAGGGTCCCATAATATCATTTATGAAGCGTTTACCCGGCGCTATTTACAGAGACGAGATGGCGCCACTCACAACTTTAATATTTAAATAATTAAATAAAATGAATCCTAATATTCCAAGTGAAAAAGACATGGCGTAGGTCGATTCAATGTTCCCCAAATTTGGTATACGGGTCAAGGAGGGTCCCATAATGTTATTTATGAAGCGTTTCCCCGGCGCTATTTACTGAGACAAGATGGCGCCACTCACAACTTTAATATTTAAATAATTAAATAAAATGAATCCTGATATTCCAAGTGAAATAGACGTGGCGCAGGTCGATTCAATGTTCCCCAAATTTTGCATACGGGCCAAGAAGGGACCCATAATGTCATTTATGAAGCGTTTCCCCGGCGCTATTTACGGTGACAAGATGGCGCCACTCACAACTTTAAGATTTCAATAATTAAATAAGATGAATCCTGATATTCCAAGTGAAAAAGACATGGCGCAGGTCGATTCAATGTTCCCCAAATTTGGTATACGGGTCATGGAGGGTCCCATAATGTTATTTATGAAGCGTTTTCCCGGCGCTATTTACGGTGACAAGATGGCGCCACTCACAACTTTAAGATTTCAATAATTAAATAAAATGAATCCTGATATTCCAAGTGAAAAAGACATGCCGCAGGTCGATTCAATGTTCCCCAAATTTGGCATACGGGTCAAGGAGCGTCCCATAATGTCGTTTATGAAGCGTTTCCCCGGCGCTATTTACGGTGACAAGATGGCGCCACTCACAACTTTAAGATTTCAATAATTAAATAAAATGAATCCTAATATTCCAAGTGAAAAAGACATGGCGCAGGTCGATTCAATGTTCCCCAAATTTGGTATACGGGTCAAGGAGGGTCCCATAATGTCATTTATGAAGCGTTTACCCGGCGCTATTTACAGAGACGAGATGGCGCCACTCACAACTTTAATATTTAAATAATTAAATAAAATGAATCCTAATATTCCAAGTGAAAAAGACATGGCGTAGGTCGATTCAATGTTCCCCAAATTTGGTATACGGGTCAAGGAGGGTCCCATAATGTCATTTATGAAGCGTTTTCCCGGCGCTATTTACTGAGACAAGATGGCGCCACTCACAACTTTAATATTTAAATAATTAAATAAAATGAATCCTGATATTCCAAGTGAAATAGACGTGGCGCAGGTCGATTCAATGTTCCCCAAATTTTGCATACGGGCCAAGGAGGGACCCATAATGTCATTTATGAAGCGTTTCCCCGGCGCTATTTACGGTGACAAGATGGCGCCACTCACAACTTTAAGATTTCAATAATTAAATAAAATGAATCCTGATATTCCAAGTGAAAAAGACATGGCGCAGGTCGATTCAATGTTCCCCAAATTTGGTATACGGGTCAAGGAGGGTCCCATAATGTTATTTATGAAGCGTTTCCCCAGCGCTATTTACGGAGACAAGATGGCGCCACTCACAACTTTGAGATTTCAATAATTAAATAAAATGAATCCTGATATTCCAAGTGAAAAAGACATGGCGCAGGTCGATTCAATGTTCCCCAAATTCGGTAAACGGGTCAAGGAGGGTCCAATTATGTTATTTATCAAGCATTTCCCCGGCGCTATTTACGGTGACAAGATGGTGCCACTCACAACTTTTAAGATTTCAATAATTAAATAAAATGAATCCTGATATTCCAATTGAAAAAGACATGGCGCAGGTCGATTCAATGTTCCCCAAATTTGGTATACGGGTCAAGGAGGGTCCCATAATGTTATTTATGAAGCGTTTCCCCGGCGCTGTTTACGGAGACGAGATGGCGCCACTCACAACTTTAATATTTAAATAATTAAATAAAATGAATCCTAATATTCCAAGTGAAAAAGACATGGCGCAGGTCGATTCAATGTTCCCCAAATTTGGTATACGAGTCAAGGAGCGTCCAATAATGTTATTTCTGAAGCGTTTTCCCGGCGCTATTTACGGTGACAAGATGGCGTTACTCACAACTTTTAAGATTTCAATAATTGAATAAAATGAATCCTAATATTCCAAGTGAAAAAGACATGGCGCAGGTCGATTCAATGTTCCCCAAATTTGGTTAATATGTCAAGGAGGGTCCCATAATGTTATTTATGAAGCGTTTCCCCGGCGCTATTTACGGAGACAAGATGGCGCCACTCACAACTTTAAGATTTCAATAATTAAATAAAATGAATCCTGATATTCCAAGTGAAAAAGACATGGCGCAGGTCGATTCAATATTCCACAAATTTGGTATACGGGTCAAGGAGGGTCCCATAATGATATTTATGAAGCGTTTCCCCGGCGCTATTTACGGAGACAAGATGGAGCCACTCACAACTTTAATATTTAAATAATTAAATAAAATGAATCCTGATATTCCAAGTGAAATAGACGTGGCGCAGGTCGATTCAATGTTCCCGAAATTTTGCATACGGGCCAAGGAGGGACCCATAATGTCATTTATGAAGCGTTTCCCCGGCGCTATTTACGGTGACAAGATGGCGCCACTCACAACTTTAAGATTTCAATAATTAAATAAAATGAATCCTGATATTCCAAGTGAAAAAGACATGGCGCAGGTCGATTCAATGTTCCCCAAATTTGGCATACGGGTCAAGGAGCGTCCCATAATGTCGTTTATGAAGCGTTTCCCCGGCGCTATTTACGGTGACAAGATGGCGCCACTCACAACTTTAAGATTTCAATAATTAAATAAAATGAATCCTGATATTCCAAGTGAAAAAGACATGGCGCAGGTCGATTCAATATTCCACAAATTTGGTATACGGGTCAAGGAGGGTCCCATAATGATATTTATGAAGCGTTTCCCCGGCGCTATTTACGGAGACAAGATGGAGCCACTCACAACTTTAATATTTAAATAATTAAATAAAATGAATCCTGATATTCCAAGTGAAATAGACGTGGCGCAGGTCGATTCAATGTTCCCGAAATTTTGCATACGGGCCAAGGAGGGACCCATAATGTCATTTATGAAGCGTTTCCCCGGCGCTATTTACGGTGACAAGATGGCGCCACTCACAACTTTAAGATTTCAATAATTAAATAAAATGAATCCTGATATTCCAAGTGAAAAAGACATGGCGCAGGTCGATTCAATGTTCCCCAAATTTGGCATACGGGTCAAGGAGCGTCCCATAATGTCGTTTATGAAGCGTTTCCCCGGCGCTATTTACGGTGACAAGATGGCGCCACTCACAACTTTAAGATTTCAATAATTAAATAAAATGAATCCTGATATTCCAAGTGAAAAAGACATGGCCCAGGTCGATTCAATGTTCCCCAAATTTGGCATACGGGTCAAGGAGCGTCCCATAATGTTGTTTATGAAGCGTTTCCCCGGCGCTATTTACGGTAACAAGATGGCGCCACTCACAACTTTAAGATTTCAATAATTAAATAAAATGAATCCTAATATTCCAAGTGAAAAAGACATGGCGCAGGTCGATTCAATGTTCCACAAATTTGGTATACGGGTCAAGGAGGGTCCCATAATATCATTTATGAAGCGTTTACCCGGCGCTATTTACAGAGACGAGATGGCGCCACTCACAACTTTAATATTTAAATAATTAAATAAAATGAATCCTAATATTCCAAGTGAAAAAGACATGGCGTAGGTCGATTCAATGTTCCCCAAATTTGGTATACGGGTCAAGGAGGGTCCCATAATGTTATTTATGAAGCGTTTCCCCGGCGCTATTTACTGAGACAAGATGGCGCCACTCACAACTTTAATATTTAAATAATTAAATAAAATGAATCCTGATATTCCAAGTGAAATAGACGTGGCGCAGGTCGATTCAATGTTCCCCAAATTTTGCATACGGGCCAAGGAGGGACCCATAATGTCATTTATGAAGCGTTTCCCCGGCGCTATTTACGGTGACAAGATGGCGCCACTCACAACTTTAAGATTTCAATAATTAAATAAAATGAATCCTGATATTCCAAGTGAAAAAGACATGGCGCAGGTCGATTCAATGTTCCCCAAATTTGGTATACGGGTCATGGAGGGTCCCATAATGTTATTTATGAAGCGTTTCCCCGGCGCTATTTACGGTGACAAGATGGCGCCACTCACAACTTTAAGATTTCAATAATTAAATAAAATGAATCCTGATATTCCAAGTGAAAAAGACATGCCGCAGGTCGATTCAATGTTCCCCAAATTTGGCATACGGGTCAAGGAGCGTCCCATAATGTCGTTTATGAAGCGTTTCCCCGGCGCTATTTACGGTGACAAGATGGCGCCACTCACAACTTTAAGATTTCAATAATTAAATAAAATGAATCCTAATATTCCAAGTGAAAAAGACATGGCGCAGGTCGATTCAATGTTCCCCAAATTTGGTATACGGGTCAAGGAGGGTCCCATAATGTCATTTATGAAGCGTTTACCCGGCGCTATTTACAGAGACGAGATGGCGCCACTCACAACTTTAATATTTAAATAATTAAATAAAATGAATCCTAATATTCCAAGTGAAAAAGACATGGCGTAGGTCGATTCAATGTTCCCCAAATTTGGTATACGGGTCAAGGAGGGTCCCATAATGTCATTAATGAAGCGTTTCCCCGGCGCTATTTACTGAGACAAGATGGCGCCACTCACAACTTTAATATTTAAATAATTAAATAAAATGAATCCTGATATTCCAAGTGAAATAGACGTGGCGCAGGTCGATTCAATGTTCCCCAAATTTTGCATACGGGCCAAGGAGGGACCCATAATGTCATTTATGAAGCGTTTCCCCGGCGCTATTTACGGTGACAAGATGGCGCCACTCACAACTTTAAGATTTCAATAATTAAATAAAATGAATCCTGATATTCCAAGTGAAAAAGACATGCCGCAGGTCGATTCAATGTTCCCCAAATTTGGTATACGGGTCAAGGAGGGTCCCATAATGTTATTTATGAAGCGTTTCTCCAGCGCTATTTACGGAGACAAGATGGCGCCACTCACAACTTTGAGATTTCAATAATTAAATAAAATGAATCCTGATATTCCAAGTGAAAAAGACATGGCGCAGGTCGATTCAATGTTCCCCAAATTCGGTAAACGGGTCAAGGAGGGTCCAATTATGTTATTTATCAAGCATTTCCCCGGCGCTATTTACGGTGACAAGATGGTGCCACTCACAACTTTTAAGATTTCAATAATTAAATAAAATGAATCCTGATATTCCAATTGAAAAAGACATGGCGCAGGTCGATTCAATGTTCCCCAAATTTGGTATACGGGTCAAGGAGGGTCCCATAATGTTATTTATGAAGCGTTTCCCCGGCGCTGTTTACGGAGACGAGATGGCGCCACTCACAACTTTAATATTTAAATAATTAAATAAAATGAATCCTAATATTCCAAGTGAAAAAGACATGGCGCAGGTCGATTCAATGTTCCCCAAATTTGGTATACGAGTCAAGGAGCGTCCAATAATGTTATTTCTGAAGCGTTTTCCCGGCGCTATTTACGGTGACAAGATGGCGTCACTCACAACTTTTAAGATTTCAATAATTGAATAAAATGAATCCTAATATTCCAAGTGAAAAAGACATGGCGCAGGTCGATTCAATGTTCCCCAAATTTGGTTAATGGGTCAAGGAGGGTCCCATAATGTTATTTATGAAGCGTTTCCCCGGCGCTATTTACGGAGACAAGATGGCGCCACTCACAACTTTAAGATTTCAATAATTAAATAAAATGAATCCTGATATTCCAAGTGAAAAAGACATGGCGCAGGTCGATTCAATATTCCACAAATTTGGTATACGGGTCAAGGAGGGTCCCATAATGATATTTATGAAGCGTTTCCCCGGCGCTATTTACGGAGACAAGATGGAGCCACTCACAACTTTAATATTTAAATAATTAAATAAAATGAATCCTGATATTCCAAGTGAAATAGACGTGGCGCAGGTCGATTCAATGTTCCCGAAATTTTGCATACGGGCCAAGGAGGGTCCCATAATGTCATTTATGAAGCGTTTCCCCGGCGCTATTTACGGTGACAAGATGGCGCCACTCACAACTTTAAGATTTCAATAATTAAATAAAATGAATCCTGATATTCCAAGTGAAAAAGACATGGCGCAGGTCGATTCAATGTTCCCCAAATTTGGCATACGGGTCAAGGAGCGTCCCATAATGTCGTTTATGAAGCGTTTCCCCGGCGCTATTTACGGTGACAAGATGGCGCCACTCACAACTTTAAGATTTCAATAATTAAATAAAATGAATCCTGATATTCCAAGTGAAAAAGACATGGCCCAGGTCGATTCAATGTTCCCCAAATTTGGCATACGGGTCAAGGAGCGTCCCATAATGTCGTTTATGAAGCGTTTCCCCGGCGCTATTTACGGTAACAAGATGGCGCCACTCACAACTTTAAGATTTCCATAATTAAATAAAATGAATCCTAATATTCCAAGTGAAAAAGACATGGCGCAGGTCGATTCAATGTTCCCCAAATTTAGTATACTGGTCAAGGAGGGTCCCATATTGTTATTTGTGAAGCGTTTCCCCGGCGCTATTTACGGTGACAAGATGGCGCCACTCACAACTTTAAGATTTCAATAATTAAATAAAATGAATCCTGATATTCCAAGTGAAAAAAAAATGGTGCAGGTCGATTCAATGTTCCCCAAATTTGGTATACGGGTCAAGGAGGGACCCATAATGTTATTTGTGAAGCGTTTTCCCGGCGCTATTTACGGTGACAAGATGGCGCCACTCACAACTTTAAGATTTCAATAATTAAATAAAATGAATCCTGATATTCCAAGTGAAAAAGACATGGCGCAGGTCGATTCAATGTTCCCCAAATTTGGTATACGGGTCAAGGAGGGTCCCATAATGTTATTTGTGAAGCGTTTTCCCGGCGCTTTTTTCGGTGACAAGATGGCGCCACTCACAACTTTAAGATTTCAATAATTTAATAAAATGAATCCTGATATTCCAAATGAAAAAGACATGGCGCAGGTCGATTCAATGTTCCCCAAATTTGGTATACAGGTCAAGGAGGGTCCCATAATGTTATTTGTGAAGCGTTTTCCCGGCGCTATTTACAGTGACAAGATGGCGCCACTCAAAACTTTACGATTTCAATAATTAAATAAAATGAATCCTGATATTCCAAGTGAAAAAGACATGGCGCAGGTCGATTCAATGTTCCCCAAATTTTGCATACGGGTCAAGGAGGGTCCCATAATGTCATTTATGAAGCGTTTCTCCGGCGCTATTTACGGTGACAAGATGGCGCCACTCACAACTTTAAGATTTCAATAATTAAATAAAATGAATCCTGATATTCCAAGTGAAAAAAAAATGGCGCAGGTCGATTCAATGTTCCCCAAATTTGGTATACGGGTCAAGGAGGGTCCCATAATGTCATTTATGAAGCGTTTACCCGGCGCTATTTACAGAGACGAGATGGCGCCACTCACAACTTTAATATTTAAATAATTAAATAAAATGAATCCTAATATTCCAAGTGAAAAAGACATGGCGTAGGTCGATTCAATGTTCCCCAAATTTGGTATACGGGTCAAGGAGGGTCCCATAATGTCATTAATGAAGCGTTTCCCCGGCGCTATTTACTGAGACAAGATGGCGCCACTCACAACTTTAATATTTAAATAATTAAATAAAATGAATCCTGATATTCCAAGTGAAATAGACGTGGCGCAGGTCGATTCAATGTTCCCCAAATTTTGCATACGGGCCAAGGAGGGACCCATAATGTCATTTATGAAGCGTTTCCCCGGCGCTATTTACGGTGACAAGATGGCGCCACTCACAACTTTAAGATTTCAATAATTAAATAAAATGAATCCTGATATTCCAAGTGAAAAAGACATGCCGCAGGTCGATTCAATGTTCCCCAAATTTGGTATACGGGTCAAGGAGGGTCCCATAATGTTATTTATGAAGCGTTTCTCCAGCGCTATTTACGGAGACAAGATGGCGCCACTCACAACTTTGAGATTTCAATAATTAAATAAAATGAATCCTGATATTCCAAGTGAAAAAGACATGGCGCAGGTCGATTCAATGTTCCCCAAATTCGGTAAACGGGTCAAGGAGGGTCCAATTATGTTATTTATCAAGCATTTCCCCGGCGCTATTTACGGTGACAAGATGGTGCCACTCACAACTTTTAAGATTTCAATAATTAAATAAAATGAATCCTGATATTCCAATTGAAAAAGACATGGCGCAGGTCGATTCAATGTTCCCCAAATTTGGTATACGGGTCAAGGAGGGTCCCATAATGTTATTTATGAAGCGTTTCCCCGGCGCTGTTTACGGAGACGAGATGGCGCCACTCACAACTTTAATATTTAAATAATTAAATAAAATGAATCCTAATATTCCAAGTGAAAAAGACATGGCGCAGGTCGATTCAATGTTCCCCAAATTTGGTATACGAGTCAAGGAGCGTCCAATAATGTTATTTCTGAAGCGTTTTCCCGGCGCTATTTACGGTGACAAGATGGCGTCACTCACAACTTTTAAGATTTCAATAATTGAATAAAATGAATCCTAATATTCCAAGTGAAAAAGACATGGCGCAGGTCGATTCAATGTTCCCCAAATTTGGTTAATGGGTCAAGGAGGGTCCCATAATGTTATTTATGAAGCGTTTCCCCGGCGCTATTTACGGAGACAAGATGGCGCCACTCACAACTTTAAGATTTCAATAATTAAATAAAATGAATCCTGATATTCCAAGTGAAAAAGACATGGCGCAGGTCGATTCAATATTCCACAAATTTGGTATACGGGTCAAGGAGGGTCCCATAATGATATTTATGAAGCGTTTCCCCGGCGCTATTTACGGAGACAAGATGGAGCCACTCACAACTTTAATATTTAAATAATTAAATAAAATGAATCCTGATATTCCAAGTGAAATAGACGTGGCGCAGGTCGATTCAATGTTCCCGAAATTTTGCATACGGGCCAAGGAGGGTCCCATAATGTCATTTATGAAGCGTTTCCCCGGCGCTATTTACGGTGACAAGATGGCGCCACTCACAACTTTAAGATTTCAATAATTAAATAAAATGAATCCTGATATTCCAAGTGAAAAAGACATGGCGCAGGTCGATTCAATGTTCCCCAAATTTGGCATACGGGTCAAGGAGCGTCCCATAATGTCGTTTATGAAGCGTTTCCCCGGCGCTATTTACGGTGACAAGATGGCGCCACTCACAACTTTAAGATTTCAATAATTAAATAAAATGAATCCTGATATTCCAAGTGAAAAAGACATGGCCCAGGTCGATTCAATGTTCCCCAAATTTGGCATACGGGTCAAGGAGCGTCCCATAATGTCGTTTATGAAGCGTTTCCCCGGCGCTATTTACGGTAACAAGATGGCGCCACTCACAACTTTAAGATTTCCATAATTAAATAAAATGAATCCTAATATTCCAAGTGAAAAAGACATGGCGCAGGTCGATTCAATGTTCCCCAAATTTAGTATACTGGTCAAGGAGGGTCCCATATTGTTATTTGTGAAGCGTTTCCCCGGCGCTATTTACGGTGACAAGATGGCGCCACTCACAACTTTAAGATTTCAATAATTAAATAAAATGAATCCTGATATTCCAAGTGAAAAAAAAATGGTGCAGGTCGATTCAATGTTCCCCAAATTTGGTATACGGGTCAAGGAGGGACCCATAATGTTATTTGTGAAGCGTTTTCCCGGCGCTATTTACGGTGACAAGATGGCGCCACTCACAACTTTAAGATTTCAATAATTAAATAAAATGAATCCTGATATTCCAAGTGAAAAAGACATGGCGCAGGTCGATTCAATGTTCCCCAAATTTGGTATACGGGTCAAGGAGGGTCCCATAATGTTATTTGTGAAGCGTTTTCCCGGCGCTTTTTTCGGTGACAAGATGGCGCCACTCACAACTTTAAGATTTCAATAATTTAATAAAATGAATCCTGATATTCCAAATGAAAAAGACATGGCGCAGGTCGATTCAATGTTCCCCAAATTTGGTATACAGGTCAAGGAGGGTCCCATAATGTTATTTGTGAAGCGTTTTCCCGGCGCTATTTACAGTGACAAGATGGCGCCACTCAAAACTTTACGATTTCAATAATTAAATAAAATGAATCCTGATATTCCAAGTAAAAAAGACATGGCGCAGGTCGATTCAATGTTCCCCAAATTTTGCATACGGGTCAAGGAGGGTCCCATAATGTCATTTATGAAGCGTTTCTCCGGCGCTATTTACGGTGACAAGATGGCGCCACTCACAACTTTAAGATTTCAATAATTAAATAAAATGAATCCTGATATTCCAAGTGAAAAAAAAATGGCGCAGGTCGATTCAATGTTCCCCAAATTTGGTATACGGGCCAAGGAGGGACCCATACTGTCATTTATGAAGCGTTTCCCCGGCGCTATTTACGGTGACAAGATGGCGCCACTAACAACTTTAAGATTTCAATAATTAAATAAAATGAATCCTGATATTCCAAGTGAAAAAGACATGGCGCAGGTCGATTCAATGTTCCCCAAATTTGGTATACGGGTCAAGGAGGGTCCAATAATGTTATTTATCAAGGGTTTCCCCGGCGCTATTTACGGTGACAAGATGGCGCCACTCACAACTTTTAAGATTTCAATAATTAAATAAAATGAATCCTGATATTCCAAGTGAAAAAGACATGGCGCAGGTCGATTCAATGTTCCCCAAATTCGGTAAACGGGTCAAGGAGGGTCCACTTATGTTATTTATCAAGCATTTCCCCGGCGCTATTTACGGTGACAAGATGGCGCCACTAACAACTTTAAGATTTCAATAATTAAATAAAATGAATCCTGATATTCCAAGTGAAAAAGACATGGCGCATGTCGATTCAATGTTCCCCAAATTTGGTATACGGGTCAAGGAGGGTCCAATAATGTTATTTATCAAGGGTTTCCCCGGCGCTATTTACGGTGACAAGATGGCGCCACTCACAACTTTTAAGATTTCAATAATTAAATAAAATGAATCCTGATATTCCAAGTGAAAAAGACATGGCGCAGGTCGATTCAATGTTCCCCAAATTTGGCATACGGGCCAAGGAGGGACCCATAATGTCATTTACGAAGCGTTTCCCCGGCGCTATTTACGGTGACAAGATGGATACTCACAACTTTTTTTTTCACTTGGAATATCAGGATTAATTTCAATTAACTATAGAAATCTTAAAGTTGTGAGTGGTGCCATCTTGTCACCGTAAATAGCGCCGAGGAAACGCTTCATAAATGACATTATGGGACCCTCATTGACCCGTATGGAAAATTTGGGGAACATTGAATCGACCTGCGCTAAGTCTTTTTCACTTGGAATATCAGGATTCATTTTATTTAATTATTGAAATCTTAAAGTTGTGAGTGGCGCCATCTTGTCACCGTAAATAGCGCCGGGGAAATGCTTGATAAATAACATTATGGGACCCTCCTTGACCCGTTTACCGAATTTGGGGAACATTGAATCGACCTGCGCCATGTCTTTTTCACTTGGAATATCAGGATTTATTTTATTTAATTATTGAAATCTTAAAGTTGTGAGTGGCGCCATCTTGTCACCGTAAATAGCGCCGGGGAAATGCTTGATAAATAACATAAGTGGACCCTCCTTGACCCGTTTACCGAATTTGGGGAACATTGAATCGACCTGCGCCATGTCTTTTTCACTTGGAATATCAGGATTCATTTTATTTAATTATTTAAATCTGAAAGTTGTGAGTGGCGCCATCTTGTCACCGTAAATAGCGCCGGGGAAACACTTCATAAATAACATTATGGGTCCCTCCTTGGCCCATATGCAAAATTTGGGGTACATTGAATCGACCTGCGCCATGTCTTTTTCACTTGGAATATTAGGATTAATTTCAATTAACTATAGAAATCTTAAAGTTGTGAGTGGCGCCATCTTGTCACCGTAAATAGCGCCGGAGAAACGCTTCATAAATGACATTATGGGTCCCCTCTTGGCCCGTATGCAAAATTTGGGGAACATTGAATCGACCTGCGCCATGTCTTTTTCAATTGGAATATCAGGATTCATTTTATTTAATTATTGAAATCTTAAAAGGTGTGAGTGGCGCCATCTTGTCACCGTAAATAGCGCCGGGGAAATGCTTGATAAATAACATAATTGGACCCTCCTTGACCCGTTTACCGAATTTGGGGAACATTGAATCGACCTGCGCCATGTCTTTTTCACTTGGAATATCAGGATTCATTTTATTTAATTATTGAAATCTAAAAGTTGTGAGTGGCGCCATCTTGTCACCGTAAATAGCGCCGGGGAAACGCTTCAAAAATGACATTATGGGTCCCTCCTTGGCCCGTATGCAAAATTTAGGGAACATTGAATCGACCTGCGCCACGTCTATTTCACTTGGAATATCAGGATTCATTTTATTTAATTATTTAAATATTAAAGTTGTGAGTGGCGCCATCTTGTCTCCGTAAATAGCGCCGGGGAAACGCTTTATAAATAACATTATGGGACCCTCATTGACCCGTATGGAAAATTTGGGGAACATTGAATCGACCTGCGCTGTGTCTTTTTCACTTGGAATATCAGGATTTATTTTATTTAACTATTGAAATCTTAAAGTTGTGAGTGGCGCCATCTTGTCACCGTAAATAGCGCCGGGATAATGCTTGATAAATAACATAAGTGGACCCTCCTTGACCCGTTTACCGAATTTGGGGAACATTGAATCGACCTGCGCCATGTCTTTTTCACTTGGAATATCAGGATTCATTTTATTTAATTATTGAAATCTGAAAGTTGTGAGTGGCGCCATCTTGTCACCGTAAATAGCGCCGGGGAAACACTTCATAAATAACATTATGGGTCCCTCCTTGGCCCATATGCAAAATTTGGGGTACATTGAATCGACCTGCGCCATGTCTTTTTCACTTGGAATATTAGGATTAATTTCAATTAACTATAGAAATCTTAAAGTTGTGAGTGGCGCCATCTTGTCACCGTAAATAGCGCCGGGGAAACGCTTCATAAATAACATTATGGGACCCTCCTTGGCCCGTATGTAAAATTTGGGGAACATTGAATCGACCTGCGCCATGTCTTTTTCACTTGGAATATCAGGATTCATTTTATTTAATTATTGAAATCTTAAAGTTGTGAGTGGCGCCATCTTGTCACCGTAAATAGCGCCGGAGAAACGCTTCATAAATGACATTATGGGTCCCTTCTTGGCCTGTATGCAAAATTTGGGGAACATTGAATCGACCTGCGCCATGTCTTTTTCAATTGGAATATCAGGATTCATTTTATTTAATTATTGAAATCTTAAAAGTTGTGAGTGGCGCCATCTTGTCACCGTAAATAGCGCCGGGGAAATGCTTGATAAATAACATAAGTGGACCCTCCTTGACCCGTTTACCGAATTTGGGGAACATTGAATCGACCTGCGCCATGTCTTTTTCACTTGGAATATCAGGATTCATTTTATTTAATTATTGAAATCTTAAAAGTTGTGAGTGGCGCCATCTTGTCACCGTAAATAGCGCCGGGGAAATGCTTGATAAATAACATAATTGGACCCTCCTTGACCCGTTTACCGAATTTGGGGAACATTGAAGCGACCTGCGCCATGTCTTTTTCACTTGGAATATCAGGATTTATTTTATTTAATTATTGAAATCTTAAAGTTGTGAGTGGCGCCATCTTGTCACCGTAAATAGCGCCGGGGAAATGCTTGATAAATAACATAAGTGGACCCTCCTTGACCCGTTTACCGAATTTGGGGAACATTGAATCGACTTGCGCCATGTCTTTTTCACTTGGAATATCAGGATTCATTTTATTTAATTATTTAAATCTGAAAGTTGTGAGTGGCGCCATCATGTCACCGTAAATAGCGCCGGGGAAACGCTTCATAAATAACATTATGGGACCCTCCTTGACCCGTATGCAAAATTTGGGGAACATTGAATCGACCGGCGCCATGTCTTTTTCACTTGGAATATCAGGATTCATTTTATTTAATTATTGAAATCGTAAAGTTGTGAGTGGCGCCATCTTGTCACCGTATATAGCGCCGGAGAAACGCTTCATAAATGACATTATGGGTCCCCTCTTGGCCCGTATGCAAAATTTGGGGAACATTGAATCGACCTGCGCCATGTCTTTTTCAATTGGAATATCAGGATTCATTTTATTTAATTATTGAAATCTTAAAAGGTGTGAGTGGCGCCATCTTGTCACCGTAAATAGCGCCGGGGAAATGCTTGATAAATAACATAATTGGACCCTCCTTGACCCGAATCGACCTGCGCCATGTCTTTTTCACTTGGAATATCAGGATTCATTATATTTAATTATTGAAATCTAAAAGTTGTGAGTGGCGCCATCTTGTCACCGTAAATAGCGCCGGGGAAACGCTTCAAAAATGACATTATGGGTCCCTCCTTGGCCCGTATGCAAAATTTAGGGAACATTGAATCGACCTGCGCCACGTCTATTTCACTTGGAATATCAGGATTCATTTTATTTAATTATTGAAATCTTAAAGTTGTGAGTGGCGCCATCTTGTCACCGTAAATAGCGCCGGGGAAATGCTTGATAAATAACATAATTGGACCCTCCTTGACCCGTTTACCGAATTTGGGGAACATTGAATCGACCTGCGCCATGTCTTTTTCACTTGGAATATCAGGATTCATTATATTTAATTATTGAAATCTAAAAGTTGTGAGTGGCGCCATCTTGTCACCGTAAATAGCGCCGGGGAAACGCTTCAAAAATGACATTATGGGTCCCTCCTTGGCCCGTATGCAAAATTTAGGGAACATTGAATCGACCTGCGCCACGTCTATTTCACTTGGAATATCAGGATTCATTTTATTTAATTATTGAAATCTTAAAGTTGTGAGTGGCGCCATCTTGTCACCGTAAATAGCGCCGGAAAAACGCTTCATAAATGACATTATGGGTCCCTTCTTGGCCCGTATGCAAAATTTGGGGAACATTGAATCGACCTGCGCCATGTCTTTTTCAATTGGAATATCAGGATTCATTTTATTTAATTATTGAAATCTTAAAAGTTGTGAGTGGCGCCATCTTGTCACCGTAAATAGCGCCGGAGAAACGCTTCATAAATGACATTATGGGTCCCTTCTTGGCCCGTATGCAAAATTTGGGGAACATTGAATCGACCTGCGCCATGTCTTTTTCAATTGGAATATCAGGATTCATTTTATTTAATTATTGAAATCTTAAAAGTTGTGAGTGGCGCCATCTTGTCACCGTAAATAGCGCCGGGGAAATGCTTGATAAATAACATAAGTGGACCCTCCTTGACCCGTTTACCGAATTTGGGGAACATTGAATCGACCTGCGCCATGTCTTTTTCACTTGGAATATCAGGATTCATTTTATTTAATTATTTAAATCTGAAAGTTGTGAGTGGCGCCATCTTGTCACCGTAAATAGCGCCGGGGAAACACTTCATAAATAACATTATGGGTCCCTCCTTGGCCCATATGCAAAATTTGGGGTACATTGAATCGACCTGCGCCATGTCTTTTTCACTTGGAATATTAGGATTAATTTCAATTAACTATAGAAATCTTAAAGTTGTGAGTGGCGCCATCTTGTCACCGTAAATAGCGCCGGGGAAACGCTTCATAAATAACATTATGGGACCCTCCTTGACCCGTATGCAAAATTTGGGGAACATTGAATCGACCGGCGCCATGTCTTTTTCACTTGGAATATCAGGATTCATTTTATTTAATTATTGAAATCGTAAAGTTGTGAGTGGCGCCATCTTGTCACCGTAAATAGCGCCGGAGAAACGCTTCATAAATGACATTATGGGTCCCCTCTTGGCCCGTATGCAAAATTTGGGGAACATTGAATCGACCTGCGCCATGTCTTTTTCAATTGGAATATCAGGATTCATTTTATTTAATTATTGAAATCTTAAAAGGTGTGAGTGGCGCCATCTTGTCACCGTAAATAGCGCCGGGGAAATGCTTGATAAATAACATAATTGGACCCTCCTTGACCCGTTTACCGAATTTGGGGAACATTGAATCGACCTGCGCCATGTCTTTTTCACTTGGAATATCAGGATTCATTTTATTTAATTATTGAAATCTAAAAGTTGTGAGTGGCGCCATCTTGTCACCGTAAATAGCGCCGGGGAAACGCTTCAAAAATGACATTATGGGTCCCTCCTTGGCCCGTATGCAAAATTTAGGGAACATTGAATCGACCTGCGCCACGTCTATTTCACTTGGAATATCAGGATTCATTTTATTTAATTATTTAAATATTAAAGTTGTGAGTGGCGCCATCTTGTCTCCGTAAATAGCGCCGGGGAAACGCTTTATAAATAACATTATGGGACCCTCATTGACCCGTATGGAAAATTTGGGGAACATTGAATCGACCTGCGCTGTGTCTTTTTCACTTGGAATATCAGGATTTATTTTATTTAACTATTGAAATCTTAAAGTTGTGAGTGGCGCCATCTTGTCACCGTAAATAGCGCCGGGGAAATGCTTGATAAATAACATAAGTGGACCCTCCTTGACCCGTTTACCGAATTTGGGGAACATTGAATCGACCTGCGCCATGTCTTTTTCACTTGGAATATCAGGATTCATTTTATTTAATTATTGAAATCTTAAAGTTGTGAGTGGCGCCATCTTGTCACCGTAAATAGCGCCGGGGAAACACTTCATAAATAACATTATGGGTCCCTCCTTGGCCCATATGCAAAATTTGGGGAACATTGAATCGACCTGCGCCATGTCTTTTTCACTTGGAATATTAGGATTAATTTCAATTAACTATAGAAATCTTAAAGTTGTGAGTGGCGCCATCTTGTCACCGTAAATAGCGCCGGGGAAACGCTTCATAAATAACATTATGGGACCCTCCTTGGCCCGTATGTAAAATTTGGGGAACATTGAATCGACCTGCGCCATGTCTTTTTCACTTGGAATATCAGGATTCATTTTATTTAATTATTGAAATCTTAAAGTTGTGAGTGGCCCCATCTTGTCACCGTAAATAGCGCCGGAGAAACGCTTCATAAATGACATTATGGGTCCCTTCTTGGCCTGTATGCAAAATTTGGGGAACATTGAATCGACCTGCGCCATGTCTTTTTCAATTGGAATATCAGGATTCATTTTATTTAATTATTGAAATCTTAAAAGTTGTGAGTGGCGCCATCTTGTCACCGTAAATAGCGCCGGGGAAATGCTTGATAAATAACATAAGTGGACCCTCCTTGACCCGTTTACCGAATTTGGGGAACATTGAATCGACCTGCGCCATGTCTTTTTCACTTGGAATATCAGGATTCATTTTATTTAATTATTGAAATCTTAAAAGTTGTGAGTGGCGCCATCTTGTCACCGTAAATAGCGCCGGGGAAATGCTTGATAAATAACATAATTGGACCCTCCTTGACCCGTTTACCGAATTTGGGGAACATTGAAGCGACCTGCGCCATGTCTTTTTCACTTGGAATATCAGGATTTATTTTATTTAATTATTGAAATCTTAAAGTTGTGAGTGGCGCCATCTTGTCACCGTAAATAGCGCCGGGGAAATGCTTGATAAATAACATAAGTGGACCCTCCTTGACCCGTTTACCGAATTTGGGGAACATTGAATCGACTTGCGCCATGTCTTTTTCACTTGGAATATCAGGATTCATTTTATTTAATTATTTAAATCTGAAAGTTGTGAGTGGCGCCATCATGTCACCGTAAATAGCGCCGGGGAAACGCTTCATAAATAACATTATGGGACCCTCCTTGACCCGTATGCAAAATTTGGGGAACATTGAATCGACCGGCGCCATGTCTTTTTCACTTGGAATATCAGGATTCATTTTATTTAATTATTGAAATCGTAAAGTTGTGAGTGGCGCCATCTTGTCACCGTATATAGCGCCGGAGAAACGCTTCATAAATGACATTATGGGTCCCCTCTTGGCCCGTATGCAAAATTTGGGGAACATTGAATCGACCTGCGCCATGTCTTTTTCAATTGGAATATCAGGATTCATTTTATTTAATTATTGAAATCTTAAAAGGTGTGAGTGGCGCCATCTTGTCACCGTAAATAGCGCCGGGGAAATGCTTGATAAATAACATAATTGGACCCTCCTTGACCCGTTTACCGAATTTGGGGAACATTGAATCGACCTGCGCCATGTCTTTTTCACTTGGAATATCAGGATTCATTATATTTAATTATTGAAATCTAAAAGTTGTGAGTGGCGCCATCTTGTCACCGTAAATAGCGCCGGGGAAACGCTTCAAAAATGACATTATGGGTCCCTCCTTGGCCCGTATGCAAAATTTAGGGAACATTGAATCGACCTGCGCCACGTCTATTTCACTTGGAATATCAGGATTCATTTTATTTAATTATTGAAATCTTAAAGTTGTGAGTGGCGCCATCTTGTCACCGTAAATAGCGCCGGAAAAACGCTTCATAAATGACATTATGGGTCCCTTCTTGGCCCGTATGCAAAATTTGGGGAACATTGAATCGACCTGCGCCATGTCTTTTTCAATTGGAATATCAGGATTCATTTTATTTAATTATTGAAATCTTAAAAGTTGTGAGTGGCGCCATCTTGTCACCGTAAATAGCGCCGGAGAAACGCTTCATAAATGACATTATGGGTCCCTTCTTGGCCCGTATGCAAAATTTGGGGAACATTGAATCGACCTGCGCCATGTCTTTTTCAATTGGAATATCAGGATTCATTTTATTTAATTATTGAAATATTAAAAGTTGTGAGTGGCGCCATCTTGTCACCGTAAATAGCGCCGGGGAAATGCTTGATAAATAACATAAGTGGACCCTCCTTGACCCGTTTACCGAATTTGGGGAACATTGAATCGACCTGCGCCATGTCTTTTTCACTTGGAATATCAGGATTCATTTTATTTAATTATTTAAATCTGAAAGTTGTGAGTGGCGCCATCTTGTCACCGTAAATAGCGCCGGGGAAACACTTCATAAATAACATTATGGGTCCCTCCTTGGCCCATATGCAAAATTTGGGGTACATTGAATCGACCTGCGCCATGTCTTTTTCACTTGGAATATTAGGATTAATTTCAATTAACTATAGAAATCTTAAAGTTGTGAGTGGCGCCATCTTGTCACCGTAAATAGCGCCGGGGAAACGCTTCATAAATAACATTATGGGACCCTCCTTGACCCGTATGCAAAATTTGGGGAACATTGAATCGACCGGCGCCATGTCTTTTTCACTTGGAATATCAGGATTCATTTTATTTAATTATTGAAATCGTAAAGTTGTGAGTGGCGCCATCTTGTCACCGTAAATAGCGCCGGAGAAACGCTTCATAAATGACATTATGGGTCCCCTCTTGGCCCGTATGCAAAATTTGGGGAACATTGAATCGACCTGCGCCATGTCTTTTTCAATTGGAATATCAGGATTCATTTTATTTAATTATTGAAATCTTAAAAGGTGTGAGTGGCGCCATCTTGTCACCGTAAATAGCGCCGGGGAAATGCTTGATAAATAACATAATTGGACCCTCCTTGACCCGTTTACCGAATTTGGGGAACATTGAATCGACCTGCGCCATGTCTTTTTCACTTGGAATATCAGGATTCATTTTATTTAATTATTGAAATCTAAAAGTTGTGAGTGGCGCCATCTTGTCACCGTAAATAGCGCCGGGGAAACGCTTCAAAAATGACATTATGGGTCCCTCCTTGGCCCGTATGCAAAATTTAGGGAACATTGAATCGACCTGCGCCACGTCTATTTCACTTGGAATATCAGGATTCATTTTATTTAATTATTTAAATATTAAAGTTGTGAGTGGCGCCATCTTGTCTCCGTAAATAGCGCCGGGGAAACGCTTTATAAATAACATTATGGGACCCTCATTGACCCGTATGGAAAATTTGGGGAACATTGAATCGACCTGCGCTGTGTCTTTTTCACTTGGAATATCAGGATTTATTTTATTTAACTATTGAAATCTTAAAGTTGTGAGTGGCGCCATCTTGTCACCGTAAATAGCGCCGGGGAAATGCTTGATAAATAACATAAGTGGACCCTCCTTGACCCGTTTACCGAATTTGGGGAACATTGAATCGACCTGCGCCATGTCTTTTTCACTTGGAATATCAGGATTCATTTTATTTAATTATTGAAATCTTAAAAGTTGTGAGTGGCGCCATCTTGTCACCGTAAATAGCGCCGGGGAAATGCTTGATAAATAACATAATTGGACCCTCCTTGACCCGTTTACCGAATTTGGGGAACATTGAATCGACCTGCGCCACGTCTATTTCACTTGGAATATCAGGATTCATTTTATTTAATTATTTAAATATTAAAGTTGTGAGTGGCGCCATCTTGTCTCCGTAAATAGCGCCGGGGAAACGCTTCATAAATAACATTATGGGACCCTCCTTGACCCGTATGCAAAATTTGGGGAACATTGAATCGACCTGCGCTATGTCTTTTTCACTTGGAATATTAGGATTCATTTTATTTAATTATTGAAATCTTAAAGTTGTGAGTGGCGCCATCTTGTCACCGTAAATAGCGCCGGGGAAATGCTTGATAAATAACATAAGTGGACCCTCCTTGACCCGTTTACCGAATTTGGGGAACATTGAATCGACCTGCGCCATGTCTTTTTCACTTGGAATATCAGGATTCATTTTATTTAATTATTGAAATCTTAAAGTTGTGAGTGGCGCCATCTTGTCACCGTAAATAGCGCCGGGGAAATGCTTGATAAATAACATAAGTGGACCCTCCTTGACCCGTTTACCGAATTTGGGGAACATTGAATCGACCTGCGCCATGTCTTTTTCACTTGGAATATCAGGATTCATTTTATTTAATTATTGAAATCTGAAAGTTGTGAGTGGCGCCATCTTGTCACCGTAAATAGCGCCGGGGAAACACTTCATAAATAACATTATGGGTCCCTCCTTGGCCCATATGCAAAATTTGGGGTACATTGAATCGACCTGCGCCATGTCTTTTTCACTTGGAATATTAGGATTAATTTCAATTAACTATAGAAATCTTAAAGTTGTGAGTGGCGCCATCTTGTCACCGTAAATAGCGCCGGGGAAACGCTTCATAAATAACATTATGGGACCCTCCTTGACCCGTATGCAAAATTTGGGGAACATTGAATCGACCTGCGCCATGTCTTTTTCAATTGGAATATCAGGATTCATTTTATTTAATTATTGAAATCTTAAAAGGTGTGAGTGGCGCCATCTTGTCACCGTAAATAGCGCCGGGGAAATGCTTGATAAATAACATAATTGGACCCTCCTTGACCCGTTTACCGAATTTGGGGAACATTGAATCGACCTGCGCCATGTCTTTTTCACTTGGAATATCAGGATTCATTTTATTTAATTATTGAAATCTAAAAGTTGTGAGTGGCGCCATCTTGTCACCGTAAATAGCGCCGGTGAAACGCTTCAAAAATGACATTATGGGTCCCTCCTTGGCCCGTATGCAAAATTTAGGGAACATTGAATTGACCTGCGCCACGTCTATTTCACTTGGAATATCAGGATTCATTTTATTTAATTATTTAAATATTAAAGTTGTGAGTGGCGCCATCTTGTCTCCGTAAATAGCGCCGGGGAAACGCTTCATAAATAACATTATGGGACCCTCATTGACCCGTATGGAAAATTTGGGGAACATTGAATCGACCTGCGCTGTGTCTTTTTCACTTGGAATATCAGGATTTATTTTATTTAATTATTGAAATCTTAAAGTTGTGAGTGGCGCCATCTTGTCACCGTAAATAGCGCCGGGGAAATGCTTGATAAATAACATAAGTGGACCCTCCTTGACCCGTTTACCGAATTTGGGGAACATTGAATCGACCTGCGCCATGTCTTTTTCACTTGGAATATCAGGATTCATTTTATTTAATTATTGAAATCTTAAGGTTGTGAGTGGCACCATCTTGTCACTGTAAATAGCGCCGGGGAAACGCTTCATAAATAACATTATGGGACCCTCCTTGACCCGTATGCAAAATTTGGGGAACATTGAATCGACCTGCGCCATGTCTTTTTCACTTGGAATATCAGGATTCATTTTATTTAATTATTGAAATCTGAAAGTTGTGAGTGGCGCCATCTTGTCACCGTAAATAGCGCCGGGGAAACACTTCATAAATAACATTATGGGTCCCTCCTTGACCCGTTTACCGAATTTGGGGAACATTGAATCGACCTGCGCCATGTCTTTTTCAATTGGAATATTAGGATTAATTTCAATTAACTATAGAAATCTTAAAGTTGTGAGTGGCGCCATCTTGTCACCGTAAATAGCGCCGGGGAAACGCTTCATAAATAACATTATGGGACCCTCCTTGACCCGTATGCAAAATTTGGGGAACATTGAATCGACCTGCGCCATGTCTTTTTCACTTGGAATATCAGGATTCATTTTATTTAATTATTGAAATCTTAAAGTTGTGAGTGGCGCCATCTTGTCACCGTAAATAGCGCCGGAGAAACGCTTCATAAATGACATTATGGGTCCCTTCTTGGCCCGTATGCAAAATTTGGGGAACATTGAATCGACCTGCGCCATGTCTTTTTCAATTGGAATATCAGGATTCATTTTATTTAATTATTGAAATCTTAAAAGTTGTGAGTGGCGCCATCTTGTCACCGTAAATAGCGCCGGGGAAATGCTTGATAAATAACATAATTGGACCCTCCTTGACCCGTTTACCGAATTTGGGGAACATTGAATCGACCTGCGCCATGTCTTTTTCACTTGGAATATCAGGATTCATTTTATTTAATTATTGAAATCTTAAAAGTTGTGAGTGGCGCAATCTTGTCACCGTAAATAGCGCCGGGGAAATGCTTGATAAATAACATAATTGGACCCTCCTTGACCCGTTTACCGAATTTGGGGAACATTGAATCGACCTGCGCCATGTCTTTTTCACTTTGAATATCAGGATTCATTTTATTTAATTATTGAAATCTTAAAGTTGTGAGTGGCGCCATCTTGTCACCGTAAATAGCGCCGGAGAAACGCTTCATAAATGACATTATGGGTCCCCTCTTGGCCCGTATGCAAAATTTGGGGAACATTGAATCGACCTGCGCCATGTCTTTTTCACTTGGAATATCAGGATTCATTTTATTTAATTATTGAAATCTTAAGGTTGTGAGTGGCACCATCTTGTCACTGTAAATAGCGCCGGGGAAACGCTTCATAAATAACATTATGGGACCCTCCTTGACCCGTATGCAAAATTTGGGGAACATTGAATCGACCTGCGCCATGTCTTTTTCACTTGGAATATCAGGATTCATTTTATTTAATTATTAAAATTTGAAAGTTGTGAGTGGCGCCATCTTGTCACCGTAAATAGCGCCGGGGAAACGCTTCATAAATAACATTATGGGACCCTCCTTGACCTGTATACCAAATTTGGGGAACATTGAATCGACCTGCGCTATGTCTTTTTCACTTGGAATATCAGGATTCATTTTATTTAATTATTGAAATCTTAAAGTTGTGAGTGGCGCCATCTTGTCACCGTAAATAGCGCCGGGGAAACGCTTCATAAACAACATTATGGGTCCCTCCTTGGCCCGTTTGAAAAATTTGGGGAACATTGAATCGACCTGCGCCACGTCTATTTCACTTGGAATATCAGGATTCATTTTATTTAATTATTGAAATCTTAAGGTTGTGAGTGGCACCATCTTGTCACTGTAAATAGCGCCGGGGAAACGCTTCATAAATAACATTATGGGACCCTCCTTGACCCGTATGCAAAATTTGGGGAACATTGAATCGACCTGCGCCATGTCTTTTTCACTTGGAATATCAGGATTCATTTTATTTAATTATTAAAATTTGAAAGTTGTGAGTGGCGCCATCTTGTCACCGTAAATAGCGCCGGGGAAACGCTTCATAAATAACATTATGGGACCCTCCTTGACCTGTATACCAAATTTGGGGAACATTGAATCGACCTGCGCTATGTCTTTTTCACTTGGAATATCAGGATTCATTTTATTTAATTATTGAAATCTTAAAGTTGTGAGTGGCGCCATCTTGTCACCGTAAATAGCGCCGGGGAAACGCTTCATAAACGACATTATGGGTCCCTCCTTGGCCCGTTTGAAAAATTTGGGGAACATTGAATCGACCTGCGCCACGTCTATTTCACTTGGAATATCAGGATTCATTTTATTTAATTATTGAAATCTTAAAGTTGTGAGTGGCGCCATCTTGTCACCGTAAATAGCGCCGGGGAAACGCTTCATAAACAACATTATGGGTCCCTCCTTGGCCCGTTTGAAAAATTTGGGGAACATTGAATCGACCTGCGCCACGTCTATTTCACTTGGAATATCAGGATTCATTTGATTTAATTATTTAAATCTGAAAGTTGTGAGTGGCGCCATCTTGTCACCGTAAATAGCGCCGGGGAAACGCTTGATAAATGACATTATGGGACCCTCCTTGACCCGTATACCAAATTTGGTGAACATTGAATCGACCTGCACTTGTTTTTTTACCCCTTGTTTAAATTATATTTTGGTTTTTATTATTATTATAATTTCCTTTCACATATTATGGCACAAAATTCAGCTCGGTCATATTTGGAACATAATTTTGGAAATCTGACATGTTGACATAATTTACTACAAATTTAGGAAAAAATTTGAATAATGAACTGTGAATAGTGAATAAGTAACAAAGTTCACACACATCGTAAAACCTTTGTAACTCGCGCTGCTCATAAATTAAAAACACACCAGTCTCATAATTACATCTTGTGTAAATATAAAAAGCAAAGGTGCAATTTGAGAGAGGAGCTTTCACAAATTGATTACTCATCCTCTTTCAGTCTTCCTCTAATTTACCCAATAATTAGATTCGCTAAAATGAGACATTTTTTATATCAAATTGTTGTTACAAAAATAGCAGAAACATACATGAAATTATTATGATCAGGTTCAATGAGAAGATATTCGGTCATTTCGTCTATCTTTCCATCTGACCTATAATATTCGAACATTCAAATACTCTGCACGTGTACGTTTATAAATCTGAGGAAAATAGAAAGATCTATCACAAAATTAGCGTTTAATTTGGTACAAATACTCAATCTTAATTAAGGTAAATAATGCGGTAGATTTCAATGTAACAAGGAATATAATAAACATGGTAGACTATTGTCTCCGAGAAGGAATGAAACAACAGATGCTAGAGATATAATTCATCAAAACTTAACTTAAGATATGATTTATGAAAAAAAATGTACTCAAAGGTCCAATTTAATCTCATTGCCTCTGCAAATCTGAGATTAATCATATTTAATCATGAAGTTTCGATTAAATTTATTTTGGAACAGACATGAAATGATGCATGGCTTTGCAGTTTGTAGTGATCATGTGTTTGAGATGGCAGTTGCTTTTGATCACACTGTTATCTATCATCTAAATGTCTTCCACTTCCAAAATAAAAGACCCAAATCTGGTGAAAAGCCAACAGAATCCTATCTGCATGTTTGACAAGTTGGAAGAAGAGACTTGGTGCCAACAGATATTTTTAAGCCACAATGTTTCAAAAAGGTTTCTGTTTTTTTGTTTATTCAACAATAATGGGATGAGATAAATAATAGTGATAAAAGTTGTAACAGGACAAAGCACGGAAATAAAACAGGACGTTTTTTTTTGCCGATTTCATGCCATGACCAACTCTCGTGATGCTCAAGTCATTCAAAACAGGAACAGGAAGTTATATCTTACCTCTAATGTATGTCGCAAAATGTTTAGTTTTTTTTTTAATTAAAAAATATATAGATGCAAAAAAGTAATGCAATATGTGGCATATTAAAAGTACAGAAGATGATTAATGTACGATTGTAATCTGCATAGACAATAAAAAATAGATAAGATGTTTTTGTCCTCGGGAATATTTCTGCCAACTTCTCGATTACGGCGTCGGCAGAGGCTCGAGGCAAGTCATCAACACGAGATAGGCATTACTGGAATTGTTGCACACGTTTCGTCTCCAATAAATGACGTTTTTGATACAATATGTGCATTATAAGATAGACATATTTCACATAGTGGTAGCATTTTGTGTAGAGATGTGAAGATATCACTACGTGTACAAGAGGACCAATCTATTGTCATAACATATCCGCTTCTCTAATGATGGTGGAAAAAAATAAAATTGTTCCTCCAAGATGGTGTCTTTGCATGATAATAATACAATTATCGTTGTCTCAGGAGGCTTCATCGACTAAAAAGCTATATTTTTCCCAAATATATATGCTAAAAATTTAGCTTTTTACCTATTAGTAAATCTCTGTTAATTCGTCACTGTGAATCATGTAATATGGCATACAGCACATTAAGTAACACTAAGAAGTGTTTGGACAACACACAAACTAGAAATAACATAAGCAATACTGTGGGGGGGTGGAGGTGTGTAGACAGTGTCCAATATAGAGCAGACCAGATTTTGGATTTGCCGCTTTTGGTTTTTGTATGAATTTGTCGCCACTGTTCCAGAGGTGGGTTCTCCAGAGGTTGGGTCTCCAGAGGTTAGGACTCCAGAGGTTAGAACTCCAGAGGTGGGGACTCCAGAGGTGGGGACTCCAGAGGTGGGGACTCCAGAGGTGGGACTCCAGAGGTGGGGACTCCAGAGGTGGGACTCCAGAGATGGGGACTCCAGAGATGCGGGCTCTAGAGGTTAGGACTCCAGAGGTGGGGACTCCTGAGATGAGGACTCCAGAGGTTAGGACTCCAGAGGTGGGGACTCCAGAGGTGGGGACTCCAGAGGTGAGGACTCCAGAGGTGGGGACTCCAGAGGTGGGACTCCAGAGATGGGGACTCCAGAGGTGGGGACTCCAGAGATGGGGACTCCAGAGGTTAGGACTCCAGAGGTGGGGACTCCTGAGATGAGGACTCCAGAGGTTAGGACTCCAGAGGTGGGGACTCCAGAGGTGAGGACTCCAGAGGTGAGGACTCCCGAGATGAGGACTCCCGAGATGAGGACTCCAGAGGTTAGGACTCCAGAGGTGGGGACTCCCGAGATGAGGACTTTTGATGCGGGGACTCCAGAGGTGGGGATTCCAGAGGTGAGGACTCCAGAGGTGAGGACTCCAGAGGTGAGGACTTTTGATGCGGGGACTCCAGAGGTGGGGACTCCAGAGGTGAGGACTCCAGAGGTGAGGACTCCAGAGGTGAGGACTTTTGATGCGGGGACTCCAGAGGTGGGGACTCCAGAGGTGGGGACTCCAGAGGTGAGGACTCCAGAGGTTAGGACTCCAGAGATGGGGACTCCAGAGGTGGGGACTCCAGAGGTGAGGACTCCAGAGGTGAGGACTCCAGAGGTGGGGACTCCAGAGGTGGGGACTCCAGAGGTGAGGACTCCAGAGGTGAGGACTTTTGATGCGGGGACTCCAGAGGTGGGGACTCCAGAGGTGAGGACTCCAGAGGTGAGGACTCCAGAGGTGGGGACTCCAGAGGTGGGGACTCCAGAGGTGAGGACTCCAGAGGTGAGGACTCCAGAGGTGGGGACTTTTGATGCGGGGACTCCAGAGGTGGGGATTCCAGAGGTGAGGACTCCAGAGGTGGGGACTCCAGAGATGGGGACTCCAGAGGTGAGGACTCCAGAGGTGAGGACTCCAGAGGCAGGGACTCCAGAGATGGGGGCATAGGAAATATTGACACCCAATTTCGGCGAACAAGTCAGTACTACAGAATGGTTCTGATTCATCTGCCCAGGTCATAGCATTATTCAATGATATGAACCTTTATGACATCTGATCACAAATGATATTACTCATTGCTTTCATCAGCCACTGCATACGTCTTCACTTAGTGACCCACAGAGGGCACTGAGGTTACATCCGGGAAATGCATCTGAAGGTCTTAGGTATTTGATCTAGGCCTTAGAACATAGTTCCATACTAGCTAGTTCGTGTCTTTCTCCTGTTTTATTGAGAGATCTAGAATAGCTATACTATAGCCTAAGAGTCCGGAAGAAATGGGTTACAGATATACCAATATATCTATCTATATAATTCTAAATCTTTACGTTTACTTTGCAAAACCAATTGTCATCCAACCGATAGTGCAAGAATACACTAGAGATGCAGCTGGACCATACCAGCTGCTTGACACCAGCCTTTACACTCTTTCCTGAAATATGCTGAGCTTCCAGCTCAAAACATACTGAAATCAGGGGGAAGATTATTCCAGTCAGTCACAGTCTTAGCTGTCATTATAAGAATAGATGTCATTATAAGGGTCACAGCTGGTCGCCATTTCTATTTAGCCATTTCAATGTTTTTTTCCTTGTAAAGGTAAATGTTCTGGCAATCAATGACATATTTTATACCCTTGTACAATAGACTTGCCATTGAGTCCTCCTCCCTGCTATGAAATCCCATTCTTGGTGTCCATATATTATGTTACAGTGCATGTTTCTTTCTTCTTCCAATTGCCAGTCACAATTCTAGCAGCTCATCTTTGCACTTATTCTATTCGGTCAATATCTTTCTTGATGTAAGGGCCCCATACCTGATGCATATTCTATGTAAAGGTGCACAAAGGTGCTTTAGGCATATATTTCCTGGGCACATGTTGAAATTCATTCTCACATATCCAGGTACTTGATTCAGTTCGCAAGCAATGTTGGTCACTCATTAGGTGCTAATTATTGGCCACTAATTATATATTTTTATCTATATAAATAAATATTCAAATAAAAAGGGATGAAAAAGATGAGTCAGCTCATTAAGAGGTGGAAAGCGTTTTCAGCCCACCATCAGAGAAGGCGTATAAAAGAGAGCGGGTAGTCATTAGGCAAATGGGATTTAACTTTACACATCTATGAAGCCCATAAATGTCTGACATAGCTGGATGTGTGGGGCTATTCACGCTGCAGCCTTCACAGCCTACCGCTGCTCTGACACGACCCACCTGTAGATCCATCCCACTCAATGTTTTTCTTAGATATGCCATGAAAGGCTTCCAGAAAAGTGTATTTGCCATCACTTTGCTTTCATGAAGCATTGAGTGTTTGTCATGAATTCAGCACGTCTTTTTCCACCTGTTTGATAGGCATGTTACCTTTTGTTGATCATTTATTGCCCCGTATCTGGTGAACATGTGTCCTCGTTATTTCTTAATGCTTGATTTAATAATTCATCTTACATGACAGAAATCAAACATCACAGCAGCGAGTGTCTCTGAAAAAGCATTTTACTTATTCGCACAACTTCGACATTCTATTGTTGGGATAAATTCATTTTGCGTATTATTCTATAAAGAAAATCAGACTACAATTATTGAAGAAAAATGAATTTCACATTCAGGATGGAAAATCAGGATTGTTATCTTATCCTATGAATGATACATAGTGTATTGCAAATACCAAACAAACATGGAAATATATGTCATACACACGCAAAATATGACTCGGTAAAGAAATCAAACCTGGACTTTCAGCCAAAGAACACGATGCCAATTAGATTGTAGCAAAAATGGTGACAATTTCTCAAGAGATGTGATTGTAAAGGAAACATTAATTAAATGACAAAAAGAATCGCCGTCCATAAGCCATCTTGTTTGAATATTAACATGGCCACTTGGCTTTTGATACCCATGGAATTGAACGATTTTGCTATATATAGTAGCAATGGCTTGTTATCCTTTCTCAATCATATCATATAACATACAAGCATCAAGAGCTAATCATTTTGTCATTATGCAATTAGCTCAGTAATCTCGTATTCCACTTGGATTTTAATCTCTTTTGTCTTTCTCCAAAAGATGTAAGGCTTCTGAGAGATTAATGCATCCTATATATTTCATGGCATAATTTCATTGGTGACCACATATAAATAGTTTTTAGGTTGTCCTTCTTTCTGATTTATACTCCCATATATTATCATCAAAGTCTGCTATGACAACCTCAGTATTGGGATTATATTCTTCTTTGAATCATCTTTAACCTAATGAAGAGCATCATCATCATATTTTTCTATGTTTTATTAAACTATATTTACTTTCAGATCAATGTAAATATATATATATATATATATATATATATATATATATATATTTATATATTTATATATATGTAACAGTTGTTATGTTCATGAGGCAACAATGTGAGAAGTAATGTTTGAAGTTGAGTAATGATGCGGACACATCAAGGGGACAGAGGTTACCGCAATATTTCTTTATACATCTTATAAATCTATAGTAGATGATATCAAATGTCAATATTAAGAAAATCATCTTCTGCACCTTGTCGGCAAAAGATCCCCTTTAACGTAAAAGTTTCGATTTACATCATGAATAGAAATAAATGCAGATTTAAATTTGTAAATCAGTCAGATATTAAGAACTCTAGCTTGAGGATCTCATTATCATATATATATGCGGTGGTGTCAAGATAGATATTGAGGAAGCTACACTTGCTGTGGGAAAGTCGCTAGTCATGCTTTATAGATGTAGGGTTAGAAGAAAATAAAATAAATGGTACTGTTATTTAGACCCGTTATCGCAGAGCATTTACCAGCTGTGATAATTCACATACGACTCCTTTTGAACGTTAACACGAGTAAACATTTAAGTGTTTGTCCCTCATCTTTGGCAACTGGAACATATACATTACTTTGAGTGTGCATGTATTCTTCCGTAAATACATCTTAATGATTTTTCCCTACCGTAAAAGATTAGATTTCAAAGAGAGATAGACATATACAGCTTCTATGACCATCTGAAAACCCACTTGATTAATTCATAAGAAAAATATCATTATGCCTTGATATCTGCAATATATTAAAACTGAAAGTGCCGGAAGCTTATTAGAGTTCAAAAATTATCATTTGATCTGATCATGAAGTCAGCCAAATAGAGTACATTGTTAAAAGGTCATTTACAAAGCAATTGCTCTGTCAATGGAGACGTATTATGGGTAACGGAAGTACGATCCATTCTTTATATGGAGATTAATCACTTCATCAAAGTCAAGACCTTTGGAGATGTTAGAATTCTGGGGGTATATTGAATGTACATACATATATGTTTTGTTTAAGGAGCATAGGCAAGGTCATTAAGATTCTTTATATACCTGCCCTGATTGGTAACTCATATTTCAGTGTGATTAAGTCAGATGTGATGGGCAGGGCGAGCCAGAAACTTCCTCGATGCTATTTGGGTAGCTCTACTGTTTATTGCTGGGTTTCATGTGTTTTCCTTTGACATTGAGAACCAGTGCTTACTGGCCCAATCTCAAAGCTTATTGTCATGTTCTTCTCCAGTAATGGCAGCCAATAACCATACACCTTTACATGCAGCCTTCACTTTGCCTTTCATCCCCGTCTGAGTCCTAGTGCTATCACAAGCGACGTCCATAACCAGCTTGTAATATCGTGGCTCGGTCATTGGCTCTGATCAGAGCCAATATCAACAAATAAAGTACTCTAAAATGGTATAATTATCATAATATTTTCCAAAATCAAACATACCCTAGATTATGTTGACGGATAATTGATTTTAGTGTTAAAATGGTATAAATGGTATAAAATTTTCACATAGTTTAAGCTTCTCAAAAGAAAGATACTGAGTCTAACAATAGATTTTCTCTCCCTTTAATCAAGTCACAGTAAATATACTTTATTGCTGCCCTCTACGTTCAACAGATTAAATGTCTAGTATGTATACTATTTTATCAAAATAAATCCCTCTATAATGGAACATGCCTGTCGATAATTACATGTTGAAGGCTTGATAGGATAATAACTTGAGGGGAGCTAATAATCTTCATAGTCTTCAAACAGTGAGAAAAAAATTCACATTTGTAACCGAGCACAAACTAATCACAAATACCAGGAATTTGCAGAATAATGTAAATCCTCAAACCATCTGCAAAAATCTTCATCAATAATTTGTTTTTTCTTATGTTTCTGCTAACAATGGGAAGATCAAAATATCTGCTTCAAATCATCTCTGGTATTAATGAAGCCTAAGAATGGAATATAAATGTGATGTGAATTTCAAACCTTGTGTTTTCTTTGCCGGTGTATCGCGCATTAAGGCGTCATGATAAGCGGCGTGAGGAGAGAACAAAACATATCCTGTATCAGACATGTGAAAAACAATAACAGTACGGTGGACGCTTTTTTCGGCAGGAAACAAACTGAGGTAGACATACTAAGGACTACGGTACATCACCCATGCTCATGCTAAGGACTTTTGTGTGTTACATTTAAATATGTACAAAGTAAGCATTTTTGCAGAGCTGTGTTAATTGATGATGCATAACACTTCAGTGAATCAGGCATCATGGCTCCTTAGGACTGTGTTGCACCAAAGAGTTTGATGTCGTAGACGATTGTACATATCATGGGAATGAAGTATCAAACAGGAGAAATATGTTTCATTTATGTTTCATAAATTCGGACATATATGTTTCATGTGATATTTGGGGCAAATAAGTATCAGATATGGTGGGCTAGGTATACTGTCTGCATGATGATGGGCGGAGTGTGCTGTCTGCATGATGATGGGCGGGCTGTGCTGTCTGTATGATGATGGGCGGGCTGTGCTGTCTGCATGATGATGGGCGGGGTGTGCTGTCTGCATGATGATGGGCGGGCTGTGCTGTCTGTATGATGATGGGCGGGCTGTGCTGTCTGCATGATGATGGGCGGGGTGTGCTGTCTGCATGATGATGGACAGGGTGTGCTGTCTGCATTATGATGGACAGGGTGTGCTGTCTGCATGATGATGGGCGGGGTGTGCTGTTTGCATGATGATGGGTGGGCTGTGCTGTCTGCATGATGATGGGCGGGCTGTGCTGTCTGTATGATGATGGGCGGGCTGTGCTGTCTGCATGATGATGGGCGGGGTGTGCTGTCTGCACGATGATGGACAGGGTGTGCTGTCTGCATGATGATGGACAGGGTGTGCTGTCTGCATGATGATGAGCGGGGTGTGCTGTCTGCATGATGATGGGTGAGGTATGCTGTCTGCATGATGATGGGTGGGCTGTACTGTCTGCATGATGATTGGCTGAGTGTGCTGTCTGCATGATGATGGGCGGGGTGTGCTGTCTACATGATGAGGGTGGGGTGTGCTGTCTGCATGATGATGGGCGGGGTGTTCTGTCTGCATGATGATGGGTAGAGTGTGCTGTCTGCATGATGATGGGCGGGCTGTGTTGTCTGCATGATGATGGGCAGAGTGTGCTGTCTGCATGATGATGGTGGGGTGTGCTGTCTGCATGATGATGGGCGGGGTGTTCTGTCTGCATGATGATGGGCAGAGTGTGCTGTCTGCATGATGATGGGCGGGCTGTGCTGTCTGCATGATGATGGGCGGGCTGTAATGTCTGCATGATGATAGGTGGGCTGTGCTGTCTGTATGATGATGGGCGGGCTGTGCTGTCTGCATGATGATGGGCGGGGTGTGCTGTCTGCATGATGATGGGTGGGGTATGCTGTCTGCATGATGATGGGCGGGGTGTGCTGTCTGCATGATGATGGGTGGGGTATGCTGTCTGCATGATGATGGGTGGGCTGTACTGTCTGCATGATGATTGGCTGAGTGTGCTCTCTGCATGACGATTAAGGCGAGTGGAGGATGATTCTAGAGGAACTGTAAAGCATTATGCATCTCTGATCAAGCTGCTTAATTCTCGGTGACAAATGTCACTTTACTAATCCCCTGATGAGCCTGCAGACACCTCGGATGTCTTACTCCTGGCGTCGTTATGGCAAGGGATCAATCTGATTAAACCCCACTTCCTTATTAATGTGGGGTGTAAATCCGGCCATAATCCCCACCAATCCTGTCCTGTGGCAAGAAATCCCTCCACAAAGGTATACATGGGTAAGTCAAACCAAAATATAATACCCGCAGAAGAGCATTGATCTTAATAATTCAAATATATCCACAAAGCATTTCACCTAAAAGTGTTAGACTCTCAAATATTAATACTTTTATATATCTTTATACATGATGTGGCATGTTAATTTCTTTTAGATCAACCCCAAACATCTTTAATAGTTATAAAAAAATCAAAGGTAAAAACTTGCTTGAGAGAAAGACAGACCAACAAGTGGCTCACCCTCTGTGTTTTGTTGTCACGATTTAGTAGAACATCAGACAATACGAATAGATATGACAGAGAATCTAATGTATCACCGTTTGTACTGTGGAGTGGAGCACTCTCTGTTCATTGCTGACTGCTGTGGTGTTCAATCTTACACTAACAGTTTCTTGTCTAACAAGTATGTTTATAGATGGATGGGGCAGAGGAAAGCTGAGAGGTTTCCTCTTGATAAATAGACAGTGTCTATATTCAAGCCAGATATTTGTATGTCAGCAGTGAAGCAGAGACCTGATCTTTGGTATGTCGAGAAAAGTGGTATGACAGGGTCTAGGAACTAGGATACTAAGGACCTCAGCAAGGACATCACAGCAGAGTGTGACAGAAAGGACATCACAGCAGAGTGTGACAGCAAGGACATCACAGCAGAGTGTGACAGCAAGGACATCACAGCAGAGTGTGACAGCAAGGACCTCACAGCAGAGTGTGACAGCAAGGACATCACATCAGAGTGTGACAGCAAGGACATCACAGCAGAGTGTGAAAGCAAGGACCTCACAGCAGAGAGTAGTAGCAAGGACCTCACAGCAGAGTGTGACAGCAAGGACCTCACAGCAGAGTGTGACAGCAAGGACCTCACAGCAGAGTGTGACAGCAAGGACCTCACAGCAGAGTGTGACAGCAAGGACATCACATCAGAGTGTGACAGCAAGGACCTCACAGCAGAGTGTGACAGCAAGGACCTCACAGCAGAGTATGACAGCAAGGACATCACAGCAGAGTGTGACAGCAAGGACATCACAGCAGAGTGTGACAGCAAGGACATCACAGCAGAGTGTGAGAGTAGTAGCAAGCTGGTCACATCTTTCCCTCCCCTCCCTTTGGTCCTTTCTAACTTCACTTCATCATTTTTATTTTCTACCCCTAACTGAAATATTTTATTGTAAAAATAGCTGTATGCATATTTTCATTTTGTATATATTCAAATGTATAAATATATATATATAAATATACATACAGAAATAACATCATTTTTGACCACAAACAAATATGTACGGAAAGTCATGATGTGTCCATATATCATGTACATACCTTTTTTTCGTTTGTCGCAAGGATGTGGTATATATTACATATCTTACATTTAGTATTAGGAACACGGCGCGCTTATGGCTGGCGGATTTCTGCGATACATTAAGACCCTGATGGAAAAGGCGGATTTGGAACGTCAGAAACCTGCAGAAGGGTTATATTTACTCATATGGGACAGATCGGCGTGATTAGGAGATATTTGACTATGAGCCCAGACAGAGTGGGTATGGGTGGATGTATCTTCCCATCTCTATGGAGACTATATACCTCCCAGCTCCAACCCACCAGCCACAATTAATCACTTTATGGGGGTCCTAATCAACTATAAATCCCAATAAAACCCCTCGGCACTATTCCTCTTAAATAAGGGGTAAATAGGAGTGACCTCTCCAAACTGTAACTGACCACATGTTATAAATGTATATATATATATATATACATATACACATAGAGGATACTTTGTCCCGACTGTACCAGAATATGAGACAGTGTGTGACATGATTTTACAGAATTAGTTTTAAATTTGAGCACGGACGACGAGTCATTATCATAAAAATAGAGAGAATCTCTGTATCTTATAAGAATTCATGGTGACATAGCAAGTCCTCTAACGTCACTATTGACTATGCTGACACACAGAACTGGTGATAAAAGTGGCATTATACCAGTGAAGAAACCATACTTCATTCTCTGCACAGCTCCCGATGAGACCCATCGTGAGGGTCATCGCAAGGACAGAATGTTATCTCCATGCTGTTATGCCCCAGTATAGGCTACCTTCATGCTGCTATGTCCCAATATAAGTTACCTCCTTGCTGCTATGTCCCAATATAAGTTACCTCCATGCTGCTATGTCCCAATATAAGTTACCTCCTTGCTGCTATGTCCCAATATAAGTTACCTCCATGCTGCTATGTCCCAATATAAGTTACCTCCTTGCTGCTATGTCCCAATATAAGTTACTTCCATGCTGCTGTGTCCCAATATAAGCTACTTCCATGCTGCTGTGTCCCAATATAAGTTACCTCCATGCTGCTGTGTCCCAATATAAGTTACCTCCTTGCAGCTATGTCCCAATATAAGCTACCTCCATGCTGATATGTCCCAATATAAGTTACCTCCATGCTGCTGTGTCCCAATATAAGCTACTTCCATGCTGCTGTGTCCCAATATAAGCTACTTCCATGCTGCTGTGTCCCAATATAAGTAACCTCCATGCTGCTGTGTCCCAATATAAGTTACCTCCTTGCTGCTGTGTCCCAATATAAGTTACCTCCATGCTGCTATGCCCCAATATAAGTTACCTCCATGCTGCTATGTCCCAGAATAAGTTACCTCCATGCTGTTTATGTGTCCCAATATAAGCTACCTCCTTGTTGCTATGTCCCAATGTAAGCTACTTCCATGCTGCTGTGTCCCAATATAAGTTACCTCCATGCTGCTGTGTCCCAATATAAGTTACCTCCTTGCAGCTATGTCCCAATATAAGCTACCTCCATGCTGATATGTCCCAATATAAGTTACCTCCATGCTGCTGTGTCCCAATATAAGTTACCTCCATGCTGCTATGTCCCAATATAAATTACCTCCAAGCTGCTATGTCCCAATATAAGTTACCTCCATGCTATTATGCCCCAAAACAAATTACCTCCATGCTGCTTGTATGTCGCAATCTAAGATAACTCATTGCTACAGTGTCCCAATATAAGTTAACTCCATGATACTATTTCACAGTTTAAATTTCAATATACAGCACATGTTGCTTCCCTGCTTAATGCCTCTTAATGACTCTTAATGACCTTCGTGTCATTTATGTCTATTACCGTTATTTCCATGCTACTATGTTTGCCTATTTCTGTGTATTTTTATGTGTTTCTGTGTCTTGGTCTATCCCCTTTGTGCAATTTTGTCCTGAACTAGGTTACCACTTTATCTCTGTCTAAGTTGAAATAATTGGTATGGATCAGTACGCATTATCACCACCATGTTAAGGTCAAGGTCAGTATGGGTTATCCCCACTATGACCACCAAGGTATCCTTTGCTCAGTCTAGTAACCATGACTACTTCAATGCCTTTGAGGATGACTGTTGACAGGCATGACTGATACACCTCTGGGCTGAGTGAGCGATGGCTTGGCCGAGTGGCTGGGCGGCGGCGGCGGCGGCGGCGGGAGAGGGTGCTGAGCCGATGGTTTGTGACCTGTGGTGTATGAGATGCGGTAATCCCTGTAAGGGCCGTGTGCTGATGGATTACAAGCCAAATAGGCATCACCTGGCGATCCTCTGCCTCTCACCTTCATAACACTCCAGCCTGGTGATTAACAACCTCCCTCTTCACACTCAAGCAATCGCCTCACTCCCATATAAGATTTATTCCACATGAATACCACTTTTCTACTTATTCTGAACGATTTCTGCAAATGTATTAACAAAGCTAAGACAATTGAATAGATAGAATCAATCTATCGGCACAAATGAGTCCTGGGAGAGGAAAGGGCGTTGGTTTGCTATCGCTTACCATTTGACTTGTTGGTGTAGAGGAAAGCGCATGCGCACAGTAAGGTCATAAACACTTCCGCCACCCCATTCCAACTGTGCGCAGCTCGCAACACCAGAAAATGTGATAATTTGAGTGTCTTAGGACCAGTGGGTGGGAGGATCCCGAGCAGCCATCAGATTGAGGTATGACCTCCCTGCAAGCCTCCGCCATCATCATACACTACGGAATAAGACTTTGCAGCGACATCTTTGCTTTCTGCCTATGGCGTAATCGGCCTCAAACCTTCGTGCTACGTCAAGCCGCATCAACCCTTCAGTGGCCATCCATTAAACCTGCTCAATTTGTGTAAAATCATTTACTTCATTAGTTTCTAGGGGGCCATTCGTCCTTCCTGGCCAGGGAGAAGGCATTTCATCATGCAAGCCAGGTCTAAATAGCAAAGAGAAGAACAGGGCGATCCCGAAAGTGGTTGTATTTGTTCGATTTGTTTTGCCTCGACACGTTTTACTTGACAATGAGGAACTCATTTTCAGCATCAATTATCGCCCAATTTGTACTTATACTGAACAAGGAAGAAAGACAATCTCGTGTCGATAAATGGCAATAGTTTGTAAAAGAATGCATCACGAGTGGGGTGATTACATGTCATAGCCCTCCACCTGGGTAAAAACCCGCGTGAACCATCTATTATTTAAAGTCCAGTTTGTGTTTTTTGATTCCCAGTTAGGTGTGTGCAAGGGACGGTCCCTGACACCTCCTCACCAAGCTTTCCCCGCCGAGACCTCACTGCCATCCGCAGCACCATCAACAGGCTACACTCATAAATAAAACACACCACCATAAGTAATATATTGTTCTCAAGTTAATTTGTTTTCCAGTTGGTGGCTGTGTACGTCTGTTTTAGTTGAGCTTAGACGAGACATAGAGGTAAGACATCACAGAACTAGTGCCTGACCTATGCCAATATGGTTGCGATAAGTCCCACCCAAAGGGACATAGATATATAAGACTATGCTGAGCCACACAAGGGCAGCAGTATGTTTAGTGGGGTCCTACATGCAAACACCACCTCTAGGTAGTTTGGGCATCATCAGTGTCTGTTCGGTCTGATTTGTAACAGCACTTATTTTGTGTACTCTTGTCTGCATTCGTCTAAAGGTCGAAAAAGGAGACCTCCAGATTCACCTCAGTGACAGAGCACGCTGAGAAGTCAGACCTTACTTTTGTTAGTAACACCAATTTAGGGTGATATTGTGTGCATTACTGCTTGAGAAGGGATCAATGTCTTCACTCCTAAAGAACCATTTGATGTTAGAAAAACCTCTTACTGTATGGTAGGGTAGCTTTTTTCTTGACTGACCCATCACGTGATGAATGCCGCCTATCGACTCCTTCTACACATAGCCACAGGGTAATGTTGTGTCATGATCAAAGGGAATACAAATTTGCAACATATATCTTTCTTGTAGATATCTGTGAAGTCAGATCAGAGTAGGGCATTACAAATGTGGGTCACTTCTCAACCTCCAAAGGCATGCTTAACATCAGGGTCATGATATATCAGTATGTGGTGGATCTAAGGGAGGAGCACATCATTTTGATCATGTGACCTGCTCCACAATAGGCGCCCAGTACCCAAGATACTGCCGGCAATCAGTTATGAACATATATGTGCATTTGGGCAAATGTATGTATCATCATCTGTTATGCGAATCCTGACTTGGCAATGCACAGCGGCTGCTGAAGTCAGCTATCCTAATCTTATTCATTTTTAATGTTATCTGAGCACTGTGAGTTCTTTTAACAGAGAATATATTTTGAACCAAAAAATAAACACAGACAGTGGTTGGTAACAAGATTGAATATCTTATTATAGATATAATGAGTTCCGGTTCCGCTATGTAGCGTAGATAGATGTTATCAGGAATATGAAGGCAGCGGCTCATGTACATTGACTACACTGCAACTTGGTCTCTATAGTACAACTGTTGTTTTGTCTGTAGTATCGATAAAGGCTGTTTTTGTTGTATGAGTTATTCGTCACCTTGGACTTGTTAAAACAGGATGTAGGCACTCTGTAAAGGCAGCCTGCATTGTGCCCTGACTTACACCTGCGGTACGCTCCAGCTTTAAACATCTTCATCCCAAGTCATATCTAACAAACCACAATGTCAATATCTCATAAATATCTGTGGTGCTGGGCTCAGAATCTTGCAAAAATGGAAGTAACCTATCTCTGGCAGCATGCAAAATGTTCCCTATGCTGCCCATGATAAGCGGCTGATTGTGGGTCATTCTGGAAGCTGCTTCTGAGCCTGATTCACTTTCATTGTGCCTTATTTTGGAATCATTCATTTTAAAGATTGCCTCAGTAAAAACATAGATCCACAGATAGCATAGTCTGATGGCTGAAATCAAAGTCCGAGTCATGCAATGTCTCAATATGTCGTAAAATGGAAAGAAAAAACACATGTTCCTTTATGATTAGTACCTTGCAGATTACTCTTATTTTGTAATAAATATAAAAACGATATGTACCATTATGTCATATACATCAAATATTATATTTGAAACATGATTTTCAGAATACACAAGGTACAGATATGTGGACATAATGTTAGGAATGTCACTTCTAATAGAAATGGGAAAGTTCAAAGCAAGGAAATACTATATATACAGATAAGAACTGGTCAATTACTTGGCTGTAATGCATGTCTTAGACAAGACATATCAATGCATGAAAGGGAGTTAATTTGCTCCCTGAACAAATGAATAAACATCACTCTGGTAAGATTATGCATATGTACAGTTTGAGATACTAACCAAGGTTGGTTTGTTTATAAAATGCTTTTGTTTGGTCTTAGAGCTGAAATATAACTTGCCATATGATATTATTGAATACCATTTGGCAAGTTATATTTGGCAAGCTGTAAGAAAACATATAGATCCTAAACTTGTGATCTGCTATTTCATGAGTGTTTTTCTTTCTGTTTGATATTGGTGTGATTCTTGTAAATCACGACATGAGACTGTGCAATGTTTGTGCATAATGTATGAGGAAAGTGTGAATATTAGAAGCAAACAGTCTGTAAAAGCAAGGCTGACTTCACACCTAATGTGCTCCTAGGTTAAGGCAGGCTACATGCGGTGTGCCCACATCATGACTGATACTCCAACCAAGAAAACCAGATATATATAAGTCTTCCCATAAGTCCTTTACTTCTTTAAAGCTTAAAATGATTCACAACACAACACGCAACGGACTCTGGAGCTCTTATTTGCCTTTTCTTCCAAGAAAAGTGGTTTAATTCCCATTTGCTGATCTATCTGTTAGTATTTGTTTTCTAGAAACAAAACATATGCCAATGGATATCCTTTACCTCATGTATAAATGTCTCCAGTTGATTTTCTTCTAAGTAACTCACGTAGATTGCGTTGCAATTCAGATTTTGCCGTGCCTCCCAGAAAAGAAAGCGTCAGATCTTTTATTTAAACTCCTTCTCAAGAACACTGTAAATCTCTTAGCCTGGGTTATCCACAACAGATGGCCTCGGATATCAATCACCATTAAAAGCAGCCATTTCTTAGCGGATTATCATTATATACCCCTGCTCTCCCAGACCTTGCATATAAGAGGCATTGTATAGATACTCCCCAATTCTAGTTCTCACAATGGTATTCTCATATTTTGCCCGATCATCTACCCATTCCAAATAACTAATAGCCAGAGAAAGACATTTTACCAAAGAATAATCACAAATATGCGATAAACTCCTAAATCTATTTTCTTTGTAAAGAATATTGCCTTATTCATCTTGTTGAGTTTGGCACAAAGCATTTCAAGCGCAAGGGATAAATACAGTCAATAAGCTATAACTTCATCTTGTATATGTGTCCATATTGCATGCTGATGCACAGACAGAGCTTAGCAAATACTCCACTATATCAAAACAGTTGATACATTAACTCAGGCTCAATCAAAGCTATTATATCTCATGACGCATATAAAAAGAAGGGAGACCTCAGACTGGACACAGGGGATACCTGGATAAAGGATAATCGTTATATTACAGGATATATCCTGTCTGCAATATAACAGCCTAAATAACACATCCTCGCTTTACTGATACAGCCAATAGAACGATCTATTCTGCTCCAAGCAATTTCCTTTGACAAGAATGTACTTTTCGATTTATCCGCTTTGTATAGTCTCTTTGAAAGAAAATAAGATAGAGAAAGTTTATGTTATATGTATATATATATATACTTGTTGTTTGCTCTGTTGAATATAGTATTGGTTATATCTCACTTTTCAAATCTCCTGGAGAAAATAGTTGATGATAAATATTTCCACCTTCTAAACAGCACCAAAACATTATGTCAACGTGGAATAACTGTGTTTACAAATTGTACATCAATTTACACACATACCTAAAAAGATTGCTTCAGCCTTTTGAACGCTAAATTTGGTTAGAATTCTGTTTATTAAAGAATTGTTCAAATGGATCTCCTGTTTATTTAGATGCTTTATATTTCACGATAATCCTGTTTTAGATAGAGTTTACATTGTTTGTGTTAGCATTGTTTGAATAATGGTTTGTTTCGCAGAACAATGTTGTGCATTGTAAAATTACATAATAATCAAACAATAAAAAACGGTTTCTCCTGCCATCTTATTCAGACTCGCCGGCAATGATGATGCTGGTATGTCGTGTCTCCTTGGCCTCTCCGACCTCAGATCACTTCTAGCTCTTCTCTTAATGGCATTATCTACGGGGTAATGTGTCAGACATGATCCTATTTACAAAGTTTCAATGTTCGCGTTTTAACGTCAAATTTGTCTAAAATGCTCAAAATGTGCAGACGTTTCCGCAAGACATTCAGTTCAAGTTAATATTTTTGGCATAAATAGCTTGGTACAAGTCAATGATTTGTTTTTTCCAATAAATGTGCACACATCATGTACTTGAGTTTAAGAATTGTAATTGTGTGACCCTATTATTCACTTATTAGTGACCCTATTAGTCACTTATTAGTGACCCTATTAGTCACTTATTAGTGACCATTTAGTCACTAATTAGTGACCCTATTATTCACTTATTAGTGACCCTATTAGTCACTTATTAGTGACCCTATTAATCACTTATTAGTGACCCTATTATTCACTTATTAGTGACCCTATTATTCACTTATTAGTGACCCTATTAGTCACTTATAAGTTACCCTACTACTCACTTATTAATGATCCTATTAGTCACTTGCTGAAATATCTCTTACCGTGGGACTTTCATAAAATAATTTTTTGTGCACAAATAATCATTCAGTGCATAAACAATCATCTAATTTCTTCAATGGTAAGTTGCCACGTTATCTTCCACTCACACATTTGCATATCATCTACATATCCCCATTAACATATACATAACACCAACAGTGCTATGTACACTGATCACATGTGTTCCTGTGTAGTCATTCCCTGGTGAGATGCCACTCACTCAGTAACATTCTACCAATGTTGCAGCAATCTGTAGTCAGGATTTACCCAGCCTGAGTAGTAGCAGATCCAGTGTAAAACAGGTATGACATTTGAATGTATAGAGCAAGTCTCTGACCTCGATGGTAATGATATATCTTAGTTGTCTCAGCTGTCTCGTTAAGGTAATTTGACACTACACTGCTAATGTGTGCTTAGCTCTGGCGTTATGAATCATCCCATCTTGCCATTTATAGTCCTCAGCTATATCTCCTCAATGAAATATATCTGATATGGACCATGTCATCACGCTGAGTAATAATGTTCAGGAGAGCTACAGGATGGTTTAGCCAGCTTAATATATTAGACATCTTGTAATGCTCAATCCAGAATGACATTGTTAGCATGATATTAATCGTAGGCTGAAGATAAACCGACCTCAGACATTAATATTTGATATTCATTCATTCTTGTTAACCCATATCAGAGTAGAAACTATGGTTTAGATATAATCTTTAAGCAGTATGGAAAGAGATAATAGTGGTTTGTTCACTCGTAAGTGATAAAGGGGACTATTTTTATCTCCAACAAAGAAAACAACAGTGGTCGTGATAAAGGGAACTATTTTTATCTCCAACAAAGAAAACAACAGTGGTCGTGTCCACTTGTCTCAAGGCTAATATAGGGCATTATGGTTAGATTAAGCAGGGTTAATTCAGGAAGTGGCGTTTGCTGCCAATGCTAGTGATGGAGGCAACTTTTGTGTCAATATTCCAAAGCAGCGCCACACAGCGGACATTGGTGTCATTGGCCTGGTTAGTCATTACTGTTGTCTTTGGGCTTTCTCCTTGGCATTGCTCACCGCTGAGCACACACCGCTGACGGCCACTTTGACCTTTTCAGCAGATGTGTGCCTGGAGGTAAAAGGCACAACTCTGAGCAACTCTGTGATCTCCATTACTTGGCCTGGCTACTACACAAATATATTGATATATCCCATCCATTTTGACGTCACGGACCTTCGCTATCACAATAAGGTGTGTCCAACGTGTTGTTCAATTTCTGCTATACCTTAGGGGTTAGAGAAGGTCACTGAGAAGGGTAAGGCCCTTGGGAGGGAGTGTGACCTCGGAGACTGGGTGTGACCTCTGGTGGAGGAAGGCGCCCTCTGGGGACTGGTGAGTGTTGTCTATGCTCACAGCCTAGGGTGCCACATTGATTGACATAGCTTAGGCGAGATCAGCAGATCAGCCAGTACTCCTCTCCTCATGTATCAGACATTGTCTACATTTGCTATCTAGATTGGCCGCTCGCTGACACGTCTCTGATGGCTGATATGGACCCTATAGACTATCTATAGATGCCCCCTGCCCAGGCCCTCCATCCACACATGCTTCACTGAACACTCACAATGGCTAACCCTTCTCATCTCAAATCTCCATCATCCAAACCCTTACACATCTCCACGATATCCAGGCCTTGATTTGGAATAGAGCGACGCAAATTGTACTCAAAACTCAGACGCATAGAATTTCATTCACCTCAAATGTTGTTTTTTTTATGTCTTTTGTTAATCATATTATCATATCCTTTTGTATAATAAGCTTTTATATCAGATTTTAGCGCAACATCCCTCCGCTCACAGGACTAAGCATGTATTCGTCCTAAGGGAGTTGTCCCTAATATACTGCCAGCGTTCCCCGTCCAGAGTTCGTCCGTGTAACCCTCCAGCCAGCAAGCCCCCGCCCCCCGACTGAAGCGTTCATAACCCGGACTCACTTTTACATTTTTCTTTTTTCCTAACATCGCGTGTCAACATCCGATAATATCACCAGGGTTAATATAAAAACTTCTCAGATAACTGCTTCATTTTGAATCAATTTAAAGACAACGGATTTTCATTTATTGTTGATTTCATATCCATGTTGGAAATAAATGTTGTCCAAGATACAAAGAAGGAAACTTTGTATCTGTATCATCAAGATATGAATACCACGCAATTCATACGATGTGATCAGTTAGTTTCCGTGCATCGGCGAGAGTGTAAGACAATCGTCAGCGAGGCCACCAGCGTGAATGAACAGCTTACTAAACTATAACAGATAAAAATGAACTATTAAAGATAAACAAATCATTGAAAATGTATTCATGGCTTAGTCTTGTGTTCAACCTTTGAGGATTTCCGATAAATGTTTTGTAGTTCCCTTGTCTCTTAACGTCAGCATTTGTCTGTTTAGCGTACAGAGCACTTAAGTTGGTGCAAAATAGCGACAATATATGTAGCATAAACGGCTATCGTGACGCCCATCACGATTTATGGGCGGCGTTAGCATACACATTGCCATCTTTATTGTGCACATTGTTTCCTTGTTGATGCCTTAAGAGCGATAAAGGAGGTACGCTGGCCCCTTGTACCCTACAAAAAGTGAATATGATGCAAGCTGCTCCAGACAAAAACATCTCATTTATGGCATCATGCAATTCTTGCCTAGTTAGACTCTGTCTCCCAATCCTAGCATGATACAATTATAGCCCTATGATTGTCCGTGTCTCCCAATCCGTACATGCCTCCTAATCCTAGCATGGCACAATTATAGCCCTATGATTGTCCGTGTCTCCCAATCCGTACATGTCTCCTAATCCTAGCATGATGCAATTATAGCCCTATGATTGTCCGTGTCTCCCAATCCGTACATGTCTCCTAATCCTAGCATGATGCAATTATAGCCCTATGATTGTCCGTGTCTCCCAATCCGTACATGTCTCCTAATCCTAGCATGATGCAATTATTGTCCTTGTAGTTGTCCGTGTCTCCCAACCCAAGCATGATGCAATTATTGTCCTTGTAGTTGTCCGTGTCTGCCAACCCAAGCATGATGCAATTATTGTCCCTGTAATTGTCCGTGTCCCCCAACCCTAGCATGATGCAATTATTGTCCCTGTAATTGTCCGTGTCTCCCAACCCTAGCATGATGCAATTATTGTCCTTGTAGTTGTCCGTGTCTCCCAATCCTAGCATGATGCAATTATTGTCCCTGTAATTGTCCGTGTCTCCCAACCCAAGCATGATGCAATTATTGTCCTTATAGTTGTCCGTGTCTCCCAATCCTAGCATGATGCAATTATTGTCCTTGTAGTTGTCCGTGTCTCCCAATCCTAGCATGATGCAATTATTGCTCTATGATTGTCCATGTTTCCTAATCCTAGTATGGTGCAGTTCCTATAATAATGCAATTAAAACCCTCAGAATGTCTGCATTACCACATTATCAGAATTGTGCATAAATCTCTAAAATTAGTTTATATCGCTCAAGAGGTGTGTATGATACAAAAAACTGGTTTCGGTCTTCTGCAATGGAATATAGAATATCTAACTGACATTTTGTCAGGCAATTTTCTACTTAAACACAAGTGCTAATACAAATAAAGACCAGGTCAGGTGACAAATGTCCTTGATGAATTTCACTGATAGTTTGAAGTTTGATATTTTCTCCTCCTCATCTATTCACCATAAGAATGTAAGATTGCCGGTTCTGGTTTAGCCCTGAGCATTAAGCCGAGTTTGATGTCTGGTGTGGAGGCGGCGTGGAGCAGGGAGAATGTCTCGGCGGTGTCACCTGGCCGGGCCTACTAAATCAGGGCCTGTCTCGCTTGGTGTGAGGCAAGGAGGAGCGCTTAGACCCACTAATCCCGCTCTGTCTACGGCTACCTACCATTGAGCGCCGGGGAAGCTTACCTAGGCGTCACGCCTTGGCCCCGATGACAGTGTAATGTCTTACTGATGACCCGCCTATTGTTCTACCATCCCCCCATACAATATATAACAGCGCTACTAAGATTTACCCGCTGCAAAGCGAACCATTCCCAATGTGTTTCTCTCCTGTCCTGGCTCCATGACTGTAATCAAGTTATTAAGAGACAGACACCATCCGCCTCCATCATTGCATAGATTTGGCAGATGATCACATCAGATAATTCCATTGTGTATTTATTTAAATACAGTTATTGACTTTTGAAACGCACTTATTGAGTGTTCTCTCATGTCATAAAGTATTATAAGTAGTATGGGGTGTCCCAGGCTGTTAAAGCCTGTTCATAGCAATGTGATTATGCTCTGCCAATATAGTTGGACTCCATCGCCAAACATGATGTAATCCATGCTATACTGATTATAAGGAAAAACACCGTCTTGCTAGATCAATCAAAATATTTTCAAGAGATTCGTATGCACAATGAACTCTCAATCTATAAGATTTGATATGCAAATGAAGATTTCTTCAAATCAATCAGAAAAATACAGACCTAGATTTGTCCTAAAATAACATCTATCTCCCTCCGAGGAGAGTGAAATATTCACACTGCTGTTACTAGTATAGTTGTTCAGGCAGCTATAGATCAGGATTGGCTATTTCCATATCTCTTGTATCTGCAAGGTATATCAACTCAAAACATCAAATACTTTTTGATGATGCACCGACCATTTGTATGGAAAATGGCCTTGTATGGACACATCAATTACCGCTATATATGATGCCACACTCCACGGTGGCTGCAATACTGCCATATCCCAGCGTGGAGGGTGGCGGACACCAGTGCACATAGCAAAATTTTAAAACTTGCTGTAACATAATATCAAAAGATAATTAATATAAATCTATCACTTCTTTAAGCCTCTTATTTTCGAATCGACGAAGGAAACCATAAAAAATCATCAAAAATAGCAATATATCAAGCAAACATTCAAATGTGTAATTTATTTCTTCAAAGCAGAACCAAGTGTAAGCAATTGCCTCATGTGGCAAATTCTGGAGGCAAGGATAATCCAATAAATCAATGGATTAATGATTAGAGTGTGCCTGTATGACATTATTATATTGGCAATTGTTCCCTCAGAATTGATATATTCTTCAGAGGGATTGCTATGGTGCGGTGGTCACTCGCCCCTACCTATCGCAGATAATTGACAAGTACAATACCATAGGCATGAAGCTTTCAATGTTCAAGAAGACACAATTTTCTGCAAGAAGGCTCTGAAGTCACAATTTAGTTAATGGTCAGCACCGGGGCCTTGGGCTACAATGGGCCTGCCTCGTTCCCCCACTTGCAAGATTTTATGTGTAATACTCATGTGAAGGATTGTATTATCACAATGTGCTCGCTGCGTGGCTGGCCACTCCATTTTTGTGGGGCCATTTCAGGAAATATAACACAGATTGACGTGGGAGAATATAGGAATTGTGTACCATAGACATGCATGGTTTTCAAATTAAGACCGCCAATAAAATGTGTGATTTAAGCAATGGTGTGCCCTGAGCAGTCACATTGGTGCACCCACTGTGGGCCACCCAGCCCCTCTTATGCCACCACTGACTCTAATGTAATTGGCCTGGCCAGCAGGACCTCTCCCAGATTACACCCGCTGCAGCTATATACCTCGTGGTCAGTCCAGTCTGGGCTTGGTAACCTGGCTTTTTGTACACAGTCCATATAACTTATGGAGAAAGTGTTCTAAAGGCTCTATGGACCACCATGTTGACGTTGAAGATAAGACGTAAGAGTCACGTGGACATTGTTGGCGAATCAAGCGTGACCAGGCGTTCACGTGATGATTTCACGAGACTGTGTTTGGTTTCCCAGCGCATATTGGCATCCACTCCCCCCTTAGTGGTATGGTACCTTGACACCTACATTATCTATCAAATTTATTGAGCTCTACCGCTGTCTCTGCCAAGTTCTATATGACATATCCTCCCTTCAAATGACTTCAAATAACAAGCAAAAGCCAGATATTGGGGACATTGGTGGCTGTGACTCATACAAAAAATCGGCAGTAGAAATATGAGAAGATGTGATTGGTTCAGGTGCAACCTATCCCAGGATTGCCTGCTAACATGGTGAAGCTCAGATATATATTTGCTGACACAAATCATCCTGTGTTTCATGTCATCTTGAATACACACACAACTCTTTCACTGTTTTAAATAGCCCAGGTAATAACACACACTAACCATCACAACATACCCTGAGTTTCACATTATTTAGTTTAAAAGACCCAAATCATTGTGTTTTTTTCTTTCATATTATCTAATTATCTAGATTGCATGCACAAAATATCCCCTGTTTCACATTATCTAGGTAACGATACCGATTAGTGTGTCTTTCATTACATCTAGGTTAAATACACATCTGAGTAGCATGTATAGGCCAATGTTTATTACATAGATTCATTTTACAGACACAACTCTATTTTATTTCCTCTAAGCAACATACCTATGTCATTGTTTTTTACATATGATAGTATCTAGATTAAATACACAAATTATCATTTGTTTCACCTTTTCTAGATAACAGACCCAAATTATTGTGTGTTTCATAGATTGAAGTAACAGATACAACTCATTCTGGCATAAATCACCCAGTGTTTTATATTATCTGGGCAAGCGGTTATGTTTACAACTCAAACTAGTCATATATAGTTATTTCCTTCGTGCATTACATCCGTATACTGTCCATATGTATCTATTATTACGGATATTAGCCGCGGGAGAGCACAGGAAGAACGAATGTGGTCACCACCGACCGGACTGACGCTCGCCCCGGTGCCAGATTGACTCGGTAACTTTTGATAGGGTCTGGTTGCATGGTCGTCATCCCCTTATTTCCTTACTGTCAACGCCGACCTTAAGAGAGCTGGCTGGGGACATGCTAAGAATGACCAACAGGCAATGAGTTTACCTTGCCTATTGACCACCTCATACTTGACCACACTGACCATGTCCGGACACAATTTGCATTTGAGTTCTATTCCTGTTCTCTGCCTGTGTGATAATGCCTAGGAAATAGATAACCACAAGGCCAATTCAAACTGTTTAGTCTGAGAGGCACATTTGAGCAATATTGCTTTAGAACTAACATCCACTGAGAGCGTAGAATATTCACCTTGGTCTGTAAAGCAAAAGGTTTGTTTTTTGTTTGACGTTTCATGTGATCTTGGCATCCCTTATATGATAAGAGGCAGGACAGATGATTGGTTTTCACACAGTAATTACAAGGCAGCAACAATAATGAGAAGCAACTTACCATTAGTTTGTGACACAGATCCCAGGATACACCATAACATGGACGGAGCACCGCATCACATTCACGATATAGTCAGTAGAACCGCGGTGGCACCAGCTTGTCCCTGAGGAGAGGGTGTGAGACAGGGTGCTGTACTGGGACCCTGTTTATGTCTCTATGGTGGAAGTAACAATCCCAAGGGTTGGTAAGCCTTGCACTGCCACCCCGCCGTCCTGCTGCCGACTGATAGGATAGTATGGCAATGGTGGGAAGCCGGAGAAGGAGACAGACACCGATCTCCTGTGTGGGGATCACAAGCACACTGCAGCTCCTGCCTTCATTCTACACTGCCAGTCTTGCCTGCGTACCGCCGTACTCCAATCTGCCTCACCCAATAACACATAAGCAGTGGTCAGGAATGGCCACTGCACGCTAAGCCACCCTCAGCAAGTTGTCCACTTTGCTCAAACATCAAACGCCGATTCGCATCACCCCCGTCTAGCTACGACATACAATTAGACCCCTTGAAAAGATTCATCGATTCGCCAATACAAATAACATTTGACGAAGGGCTAGTTTGGGGATAGGATCAGGGTGATCTAAAGGGACAATTTTGATTAATGTCAGCAAATTCTCTCATCAGCATATTGATACGATTCTGTAGCTAGTGGTTGGCTGCTCCCCCCCAGATATGGGTCTTATCCCGGTATACCCGTCCCCCACCATCACCAGGGCTTATGTCCATACTTGTAGCTTCTCCAACCTCGCCCATCAATATGAAATTGAATAATTGCACTCACGATGAGTGTCTCACACCTCTGGCTATGTGTGAAGAACCCCACAGATGGTTTGCTCCCACTAATACACAAGTGTACACACTGAAAAAAAACTCATCTATATCTTCAGTCTGAACAGCGTGGGCGACCTTCTCTGCAAACAGGAAGTAGAAGGTCACAGCATTGTCACATGACCGAATATGTCCCGGAAGTGCAGTCTAAGGACAGCTTATCATTGCGCATGCGCATAGAAAGTGTGACAGGAGAGGAGGTATGAGTGGCAGGTCTTGTTACAAAGCCTGGCACTGTTTAGTTTTTAGAGATTACGTCACAGCAAGGCATCAATATGTCCACAACCTCAATAACATTACCTGGTTTTTTATTTGTTTCTTTTTGGCATGGAAAGACATTATCAAATAATAAATCACTTCAGACGTAAAAAGACATATATAGGGGAAAGGGGAGTGTTTATTATCCCCGGAGTTCTTCTACACCAGTTCAATATAGTGAGCATGAGGAAAAATAATGATTTGTCCCCCTTTATATTATTCATTAGCAAACCTAGCTTGAGTGATCTGTCTTTGTTAAGTTGCATTGAGCATGTGTTTGTGACAATGGAGACGGGAATACTCTTACATTTAATAAATCAAACTGTAAGAAGGAATAATCGGCGTAGTTAGCCTCGATCACAAACATTAAATTAATTGAGTATTGTTAAAGAAACAATATGAAAATAAACGGACATTGGAGAATAATCATCTTGCTCGTGTTTGTCGTGTATTTGCTTCATCTTCCAAATTAAGGGTATATATATACATATATATATATATTGTAAGAAAAATAGTATACAGATGTAAGTGGCTTTTACGGGTTCTCTAAAGCAAAAACTAGGTCACTTTATTATTGTTTTCAAAATCTGTTTGCCGTTTGCCTTATCATGCGGTATTCTCATGAACACGTTTCACCGACACGCTATATTGTATCTTAGCAAGGACACTGTATGTTGATAACATAAAACATATTGCCATTGATTTTGTTTATTATGATTTTTTGAAACACTATTGATTGATCCATCCTGACTGAACTTATATTGGATAATCATTTTAGATTTTAAATTCGTAGTATTTTAAACCATAGTATTGAGATTAGGATTATTGTTTAGTGTTTTTTTTTAATCACAACTATAGCAACACACATACGCATTTAAGTGTTCTTTGTTAATCGCCATCGAGAGGTGTTCCATCGGATAAAGCAGTTGTGTGCCACTCAAAGGGCAAGCAGTGAACGAGTGAAAGTTATAACAGAGACAATGTTTTCAGAGAGGGCATCATATCCAGTCATCAGGAGGACCTCTTATACATTTACGTATATTAAGGTGTTTCAAATTTGAGACAAATATGACGTTTCATTTGACACACATTAATTTGTAATGTCTGGGCAGTACAATGACTATAGAACTGACCTGTGTACTGGGTTTTACGACCTAATCTTAGGGCTTTCCCCAATGCCTATGACAAATATGAAATGTATGCTTATTCTTGTGACATTCCTATTCCTCAATGTTAACTTGTGCACTTAGCAAACGAATACTAAAAAGGTGAGTCAAAAAATGCCCTTAATGGGGTAACCTCATTAGGTGAGTACAAGGCGTGTAAATGTTGTGAGCACATAGACAACAGGTGGTACAGATCAGAAACATTTGGAAGAAAATTACACCTGAGGAGTGTCAATCAAGTTTTACAATTTATCACTCATTACTGTTAACCTAACAAAATGTTATGCCATCTCATCATTCTGTATGTTAAATTGCTATGTTACGTAGAAATCTTTAACTGTTTTCATTCGTAATTGAAACATATACTTGACAAGGAAAATGATGCAGAGTATACCTTTTCCAATGAAAAACATTTCTCTCATTTGATTTTGAGGTCTAGTGGTAACCTCGCTGGGGTCACGTCCAGGAATGGGTTACCTGGGCTGAGTACCGGTGACGCCGGGTTTGCTGTGTCGGTGACGGTGACGGTAGACCTACCCTCTGGTGGCATGCATGCTGCGGCTCCCAGTGGCTGGCTGGACTCGCCAGTGGTCCCCTTTATACAGTTACCCACGCCAATGGGGCCCTTGTGACCTTTGGCCGGCTCTCCACATGCTCTGCATGTCCTTTCCCTGGTAGACATGGTCGGGGAAGGACACCTAGCCAGTCTATAAATGTCTATACAGGTCTATGATGAAATTATGCAGTCTATAATGTTCACAATGATGATACAATACAGTCTATGATATTACAGGACGTACACAATACCTCAGGCGACGAGACGAGGGACACACACACTGCACGGTCCAGGGACGGTCGACGACACACAAGACACACAGGACGAGACACATCTGGACGGACAAAACATGACCCTGCTGCTTACACCGCTCAAGCCATGTGGGTTCTGGACGCGAACCCGCTGCCCCTTCTTCTTTTTCGGCACATACTTTCTTGGCTAACGTCGGCTGGTCAGTATGGAGAAAAACGTCTGGTGAGAGCGGTGGTCAGCAACAGAATGATTTTGAATTGGCCCGCCTGCCAATGCTCAAGACCACCACGTGACCACGCGCCGTTGCTAGGCTACTGGGCACCCCTACTGGGTGTGACCCCTGACCTGACTAATGCGACACCTAACGGCTCCCCAACTTTAACCCCCCTTATTCATAAGCTAACATTAATAGCAGGGTGTGTATGCTGTTCCAAAAGTAAAGCATTACCTCACGCTATTCAGATATATGGTGCCTTAGAAATGCACTTGCAGGTAATAGAATTGTATAAGAGCCCACTAAATGAACTATCTATCATCACTGGATAAAGATGCCAGCAAACCTTTCTTGTGTATTTGATATAACGTTCAGCCATAATATTGTGAACATACAATTGCATGAAATAAAATGTCACAGTATTTAGAAAGCACTCACAAATGGGCAAGTATCATGAAACAAGCTTCAGGTCTTTACAGAATGTTTATATTGACTATGTCAAAATGCTTGCCACAAAACCATTTTTTTTATGGATAATCAAAGGAAAAGTACGGGGAGCGTGTTAATTAAGTTGCTGCGGGATATTCGTATATGGTTTCACAGAGTGCCAAACAAGTGTCAAAATATTGGTGCCACCTAGTGGCGGGGATTGTGCGGAGGGTTGGGTATTCCTGTGTGTGGACATTCATGTTGGCACCTTCCCCGATGCAATTCCTCACCGCTACCAGGAAATTAATGGGAAATGCTGGCCAGTATTGATGTGTGGTATAGGGGGATGTGTACATAATGGGTGCCAGTCTGCCTTAATTACTAGTTCCTCCACACGTATTAGGCTGCACAAGTGCTAAGTGAGATATCTATGAATGTGTCTGCTAAACCATCTGAAACAGATTGCTTTGATGGGAAATCGTATATCCCTCTTGGTAAATGTTTTATACTGTATGAACACGTGCCTACGGATGATAGGCGCAAGTGTAAAGGACCACCATATATATAAGTTCTAGATTTTTGCAGGATATGCATAAACGAATTGCTGCTGTATCCCTCTCAAAGAAGGATATTATGGTATGAGAAGAGTGATTACATTGCATATGAATGGTGATGGTGATGCGCATATCATTATGTACAGTATGTAGAATATAAGTCAATGTTACTAGTGATATCCTAGTTACTAGGTGTGGTGCTTGCATGTGTTACTAGTGATATCCTAGTTACTGGGTGTGGTGCTTGCATGTGTTACTAGTGATATCCTAGTTATTGGGTGTGGTGCTTGCATGTGTTACTAGTGATATCCTAGTTACTGGGTGTGGTGCTTGCATGTGTTAATAGTGATATCCTAGTTACTGGGTGTAGTGCTTGCATGTGTTACTAGTGATATCCTAGTTACTGGGTGTGGTGCTTGCATGTGTTACTAGTGATATCCTAGTTACTGGGTGTAGTGCTTGCATGTGTAACTAGTGATATCCTAGTTACTGGGTGTGGTGCTTGCATGTGTTACTAGTGATTTCCTAGTTACTGGGTGTAGTGCTTGCATGTGTTACTAGTGATATCCTAGTTACTGGGTGTAGTGCTTGCATGAGTTACTAGTGATATCCTAGTTACTGGGTGTAGTGCTTGCATGTGTTACTAGTGATATCCTAGTTACTGGGTGTGGTGCTTGCATGTGTTACTAGTGATATCCTAACTACTGGGTGTGGTGCTTGCATATGTTACCAGTGATATCCTAGTTACTGGGTGTGGTGCTTGCATGTGTTACTAGTGATATCCTAGTTACTGGGTGTGGTGCTTGCATGTGTTACTAGTGATATCTTAGTTACTGGGTGTAGTGCTTGCATGTGTTACTAGTGATATCCTAGTTACTGGTTGTGGTGCTTGCATGTGTTACTAGTGATATCCTAGTTACTGGGTGTAGTGCTTGCATGTGTTACTAGTGATATCCTAGTTACTGGGTGTGGTGCTTGCATGTGTTACTAGTGATATCCTAGTAACTGGGTGTAGTGCTTGCATGTGTTACTAGTGATATCCTAGTTACTGGGTGTAATGCCTGCATGTGTTACTAGTGATATCCTAGTTACTGGGTGTAGTGCTTGCATGTGTTACTAGTGATATCCTAGTTACTGCGGTTTGGTGGTTGTGTGTGTTACTAGTGATATCTTAGTTACTGGGTGTAGTGCTTGCATGTGTTACTAGTGATATCCTAGTTACTGGATGTAGTGCTTGCATGTGTTACTAGTGATATCCTAGTTACTGGGTGTAATGCCTGCATGTGTTACTAGTGATATCCTAGTTACTGGGTGTAGTGCTTGCATGTGTTACTAGTGATATCCTAGTTACTGGGTGTAGTGCTTGCATGTGTTACTAGTGATATCCTAGTTACTGGATGTAGTGCTTGCATGTGTTACTAGTGATATCCTAGTTACTGGGTGTAGTGCTTGCATGTTTTACTAGTGATATCCTAGTTACTGGGTGTAGTGCTTGCATGTGTTACTAGTGATATCCTAGTTACTGGGTGTGGTGCTTGCATGTGTTACTAGTGATATCCTAGTTACTGGGTGTAGTGCTTGCATGTGTTACTAGTGATATCCTAGTTACTGGGTGTGCTGCTTGCATGTGTTACTAGTGATATCCTAGTTACTGGGTGTGGTGGTTGCATGTGTTACTAGTGATATCCTAGTTACTGGGTTTGGTGGTTGCATGTGTTACTAGTGATATCCTAGTTACTGGGTGTGGTGCTTGCATGTGTTACTAGTGATATCCTAGTTACTGGGTGTAGTGCTTGCATGTGTTACTAGTGATATCCTAGTTACTGGGTGTAATGCCTGCATGTGTTACTAGTGATATCCTAGTTACTGGGTGTAGTGCTTGCATGTGTTACTAGTGATATCCTAGTTACTGGGGTTTGGTGGTTGCGTGTGTTACTAGTGATATCTTAGTTACTGGGTGTAATGCCTGCATGTGTTACTAGTGATATCCTAGTTACTGGGTGTAGTGCTTGCATGTGTTACTAGTGATATCCTAGTTACTGGGTGTAGTGCTTGCATGTGTTACTAGTGATATCCTAGTTACTGGGTGTGGTGCTTGCATGTGTTACTAGTGATATCCTAGTTACTGGGTGTGGTGCTTGCATGTGTTACTAGTGATATCCTAGTTACTGGGTGTGGTGCTTGCATATGTTACCAGTGATATCCTAGTTACTGGGTGTGGTGCTTGCATGTGTTACTAGTGATATCCTAGTTACTGGGTGTGGTGGTTGCATGTGTTACTAGTGATATCCTAGTTACTGGGTGTGGTGGTTGCATGTGTTACTAGTGATATCCTAGTTACTGGGTGTGGTGGTTGCATGTGTTACTAGTGATATCCTAGTTACTGGGTGTGGTGGTTGCATGTGTTACTAGTGATATCCTAGTTACTGGGTGTGGTGCTTGCATGTGTTACTAGTGATATCCTAGTTACTGGGTGTGGTGCTTGTATGTGTTACTAGTGATATCCTAGTTACTGGGTGTAGTGCTTGCATGTGTTACTAGTGATATCCTAGTTACTGGGTGTGGTGCTTGTATGTGTTACTAGTGATATCCTAGTTACTGGGTGTGGTGCTTGTATGTGTTACTAGTGATATCCTAGTTACTGGGTGTGGTGGTTGCATGTGTTACTAGTGATATCCTAGTTACTGGGTGTGGTGGTTGCATGTGTTACTAGTGATATCCTAGTTACTGGGTGTGGTGCTTGCATGTGTTACTAGTGATATCCTAGTTACTGGGTTTGGTGCTTGCATGTGTTACTAGTGATATCCTAGTTACTGGATGTGGTGCTTGCATGTGTTACTAGTGATATCCTAGTTACTGGGTGTGGTGCTTGCATGTGTTACTAGTGATATCCTAGTTACTGGGTGTGGTGGTTGCATGTGTTACTAGTGATATCCTAGTTACTGGGTGTAGTGCTTGCATGTGTTACTAGTGATATCCTAGTTACTGGGTGTAGTGCTTGCATGTGTTACTATTGATATCCTAGTTACTGGGTGTAGTGCTTGCATGTGTTACTAGTGATATCCTAGTTACTGGGTGTAATGCCTGCATGTGTTACTAGTGATATCCTAGTTACTGGGTGTAGTGCTTGCATGTGTTACCAGTGATATCCTAGTTACTGGGTGTAGTGCTTGCATGTGTTACTAGTGATATCCTAGTTACTGGGTGTAGTGCTTGCATGTGTTACTATTGATATCCTAGTTACTGGGTGTAGTGCTTGCATGTGTTACTAGTGATATCCTAGTTACTGGGTGTAATGCCTGCATGTGTTACTAGTGATATCCTAGTTACTGGGTGTAGTGCTTGCATGTGTTACCAGTGATATCCTAGTTACTGGGTGTGGTGCTTGCATGTGTTACCAGTGATATCCTAGTTACTGGGTGTAGTGCTTGCATGTGTTACTAGTGATATCCTAGTTACTGGGAGTGGTGCTTGCATGTGTTACTAGTGATATCCTAGTTACTGGGTGTGGTGCTTGCATGTGTTACTAGTGATATCCTAGTTACTGGGTGTGGTGCTTGCATGTGTTACTAGTGATATCCTAGTTACTGGGAGTGGTGCTTGCATGTGTTACTAGTGATATCCTAGTTACTGGGTGTGGTGCTTGCATGTGTTACTAGTGATATCCTAGTTACTGGGTGTAGTGCTTGCATGTGTTACTAGTGATATCCTAACTACTGGGTGTGGTGCTTGCATGTGTTACTAGTGATATCCTAGTTACTGGGTGTAATGCTTGCATGTGTTACTAGTGATATCCTAGTTACTGGGTGTGGTGCTTGCATGTGTTACTAGTGATATCCTAGTTACTGGGTGTAGTGCTTGCATGTGTAGGCCCGCCTCAGTGCCGGGGACATCCCGCTTATCATCCAACACGGATCACACCGAGTGATAGAGGGCCAGCCATCAATCGGTCATCAGTATCACAGGCAGCAGGGGGCGCCATCGGGCCAGGGTCACACGATAGCCTCATATCATGGTTTTAATGGCACTGACCAATCTATTGTAGTGTCTGTCAGACGCATCTGTTTTCTCTGGGCCTCGCTCCTCTACTTGGTGTGTTGATACTGCATGCAATTCTTTTTCACCATCGTCTAGTAGCAACCAACTGCTCAATCTTAGGATACAAACAATTAAAGTATGGTTGAATGAATGTTTTTTGTATTGTTTCATGTTTTCACCAAGGGCAGTATGGTTAAGATAATGCGTTTTCAATATGTGCAGAATAATAATTCTTCGAATGTAACTGGTGCCATTGTTTCAAGATTTTAATACATTAGAGGTATCATTTATAGTTACTTAGATATCTGTATCCATAACATTCAGTTGATATGAAACATATTTACCCCATGTTTTGAGGATATATATATATATATATATATATATATATATATATATATATATATATATATATATATATATATATATATATATATATATCCTCAAAATATATATATATATATATATATATATATATATATATATATATATATATATATATATATATATATATATATATATATATATATATATATATATATATATATATATATATATATATAGCCCTGGTCATGATCCAATAGAATTATAAAATATGTTTAAAGTGAAATATATGTGGGTTACTTCCTGATTTTAATTTGTTTGTATTATTTTCAGCACTTTTCAGGCGGCATCAGTTCAGATAGAAGCCTGTCATCTGGACTCAATGCCCTACACTTTTTGAATAATGACTGGGATCTTTCATTTGCATTATCACATAGATATCATAGCACAAACCACTACTCAATAACAGATGTCCACTTTTCTGTCATACAGCATGACCGAAGTGCTTGTTCAAACTGGGATTTGAACCCCAGACATTTAGCATGGGATAAAAACTATTGCATACATCTTACCCCCTGGTACTTTCAAAGAGTATGTGGTAAAGATAATTGCCATAGAAACAAAAGATTTTAGTTGTTTTCTATTTAAAAAGACATAAATGGACACAGGTATATAACTGACCAGCGTACATAAATTGTTACTCTGTCAATAAATAATGTGATGAGATTGACAATAATCTGTCCTAATATGTTGGTCTTGTCAGATGTCTGAAACACCTCTAGAAGATGACAGACTGGATATAGTGGATGAATGACGTCTGCATTACAGCAATGGAAAACAGTATTTAGACCAATACTATAGATAATATAGCCCTTTATTATTATATATTCACAATACATTAATGAAATAATCTATTTACGATATATTGAGGAAATATCATTAAGACGAATACCACAGGTAAGGAAAGGTAAAGACATCCTACAAACATATAAGAATATCACCTGTAAACAGCATCTTATGAATGATTCACCCGACAACCCACACATTATACCTGCGGGGAAGGGACTTCGCAATCACATCTAAGGCTTCTCAAAACATAACTACACCCACTAGTGCTGTGGCTTGATTGATATGAAAAAGCAATTTAAAAAGATACCTATTTTGAATAAATAGAATATTTTGTTTTGTTTTTACAATTTTATATGTAATATATTATTTATATGTTTTATATATATTATTATGATCTTTACAAAGGGTTTCAGAGATAAATATCCAGATATGGTTCATCCACGCTTTTCCTTGTTTTTATATTTTTTTGCTTCTTTGCGGTTTATATCACATTCATAACTATTTCAGTCATTTCATGATGAGACCTACTTGTAACAATTATAGTGCTGCCTCCCTGCATTATCATGTCACAAGGCCTTGACATGATAACCAGCCAAGTCACAGATGTACATTCAGACATATCGCTTAGCTCCTATGAGACATTGTGAAGTGGATACAATCTCGGCATGGCAGAGAATCGAACCCACAACATTTTGATCATCACAGAGGAACTGGCGCTTTTAAGCTTCCAAGCCCTCTTAATTTATAATAAACAACTCACACCAAGATGAGATATTCAATATGATATCCCACAAAGGGTAATGATTAACTGTTACTTTTACATTAACAGGATCAATGACTTTAATTTGTTATGATCTCAGACCGCACAATGGGTGCGTTATACATATATATGATTGTCACCACAAGTACGAGATACACGTGGGCTTTATATTTAAGAGAATGCCTGACGATAACGAGAGTTCTCAACCCACATACTTCAAACTTATGATAACCTTAACCACTTTATATTCCCAGATATTGAAATATGCATATATCAAAAATGCAGATAATGAAACATGCACTGTCAGCAGAGAATATCTTCATCATTTCTTTTTTGCTATTATTTTATTATTGTTACGTTATTTAAAAGCAGTGATATCCGGTAATGGTGCTGTTGCAACCAGCATGACACGGCCATAATATGTAGAGAATGAAGGGGAGTTGACAGTGTCTGTAGGGGCCCGGGGACGTTGTCAGGAACGTCATCCTTTCCCTCCTATATGCCTTCTGCTTCACCGCAGACCGCCTCACCACTCCGGACAACCATAAACCTCACTGCAACGTGATTAGCAATCAATGTGAGCGGGCGGAAATATCGAACCCTTGTATGAGCCCCTGAAAAGTTATCGATTGCTCAGGGCGAGAATTGACGGATGTGACCTTTGACCTCAACATGTCACACTTTGTAGTACAAAGTGTTATTGTCTTGTACGTCACTGGGAAATGGCGAAGATTCATGATGAAATTACCTCTTTTTCTATGATATAATGCAAACCAAGTTGGCATCTTGAAGTATTACGGTAATGCCGGGAGTAATCGAATCAGCATGCTATGATAAGTAAAATCTTTCTCTTCTCCTTTATTCAATTTAGAGTTTCGCACAAACTCAATGATTGTCTCGTTTTAAGCTGTGCACTCTCCATACAAAGCAGTTGATATCAATGAAGTATCTTTATGATGGAATACAAGGCAGAGATATTATCTGATGTAGCAAGACACAATAACACTCCAAGGGTTAAACTTGTATAACAAAATCACAGAAATAGTGCAACTATTGATATGAGATTTATTTGACCAATGACAGCGCTCACTAATTAAGCAATATATCTAAGCAGAAAAAGACGCATCTAAGTCTGAATGGAATTAAGGGATCGATGGCGTCCCCATTCACTATCAGATATACGTTTGGGAACAAATGTGCAGGTGGCAATGTTTGGGTTATATTAAAACATGTTTAGAAAGGATTTTGAATTTTTAGCTCTGTTGACTTAGTCAGCATAGTTTATGCAATGTGGGGGTTTAATTTTTCTGTCATTCTGTCTGTCTGTCAAATTCGATCGTCTTGATGTAGTAGATATCAGAATTGTTTCATTTTTCTATGATCAAATGTACCGAAACCATACAAAAAAGCAAAGCAAAAAGCACAACTCCTGTCCCTATATCCTGTATTTATATTAATCACGTGCTCAAAACATTGTTCTAAAAGAGCAAAAGTACTTCACCCTTTATACATATATATATTAAGGTAATGTCTTAAATATGATTCAGAATAAACCTTTCATTGGCCATATTTATTGTTGAGTCAGTGTGTATTGTTCCCTATTGAGTCAGTGTTCTTTCCATTGGGCATGTTCCCTGCTGAGTCAGTGTGCAATGTTCCCTGTGGAGTAAATGTTCCTTCCATTGGGCATGTTCTCTATTGAGTCAGTGTATATTGTTCCCTGTTGAGTCAGTGTTCTTTCCACTGGGCATGTTCCCTGTTGAGTCAATCTGCATTGTTCCCTATTGAATCAGTGTTCTTTCCTTTGGGCATGTTCCCTGTTGAGTCAATCTGCATTGTTCCCTATTGAATCAGTGTTCTTTCCACTGGGCATGTTCCCTGTTGAGTCAATCTGCATTGTTCCCTATTGAATCAGTGTTCTTTCCTTTGGGCATGTTCCCTGTTGAGTCAATCTGCATTGTTCCCTATTGAATCAGTGTTCTTTCCTTTGGGCATGTTCCCTGTTGAGTCAGTGTACATTGTTCCCTATTGAATAAGTGTTCTTTCCTTTGGGCATGTTCCCTGTTGAGTGAGTGTACATTGTTCCCTATTGAATAAGTGTTCTTTCCTTTGGGCATGTTCCCTGTTGAGTGAGTGTACATTGTTCCCTATTGAATCAGTGTTCTTTCCTTTGGGCATGTTCCCTGTTGAGTCAGTGTACTATCCACTGGCAATGTTCCCTGTTGAGTGAGTATGCTTTGTAAAAATAACATCCTTTGATAACTGTTTTCTGTTGTTTTCCTGATGAGGTAAACAGAAGGCAAAAATGATAGATCGTAAGCTTAATCAATCATTACTGTATCACTGCAGTTATTCAATATGTTGGTATTATGAGTGACTCTTGGGCTGTCTGAGGGCACTGGGAGCCACACACAGTACCTAAAGGGCTGATTAGTATCTGCAGATGACAGCATCATATAATGCATTAATGAAGTAATTGCTTAATATTTAGTCTGAGACTCAATGTATTATTAACAAAGATGAATAACACAACAGCCATAATATGACGTAATCATTGAAATCATTTGGTCAACTAATTTAAAAAAATAGATTTATTTTACATCCAATTATATTTATAAAATGATGAATTATCATGATATAAGTTAAATATCGCTGATACAAGACGGTGTCTGTTCATAGTGCTCACCCTAAATATTAAATCTTGTATTGTTAAAAAGCATTGTTTGTTAAAACAGATAAGTAGTTCATGTTGAATCCCTGCTTTATATAGCCCATGGTAGTTCATGTTGAATCCCTACCTTATATAGCCCATGGTAGTTCATGTTGAATCCCTACCTTATATAGCCCATGGTAGTTCATGTTGAATCCCTACCTTATATAACCCATGGAAGTTCATGTTGAATCCCTACCTTATATAACCCATGGTACTTCATGTTGAATCCCTACCTTATATAGCCCATGGTAGTTCATGTTGAATCCCTGCTATATATAGCCCATGGTAGTTCATGTTGAATCCCTACCTTATATAGCCCATGGTAGTTCATGTTGAATCCCTACCTTATATAGCCCATGGTAGTTCATGTTGAATCCCTACCTTATATAACCCATGGTAGTTCATGTTGAATCCCTGCTATATATAGCCCATGGTAGTTCATGTTGAATCCCTGCTATATATAGCCCATGGTAGTTCATGTTGAATCCCTGCCTTATATAGCCCATGGTAGTTCATGTTGAATCCCTGCCTTATATAGCCCATGGTAGTTCATGTTGAATCCCTGCTATATATAGCCCATGGTAGTTCATGTTGAATCCCTACCTTATATAGCCCATGGTAGTTCATGTTGAATCCCTACCTTATATAGCCCATGGTAGTTCATGTTGAATCCCTACCTTATATAGCCCATGGTAGTTCATGTTGAATCCCTACCTTATATAACCCATGGTAGTTCATGTTGAATCCCTACCTTATATAGCCCATGGTAGTTCATGTTGAATCCCTGCTTTATATAGCCCATGGTAGTTCATGTTGAATCCCTGCTATATATAGCCCATGGTAGTTCATGTTGAATCCCTGCTATATATAGCCCATGGTAGTTCATGTTGAATCCCTACCTTATATAACCCATGATAGTACATGTTGAATCCCTACCTTATATAGCCCATGGTAGTTCATGTTGAATCCCTGCTATATATAGCCCATGGTAGTTCATGTTGAGTCCCTGCTTTATATAGCCCATGGTAGTTCATGTTGAATCCCTGCTATATATAGCCCATGGTACTTCATGTTGAGTCCCTGCTTTATATAGCCCATGGTAGTTCATGTTGAATCCCTGCTTTATATAGCCCATGGTAGTTCATGTTGAATCCCTGCTATATATAGCCCATGGTAGTTCATGTTGAATCCCTACCTTATATAGCCCATGGTAGTTCATGTTGAATCCCTACCTTATATAGCCCATGGTAGTTCATGTTGAATCCCTGCTATATATAGCCCACGGTAGTTCATGTTGAATCCCTGCTTTATATAGCCCATGGTAGTTCATGTTGAATCCCTGCCTTATATAGCCCATGGTAGTTCATGTTGAATCCCTGCTATATATAGCCCATGGTAGTTCATGTTGAATCCCTACCTTATATAGCCCATGGTAGTTCATGTTGAATCCCTTCTATATATAGCCCATGGTAGTTCATGTTGAATCCCTGCTATATATAGCCCATGGTAGTTCATGTTGAGTCCCTGCTTTATATAGCCCATGGTAGTTCATGTTGAATCCCTGCTATATATAGCCCATGGTACTTCATGTTGAGTCCCTGCTTTATATAGCCCATGGTAGTTCATGTTGAATCCCTGCTTTATATAGCCCATGGTAGTTCATGTTGAATCCCTGCTATATATAGCCCATGGTAGTTCATGTTGAATCCCTACCTTATATAGCCCATGGTAGTTCATGTTGAATCCCTGCTATATATAGCCCATGGTAGTTCATGTTGAATCCCTACCTTATATAGCCCATGGTAGTTCATGTTGAATCCCTACCTTATATAGCCCATGGTAGTTCATGTTGAATCCCTGCTATATATAGCCCACGGTAGTTCATGTTGAATCCCTGCTTTATATAGCCCATAGTAGTTCATGTTGAATCCCTGCCTTATATAGCCCATGGTAGTTCATGTTGAATCCCTGCTATATATAGCCCATGGTAGTTCATGTTGAATCCCTGCTATATATAGCCCATGGTAGTTCATGTTGAATCCCTGATATATATAGCCCATGGTAGTTCATGTTGAATCCCTGCTATATATAGCCCATGGTAGTTCATGTTGAATCCCTTTTATATATAGCCCATGGTAGTTCATGTTGAATCCCTGCTATATATAGCCCATGGTAGTTCATGTTGAATCCCTGCCTTATATAGCCCATAGTAGTTCATGTTGAATCCCGGCTATATATAGCACATGGTAGTTCATGTTGAATCCCTGCTATATATAGCCCATGGTAGTTCATGTTGAATCCCTGCTATATATAGCCCATGGTGGACATCAGAGTGTAACGGTGAATAATAAATATAACCCTGTATTGCTTCATCAATAAAAAGATCAATCTGCAAGAAGGGCCCACCTGCCTTTAAAATGAACTCATCCACATTTTATAAGTTATCAAGGCTGCCTTAGGAATAGTGAATTGATGTCTTGCTACTGAGAATGCACACGAGATGTAATCGTGGAGTTGAAGATGGTTATTAGTACAACCAGAGCATCTGGCTACTTAATGGACTCATACACTCTGAGATTGATATGAAGTGTTGGTTGAGGTGCCATTGTCAAGTCACTTGGCCTACAATAAGGATCCCTCACAGATTTACAATGAAAGCCACTGAATTGCCTCCTGTCCTAACCTGGTTACAAATGATAGATGATCGATAATTGAATGATTGATTATTGATTAACATAGTAATCCATTGTATAGGATAATCTGCAGCCACCCACATGGTGGTAATTTGCCACTGTAAAGTCATTTCTCTGCCAGCTAATCTACAGAGTGTTTAGTATCAATAGCAGGCAATCATGCACACTTCAGGAAACTATAATATAGCTGTGTACTATGAGCATGAATAGGAACAAATAGCTCCAACAATACAGCCAAAACCTGGGTTAGTCAACCTGGCCCTGAAGGAAGGAGCTCTCAAACATACTCAAGTTTGAGATAAAGTTATTTTGATCTCCCTTCAGCTTCCATCTCCAATGCAATGTTCAAAGAGAGCCACTAAGTTATCCCGAGCACAGGCTAACATTAATCAGGGATGGAGAAGATTGGTTAAGAACATGTGATTTGATATCCACAGTCAAACCCATGGTTTATATCTGTAAGTCGGTCCACAAGGAAGATATTAGGCCTCAGATGTCCTCTTGAAGTACAGAATATAAATGGCACGTGTTTCTAAGAATTCCTGACAGTGGTGTATTTATGTTTACAGCTCACCTGACCTTATTATGGGCCATACATAGGTCATAAAGTAGCGTTTCAAATGAGTTGCAGTATGAGGTATTGGCTGCGCTAAAATTCACCACTGATAGAGTGTGCAATTTCCCTTTTTGTTCACCATGTTGCCCTCTGGTGGACATTGATGACGCTCACTAATATCAACTTCCCTTTTATTTTGTTGGTTGGTATGAATTGTTTAATTCTTACCTGTTATTTGTCAGAATTAGTCTTGAGCTGAAATATTTCCTACAGAATGCTCGTGTTTCCTAATCGGCGCATGAGTTACGGTCACGCCTATTTAACCAGTCGGTGTTCTGTTAGTTTTGTACAAAGGGACCTACCTACATGTGTGTATGTAAATGTCAGACATGAAGTAGCTAGTAAGAAACAGTGAAAACAACCAACAATAGGAGTAAATGAGAAACAATTACACAAATGAGAGACAGCAACACAAGGGAAATACCTGTACAAGAGAAACACCAAAGCGATACAGACACCTTAGCCAGGTAAACAACAGCTACATAAATGAGAAACAGCTGCATAGGTTTTGACAACTACAAATATTGCATGGCTACACTGGCAGCCACATATGTGAGAGACATGTACATTAAAAGGCACTTGTGTAAAATAATATTGGTAATTCATTTTATTTCTCCCACGTGAAAAGGGACATTTATTTAATGGATTCTTCAAGCTCTTAAAAACCAAGCGTTTCAAGTCAAACGAATATTTATGACCGTCATAGAATAAATAAACAAGCAATTCCTAAAACATGGCATCTCCCATGTTGAAAATGGTTATTCTGTGCTAAACACCAACCCTGTAGGCCATCCCATAAGAGATATGTCTCCCTGGAAGAAACGACCTTCACCTTGCTAGGATACGTATAGCTATTTCCATGAGACGCCACGTCTTAGTATTGTCAAACGACAGCATTTTCTTCGAGCGAAACCTCACAGGAAGAAAGGTCGTAAATCCATGTTGGCGACACAAATACACTTTGCATTGACATTTTGTGTGTCATTGACATTTTGTGTGTCATTGACATTTTGTGTGTCATTGACATTTTGTGTGTCATTGACATTTTGTGTGTCATTGCCATTATTTCATTATGGTTTCACCATAGCCATTTTGTAATTGCCATTTCGTCATAGCCATATTGGCGCTTCCATTTCCATGTCTTTTTGACATGCTATTTTGATGTTATATCATTGGCATTATTCAATGGTAAAACATACCTCTTGTTGTCATTCACTTTACACAATATCTCCGCTAATATCTCTTATGATATCGACTTGAACAAATCTGAAATCGTTGGAACAAGACGGAGATCCCACGAAACTGTGAGAGAAATCTTGAAGTGAAGTGTCTATTTCGATGAGTTTCTATTGAAACAAATCAGAAGAATTTGATATTTAATCATGGTTTCGAGTAAGTTATCCGCGAGGCCAACCATACGCATGTATATTAATTCTAATATTTATATATGTGCTCACGAGGTTTTCATAGGATGTTGAATTTGTACAAGAAACTGGGATATCTATTCGGGATCAAATGGTCAGTAACGTATTCTAGTGCTAAGATCATTGAGATGAATATGCCATATCATCACCCACCACTGAGAGGCACACTCCTTACAGCGGACATAAGAATATAATACAAGCTACTAATCCCCCAGACTGGCTGGTGACCGGGTCAGGCATCCCCAGGTTGTGCCTGCTTCTCTTATTTAAAACATCGCGTCATATGATTAATTGGGATAAATTTGATCAATTCCTTAACATTTCTTGATTAATCCTTGTTGACTCTTTTGCACTTCGGGCGTTTTCGTATGATATCTGTCATGTTCGACTGTAACAGTTTTAAATATATAATTTGTGTATAAGAGTGTCTTAAAATATTTTCATGTCAAAAATCTAAACATGAATAATGTAACGTACCTATATTAAAATTAAGCATAAAAATAAATATTCATTGAAAAAAAGTTTAGAATTTGATATTAGTTTAAGACAATGCATATTGCTGATGTAGGTGTTCAGTTTCTGGAGGCAGCTGATATTTCGGTAATATATGTTTTTCTCTTTTGATTTAGCAGAATTTGAAATAAAAGTGTCATATAACAATTTTGAAGGCACGGCTTGAAGGGTATTATCATTGTTGTCTGATGTATCGAAGACCATGTTATAATCACTTGAAGCCACGTTGTGAAAAAGGATAAATCATGGACATATCACACCTGAATCACTTGCTTTTCATGAGTTAAGACTCTTAGCAACAAGCAAATCAAACAAAAAATGATGATAAAAGAGAAAGAAGAAAACAGTTTATAAATGATGATTTTAGAAGCTGCAATGTTTAAAACAAACTACTAAACAATCTCTTGTAATAATCAATCTCTTGTAATAATCAATCTCTTGTAATAATCAATCTCTTGTAATAATCAATCTCTTGTAATAATCAATCTCTTGTAATAATCAATCTCTTGTAATAATCAATCTCTTGTAATCATCAATCTCTTGTAATAATCGATCTCTTGTCATAATCAATCTCTTGTAATAATCAATCTCTTGTAATAATCAATCTCTTGTAATAATCAATCTCTTGTAATAATCAATCTCTTGTAATAATCAATCTCTTGTAATAATCAATCTCTTGTAATCATCAATCTCTTGTAATCATCAATCTCTTGTAATAATCAATCTCTTGTAATCTCTTGTTATAATCAATCTCTTGTAATAATCAATCTCTTGTAATAATCAATCTCTTGTAATAATCAATCTCTTGTTATAATCAATCTCTTGTAATAATCAATCTCTTGTAATAATCAATCTCTTGTAATAATCAATCTCTTGTAATAATCAATCTATTTAATTGTAAATAATTTGTTTGTCAACCGTTTCAGCATTATTAGTATTATATCAGGTCAGATTGCGTCTTAACGACGTTTAATGCCTTAATATTTGAAAAGAAGGTTTTTTTGAGGGTTTATCACCAAGACATGACAACATAAAACCATGATCTTTGTTATCCAGTAATTGCCGGGGTGAAAAACAATATTTTGTTTTTATGTCACACAAACAAAGGTACAGCAATTAAATACTTTCCTCGATGAGGAAAGCAGCTTTGAAGTATGTTTCACTATTGTGTATTTTTCCTTTTGTGTGGAAATGTCAGATTTAAATTCAACCAGGCCATTTATTGATGTGTTCTTACAAATAAGAGTCTTGAGTTCAGCAATTGACTCCCAAGTGCACAATGAAATGTTGACAGCGAGGAAGACAACATTGGAGGTTCGCCCAGAGGACGCGAACGACAAATCCTTATTTGATAATGCTTATGTAATAATTTAAAGGTCAATTCCCAATCCATGACTTGTCTGAAATAATTTGTTGTATTCAAGGAATATAAACAGGCACACATTGAAATTGATGACCTATATTTCGTCTATATTTTGATATTAGTTCCAATATATTTCGTCAAATATCCAGATATATAATGTATGAAGATCTAGAATATGATTAATAAGGAAAAGTCATCAAGCATGTTAATCATGTTGGTTAACAAACAAATTTCTAGTGGCTCTTATATTTGGTATAGTTGTTTATATTCATTATACCACACACATATCAGAAAGTCTCGTTGAAATTGAAAAGAAATGGAAATAATTTTTAAATGACGAGTGTATTCCATAAGAGAATATATCTGGCTTTGGAGGTGAAAGTTAGGAACTGGGGTAAGGAACAGGTGGGTATAGCAGCGGATGCATTCGCACGCATTGTGTTAGCGGTGTCAAAATCATTGGTTAAATATTGCATCAAAATCTTTTGAGGGTATAACACGTAATGTCAAAGTAAAAGTTAATTTTAACATTTTGATTAAAAACCAATTATGATAATAATGATATGATAAATATTTGTATAGTGCTTTTTCAGACCCTGTCTGTTCATGGCGCTTTGTAAATAATGTTTACTAAATAAGCGAGTCTTTACGTTAGATTTAAAGCTATCACAGGTTGCAGGTTTTCACTTGCAAGGATAGGGTATTCCATATTTTTGGGGCATTAACCTCAAAAGTCTTGTCACCATACATCTTCATGTTCGTTCTAGGTACTGCATATTCACTGCTATGTGCTGATCGAAGAGATCTAAGTCCAGATTTTGGCATTAGTAGTTGAGATATGTACTCATGTACATACCCATTATGTACCTTCCATGTACGTAGGGCTATTTTAAAGTCTATTCTAGCCTCAATCAGGAGCCAATGCAACTCCATCAGTTTGCCTGTTACATGATCATGATTTCTTTTCCTTCCTACAATGCTTGTTGCAGCATTTTGCTATTTATGCAGTTTGGCTGTTTCACATTTTGGCAACTTTGTTAAAAGTGAATTTCCATAGTCAATCAAGTATTGGTGTAACAAGTCTTTCACACTGATAGATCTTGCAATGTCTGTATCCCCAACCTTAATTTCTACCGGAATTTTACCATTTTAAAAAAATTACCATTTACTGCAACTTATCATTTCAGTTTTTTCCCGTCATTTATTTTCATTTCAATGTTTAATACAAATTCTTCATACTTACCACCATTTTATTACAAGGTATGTTATTTTGTTCCTTCGTCGGATTTGGGGTCCATTGTGATGTAGAGCTGAATTGAGAAGAATTTGACCTACATTTGCAAACTAGCCGAGAGGGTAGTTTGCTGATCAATTGGTTCCCCATCTGGTAGGAAATGGATTTACTGAAAAATTCCAATCATCCTGCAAAGAACATAATAGCACTAAAACTGCCTTATTGAGGGTGCATTATGATATCCTGAGTGATCCCGGCAATAAAAAGTCAGTAATTCTATTACTGCTTGACCTCTCAGTTGCTTTTGATACCATTGATCATCAAATACTGTTTGATAGATTGGAATCAAGATGCAAGGCCAGTGGTCACACTCTTACCTGGAGGGGCCATGGGCCGCAGCGCAGTTGGTTAGAGCGCCAGCTTATTAGCACCAGTTCCTCTGTGGTGATCCAAAGGTCGTGGGTTCGAACCCCGGCTGTGGCGAGATTGAACTCATGATACAATTTCCCATATGAGCTGAGGCCTGTGCCAAAGGGTTAACCCGTTGTCCTTGTAAATCTGTGACCGGACGGGCGACATGACAATTCAGTGAGGCAGCACTATATCTGCTACAAGTAGGTCTCATCACGAAATGACTGAAATAATGTTGAAAGTGATGTAAAACCCCAAACAAACAAACAAACAAATTTTGCCTGGATCCGGTCATACCTATGCGAAAGGAAACAATGTGTCAAGATGGGATGCCATAGATCCTCGTCCAAACCCAGTAAGTATGGGGTCCCACAGGGTTCTGTCCTTGGTCCCATTCTTTACACTTTATGCATGTCCCCATTAGTTGATATCCTGGCCAAGTATGGGTTTAATTATCATATGTATGCAGATGATACTCAGATCTACATCCCTGTTGACCACACCTCCAGTCAACAAGTAGACATCAGTAGACACAAATTAGAAAAATGTGTCAGTGAAGTTAGAGCATTCTTGATCTCTAATAAGATGAAAATTAATGATGAACAAACTGAGATTCTCATATGTACTGAAATATATGGTGCTGCTGCTAACCATACTTCTAGCACTCAGGGTAACATCTAACATGTCAGCATTTATCACCATATTAAAAAATCATTATCTTTATTATAAATCTATATCTTTATTCTATATCTTTATTATAAATCTATATCTTTATTCTATATCTTTATTATAAATCTATATCTTTATTCGGACTCACATGTCATGATATAAAAAAACATAATAAATATATATAATAAATATATAAAACAATTAATACAGACTGGTCATGGTCATTGACCACTTTATTATATGTATATAGCCAATTTGGTTTGTCTATAGTTTTTTTGTTTTTTTTTCTTGCGGTACTGTATTTTGTTTGGTATGCAATGTTTAATGTGATTTAGCTTCAATATGATAAAGCAGTTCTCATAAACTAAGCGTTTGCGAAAGATTTAATAAATTAGAAATACACATCAGGTTTTTTAGGCATTGCAGACGATGGCATATCACGTGATATTTCAAATCCTAATTGTTTGGCTTCAAGTAACATGGGCCGAGCCAACAAACAAACATGTACAATATGCACACTTCATGTACAGTACTTTTTTTGGTTAGTGGTCTTTTTGTTTATTGGATTTTTAGTTATTGTTTATTAACGAACCTGCAGATCTAGGAACAATATGTGTGACTAGATTTGTTAATATGGTAATGCTGGAGAAACAGAATATTTTTCAAACTCCCAACAAATGTTATGGTCTAAATCATTAATACACAGATTGCCTGCACGGGAGGAACCTTGGATTCAAAAATTGCTCATCACATTCCAATCATGACAATTATTTGTCAAGAAAAAATGGCTAGATATCAGCGATATCATAAAAGCTGTTATGTTGATGCTAGTAACCCAATTACGCTCTTAATCCAATGGTAAATATTGTGTGATGAGGATGCAGGATCCCATCTTCATGCCAACCTTAATGACACAATACAGGTGGGATTTGTCATGGCAATGGAGATCACAGGCAGATGAAGGAGACAGCATAACAACATGTGTCTTATTACCTAGCAACTCACTAGATTAATCCAGAAGGTGTACCTGCATGTGTCAAATTATATGTACGTCTCAAGATAATTTTGACTTTCTGTGCAAGATGTATTCGATTAGAAGTATTATACATTGTTACAATGTTTCGTTTGACAATATGATTTTGATCGTGACTTATATAAGCATGTTTGTGTGATATTGCAAAAGAAAGATCCAGGTCATTCGTCGAGAAGGGTAGAGCATTGCGTCCACGTGACAGGGTTCTACAGGCTTCAATCTGACATAATATTATCTGAGCTATTGCTGTAAAGGTCGTTACAACGATCAAACAAACAACATAATGCTTACAACGCAGACATATTGCACTGGCCATGATCAAAGACATCTGCACAGCGCTACTTTACTGCTATCACGTGACAAAACGATGTCTAAAATATTTGTGACCTTATATATCATAGAGATAGTATTTCACCGGTACCATTTCCACCAAATCATTTCTTAATAGATATGTTTCAGTACAAATAAAATATGAATATAATTCTCAATTTCTTAATATCAGACCTTTATTAATCACAATACTGAAAAAAAGCCTGGCATGTGCTATATATATTGCAGGAAAATGAAGATGGAACAAATACCATGCCTCTCAACTGGCACAGAAAGCCCTTGAAGGCACTTGTCTCTCAATGCGCTACCGCCAGGGGGCTTTCCTATTCCTGACAGCTGACTGTTATCTACGCTATGTCATCCTCATGGAAATGGTCAAATACAACTATTGCCTTTCTCATTGAAATGAGATCCAAAGCATTATCGCTATAGGAATTACAAAATGAAGGACATTTCCCGTTTCCGGCCTATTCTCAAATAACATGATAATTACTTGTCTCTACAGAGGAGGTTTTAATAATTAATACTGATGCTAAATGTGTGGAATCACTCAGAAACAGTTCAAATAACAGCAAAATTCACTGCATGCTTAAGTTGTATGGAAGTGCATTAGACCACTAGAACTTGGCCACATAGAGTATGGTGACCAATATATCCAACTCATAATTTACATCCATAGGGTAGGATGTATACTTAAAGAAGAGGAGAGACCACTGCTTTCTGTGTAGGCTAAGTATTCTACCAAGATCCTAGTTGCGGTATATGTGCCTACATCAACAGGGTGATACTGCCATTCATATCTCTTCTGTGTCAATGCCTTTCACATAGAGTGTCATATCCTCTAAATGTACCAGGTGCGAAGGTTTTGTATCATTATTCAGGTATCAGGTATACCTCACTTTGGTGGCTACTGCAATTGGAAATGTTTTGTCACAGCGAATGATCCAGAAAAAAGTGTTTACAATATTAGGAAGATAATCCAATATATTCTAAATGTAGCTTATGTCAACATTGAAATATGAAGAAGAGGAGCGTTACCACTGATAATTGTAAATGGGGGTTCTCTTCACAGAAATTAGATTTTCAGGTGTGAAATTGTTGAGCAGAATTCGCAAGTAGTGTTTGTTGGAGACTGGATATGCTGACAAATCGTGTGATAGTAAATCTGTTCATTGTTTCCCCGTAGTCATCAACTCACACTAAAAACTTTTCAAATGTTTCCTCCTTAATCCTATAAGAACCGTTTAAGTGTTTGCGATAACTGAGGACCATTGTTCAGTTTAGACATTACGAAATTCTAGTTGATGGGTGGCATTTGTATTGACAATGACTAGAAAACAATGCAGAAACTGTCCTAATAGCACTGTTTGAAAAACAAACCACAACTGTCTGCTTCACCTGATCTGTGAACTGGGAGACAATGGGAGACAATGCTTTTTGTAATCTGACAAGACTATGGTTTCGGGCATGCACAGATCATTTGTCTTATTTATTCAGTTTGTCAGTACCGAAATCTTATTCTGTTGACCCTAATATTTCTATGTTTTTTTTAACAGAGGACAAGAGGATGGGCTAGCTTCTTGACAAGTACTTCTAGGTAATTAACACACCGACAAGTACTAACATATGGAATAGCCCATGACTCACACTCGATGTCCATTTTAGACATAAGAAATATCCCACAAATGATAATATCTTGATGAGAATATTAACTATAATTAATAATAATGCACTTAACCCTTCATGATGTGTATCGTTTTGATCGCGGCTTCTCAGTGGGTTGGCCTTAATGTTATGAAGATTTCCTTTGTACTCCATGAAAAGTTTCACATATCAAATAGAAATCTAAAATTACACACATGTCATCATTCGGTTGTATTTGAGGTGCCCGGATCATAGATAATATCGCTTACCCTAACCAAAAATAACCAAATACAGGTCGGTAATTCGTCAAATTCATTATCATCTTTTACTTTACATGCACACGGCTTATAGAAACAAACTAATCTATATTCTTGCACAACTGTCAGTGATTTAAATCAGGGATTTTACACTTCATGTCCTTTCAAATCCAACAGAAAAAATGTTATTATTGAACAGTACTGTGTGACTTGAAGCAAACCTTTATACAGTATTCCATTTAACATCTAGAAATGTTGTGGGAATAGAAACTTTAATGTAGCGGTACATCAACCTTAGGAATGGGAAGCACCTCAGATTTAGAGATGTAATGCCTTTCAATAGGTGCAACCACGCAGCAAATGATGTCCTTTGATTGACAAAGTGATCTGTGTGCATTGTACATTGAGTCTCTGTTGGCTGTATCTCTCTTTGGGTAATTCTAGGATTGAGCTGAGGTGGTTCAGTGCAGCAACTTGGCATAAAAGCGAGTCAGTCATCCTGTAGTGAGTATCTGGACTCAATATGAGCAGCATGAAGCAGTGGGCAAAGACTAGCAATCAAACAAGCACATAGACATGGAACACTAATCTGAGGAGGCCATTACACAACAATTATGTCTTACAGAATAAACTCTGTTTACTTTACACAAATTACAACATGACTTAAAAGATCAATAGTTTCCATCTACATTCCCATATAATGTACTCAACTTTATCCAACTACCAAATTCAACCCACCTCTATTACTGAGATATTTCAACCATATACCATAAGGTCCGGCTTCCCTTTCTACCCAGATGTTCCCACCACAAATTGCAAGGTCAAGTCTGTATCCCGACTCAGACATCCCATACATTAGGTTCCAAGGTCCAGCCTGCCCCCCTACTCAGACATCCCATACTTTAGGTTACAAGGTCCAGTCTGCCCCTCTACTCAGACATCCCATACTTTAGGTTACAAGGTCCAGTCTGCATCCCTACTCAGACATCCCATACTTTAGGTTACAAGGTCCAGTCTGCATCCCTACTCAGACATCCCATACTTAAGGTTACAAGGTCCAGTCTGCCTCCCTACTCAGACATGCCATACTTTAGGTTACAAGGTCCAGTCTGCATCCCTACTCAGACATGCCATACTTTAGGTTACAAGGTCCAGTCTGCCTCCCTACTCAGACATCCCATACTTTAGGTTACAAGGTCCAGTCTGCATCCCTACTCAGACATCCCATACTTTAGGTTACAAGGTCCAGTCTGCCTCTCTAATCAGACATCCCATACACTAGGTTACAAGGTCCAGTCTGCCTCCCTACTCAGACATCCCATACTTTAGGTTACAAGGTCCAATCTGCCTCCCTAATCAGACATCCCATACTTTAGGTTACAAGGTCCAGTCTGCCTCCCTACTCAGACATCCCATACTTTAGGTTACAAGGTCCAGTCTGCATCCCTACTCAGACATCCCATACTTAAGGTTACAAGGTCCAGTCTGCCTCCCTACTCAGACATGCCATACTTTAGGTTACAAGGTCCAGTCTGCCTCCCTACTCAGACATCCCATACTTTAGGTTACAAGGTCCAGTCTGCCTCCCTACTCAGACATGCCATACTTTAGGTTACAAGGTCCAGTCTGCATCCCTACTCAGACATCCCATACTTAAGGTTACAAGGTCCAGTCTCCCTCCCTACTCAGACATCCCATACTTTAGGTTACAAGGTCCAGCCTGCCTCCCTACTCAGACATCCCATACTTTAGGTTACAAGGTCCAGTCTGCCCCTCTACTCAGACATCCCATACTTTAGGTTACAAGGTCCAGTCTGCATCCCTACTCAGACATCCCATACTTTAGGTTACAAGGTCAAGTCTGCATCCCTACTCAGACATCCCATACTTAAGGTTACAAGGTCCAGTCTGCCTCCCTACTCAGACATGCCATACTTTAGGTTACAAGGTCCAGTCTGCATCCCTACTCAGACATCCCATACTTTAGGTTACAAGGTCCAGTCTGCCTCCCTACTCAGACATCCCATACTTTAGGTTACAAGGTCCAGTCTGCCTCCCTACTCAGACATCCCATACTTTAGGTTACAAGGTCCAGTCTGCCTCTCTAATCAGACATCCCATACACTAGGTTACAAGGTCCAGTCTGCCTCCCTACTCAGACATCCCATACTTTAGGTTACAAGGTCCAGTCTGCCTCCCTAATCAGACATCCCATACACTAGGTTACAAGGTCCAGTCTGCCTCCCTTCTCAGACATCCCATACTTTAGGTTACAAGGTCCAGTCTGCATCCCTACTCAGACATCCCATACTTAAGGTTACAAGGTCCAGTCTGCCTCCCTACTCAGACATGCCATACTTTAGGTTACAAGGTCCAGTCTGCATCCCTACTCAGACATCCCATACTTTAGGTTACAAGGTCCAGTCTGCCTCCCTACTCAGACATCCCATACTTAAGGTTACAAGGTCCAGTCTGCCTCCCTACTCAGACATGCCATACGTTAGGTTACAAGGTCCAGCCTGCCTCCCTACTCAGACATCCCATACTTTAGGTTACAAGGTCCAGTCTGCATCCCTACTCAGACATCCCATACTTTAGGTTACAAGGTCCAGTCTGCATCCCTACTCAGACATCCCATACTTTAGGTTACAAGGTCCAGCCTGGCTCCCTACTCAGGCATCCCATACTTTAGGTTACAATGTCCAGTCTGCCTCCCTACTCAGACATCCCATACTTTAGGTTACAAGGTCCAGCCTGGCTCCCTACTCAGACATCCCATACTTAGGTTACAAGGTCCAGCCTGGCTCCCTACTCAGACATCCCATACTTTAGGTTACAAGGTCCAGTCTGCATCCCTACTCAGACATCCCATACTTTAGGTTACAAGGTCCAGTCTGCCTCCCTACTCAGACATCCCATACTTAAGGTTACAAGGTCCAGTCTGCCTCCCTACTCAGACATGCCATACGTTAGGTTACAAGGTCCAGCCTGCCTCCCTATTCAGACATCCCATACTTAGGTTACAAGGTCCAGTCTGCCTCCCTACTCAGACATCCCATACTTTAGGTTACAAGGTCCAGTCTGCCTCCCTACTCAGACATCCCATACTTAAGGTTACAAGGTCCAGTCTGCCTCCCTACTCAGACATGCCATACTTTAGGTTACAAGGTCCAGTCTGCATCCCTACTCAGACATCCCATACTTTAGGTTACAAGGTCCAGTCTGCCTCCCTACTCAGACATCCCATACTTAAGGTTACAAGGTCCAGTCTGCCTCCCTACTCAGACATGCCATACGTTAGGTTACAAGGTCCAGCCTGCCTCCCTACTCAGACATCCCATACTTTAGGTTACAAGGTCCAGTCTGCATCCCTACTCAGACATCCCATACTTTAGGTTACAAGGTCCAGTCTGCATCCCTACTCAGACATCCCATACTTTAGGTTACAAGGTCCAGCCTGGCTCCCTACTCAGGCATCCCATACTTTAGGTTACAAGGTCCAGTCTGCATCCCTACTCAGACATCCCATACTTTAGGTTACAAGGTCCAGCCTGGCTCCCTACTCAGACATCCCATACTTAGGTTACAAGGTCCAGCCTGCCTCCCTACTCAGACATCCCATACTTTAGGTTACAAGGTCCAGTCTGCATCCCTACTCAGACATCCCATACTTTAGGTTACAAGGTCCAGTCTGCATCCCTACTCAGACATCCCATACTTTAGGTTACAAGGTCCAGCCTGGCTCCCTACTCAGGCATCCCATACTTTAGGTTACAATGTCCAGTCTGCCTCCCTACTCAGACATCCCATACTTTAGGTTACAAGGTCCAGCCTGGCTCCCTACTCAGACATCCCATACTTAGGTTACAAGGTCCAGCCTGGCTCCCTACTCAGACATCCCATACTTTAGGTTACAAGGTCCAGTCTCCCTCCCTACTCAGACATCCCATACTTTAGGTTACAAGGTCCAGTCTGCCTCCCTACTCAGACATCCCATACTTAAGGTTACAAGGTCCAGTCTGCCTCCCTACTCAGACATCCCATACTTAAGGTTACAAGGTCCAGCCTGCCTCCCTAATCAGACATTCCATACACTAGGTTACAAGGTCCAGTCTGCCTCCCTACTCAGACATCCCATACTTTATGTTACAAGGTCCAGCCTGCCTCCCTACTCAGACATCCCATACTTTAGGTTACAAGGTCCAGCCTGCCCCCTCTACTCAGATATCCCATATGATAAGGTTACAGCCTGCCTCTTTCTGCCACTTTTCACAGATCTCAAAGTGCGATATATATTCCTATTCCAACAAGGACCAGGACCTCTGTCTTCTTAGCACAGCTTGCACAAACAGGCTGGAGGGTGCATTCAACCCGCCCTACATATTACCCCAGCCCTGCCCTGCCCCTGCGAACTGACTTTGGTCCCCTGAGATCACCCTGCACCTCTCTGCTCTTTCTCTATGTGCACATCGGGGTACAAAACATGTACGCATATACTCCGCAGCCTACAATATGAGTACATTCGGCTCGCCATAACCAATCGAATTAATATGATGAGAAGAGAGAAATGCCCACAGGACTCTCTCTGTACAGATTGAAAGAAAACAATGTCGTAGCGCCCGGGCGTAGCGCCGCCGGACTGGTACGTGTCCGGGTCAAAAAACGCCGCACAAAACGTCAATAGTTTATTCCTATTGGATAAACGGGTATGATTTTATTGCTCATTTTTTAGTACCATGCTTCATTCTCTTCGGCGCTGAGAGGTCAGTGTGTCCACTGCGGGTATTACTGAGATGTGAGTATGATGGGAGGTGGTTGGCCATGCAGTATATTATTGCTACATTCCTTGACACTGATGGTGTGTATCTAAATAGTCCTGGCCATAACAACAGTAGCACAATCACCACAAACCTGTATGCAGTAAATTCATGTCAATTGCCCTCATACATCTGCACGTGAAATGTGTTTAATGTGAACCTCTAACATCCACTGAAAGAAAAATAAGCACTTTGTGAAGAAAAAGATAAAAAATAAGCTTTGATAAGAATTAAATGGAAAGCATTATGGTAATAAAATTCCTTGGAAAAATAAGGTATAAAATATTTGAAAAGGGCTGCAGTAATGTGATATTTAGTTGGGGGGATTTAAGTACACTACTGATCATCTTTATATAAGATCATCATCCACAAATGGGGCCACAGGCCGTGGTGCAGTTGGTTAGAGCGCCAGCTTATTAGCACCAGTTCCTCTGTAATGATCCAATGGTTGTGGGTTCGATTCCCGGCCCTGCTGAGATTGAATACATGATACAATTTCACACATGAGCTGAGGCCCGTGCCAAAGGGTTAACCCGTTGTCCTTGTAAATCTGTGACCGGGTGGGTTGCCATGTCAAGGACCCACGACATGACAATTCAGTGAGGCAGCACTATATCTGCTACAAGTGGGTCTCACCACGAAATGACTGACATAATATTAAAAGTGATGTAAAACCCCAAATAAACAAACAAATCTCACAATTATACCAACATAAAGTAACTTTCATGTCTAAGCATCTGCATTGGACTAAAATAAGAGTATTTAACAATGTGAATCAAGAATGCTGCGAAACACATACGATCAATATCTTCTGGTCATTGACCTTAACCTTTTTCCTCTATTGGCAGAAGCAATGAATCTTGGCTGGCACCCATCTTTTGTTGAAAACTTATGTTTCCCTGTTTGGATGGTAATGTTTGGCAGTATCTTAATATATCTGAGGAATGTATCATGCCATCTGACAGTTAAAATACAGAATACATGGATAGTGTAAAGAACTTCACATCTATATATAAAAATCCTTATGTGACATTTTTGAGCATTTGGATATGGAATCACAAATTCGCATCACAGTGGGAGTAATCAGGACTGCAGCCTTAGAATAGAAATATGTAAAAGGTGTGTTGGAAACCCAAGTAAAACAATCGCAATGTCACAATGAGTTAAAGAATTTAGTCCTGGCCCAGTTTTGACTTCAAGTCAAAAATACATGATGGTAATATTTGCCATCAAGCTGGTTTCCGCCAGAGGACGCTAGCAGGAGGAAGCGCATGCAACAGACCTTCTGTGGGAGCCTTGTGGAAGACCAGACGTTCCCACCAGAGGACGCCACCAGAACGACACTTGACCCAGACCTTTTGTGTGCGGCTTGTACGTAACGTTTTATAAGAAACTACTTGATTTAAACGATGTAGTTAAATAGCAATGTATGAGCCTGATGGGGTTACAGTGAGAAAACATTCTGTGTCTTGTCAACGAAAGCTTGCAGTGAATAATTCACCGAATGACATTTTAAAGACAGGCGTGTAATAACTCAACTCATCGCTCTGTAAAACCGATGCATTCATGAAGTGAAATATCTTTCATCTCCGGCGCACTCAATGAGCACAATATTGTGGAAATGCATCAACACATTTCACACACCGCAGTCCCGATGGGCCTTCTTCAGTCAGTCTACACAACTGGAAATGGTCATCAAGTGATTGTGCTCTTCTGTAAGTGTATATTTGGCCAAAGTTCTCACACGTGGATCTTCACTATTGTGGGCGTGGCTCGTTTTGCATCAAAGTGACAATATTGTCGGACGTCCTGTCATGTGACAGTGTGAGCACTGAGTCACGTGATCGGAATCCCGCTCCGGCCGTCCAGCCAGGAAAAGGTACGATACCGGTGACATGTGTCTTGATCATATTTGGAAAACCTTTCATTTTGAACAATATATTATGTTTTGGGGAATGATATTGTGCTGAACTTGAAGACTTAAATACAATGGTGAGTGTTTGCAGGTATGTGTCAGGTATCTGGGTTGAGTACAGTCCATGATTGTATTGAAGTATGAACCTGGTAAAATGTTGAGTGAGCAGTCTTGCCATGAGTCGGGCCATGAGTGAATGTAAAATGCATATAATCAGACCTGTGAGACACAAGCTTTGTGTTAAAACATTTGGAACTATTGCATTGTACTAAATATATTCATAACTCATCTCAGAAATTCACATTTTATCAATTGCAAAAGCTACAAAACGGGCAAATGGCAAGTTCATTTTTAGTGGTTTTCTTGTTATCTATTACTCTGTATGGCAAGCAGGAGCCGGGGGGGGGGAGGGGGGTAGTTGTGGAACCCCGACTAGCGCGAGCAGAGCTCTGGAGGCTTGCTCCGACCAGCCTAGCCAGAAGAGAACAAGGAGGACCAAATGCCGTTTCTCTTAAACTAGGGGGGGGGGGGGGAATTTTTGATACCCTCATTTAGGGATGATGCAGAAGGAGGAGATTTGGAAAAGGGGATTGTGATCCCGGTTTTAAGGAGAAATTTGAAAAACAGTACCCTGTTTTAGGGGAAATGATGAAATATCTTAACCCGGATGGAACTGTAAACCGCAGAGCCTGATTTAGGGAAATATTCTATCATTATTGGTACCCTGATTTAGGACTTGCTGAAATTTTGATACCCTCATTTAGGGATGATGCAGAAGGGGGAGATTTGGAAAGGGGGATTGTGATCCCTGTTTTAGGGAGAAATTTGAAAAACAGTACCCTGTTTTAGGGGAAATGATGAAATATCTTAACCTGTTTTAGGGAAAATATCAGCGAAAAAAACCCTATTTAGCCCAGCTTCCCCGGTAACGCTGACGATGAGAGTACCCCCACCGGGGCAGGAGGTGGAAAGAGTTCAGTGACTCGGAACATGAGCTGTCTGCAAACCAAATGATAAAAATAGGTTTGATCTCGGCCATGTATCTATATATAGCATTACTATATATATATAAACTAAGGGCATGAAAGCTCTTGCACCACATTTATGTCAATCTGATGTTTGAAATCAGGTTAAAGATACTTATGTACATCCTAAAATTTAAAGGATATCATCCATTCAATGATAAGATACCAAAGCATTTTTAAAAAGTGAAAACTTTACCTTATGGCTTTCAAAAATAGTTGTTTGATGAAGCTGAAAATTGTGTTCCAAGAGAAATAAGAAAAGACCGGTGGTTGGGTGGTGGAACACCCTGGAAATAATATCATTCCCTAAGAAACATACAAATTTTACGCCCCCTATTGTTTAATAGCTCATACTATTCATTTTGTATTTGCAAAGAGCTACAAGGCATTGTCATGCCCCACTGAGCACAGGATAAAAGTATCATATGGGACACTAGTGATTTCCCCCATTCCCTCTATTGGATCACAGGCTTTTCTGATTTTTGTACAAGGGATCTCAGATTTGGGCAGAAATATTACTTAAGGTAAGGCTAGGTTAAGTTTTGAAACACTGAATTTAAAGAATGGATGGTACAGATTAGAAATATCCACACCTCAAGGTCATAAATGTAAAATTAATAACTTTATACATGGAATGAAAATGTTCTCATCCAAGGTTGTGATTTCAGCTTTCATCCCTTTAGTTGTATATAAGTAAAGGGGGAATTGACATTGATCACACAATTTCAACACTATCATAGCTTTTCAGATTCCCTGTGACTCGGAAAGGGTTCAAATTGTTAAAAGAACGTAACTTTAAAGTTGTGTAAACTTCTTGCACAGGGGCGGCTTGCACTCAATTTCAGAATGCCCAAACATTCCACCGTAATAAAGTATTTAGAAAAGGGCACATTATATCATAGAAAAAATAAGAAATATAAAAAAACCAACATATGAGATAATTATCAGAGCCCATCCAAATTGTGGCAGGATAGTATGCACCTCATAGAATCATATATAATTTAACATAATAATTTGACAAGATAAAATCCCTCAAAAATACTCAAATTATAAACCAGCTGAAAATTTCCATTCACTTGGTTTACATATGTAAAAAATTGATGAATGTCTGAATTCTAATCAAGACAAGTTTTTGGAATATTCCCTTATTTATGAAATATTTTGGTTATATTTTTCACTAATGTTACACAAACCTAGTTTATTTAATTTGACAATCATCAGGCACCATGGACATAAAATCTTTGTCATAGGATTTGAGATCTTCATTTTTAATGCGAAACTAAATTGTATATTGTGTATTTTTAAGATGGAGTGGATGGGAAATATACACCAGAACAAATTGTAGAGCTTCTGAGGACTGAAGGGAGAAAACGTCAGACCCGGCAAGGAATAATAGAATGTGAAGTACTGATCATAGATGAGGTATACATAATTTGTTGCTCATGATATCTCTTCATTAGGTTTCAATGGTGTCATGTAGAATCTCAGAAAAAGTATTAACTTTGTTCTTCAAAATACCAGGTCAGATAAGGTAAACAAAATCCTTGTTATGTACTATTTTATGCATCATCTGAAAAAATTTCAGACATTATTATCACACAATGCACCACAAATAAAATAGTAATTTCCTTTACAGACTCACCTGTTATTTGGTGGAATTCAAGTTGTGTTGTGTGGAGACTTTTTACAGGTAATATGTTCCTTATTTACCTTGAGATTTTCATAATATGGAACATACATCCTCGTGCTGAGTGACATATGTACATCTTAATTTATGTATTGTTTTTATCTAGTCAATTCTCACTTTTTACCAAAAGTGTGCCACCAAAAGTGTGCCACCAAACGTGTGCCACCAAACGTGTGCCACCAAACGTGTGCCACCAAACGTGTGCCACCAAACGTGTGCCACCAAACGTGTGCCACCAAACGTGTGCCACCAAACGTGTGCCACCAAACAAATCAGTTCCTTATACCAACAATAAGACTGAAAATAGGTGTTCATTTTGCTCTATTAAATCCAGTTAATAACTAGGTGAATATTTTCCTTTTAAGTTTTTGTAAATCCGAGAAAAAAATACATAAATAAAAATAAATAAATAAATTGCTAGGACCTGCGACATGACAATTCAGTGAGACAGCACTATATCTGCTACAAGTAGGTCTCATCACGAAATGACTGAAATACTGTTGAAAGTGATGTAAAACCCCAAACAAACAAACAATTGCTAGGACCAACAGAAATGCACATGAAATTCTGAATGTACTGAACATTACAATAAATATTTCAGCATGTTAAGTCTATACATGTTCACTCAATTCACTTCAAGTATATATGGATATGATGAAAGTGATATTGGTTGGAATACAGGTTAGATATTAGATGGCTAGGTGATTACAAAAGTCAAAGGAAAACTTTCACTTAATTTACAAATTTATATTTTTTCTTTGAGAGGGAAAGTTACCAATGAAGCCTCCTACACAATTTACGTTTCTGAAATATTTCCAGCTGCCTCCAGTTACCAACCTGAGGTACGAGGATACAAGAAAACCCTATTATGGCAGTCCTGGCTTTAAGGCCATCAAACACACCTTTGTTCTGAGCGAAGTCCATTGACAAAATGATTCATCTTTAATAAAGGTAACCTTGTCTAATTAACTAATGCTTTACCTTGTGCCAAGCTTATGAATATGTCCTTGCAGTCAGGCATATATTAATTTTACTCTGAACAACATCTTAATTTTAATGCAATATTGAAAATTTCCAGGTGTTCCAGCACATAAAAGAATACTTGCAAAAGGACAGGGTAAAGCATTGGTGAAACTAACCACAAGAAATTATTTATAACTTGACAGGCTATTCCAGGATTATCATGAGGGGAGCTGCCAAAAGATGCACACAAATTAATTTTGAGCTTGAACAGACCCCTTGAAGTTTGTGAAGACGAAATTGTGCATTTATTCAATTGAAATATGGAAGTCGAGGAATATAACAACTGAAAACTAAGAGAGGTATTATACATAATTTAATGATTAAAAAATCATTTTTCATATAAAAATACTGTATTTACTCAAATATAGGACCAGATTTTTGGACCCACACCTTCAGTCCATGTTTGAGGGATCTTATACAGGAAGGCAACCTGTGAACAGTGAAAAATAAATAAACTTCGCTTATACTGTCCGGGTACAAGCTTCCCCATATGGTGATAAAATTAAAATCTTGTACACATAGAAATATTCTACCAAGTGTCAACAGTAGTCTGCCTTCGTTTAATAAGTGTAAATTACAATTCGGAGAAAATGTGAGTTTAGCAATGCTTAAATATGCATACGCAGCACAAAGTTGACATTTTGAAAAGCAGAACTGATGGGGAGAAGCTCTTATTTTTGGCGCAAAAACGATCAGAGCGCTGCCAAGGTGTATTAACCCGCATGGAAATATTAATATATTGTGCAATGATGGTTCCCTGACACTACATAAATACGAAGACTCCGGGATCCATCATTGCACAATATATCAACATTTCTCCGATCGTTTTCATGCTAAAAATAAGAGCTTCTGCCCATCACTCCTGCTTTTCAAAATTGCGACCTTGTGTTAAACTAACATTTTCTAACATTTTCTCGGACTTGTTTATGATATACACTTATTAAATAGAGGCAGACTACTGGTAGCAGTGCAGATGTCTCGAGAAAAAAAGATTTGTCCTATAATTGGAAATTGGCCTTTTTAAGCAAAATAACATCAATTTGGGGGGTCGTCTTATATTTGAGGAAATACAGTAATCGATTCTTGAGTTTTGCCACAATGAATGAGCTAATGCATAAAATATGACATTACAGGCTGATGGTGCACAAACAATCAACAAGTTGGAAGATGAAGGCAACTATACATATTTAGTCAACATTCAGGCACTAAAATATTTGAAAATTCCCATTGGCTCTCCAGTAATTCTGTTACAAAACCAGACAAAAACCTGCTCAATAACAGAATGAATGGTGAATGGCAGTATGGGAAATGTTACAAGATATGGAGAAAGCTGGATAGAAGTGCAGTTCAAATCAATAGATTACACATGCTCTTTTATGCCATCAATGTTTTCAGGTAAAAGAGCACACTGAACAAATGGTAATTAGGCCGTAGAAGAAATATAAAATAAATAACCTTGTTTCAGATTTCCCTACCCAGTTTCAGTTATTTTACATATATGCAAAATTTGATAAATGTTAACACAAAAGGAAAAATATAACAATAAAAATCTACTCCCTATCCTGATTTCTCAGGGAATGTCATTGGAAACAAGGTGATAAATATTTTTGGCCTGCAGTGTTTAAGCATATTGACAAAATCATATTTCTATTTGAGGATAAATTCATGCACTTCACTTAAAGTTAAATTAAAGTGACCATTGTGGAGAACATTTTGCAATGTGAAAAAAGTTCTCCACAACAATGTTTTCCAGTTCAACCCATAACAGTGAAATTAAAGTGGACATTGTTGCAGAGAACATTTTGCAATATAAAAAAGTTTTTTTTTGCGATGATGCAAATATTATATTAAGCGTGTTGTAAATTTCCTGTTCCAGAATAGATCCAAAAACTGAGTGCTCTCTTGCGACAAGAATGCAACTACCATTCAAACCTGCCTATGGATTGACTATACACAAAGATCAGGTAAATTCTTTAATAAAATTCTAAACATTGAAAATGAACACTAACTTTTGATGTATTTAACATTAATAACCTGCATTTGTACACATATGCAAATTCGTGGTGCAAAAATTGTGTTTATTTTAACATGCAAGACTTGATTGTAGTAACCATGATTTGCAATATACTGTTTGTTATTGGCAGGGCATCAGCCTAAACTATGTGGAGGTCCACTGTGGATTAATAAACAGACCAGGAATGTTGGATGAGGTCCTCGGAAGAGCCAAATCTCTTAAAGGCCTGGCTCTTGTCGATTTCCTTTGTGTGATTCCCGCGTCAACAGAGGAATTGGAAATACACAATACACAGGTGATTCGATATCCTCTCAATGGAATGTGTTGTTGGGCTATTAATTCATTTGACATTTGTGTGCCACCAGTGTCCTCAAATCTTGCTATCAGAGATCAAGATATAATGGATGAAGATCGCGATGAAGACGTTGCAAATGTGGTGGGTGAATTGACTGAACCAGTTGATTTTGAGGCGATACAACATGAGGATGGCAAACATTAAATGCCAGGGTGTTTTTCACCAGACGTTGCATCTGAACAAATAGTGTTCAATGAATGTTGTTAATTATTTGATTTAAATTTGAAACAGTATGATATTCACACTAGTTTTACTTTGTTATGATATGAAAATGCCTGCATTAGAATAAAAAAACCATGTCTCGGCATCCTTTGTACTTTGAAATAATAATTTGCAAAAATGTCTTTCTTAAGACCAAACCTCTGGGCCACGACCAGTCCGGGGCCCAGTGAAAATTTTCCTGAAATGCTGAACTTGAAAATTAATCCGATTATAAAGATTTCCATAAAAGTAATTTAGTGTCAAAGTATTTTACTCTTGCAGAGAATTTATAGTAATTATAACATTTGTTGTGAATTTCTTTTTAATAGGAAGTGAGAACGGACTACCACCGGCAATTTAATCACTCAGATTGTCTAAAATCAAACAAGGACGGCCAGTCAAACATTTTGTTTTTCTTTGACAAGAGGTTAGCCGGATTGCTTTGTGATTTTATCCTTTTCACTTTTGTTTTTCTTTGACAGGAAATTCTTCTGAGTTTCTTGTAACTTCTTCCTTTCCTTCTTGTTTACCCTGACAAGAGATCCTTACACTTGGTTATTTTGACACGTGACCAATTCCATATCACAGTCGTCTGTGTCTAGTTTCCTTGGATTTATGACATTATGTTTTGTATGATTTATATTATCTGTTATCCATTCCTTGCTTTATTGACTGATGGGATGTACTGCACCATATCCATTATAGCCTCTTTGTTTCCACAAAGTTCACAGGTCTAACAGAGAAAATGTAAGTCTGTTTTGTGCACCCAGCATACCTAATAATGTCTCCTTCATGCAGGACAGGATATCGTTTTGGTTCTTCACGACTGGTTATCAGTGGATCAAGTTCAATGCTGTTCACACTCGATGCATAGATCGTTTGGATTCTACACTTCCTTGGCTATGGCCGTATGACGTCAGCAGGATATGTTCCATATTTTCCAGCTGATCTCGGAATTCTAATTCCTTAATTCTAGATGAACAATTACGCCCCAGTAATTGACAAAAGTATCAATTCTTTTATTTCCCTTTTTGTTATGCCTTATTTGTGGCATATTAATTTCACCTTATTATGCCCTCCTCCTCCGAGGGAGGGCATATAGTAATCACTTTTCCATCCTTGTGTCCGTGCGTCCGTCACAATATTTGGAATGGCCAACACTCAAAAGTGGCTGGACCACAGGGATGATACTACATATGCCTACAACAATATAGTCCAAGTAAATATTTTCCATGAAAGTTTGGAGACCTAGGTCAAAGGTCAAGGTCGCAGTGACCATCGGGTCAACTTTGGCCCTGAGCGCTCTAACTTCTATAAAAATGTTTCAATTTTGACACAAGTTGTACAGGTGTATTTTATGAGGGGCTAGGCTAAGTTCGATGATGGGCGATACTGACCAAATTTTGAAGTCATGGCGACCATTTTTCAAAATGGCCGACTTTCCGATTTTGTGAATTCTTTTGAGAATACACTTATATCAAACATTATTACTTATTATCAATTGGTATAAGCTGCAAAAATGTTAATTAATGTAATTGGGTCAGTGTGACCTACTTTTCAGGTGAAAATCGACATCCCCATTAGAATTTAGAGTGGCCCTCATTTCAATGCTGCAGGACATTGGGGTTTGATTCTACATAATGGATGCTGATTCTGTGAATTTGAGGTGCGGGGCAAACTGGCCACTAGGCGGCACTGGCCACAGGGGTATGTAGGAGGAGGGCATTGTTCTGTGCTCTCTGAGCGCATTTTAATTTATGTCTGTTAGAAAAAAAAAATAATTAATGTAGGACACCTTGTTTTCAAGGCATTGTTTTTTATAATGTGAAAAGTAACTTGATATAACTAGTTATTCTATATTACTTTAATGTAAAGAGTAAATTGTATTCTGTATAATATTATTAAGTCAATTTTACTCTGATCAATAATTCTGATGCTATATACGTTTAATTTGGTTAACATAATGTTGTTCAATATTATTTTCTATTCTAACAACACATCGTAAGATTGATACAAATTTTCGATTTTTTCCATTTTTTCCATTTCTACTATGATTATGTAAGTTGATGTATTATGTCCTGGCTATGGTTGGCAATTGGTTTGAGTGTGATTTATCATCTTTTGTGTTAGTCCCGTTTGAATGCGAGGATGCGCTTTGTCAAAGGGGAGCCACATGTGGGATACGGATTGCCCATGTATAGACATGTATGGACATATATGATATCTGACAGATATCAGAAAGGCCAACAAGTGCAGATGCGAGGGCAACAAGTGCAAGTTGTCGGGAAGCTTTGCTAGGCTGTCGTTGCTATGGACATCATGGCAGGAGAGGTCACAGAGGTACAGGCTAATTAGGATCCAGATGCATTCCTTTATAACGGGCCAGAAACCGCTACTCAGCGCTCAGTGTCCACTTGCCTAGAAGATCCACGACACTCGGCCTCGTGACTGCCACTTGTATAGACTTTGGGTGTGCCAGCTAGCCCGAGAACTTCGGACAGTTATCAGTATTTGGGTATATCATATAACACACTCTTGCCATGCCTTTCCTAGCAGGACTATACTGTATACGAGCACCAGAATAAAGGTATATTGTGCATTGTATATACCGAGTCTACAGTCATCCTTATCCAAGGCCACGGCCGTGGCGCAGTTGGTTAGAGCGCCAGCTTATTAGCGCCAGTTCCTCTGTGGTGATCCATAGGTCGTGACGATCCCCGGCCGTGCCGAGATTGAATTCATGATTCAATTTCACACACGAGCTGAGGCCAATGCCTAAAGGGTTAGCCTGTTGTCCTTGTAAATCTGTGACCTGGTGGGTTGTCATGTGAAAGACCTGCGACATGACAATTCAGTGAGGCAGCACTATATCTGCTACAAGTAGGTCTCATCACGAAATGACTGAAATAATGTTGAAAGTGAACCACAAACAAACAAACAAACAAACTTATCTTCCAGCAGATAGGTTTTTTAGGTAGCTAGGTTAGGCCCCAGCTCACATAGCCAGCAAGTATATCATAGATTCCCTTCATATATCCCCCGTAGGCACAATCCTTATGTAACAATATCTCCAACTGCTGCTTCATTTTGTTGAAGCTTGTTTGCTTTGCCTTTCTACAGTTAATGTACAATAAATATCATTTTTGATAGAATATATATTTCAAACTGTACAGAGGTCCCGGGTCATGGCGCAGTTGGATAAAGCGCCAGCTTATTAGCACCAGTTCCTCTGTGGTGATCCAAAGGTAGTGGGTTCGATCCTAAAGGGTTAACCCGTTGTCTTTGTAAATCTGTGACCAGGTAGGTTGTCATGTCGAAGACCTGCGACATGACAATTCAGTGAGGCAGCACTATATCTGCTACAAGGTCTCATCACAAAATGACTGAAATAATGTTGAAAGTGATGTAAAACCCCAAACAAACTTGATTACCATTTTGGATAATTTATGCATTTGGTTATGTTGTATCCAGTCATGTTGCGACACTCCTTATTTATCTGTTGTTCTTCAAATCTTTCTTTTGCTGCTATTTTTCCCTTTAAGGAAAAGTTGAGTGTTTATTCAGGTTTTATTTATTAGTTAAAGTGGCAATTGCCCCAAAACATGGTTATTTGAAAGGCACTCTACCTTGTGTAAGAAGTGCTGTGAAGTATGTAAATTAATAGGTAATTTGGGTATTCATGAAACCTGACTTTCAGACACATTTTCTTTACATAACATGAATGTTTATACCCTAAACGGTGCTTTTATGTAGTATTACCCAAAATATTCCGTGTTAACTCTCTGTGGCACTTGAAAGTTGATCAGTTGTCTGCTGAAACCTACACCAGCAATTGAACACTGTCAACAAGCTTTGTTTAGCTGGTCTGTGATCTCGTGTAAACACCTAATGAGTTACCAGTTGGGCGCCTGTCCAGCTTGGGAAACAGGGTGATGTTTTGTACAATTTATTGCCAGGAGTATACTTCAGAACAACATAAGATTATTTTTATATTATTTGAATCAATGAAATAACTGTCATGGTTGTGACAAATGTCTTATGGTTGTGAAAGATGTATCATTTATGGGAAAAGTACACTATTTATTTGAAAAATATCTTATGCATGTGAAAACTTTTCTGTCAAAAAGGGAAGACATGACTCAAAGGCCGCATGGAATCCCCCTTAACCTAAAGGCTGATATATGGAAAAAGTGACAAACCCTTTGATCACTGGTTTGGCCTTAAATCACAAGGACTTTGAATGGCAAAACTGTGAATGCTGATAATTGGTATCAGTGAAATGTATGATTTGACCCTCTTTGATGAAAATTAGGGTTTTTCACACCACTTAATGGGAAGACATCAAAGGCTGCATGGATTCTCCCCCTTTTTACCCTCAGCCCCTGATGTAATCAGGCTGAGGGTATTGCAGTACTCCTGGCGTGGGTATGTATGTATGTATGTATGTCTGTATGTCTGTATGTCTGTATGTATGTCTGTAGCGAACATCCTTGTCATCGCGATAACTCAAGAACAAATGATGGCAGCTTCATGAAACTTGACACACATATGCATCTGGTGAAAACCTCGGACGAGTTCGATGGACAGCGACCTTGACCTATTTTTCAAGGTCACAGGGACAATTATGTGAAATCCCAAGAATCACAATAACTCAAGAACGAATGATGGCAGCTTTATGAGATTTGACACACATAAGCATCTGGTGAAGCCCTCAGAATTTTTCCTATGAAACATGACCTTCACCTACTTTTCAAGGTCACAGGGACAATTATGTGAAATCATCTTGTCATCGCGATAACTCGAGAACAAATGATGGCAGCTTCGTGAAACTTGACACATATAAGCATCTGGTGAAAACCTCGGACGAGTTCGATGGACGGTGACCTTGACCTATTTTTCAAGGTCACAGGGACAATTATGTGAAATCCCAAGAATCGCATAACTCAAGAATAAATGATGGCAGCTTTATGAGATTTGACACCCATAAGCATCTGGTGAAGACCTCAGAATTGTTTCTATAAAACATAACCTTCACCTACTTTTCAAGGTCACATGGACAATTATTTGAAATCATCCTTGTCATCGCGATAGTACGAGAACAAATGATGGCAGCTTCGTGAAACTTGACACATATAAGCATCTGATGAAAACCTCGGACGAGTTCGATGGACGGTGACCTTGACCTATTTTTCAAGGTCACGGACAATTATGTGTAATCCCAAGAATCGCAATAACTCAAGAACGAATGATGGCAGCTTTATGAGATTTGACACACACAAGCATCTGGTGAAGACCTCAGACCCTTCTTGATGGAACATGACCTTCACCTACTTTTCAAGGTCACAGGGACAATAATGTGAAATCATCCTTGTCATCGTGATAACTCAAGAACAAATGATGGCAGCTTCATGAAACTTTACACGCATAAGCATCTGTTGAAAACCTCAGACTAGTTCGGTGGACGGCAACCATGACCTATTTTTCAAGGTCACAGGGACAAATATGTGAAATCCCAAGAATCGCAATAACTCAAGAACGAATGATGGCAGCTTTATGAGATTTGACACACACAAGCATCTGGTGAAGACCTCAGACTTCTCATGGTGGACCATGACCTTCACCTACTTTTCAAGGTCACAGGGACAATTATGTGAAATCATCCTTGTCATCGCGATAACTCGAGAACAAATGATGGCAGCTTCATGAAACTTGACACACATAAGCATCTGATGAAAACCTCAGACATTTTTGTATGGAACATGACCTTCACCTACTTTTCAAGGTCACAGTTACAATTATGTGAAATCCCTATCATTGCTATAACTTGAGAACGAATGTTGGCAGCTTTATGAGACTTGACACACATAAGCATCTGGTGAAGACCTCAGACTTCTCTTGATGGAACATGACCTTTACCTACTTTTCAAGGTCACAGGGACAATCATGTCAAATCCATGTCATTGCAATAACTTAAGAACAAATAATGGCAGCTTCATGAAAATTGACACACATAAGCATCTTGGAAGTCTTCACATGAGTTTGATGGACGGTGACCTTAACCTGCTTTTCAAGGTCACCTGCCCATCTCAATAATTCTAGAGTAAATGATGACAGTTTCATGATACTTGACACACCTAAGCTATCAAAGGAAGTAGATTTTATGGGTTTTTTTTACCCCTGCATCAATTTGCCTTGGTGCAGTGACGTTTTGTTCACAAATATTGTGTGGAGCGAATGTTGTGCAATGAGTTACCAGGGCTGAGGGTTGATGCATCTCTGATGCCTATGTTTTTACTTTTTTTGCAAACATATATAATATAAAAGATAATGATTTTGTATAGGTCCTGGAACTAAAGATGAAATCTTCATAATGGGGTTCTATTTGAGAAAAATGCACATCAGAACATATAGAATTGAATTATTTTTTTGCAAAGGTAGAAAATATTAAGAAAAATAACTTTATATAGAAGACAAAGATGAAATCTTCATATTGGGGTTCTATTTAAGCAATATTCACATCAGAACATATAAAACTGAATTGGCAATTTCTGCAAATCTTCTTGGATGTTTGTACCCATAACTTCATAAATATTCATCAGTTTTTAAAAATTTTACCACCAAAAGAAAGCCATGAAAAGGCACTATCATCATGATAAGTTTTATCGTCCAATTCATTCTCAAAATAGTGAAAAAAAATGGCCGAAAATGTGTTGCTCCAGTTTTAACAATTGGTAAACAACACCTTGTGACTTACGGAGCCCCCTGACAGGTCAAAGGTCAAGGTCACAGAGCACACTTCCTGTCCAGTACTGGCAGTACTTGGTGGTCACAAAAAATCATAATTCTCAGAGCAGATGTTCTTTTGTGGATTTCAGATAGATTGCCTGTATGTATGTCAATTTTAAGATCATATATTGTTTTCAGATGAGACCTACTTGTAGCAGATATAGTGCTGCCTCAGTGAATTGTCATGTCACAGGTCCTTGACATGACAACCCACCCGGTCAAAGATTTACAAGGACAATGGGTTAACCCCTTTGGCATGGGTCTCAGCTCATATGGGAAATTGTATCATGAGTTCAATCTCAGCACGGCTGGGGTTCGAACCCACGACCTTTGGATCACCAGAGTGAAGTTAAGATTTTTTATTGCAGCAAGAGATCATAGAATAAAAGTTGTCTAATAGGAGACAGTGGTGATAGTCTACATCCAGGGACACAGGCTATGGTGCATTTGGTTAGTTTGAGCATATTAGCTACCAGTTCATCTGCAATCCAACCCTGCCATACCAGCATTAAATTCATGTGACAATTTCTCATCTGATCTGAGGCCTGTACCTAAAGGGTTAATGTCTTGTCATTGTGAATCTGTGACTGGGTGAGTATTATATCATGTCTGCTTGATATGAATGCGTGATGTGCTGGAAATGGTGTACTCCTATATCTAACATAGCAACATCCAATATAATATATAAATATGCCATTTGTACCCAATTATGCACAAAATACAATGAATCTAAGCTCAAGCATTATCCAAGTTCAGCATTGCATATGTATACATTTGAATTTGTATGCCTCAGATTCAATTTTGCAAATAGTTTTTTATATTAATCTCAATTGAACATTATTTTCATGATGTCCATCTTTCCCTTCCAAAGAAACTGAAATAGCTGATTGCATCTCATGTCACAATGTTTCACAACAACTGTCTATAAACATAAAACTGTCTGCTATTTTTACCTAAATAGTCCCCCACCCCAAAGATAACCCAACTGAATATTCACTCTGGTCTGTTATTGCAAATTTCTTTATTATCAGTTGGACATGAATTTGCTTGACCAGGATACCATAAAAAAACAAATTATTAAATATGCCTCAATATTTATACTGTGGTATACACAATATATATGTCTTCTTCTTGTAGAATGTTACATATTTACTTGAATCAACTGTAATATTGAATTATACAGAAGTCAGAAGTCAGAATCTCATTTATTTGACCAAGTTATCACATTATTACAAATTTAAATAAATGACAAAGAAACAAAATAGTAAACATTGATAAACTAGGTCAGAGGGACACCCATTAAGCCAAAACAGATAATAATAATAATAATAATAAAATTTGTATAGCGCTGATACCAAACAAGTCTGTTCATAGCGCTGAGCTCAGGACATGCATCCTGAAGAGATGAGTCTTCAGCCTATTCTTAAACGAGGAGACTGAAGTACTTGTCCTAATATTAGTAGGCAAGGAATTCCATAGCCTTGGACCCACAGATGAGAAGGCCCTGTCACCTACTGTCCTTAGCCTAGTATTAGGTACTTGTAGGTGGGTGCCATCATTGGATCTTAGACAGCGTTCACCTTCTTTAATCAGGAGTAGATCCCGTAAGTAAAGCGGAGCCTTACCATTAAGGGCTTTCCAGGTTAATAGAAGAATTTTAAAATCTATTCTCGCATGAACAGGAAGCCAGTGCAGTTCCTGTAGTTTTCCTGAAATGTGATCAAATTTCCTGATTTTTCCTACTACCCGTGCTGCAGAGTTTTGGAGGTATTGCAGTTTCTTTATGTCAGTTTTAGGGAGACCTGCTAGAAGACCATTACCATAGTCAAGGGTAGATGTAACAAAAGCATGGGTAAGTGTTACCGCAGTCTTCTCGTCTAGACAATGTCTGGTGGCCGCCAAGTTCCTAATATGATAATAGCCTTTCTTACACATTTTCTTGATCTGGGCCTTCATGTCCATGTTGGAATCAAATGTGATACCAAGGTCAACTACTGACTGGCTAGGAGCAATATGAGTCACCCACTTTGATTGTGGTTGGGATACTGCTATGGGCGGTAGTACTGTACCTGTCAGTACATATGAGCATCTCAGTTTTTCCATCATTTATCTTCATCTTATTTGATATGAGGAAATTTCTAACCTCACGGACACACTCCTCCAGTTTGTGTCTGCTCATATCCACATGATGGGGAGAGGCATGGTCAACAGGGATGTAAATCTGAGTATCATCTGCATAAATGTGATAGCTCAGACCATATTTGGCAAGTATATCAGATAGGGGTGTCATGTAGATGGTGAAAAGTATAGGACCCAGGACTGAGCCTTGGGGTATCCCATATTTTATGGATTTCAGACGGGATCTATGGATCCCTACCTTCACACATTGCTTCCTGTCCATTAGGTATGACCGAATCCAGGAGAGTGCATGACCTTTGACGTTGCATCTATCCCTCAGTCTGTCCAAAAGGATTTGATGGTCAATAGTGTCAAAGGCAGCGGAAAGGTCAAGCAACAGCAAGATAACTGACTTTCTACTGTCCAGAGCACCCAAGATATCATTTTGCACTTTTAACAAAGCGGTTTCAGTGCTGTGATATTCTTTGTAGGCTGATTGAAACTTGTCAGCAAGACCATTCCTTACAAGATGGGGGACTAGTTGGTCTGCAACCGCCCTCTCCGTTAGTTTAGAGACAAATGTTAGGTTGGAAACAGGCCTGTAATTTTTTTCAACCAGTTCTAGACCAAGTTTCTTCAGCAGGGGTGTTATAATGGCTATTTTCATATTTTCCGATACTGCTGATTCCATCAATGATTTATTTATGATGGAAGTAATTATTGGTAGGAGGTCATCTAAGAGGTCAAGTAAGAGCCAGGTTGGAATTGGATCCAGCTAACATGACTTCTTAGCAGACCTTTTGACCAATTTCCGTACGTCGTCAATGGTTAAGGGTGTGAACCTTTCCAGACATGTAGTACTATTGTTCGCAGTGTCACCTGGTGGCAATGTTTGGCAAGATGGAGCATTATCAATGTCCAGGCGGATTCTTTCTATTTTTTCAAGAAAGAATGTGTTAAACTTCTCAGCCTGAGTGATCTCACAGTCAGATTGAGGCATAGGTGTGTCCTTTTTCTTGTGCATGACCGTGTCTATGACTCTAAAGAGCTTTTTAGGGTCATGTTTATTTTCTTCAACCAGGTTGGAGAAATATGCTGATTGAGCAGATTTAAGCATTGAGTTGTATTTGTTCCTTTGAGAGTTATACAGCTCCTTGTCAATGTGAGAGCCAGTCTTGCTCATCTTTCTCTCAAGCCTCCTCTTTAGAGATCTTTCCAGCTTTAATTGGTCACTCATCCAGGGAACTGGTTTACGCTGAGTTACCTTGGCAAACTTGGTGGGAGCATGTTTATCCATGAGTGATGTTAGCCCCTTGTCATAGTAATCCACCATATCACTTAATGGTAAATGTTCCCATGTTTCAGTTGACATTGTTAGGGATTTGATGTCATCCCTTAGAGCCTGGAGATCCAGGCCCTTATAGTTCCTGTATCAATTTTTTGGGGGGTGAGATACCCAGATATAGTTTAATCATCTTATGGTCAGATATGTACTCATCTACTTGATGGCTCTTGAGAAACTTGTTCCCTTTGAAAGTGATGATTAGATCAAGGGTATTCCCTAGCTTATGGGTCGGTTCCTGAACCCATTGGTTCATGTCGAAGGTCGATAGAATGTCATTGAATTTTATGACATCAGGTTTGTTTGGTTTATTGACATGAAAGACTTCATGACTAAATGACCAATAGTGTGCTACCAGTTCAGTGAACTCATCATAGAACTCAGAGTAGGTGTACCTATTCTTGTCAGATGGTTCAGGTCTATATATGGTGACAAATGTGAACTTTTTCCCCTTGATTAGAAGGGATGCCTCAAGGAGTTCCATTGTTGTCACCACCAGTTGGTTAAACCTGTTGGTTTTAAAGGGGAGTTCAGCACGATGCAGTAGACCCAGGCCTCCTCCAGAGCGTCCCATGCGACGGAAAGATTGAAATTTTAGGGAACCATCCTCCAGTTCCCTTTTCACTTTTTCATTGTTTGAGTCTTGTAACCATGTTTCAGTAACAAAAAGAGCAATTAGGAGTTGGTTGCCTGGTTTGTATTGTACTGACTGAGTCCCAGTGTTCAGGGCGCCGTCTATATAAGTATTGTATACTGGAGCACGCGTTGAGCCGGCCGGCGGCCGGTGCCCTGAGACGTGATTGGTCAAAGCAGCAGACGAATGTGTATTGTCTTTGTTTATGTTTACGTCCGGACCACGTGCTTCCACGAGCCGATGTGATTCGGGTGTTTCCGGATCTGATAGACATTGGTAGCGATTGGCATTCGTTCGTCTGCTCTCGTGGTACCGGAAGCTGTGGTTCGGGTATTTCCGTAAAGCGCCAAGTTGTACGCTTCCACGAGGAAGGAATGCACATCTCGAAGCAGACGGCTCCCAACAATTTGAACAATTTGCTGGATTACCACAAGACATAAGTGAGTTTCTATTAGAAAATGATGGAATAATGTTCGGAGCAGGTTGGAGTTCCTGCAAATTGATATTTTCCATCTTCAAAATGCTAATTTTGGCTGTTCTGATAGTTTTTGAGATGCTCGCCGGCACCATGCACAGATAGCAGCGTATCGTAGCTGACAGACTGTAAAGTTTCAAGTGTGAGTTTGTGCTGGCATGGAAATAGTTCAATATTTCTATCTAAAATTACCTTAGCTGCGTTCTGAAAAGGTGAACTGCAGAGAAGTTTTATATGAGATGGGGCGATAAGATAGAAATTTATGTCAGCTAACGACCCACGTGTTTTTAGACTATGTTCATGCATATTGCAAAGGATAAGAGAGTTTGAGGTAAAACCCATAGGGGGCGGTTTAAGCCGTCCTTTAATATTTTTATCATTTTTGACAATGTTTTTATAACACGAACATATACAAACAAAGTTATGATTGTGAAAAATCTCTTTATTCATATTTACACATAGACAAGGTGCCGGCACGCACCATCATTTGCAAGAATTAATGATCTTGAACACTTCTTTGCATGCTTTCCTTGTGGCTTCATTTCCACAACTAATATTTACAAAGTTCAATGTCTCTCCCTTTGTAGTTTTCTCCTTGACGATCCTGATGGATGCCCCGGTTGTTGCCTTGAGGCGGCGGATGGTGGCGTCACCTTTGCCAATAATGGCCCCGGCTGCATCCTTGGAGATGAAGATGCGATTGTCTTTATTTCCCCTTGTTCTCTTCAAGGAAGAGGCGGCAGAGGAGGAGGTGCCTGAAGAGGACGCCCTGGACGTGGATGCCGCTGAGGAACTGTCACCATCTTCATCAGACAGTAACGTTGCTGAAGATGGTTTGTCCGTCGCCGGAACTTTCATCGGGATCGTCAGGTCGTTGATGCATGTGGTAATCGTGGATATCGTCGTATCCAGAAGGGTGCCGTCTGCTTCGAGAGTAGCGTTTAGGGCGCCATCAAAAGAAGAAATGGCGTGGTAGCTGTACCCATTCAGGGTGAAATTCCTGAGCCGGCTGCAGAAAACGATCCAGTTTCGCCAACAAGTAGCATCAATGAGAGGCGGCGGGGAGAGCACTGTAACCGTGGGACCCTTCGATCGGATGATTCCCACAAGATGTATGAAGCGGTTGTAGGCAGCCTCTCCATCGCCGCCGCCTCTCAGCTCGGGCGTGTCCGGCAGGATCACCACGTGGTCGGCAGTCGGGACACGGTCCGAGCGGTGCGCCAAGAAGTGAAGACTCTCTGCCGAGGATTTCACTCGGCAGTCTGCACGGGCAAGCCCGGAGGAGATGTCGCCCTGGCGGCCGTCCTTCGGGAGCACCACTAACATGTATGGTAGCACTGGATCGGATGCAGCCGGCTCAGCAGCGGCTGCAGTCGTTGTGGACGAGGGCTGGTCTACAAAGGACTGTATCACCTCATCCCGCTCACGGATCGTCTGCAACGCAGTCGCCAGCTCGGTCGCCATCACCTGGTTATCGGCTTGGGCGGTGGCTAGGTCAGCTTGCAGCCCCTCGATCACGGAGTTCAATCTCGTCACCTCAGCATTCGTGGCGTTGGACGTCACCAGGAGACGATCATACGAGGACTGGAGCACATCGTATGCCGCATCAACAGTCCTCGTAACTGGAACAGAGCGTTCAGCATCAGCAGAAGAGACACTAACGTCGCCGGATCTGCGGCTACGAGTCTGCTTAGCCGGACCATTGGAATCACATGATGCCATGTTATCAACGTAATAGTTGTCGTTAGACGTAGGAAAATGACTTCTTCACGGACTAGGTTCAATCAGAGACTGAATGCCTGTGAACAGTTGTGTGCGCTATTTAAGCAATACGTCTGACACGGATTATTGGTCAATGCTGGTAGGTAATCCACCACTTTGTGGATTATTTGTTAAGTTTTGTTAAGATTTTATACTTTCAAACGCTCAAAGAGCACTGTGTATATGCGGGTCAGATTAACTTGTTATTCTGCCATGTAGTATATTTAATAATAAATATAGCACACTAGCGTGAAAGTTTGATATTTGTCTTGTTAATTAATGTTTAGTATTATTGAACAAGATTTTGATTTTATTTTCCTCAGTCATTAGATAAGGAAGAAAATCGAGAACATATACAATGATATGCAAATTTTTTCTGTTAGGGGGCACTGAGGCCAGCTAACTTAGAGATTTAACGGTAGAGGCGCTGTGAGCCGCCCGTCAACGATGATATATAGTAGCTATTTATAGCACTAATATTAGAAATTTTAGCCGAGTTTTGGGTAGATTTAGCTAAAGATTTTTTTTGGCAATAAATACCTGGGGATAAAATGCAAGAAAGGGGCCAGTTATGTAGCCACTTGCACTTTAGTTTGTTTGAACAGCGGGTGGAGCAGGCAGCGAGTACTCTGTTCTACCACCGTCGGAACAAGTCCGAAAAACACTGAATTAGTTCAATATACCGAATTTGCTTCTAGAAGCGTCTGAAAAAGTGTCCAGACACGAATAGCGTGCAAATTAGATTGGTATATGTTCCTATAAATAGGTATATCGCAAGAAAGAACTACTTACGTAGTTGCTTGCTAATGTGTATTGGACAGCGGGTGGTGCGTCACAACAAGAAAAAATGGCTGGTAGTAGCCCCTTGTTTGTGTATCAACAACCACCGTCAGAACAAGTCCGAAAAACACTGTAATTTCAAAATATGCTGCTGATGGGTCTGAAGGTGATTCTAGACACCAGGAGCAACAAGTTTTATGAATACAGAGGGTATAAGGTATCAGACCAAGCACTCGACATTGGCAGCAAAGAGTGGATACTCGTGAGCGCCATCATGGGTGCCACCCTGTGATACAGTACCTAATAAATTAAACCGTATTCTGACCTTTCATGTATGCTAATGGTTCGTTATATAGTCACAAATGTTATCTCATTAATATGATTAGGAATGACACATACAAATACTGTTATTGTAACTTACAAGATAGTAAAAAAGAAATATCATGAGAACAATAATCTGGTATTGTGATAGCTACCAATACGATTTGTACATATACATATGCACACACATATACATACATATAAACATACATATATACACAAAGATATTTTGTTTTTAAGAGTGATGGCAAATATGTAGGTAATATAATTAATTGGGAACGATAAATGATATGGTGTAGGATATGGATTGTACATCCAAAGACTCTTGAGAATATCTAGACAATCATGGACAATCACGATCTCTGGCAGAACGTCATGTACAGAGATTGTGTGTTGCGTGCAGGTTGATGCATCGCCTTAACCACCACACTGAGAGATCACGTGCAGGCAGACGAGCCCATGCAAGCCACGCAGGCAAGACGAGTCCATTCGGTGTCGCGTAAGGAAGCCACGCAGGCAAGCTCCACACATGACGCAGAGTGATCCTTTAAAAAGGCCCGCAGCCATTGGATCCTCGGAGAGCAGAACCTGGAGACCAAAGACGCCGAGCTACAGCGACCACTTGCCACGAAAGATCCACGACTCTCAGTGTCGTAACTGCATAGACTTGGGTGTTTTGTGTATTGTTAGGACTCTATAAGTATCATGCATTTGGGTAGTTCACATGCCTGCGCATTGCCATGCCGGCCTAGCCAGACAAGGAAGATTCACAGCACCGAATAAAAGGTAACTATTGTGCAGTGTATATCCTGTGTCTGCAGTCCTTATTACCTCACACCTTTATATGGGTAGATAGGGTTGCTATGTTCCGTGCCCCGCCACACAGTCCGCGAGTACAGTACAGTACGGTAGGGTCAGAGTAGAGTATCGATTTCCCGTCCATGTCCCCCCAACGACGGATACTCTCCATTCATGGGTAACAATGGAAGTTAGCTAAAGTGGTGGATATTCAGCATCTATGAATTGTTACAAATATAACAATTTTCAATTGTACATACAGCTTCATAAAGCTCCAAAATATATTGTTTTATATACCTTGCAAAACCTTGTAGTGGTGTATGTGTATTGACTTTGGTGATTATTGAGTTTGGAGCATTATTAATAGTTTCAGCTATCTCATGTCTCAAACATAACCTGGTATACTTCAAATTTGTTCTAACGTGATTTAAAAACTTGTTGCAACTTGAAGATATCTTGTACTTTTAATAGCTTGGCTCCATGTAGGCAGTGAAAAGTAAAACTGTGTACTGAATTTGACTTCCTCAGTATGTTGTTCTATATTTTTGTCATTTTTGTCCATAGATTCCCTGAGGTTAGTAATTTTATCAAGAAAAAAATTATTAAATTCAGCGGCTAACTCCTTCTTGTCATTGTGTCTGGGGAATGGAGAGTCCTCTTTAGTGTGTAATAATTTATTTAATATTCTAAATAATTTTTTTGGATCAGATTTATTTGAATTTATTATTCCCGAATAATAGTCGTTTTTCGAGCTCTTAATGATATTATTATATTTGTTCCTCTGTATTTTAAATTGTATTTTATCTGAGGAGAGGCCAGTTTTATCATGTTTCCTTTCAAGTCTTCTTTTCTTTCTTTTTTCAGTCCTTACATCATCAGATAACCATGGAGCCGGTTTCCTAATATTTATGGTTTTCTTCACATTAGGAGCATGTTTGTCAAGTACCATTGTCAATTTGTTGTATTTATCAAGTAATTTATTTTGATCTGCGTCTTGATAAGATTGACTATCGTTGAACATCTCCTCAATGTCACTTTTAAATTTATCTATGTTCATTTTTTTGTAATTTCTATATGTTATAGTTTTTTTGTTATGTACTTTAGTCTGCAGATTTAAGGTAAGTCTTAAGATGTTATGATCTGATATTTTTTCATCAACTATATGATCCTTAATTACATTACTATGTATGCCTGTTATTAATAGGTCGAGCGTATTTCCCATAATATGCGTTGGTTCTGTCACATGATTATGTAAATTATATAGATCTAGAACTTCATTGAATTTTATTACATTAGGCCTCTCCGGTCTATTCATATGAAAGTTATAGTCACCTACCAGTATAACTTCATGTGTATATGTGCTATAATAAGACAGTAGTTCACTAAATTCTTCAAAAAATTCTGTGTAAGTATATTTGTTCTTATCAGAAGGCTCAGGTCTGTATATTGTGATAATAGTGCATATTTTATTTTTGGTTTTAATATTTATTTCCATCATTTCCATTGTCGATAATTTATGTGTGTGATTAATTTTCTTTATGTCTATTTCAGGTCTATAGATAATCGCCAGACCCCCACCAGACCTCAGGACACGTGGTACATGTTCAATATCATAATTGTTACCTTTAATTTCACCTCTAATGATTTGTTCATTCATTTCATTAATCCAAGTTTCAGTTATGAAAAAAAGATCAACATTATTTTCATTTATATATAAGTTTATCTGTTCCGTCTTGTTTCCTAGACTTTGAACATTGGCTGTTGCAATAATTAGATCTTTGTTCATTTTAATATGTTTATCATATTTAAGTTTACGTTTTGTATGTCTAATCGTTTTGTTATAAATTAAGTTTCTATTAACGTTAGTTTTATTTATATTCTCCTGAGCATTAAGACAACTTTCAAATACGAATCCGGTCAGTGACCCTGTGACGTCACTATGTAGGGAATTCTCTTCACCCCCAGCAGATTGCCCCCCACGTCGACCAATCAGATTAAGGGAGGGCGGAGCTAACGTCCGATCGCTTCGAGACTTTGTCAGAGAATTAACAATACAAGGGCTGTATACATTTCGACCAGAGTCCTGTGTTACAATTTTGTTGTTGTCAGAAAGATATACAAATCGATTTGAAATCGCTAGTTCTTTTAACGGCACAGAAAATCCTGTTCCACTCTCACAGACCGTCCTGAGGTGGGCGTGTCTATTTCGATCACGTGCCAAGGATGAGGCATATGATTGGTTACAGTGTTTCATTATGTTTAGTGTGTTAGAGTTGTCACCGAGATGCTTTTCATTAAGAGTGTCCGATTGGGGAAGTCCTTTAGCCCTAGCTATGTATGTAATACGATCATTACTTCTTAATATTTTATTTGAAGATGATGTACTACCACTGCATACATTGCGATTTGGATTAATCCCTTTTTGATTTTTTGAGATATTCAAGACTTCAGCATATGTGGGCTTTGAGAATTCTGACAGTTTATTTACTATTTCATTTGATTGACTGCGGGGGCATGGAGTTAAGGAAGCCTTTGTTTCAGTGTGTTTAAAATAATTGTTTTTTATTAAAAACCTCGTTCTCTTCAAGCAATAAATACATTTGTTACACGGATTACCTTGTTCCATATGAGCATGCAAATCAGTTTTATCATGCAAATCACAATTTGCTAAATCAGTTTTACCATGCAAATCACTGATTCCCTCATTTATATGTTTACAACATTTTTGAGTATTATCACAGCTTGTTGTCTCCGTTATATTGTCAGAAATATCACATTTTTTAAAGTCAATTTTTTCACTGTAGATTCCATCATTTATATATTTAAAACATTGTCCAGCATTAAAACCTGTTAGTTTCTTATCATTAATTGCACCTTTTCTCCTAATATTTGTTACATTATCACAGTTTTTTTGAGTTCTGCCACTTAGTTGCACAATACCAATTTTATGGTGTACATGTGCATGACTATGTTTATCAAAATTACTTATATTTTCATTATAATTCCCTGAAAGGCCAGCATTAAGCAAAATACCAATAGGATAATTATTAATACCAGAAGGGCCAGCACATTGCAATTCACCCTTAGGATTACTTTTTATCTTATCCAAAATGTTTACCAGAATTAACATTCTTTAAATTTTTCCCAAATAGATTTGGTAATGTCGACTTACAGGACTTACATGATATTGAATGATTGTAATACCCATATGAACAATTATTGATATAACTTTTATGCTTACTATCATAGTAATTGCCACTTAGGTCAGCACAATGCAAAACACCTTTGGACTTACTATTAATACCTGTAGGGCCAGCACGTTGCAAAACACCCTCAGGATTACAGTTACTCTTTCCTGAACAATTTTCTAATGTGATACCTGTTAATTTAGTTTTACAGAGGTTTTCCGAAATAGTGTGTGATCGTTCATGTGATTTTGAGTTTTTTAAATTACCAGAATTTTTTTCCTTGTTATTTAAGTGAAATGTAGGGCCAGCACAATGCAAATCACCCATACATGTGCGGGACTTTGCATGTTTATAAATATTAAAACAAGATTGACTATGAGATAGATTTTTTGACTTAGAGAGATTGTGTAGCTGTAAATTTTTATCTGAAATTTTGTTTGAGTCTTGAAATAGGTTTCCTGAAAAATTACATTTTAATTTTGCCTTAAAAAATTCTCCTAAAACAGGCTTTCCGCCCATGCCCCCCGGAACACATCATCTTTCAGTTTTCCTTTTCTTACCAGAATATGAATGTATAAACCTGCAATTTGTGCCAAAATGACATTCGCCATACATAAAAAAATTGTGACATAGATTTTTACTATTTTCCATGGATCTCTCCATGGGTCTCTCAATATCAAAACAATCATAAATATCAAGTCCCTTTAAGACTGCATCAATACCCGCCATTGCATTAGATTTTGACAAAGTTGAGCCACTAATAAGTAAGCCTTGTGCCTCAATGGGGGCTGATGTACCTTCAGATGTATTCCATTTAATTTTACTTATTTTGGCCATACTCATCTGCTTTATTGCCTTTATGGTAACACCTGATCTCCCTATTACAAGCCCCATTTTGTCACTTGGGAGTTCTCTAAGTACATGTGCATATGGATGTCTCAGAGAGCACTCTAGAGCATTTTTTACAACACTTAGTTCACTGTCAGAGTTACTAATCTCAATACTTATAGCAGGTTTGTCAGATATCTCTGAGGTGACCTTGGGAAAGTCCTGAAGGTCAACCGTTTTGTCAATGACTATTTTAGTTACTATTTGCTCAAAAAAGCGATGAGCACCCTGGTCGGTCAATGTGAATGAGTCATTCATCATATAATCAGCTCTGAGACAATTGTCAAATAAATCCATAGTATTTACAAAAGTAGTGTTTTTGTGTTTTCCTAGATTTCTCAATTTTGCATTTCAAATGGCCTGATCACCATGGAAAGAATCAAAAGGCAGTAGGGTACAAACCACTAATTTTGCATGTGTTGACTCTTGTAATTTAACAATAATACTTCTAATACATGTACTAATCTCATCTACTGTGGCGCTCCTACTGGAGCTACACATATCACCTGCTCCTAGCATGCAAATAATTGCATGGAAGTCGCGAAGGCTTTTAAAGCAGTTTTCATCATCCATACCTTTTTTGAATTCAACAATTGTCCCTGATCTGATAGATGGCACCACTTCAAAATCATTACAATCACTCATTTCAGCAATGCGCCTGCTGTTACATTCGTCAGTTAGAATAAGAACTTTAGGTTTGACATCAATCTTGGGTTGATTCCTGTTTAACTCGGGTGTACCCGGTTTGCTCAATAGAGCCAGGTCAGCATTAGTTTTCCTCTCAAAATTCAGCTTTTCATGAAGTAACAAAATTTCTCTTTCTTTAACAGTAATTAAATCTGTAAGTTCAATATTCTTATCCTTAGCAAAATCTAATTTTGCTACACATTCACGTTCACATTTTTCTTTAATAATAGTCAGTTCATCAATAGTCTCTTTTTGAGCAATAATGTTCACCTTTAGTTCTTCAATTTCATGCTTCAATTTGTCATTAACCCTCGTTGTGTTCTTTCTGGCCGCAGTGGCTTTCTGTTTGCCCGTAAGAGGTGCGTCATCTTCGTTAAAAGTTGCGTCATCTTCCATCGGCTCAGTGCCGCCAGTAGCCATAACTTGGGTAGATACTTGAAAAACTGTAAAATATATATGCACAAATTGCGATAGAATTGAAATTTTCCAATATACTTATGAAGTGATTACACCAGGAGAGAATATTCTTTTTCTTTTACCAGATAGGAAGAAAATATTTATGTACTCTCAATATATTTCAGTTCACCAAGATACCATTAATGTTCACCAAGATATAGTTAATAATCTCAAATGTACAGTAAGTTTTTAATAACAAAATCACCAATGTAACCAATGTTCACCAGAGCCAAAAAGTATAGTCTAACCGATATCACTCACCCGAGATGATATATGGGCTTTGACTATGAGAATATTTTCTAGAAAAAATATTCCAAAAATTTTGCCACAGAAAGCAGTAGATGCGTCAGTAAATGCCCAAAGAATAGCACCAAAGAACAATATACACAGACTTTTGAGCTGCGCGTTTGGCAGATATATTATTTCAATATAATAGAAAATTCTTTACCTTAGAGAAAACTGTTGTAGATTTCTAAATCCAGTCGCAAGGATTTCCCAGTAATAAAAATGCTAATAACTGCTTGCAATAAAATGTTAGTATGATTATGTTAAAAACCGATTAAAATCACGAAGCATGTTGTCTATAGCACGTTGTTTACTGGCGTCGGAGGACTTCTGGGTGCGACTGACTGTACCCAGTTATTCACGTGTATATATACCCTAGCGCTTGACACTAAACCTGAGGTGTTCAGCTCAGATAGCCTGGTCCAGAAAATAACTTTAGCCAATGAGAACTCTTTTTACCTTAGAATAGTATACCTGTGTGTAGGTAATTATTATGTAATCTCTGGATTCGCCCTTTTAGATATCAACTATGTTTTCAGCTGACCGCACTGACGCTATTCAAATGCGGGTCCTTTGTTTCCAAAATAGAAAAAGCGGGAAAAATAAAATACGCAGTAGTACTGACCCAAAAAATCTCAAAATAAATAAAGAAACTTATTTAGTAAACACAAATTATATAATTTGCACGAGTAGAATAATTTCCCGGCAGTATGTTATATAATTCAAAAATAGTCGCCTCCTATAAGGTTTATACGCACGTGGTATATATACGCTTATATATACAGATCCAACGATGGCTGTTGAGTCTATTTGTTGTTTCGCTGATGAAATGTTCCTACGTTGGTTGAATTTGTATATTTTCCTTGTACGAGTTAATCCCGAAGAATATTATTAATATCCGTCAAGATAGGGTATAGAAAAATATTATTTATGGGTCAGTTATGTGATTTTATATTCCAGGAAACGGAGCTCCTAGAAAACACGTCCACCTGCACCGCTACCCGGCACTTGTGTCGGGTAGCGGTGCCAATTAAGGTAGGACAAGATGAGTGAGTTATATATTTCAACTAAAGCTTCGGTTGGTAGAGTATGTTTTAATTTGTTTATAATTCCAAAACTCTTATTTATCTTGTTGGAAATCTTATCAATATGACTTTTCCAATTCATATTTTCATTGAGGACTATGCCCAAGAAATCAAAATCTGTCACTTGTTTGATTCTTATATTTTCAATTTTTATATCTAGTTGTTCTATCTGTTTCTGTACAGAATGAAATATCATATATTTAGTTTTGCCAACATTGAGTGACAATTTATTCAACTTTAACCATTGATTAATTTTATTTAACTCTTGATTTATTATCTGTCTTAATGGCTGTCCTAATGATTTATTAGAAATAATGTTAAGGGTTCCATTTAAAGATGTGTACATCAGCATACATTATGAAATCAAAAGCATTACTATCATGGGCTGTATCGTTAATATATATGATAAATAGTAAAGGGCCTAATATTGAACCCTGTGGAACACCTGTTTTTGTTTCTAAAATATCTGATTTAATTCCATCAAATTCAACATACTGTTTCCTATTGCTGAGGTAACTCTTCATTAGATTAAGAGCAGGTCCTTTAATTCCATAAATACTAAGTTTACTTATTAAAATCTCATGGTCTAGAGTATCAAATGCCTTAGACAGATCTAAATAAATACTAATGGGAATATCCTTTTTATCCATTTCAATTAAAATCCTGTCAATTAACCCTAAAGCTGCTAACTCAGTAGAATGGTCGGATCTAAAGCCTATTGACTATTGTAAAAGAGTTTGTTTTGCTGAAAAAATCATATATTTGTATGAAAATAACTTTTTCAAAAATTTTAGATATTGCAGGTAATAAAGAAATAGGTCTATAATTATTGAATAATGTTTCATTGTTACCCATGGTTTGTGAGTATCCGTCGTTGGGGGACTTGGACGGGGATCGATACTCTACTCTGACTCTACTTTACTCGCTGGCTGTGAGGCGGGGCACGGAACCTAGCAACCCTATCTACCCATGTGAGGTGTGAGGTAATAAGGACTGCAGACACAGGATATACACTGCACAATAGTTACCTTTATTCGGTGCTATGAATCCTTGTCTGGCTAGGCCGGCATGGCAATGAGCGAGGCATATAAACTACCCAAATGCAGGATACTTATAGAGTCCTGAGAATACATAAAACACCCAAGTCTATGCAGTCACGATGCTTCTGGTCTCCGAATTCTGGTCTCCTGCTCTCTGCTCTCCGAGGATCCAACAGTTGCGGGCCCTTTTAAAGGATCGTTGCGCGTCATGTGTGTGGGGTTTGCCTGCATGGCTTCCTTTTGCGACACTGGGTTTCACATGGACTCGTCTTGCCTGCGTGGCTTCCTTTTGCAACACGGGGGTTTTGCATGGGCTCGTCTGCCTGCACGTGATCTCTTATGCCCGGTGAGTCATCTCCAGGTGTGGTGGTTAAGGCGATGCATCAACCTGCACTCGTTGACTTCATGCGGCACACAATATCTATGCATGATGTTCTGCCAGAGACCCCGATTGTCCATTATTGTCTATATATATTCTCAAGTCTCTGGGTAGGTAATCTATATCCTACATCATCACCTTTTTTGTAAAGAGGTATGATCTTAGCAATTTTAAGTTTATCAGGAAAAATTCCAGTATTTATCATCTGATTGATGCTAATGGTTATGGGTTTAATTATGCCTAACGTTATTTTCTTAGACTAAATTCGTGGAGATTCCATCTCCAGAACTGTTTTTTTGCCTACTGTTTGTTCATTTCTATTATTGAATTCAAAATGTAAGCCTGTATTATGCTTCATGTATTGCTTATAAGTTACATTATTTGGTACTACTATTTGTTGGGCTAATTAAGGTCCAATATTAGACAAGAATTTGTTAAATTTATTAGCAATATTTAGTTTATTAGTTATTGTTTCGTCATCTCTGAAAAATATAGGAAATGATTTTTTTCTTTTTTGTTCTATTTACAATATTATTTATTGTTTTCCATGTGTTTTTGATATCATCTTTATATTTATCAAATATTTTATTATTATATATTTTTTTAGCATTTCTTATACTTTTCTTAAGTATATTATTGTATGTACGTAAATTAGTTTTAACTATTTCAATCATTTTTTTCTTTTTATTTAAGTCATCTCTATATATCATTGATTTCATAATGCCTTTTGTTATCCATTTATTCCTTTTATGTTTATATTTATTCAATTTGATTCTTTTATATAGCATGCATTTATTTTTAGTCAATTGGCTATTGTCAATGGGAAAGAGCAATGCTTAGTCCATTTGATACATTGATAAGGAGCTTGTTCAAGTTTTATAATGCAATTCTTATTTGTTGTAAACCTGTCAGGTTCACACGATTTTAGAGATCTGGTCACATCACCTTACAGTGTCGTCAAGGACACTGTCATGTCCACCTTTGTGAAAAATTGAGAAGTAATCTTTGATTTAAGTTTGGTAATTGTATTTTTATTTGTTACTAGCTTATGGCATTCTCAGCATATTCAGAGATTATGTCGCATGACCTTGAAATTAAGATCAAAGTCTGAGACTTGTGAAGAAGTTGTGGCATTTATTAGGTTTATCCATAATTTGTCAGTTACTCTCTTAAAGTTATAATGTTAAATATGTTGTGTTAAATATCTTATGCAATTTTACGAACTCCTTATCTGAAAGTGGTACAACAAACTCTTTCATAGGGCTTTATTTGTATGAGAGGTTCTCTTCTAAGGATATTTTTTGGAACAACTTGTCATCAGTCTTGTTTATGAAAAGATTTTAATTGACACAACATTCAGCAACACTATTTTTACCTTATTTTCCAGGATACCTTAAAACAATTTCAAAATGAATAGGTTTTTAAAACTTATTTTCAGTTGTGGGACACACAGAATTTGCAGAAAATACCATAAATTGACTAGAAAGGGCCATACAATTTTAAGATTTGACATGAATAAAATCTCATCCCTTCTGGTAACACTATGAAACCTGTGATAATAATGTCGATTTGGTCAGTATCATGGTCTATTACACTTGTTGAAATTCAATGTCAATAGTCAATAGTACACAGTAATTATGTAATACAAGAGAATCCAATCAAAGATGAGCACCAGAGATCCAATGCATACCTGCATAACGAGGTTGCAGCCGCAACCTGGGCGCTTCTGATCCCTTTCCATCTACAAACATAGGTTCTCATTGCCAACATTAGAATCCTGCGGCTCCAAGGTGCGGCTCCAGGGCGGAGAATTCCATTGCAGTGACCATCCGTCTACTTGTCCTCATGCTCATGCCATGGCTTACCTAGTGTGACTCTATGTATGTGTTGTGTCAACCTAATAATGATTCTACATGTGCCTTGTCCATACTGAGTCTGCAGTTCCACTTGATCCACATATGGGATGGGCATAGTAGGCAACTAGGTATTGGCCAGCAAATCACAGCCAGTGAGTTTCCCTATAGATCTAAACAACCATTTATTCAATCATTAAGAATTTAAAAAAGAGGGATTTGTTTTCATGCAGCATTGTTTAAGTCACCAAGTGGTTCTGTGGCAGGCAGCAGAATTTGCTTGTTGGAAATAGAACTTCTAAGTATTTCAACTCCAGTCATCGATTCATGATATTGGGCATAAATGGGGTTCTGATTGGCACCATTTATAAATCCTCAAACAGTACAAATGTTATTTTCCACAGCATCACTTTTTATCAAACAGTCTACTATCATCCAATGGCCTATGACTTCTGAACACCTTAACTATCACAGATATATGCTTAAGAAGTTTAATAGCTCCATCTAAGTTATCAGTTTCTTCAAGTTGCTGAAGATGCATCTGGTAATGCTTCATCAAGCTTAACATATCAGTGTATAAAACTATCTCTGCGAGGTGATTTCTCATTTTCATGGAATTTGTGAGATGCAGGATGTGATCATTTGTTACCTTCCTATATCAGGAAACTGGATTTGATTGGTCCCAAACATATGCTGATTACCACATACTCTATTGTACAGTTTCACCATTTGGTAATGTCAGGAGAAGCGATCCATCAGATCTGCTAGTCTAAGATAAAATACCATTTCTTATCCTTTTCATAGTCACCAAGTGGTTCTGTGGCAGGCAGCAGAATTTGCTTTTTGGAAATAGAACTTCTAAGTATTTCAACTCCAGTCATCGATTCATGATATTGGGCATAAATGGGGTTCTGATTGGCACCATTTATAAATCCTCAAACAGTACAAACGTTATTTTCCACAGCATCACTTTTTATCAAACAGTCTACTATCATCCAATGGCCTATGACTTCTGAATACCTTAACTATCACAGATATATGCTTAAGAAGTTTAATAGCTCCATCTAAGTTATCAGTTTCTTCAAGTTGCTGAAGATGCATCTGGTAATGCTTCATCAAGCTTAACATATCAGTGTATAAAACTATCTCTGCGAGGTGATTTCTCATTTTCATGGAATTTGTGAGATGCAGGATGTGATCATTTGTTACCTTCCTATATCAGGAAACTGGATTTGATTGGTCCCAAACATATGCTGATTACCACATACTCTATTGTACAGTTTCACCATTTGGTAATGTCAGGAGAAGCGATCCATCAGATCTGCTAGTCTAAGATAAAATACCATTTCTTATCCTTTTCATAGTCACCAAGTGGTTCTGTGGCAGGCAGCAGAATTTGCTTTTTGGAAATAGAACTTCTAAGTATTTCAACTCCAGTCATCGATTCATGATATTGGGCATAAATGGGGTTCTGATTGGCACCATTTATAAATCCTCAAACAGTACAAACGTTATTTTCCACAGCATCACTTTTTATCAAACAGTCTACTATCATCCAATGGCGGGGCCATGGGCCGTGGCGCAGTTGGTTAGGGCGCCAGCTTATTAGCACCAGTTCCTCTGTGGTGATCCAAAGGTCGTGGGTTCGAACCCCGGCTGTGCCGAGATTGAACTCATGACACAATTTCCCACATGAGCTGAGGCCCGTGCCTAAAGGGTTAACCCGTTGTCCTTGTAAATCTGTGACCGGGTGGGTTGTCATGTCAAGGACCTGCGACATGACAATTCAGTGAGGCAGCACTATATCTGCTACAAGTAGGTCTCATCACGAAATAACTGAAATAATGTTGAAAGTGATGTAAAACCCCAAACAAACAAACAAACAAAATCATCCAATGGCCTATGACTTCTGAATACCTTAACTATCACAGATATATGCTTAAGAAGTTTAATAGCTCCATCTAAGTTATCAGTTTCTTCAAGTTGCTGAAGATGCATCTGGTAATGCTTCATCAAGCTTAACATATCAGTGTATAAAACTATCTCTGCGAGGTGATTTCTCATTTTCATGGAATTTGTGAGATGCAGGATGTGATCATTTGTTACCTTCCTATATCAGGAAACTGGATTTGATTGGTCCCAAACATATGCTGATTACCACATACTCTATTGTACAGTTTCACCATTTGGTAATGTCAGGAGAAGCGATCCATCAGATCTGCTAGTCTAAGATAAAATACCATTTCTTATCCTTTTCATACTGTGTGAAAAATCCATTATAGCAATTACTGATGATGTCCCATATCGGAATTTCATGATCATTCGATGATCAGAGGGTAGTCCCATGTCATAAAATGCTTGGTTTGCTCCATTTACACATGAATATGCCACACAGAAACCATAGCTGTGAAGCAGTAATACAGCTTTGAAAAATATGTAATACAATTGTCCCGCAGATACTTCTGTGGTTATAAAGTCTGCCACTCCATGACAGAAACTGAGGAAACCTTGAAAATGGAACTGAAGGGCATGTGTGGCGATATCTGGGTCACAAGTCCCCTTTCGCACCATCTGCATTCGATTAGCAACATCTCCAAGATCAGAGTATCTGACAATTTTTAGATACTGGCCATCATTTCTAAAATATAGTGATGGTTGGATTGACATTTCATCTGATATAAACCCTCAAGTGCGCCCTCTGCTTGATCTGTCATTAAAGTTATACGAGTCCAGTCTTTATGCACTTGGAAGTGTCAATCCAGATATCTTATCAAAATCTTCATACCCCTTCCTACTCCATTGCCAAGGCTGCAATGCAAATCTGCAAGACATACTTATAATTTTGCCACCTGTTGATCGGTTTACCAGTGGAATTGAACATTGAGAGGACATAATGTGGAGAGTGGAAGTGCTTGTATTTGGAATATGTTTCTTTGTGAGGATTTCAAAGTCAGCCACACTGGTACAAATTGCCCCCTTCTTCTCTTGCCTTCTCAGGTTTGTCACGTCCTTGCATCTGTTGCATCTGCTTGTTTGGGATAGAAGCTCACAAACCTTTTGGTAGTTAATAGAGGACATTCTCTTCTCACAAATATCAATATTTTTGTACACAAAACAACACACCTTATCTGAAAGAGGCTTCCACCCGATGGGTTGAGGTTTTCCAATGCATAATAATTATTGTATTGTGGAAAGTAGCGATATAATACTGTTTATTCCATGTGTTGTGCAGTTGTAAGTGTTTGGAATGTCCACACTTTGTAAATCAATCCTTTTACCATTTCTAATTCCCAATGACAATCTCTAAAGTAAAATCCTTGTATCAGTGAAGGTCTCCCATCAACAGAGAAAGGTGTTGACAATGATACCTTGACTTGGTCATCTCCTTTGGTAGATTTGTTTGTTTTAGTTTTTTTATTTCTTGAATATTTATACCTTGGTTTAGATCATGTGGATACTTCTCCACATCGAACATTTTTAATATTTTGTGATTCTTTGTCTTGTTTGCAAGCATTGAAAGCAAAAGATACAAAAGATACAAAATCCTTGAACGACATCATAAACTCCTCTGTACTGAGGAAAATGAAAAAAAAGGTTTTTATTGGATTCCCAGTCATATTAGAATCCTTGGAAATGAGGCTGCTGACCAAGCTGTCAAAGGAACATTGGATAAGCACCCAATAATTATGCTTATTCCTTACACCAAATTTAAGAAGCTGGAACTAAGAATAAATTACATGAAATTAAGCTTGTTCTAGGGAAAACTAAAGTTGCTTGTAGAATTAACCGAAGAGAAGAGTCTGTTTTAACTCAGAAGAATAGGACATAGTCATTTGACACATTGCTATCTTCTTAAACATTAAATGGTATTTGAAGTCTTTTAATCAATACATATTTATTATGTATATAGCTGATATCTTAAAATTCTGTGATGTATGAATTGTTGGGTTTTTGACGTCCAAAACCTGTTTTGGGCAGACAAAAATGACTTTTACCTGTTTTAGACAAGTTTTGGACGGTCAAAACTGTCCCAAATGTCCTAAACTCGTCCAACTAGCTTACAGAGGCTGTAAGTGTCTGAAACTTATTTTCTCTGTTCTAAGATTAATTAATATCCCTGAATGTGAATATGAACACCAAATGCCCAAGTAAATTGTGGGATAATAGGATTTCATAAATGAATATCATTGTCACTGAATATCAAATGAATCATAATTCATTTTGCAATTAAACATGAAGCATCTTGAGTTGCAGGAACTGACTTGTTGGAATAAGAATGCATCACTACTCAAAATTAATATTTAGTAGGTCTTTCTACAGTGTCATCTGCGTGTCTCGTTTAGTAATCCAGGTCTTTTAGGCCTCTTAACATCCTCTAGCAGAAGATCAACATCTGTGCCTAATGTCAGGAGAAGCGATCCATCAGATCTGCTAGATAAAATACAATTTCTTATCCTTTTCATACTGTGTGAAAATCCATTATAGCAATTACTGATTATGTCCCATATGGGAATTTCATGATCATTCGATGATCAGAGGGTAGTCCCATGTCATAAAATGCTTGGTTTGCTCCATTTACACATGAATATGCCACACAGAAACCATAGCTGTGAAGCAGTAATACAGCTTTGAAAAATATGTAATACAATTGTCCCGCAGATACTTCTGTGGTTATAAAGTCTGCCACTCCATGACAGAAACTGAGGAAACCTTGAAAATGGAACTGAAGGGCATGTGTGGCGATATCTGGGTCACAAGTCCCCTTTCGCACCATCTGCATTCGGTTAGCAACATCTCCAAGAACAGAGTATCTGACAATTTTTAGATACTGGCCATCATTTCTAAAATCTAGTGATGGTTGGATTGACATTTCATCTGATATAAACCTTCAAGTGCGCCCTCTGCTTGATCTGTCATTAAAGTTATATTAGTCCAGTCTTTATGCACTTGGAAGTGTCAATCCAGACATCTTATCAAAATCTTCATACCCCTTCCTACTCCATTGCCAAGGTTGCAATGCAAATCTGCAAGACATACATATAATTTTGCCACCTGTTGGTCGGTTTACCAGTGGAATTGAACATTGAGAGGACATAATGTGGAGAGTGGAAGTGCTTGTATTTGGAATATGTTTCTTTGTGAGTATTTCAAAGTCAGCCACACTGGTACAAATTGCCCCCTTCTTCTCTTGCCTTCTCAGGTTTGTCACATCCTTGCATCTGTTGCATCTGCTTGTTTGGGATAGAAGCTCACAAACCTTTTGGTAGTTAATAGAGAACATTCTCTTCTCACAAATATCAATATTTTTGTACACAAAACAACACACTTTATCTGAAAGAGGCTTCCACCCGATGGGTTGAGGTTTTCCAATGCATAATAATTATTTATTGTGGAAAGTAGCGATATAATACTGTTTATTCCATGTGTTGTGCAGTTGTAAGTGTTTGGAATGTCCACACTTTGTAAATCAATCCTTTTACCATTTCTAATTCCCAATGACAATCTCTAAAGTAAAATCCTTGTATCAGTGAAGGTCTCCCATCAAAAAGAAAGGTGTTGACAATGATACCTTGACTTGGTCATCTCCTTTGGTAGATTTGTTTGTTTAAGTTTTTTTATTTCTTGAATATTTATACCTTGGTTTAGATCATGTGGATACTTCTCCACATCGAACATTTTTAATATTTTGTGATTCTTTGTCTTGTTTGCAAGCATTGAAAGCAAAAGATACAAAAGATACAAAATCCTTGAACGACATCATAAACTCCTCTGTACTGAGGAAAATAAAAAAAAATGTTTTTATTGGATTCCCAGTCATATTGGAATCCTTGGAAATGAGGCTGCTGACCAAGCTGTCAAAGGAACATTGGATAAGCGCCCAATAATTATGCTTATTCCTACACCAAATTTAAGAAGCTGGAACTAAGAATAAATTACATGAAATTAAGCTTGTTCTAGGGAAAACTAAAGTTGCTTGTAGAATTAACCGAAGAGAAGAGTCTGTTTTAACTCATAAGAATAGGACATAGTTATTTGACACATTGCTATCTTCTTAAACATTTAATGGTATTTGAAGTCTTTTAATCAATACATATTTATTATGTATATAGCTGATATCTTAAAATTCTGTGATGTATGAATTGTTGGGTTTATGACGTCCAAAACCTGTTTTGGGCAGACAAAAATGACTTTTACCTGTTTTAGACAAGTTTTGGACGGTCAAAACTGTCCCAAATGTCCTAAACTCGTCCAACTTGCTTACAGAGGCTGTAAGTGTCTGAAACTTATTTTCTCTGTTCTAAGATTAATTAATATCCCTGAATGTGAAAGTGAACACTAAATGCCCAAGTAAATTGTGGGATAATAGGATTTCATAAATGAATATCATTGTCACTGAATATCAAATGAATCATAATTCATTTTGCAATTAAACATGAAGCATCTTGAGTTGCAGGAACTGACTTGTTGGAATAAGAATGCATCACTACTCAAAATTAATATTTAGTATGTCTTTCTACAGTGTCATCTGCGTGTCTCGTTTAGTAATCCAGGTCTTTTAGGCCTCTTAACATCCTCTAGCAGAAGATCAACTTCTGTGCCTAATGTCAGGAGAAGCGATCCATCAGATCTGCTAGATAAAATACAATTTCTTATCCTTTTCATACTGTGTGAAAAATCCATTATAGCCATTACTGATTATGTCCCATATGGGAATTTCATGATCATTCGATGATCAGAGGGTAGTCCCATATCATAAAATGCTTGGTTTGCTCCATTTACACATGAATATGCCACACAGAAACCATAGCTGTGAAGCAGTAATACAGCTTTGAAAAATATGTAATACAATTGTCCCGCAGATACTTCTGTGGTTATAAAGTCTGCCACTCCATGACAGAAACTGAGGAAACCTTGAAAATGGAACTGAAGGGCATGTGTGGCGATATCTGGGTCACAAGTCCCCTTTCGCACCATCTGCATTCGGTTAGCAACATCTCCAAGAACAGAGTATCTGACAATTTTTAGATACTGGCCATCATTTCTAAAATCTAGTGATGGTTGGATTGACATTTCATCTGATATAAACCTTCAAGTGCGCCCTCTGCTTGATCTGTCATTAAAGTTATATTAGTCCAGTCTTTATGCACTTGGAAGTGTCAATCCAGACATCTTATCAAAATCTTCATACCCCTTGCTACTCCATTGCCAAGGTTGCAATGCAAATCTGCAAGACATACGTATAATTTTGCCACCTGTTGGTCGGTTTACCAGTGGAATTGAACATTGAGAGGACATAATGTGGAGAGTGGAAGTGCTTGTATTTGGAATATGTTTCTTTGTGAGTATTTCAAAGTCAGCCACACTGGTAAAAATTGCCCCCTTCTTCTCTTGCCTTCTCAGGTTTGACACATCCTTGCATCTGTTGCATCTGCTTGTTTGGGATAGAAGCTCACAAACCTTTTGGTAGTGAATAGAGGACATTCTCTTCTCACAAATATCAATATTTTTGTACACAAAACAACACACTTTATCTGAAAGAGGCTTCCACCCGATGGGTTGAGGTTTTCCAATGCATAATAATTATTTATTGTGGAAAGTAGCGATATAATACTGTTTATTCCATGTGTTGTGCAGTTGTAAGTGTTTGGAATGTCCACACTTTGTAAATCAATCCTTTTACCATTTCTAATTCCCAATGACAATCTCTAAAGTAAAATCCTTGTATCAGTGAAGGTCTCCCATCAAAAAGAAAGGTGTTGACAATGATACCTTGACTTGGTCATCTCCTTTGGTAGATGTGTTTGTTTTAGTTTTTTTATTTGTTGAATATTTATACCTTGGTTTAGATCATGTGGATACTTCTCCACATCGAACATTTTTTAAAATATTTTGTGATTCTTTGTCTTGTTTGCAAGCATTGAAAGCAAAAGATACAAAAGATACAAAATCCTTGAACAACATCGTAAACTCCTCTGTACTGAGGAAAATAAAAAAAAATGTTTTTATTGGATTCCCAGTCATATTTGAATCCTTGGAAATGAGGCTGCTGACCAAGCTGTCAAAGGAACATTGGATAAGCGCCCAATAATTATGCTTATTCCTTACACCAAATTTAAGAAGCTGGAACTAAGAATAAATTACATGAAATTAAGCTTGTTCTAGGGAAAACTAAAGTTGCTTGTAGAATTAACCGAAGAGAAGAATCTGTTTTAACTCATAAGAATAGGACATAGTCATTTGACACATTGCCTCCCCTGTGGGTGCGGGGATTAAAGAATAGCCCCACTGCCCCCCAGCATGTCGTAAAAGGCGACTAAAGGGGCGTCCTGTTTGCCGTGGGATGCGACCTGTGTCGGGGAGGATATGGAATCCTGACAGGCTGAGCACTGGGCTGGTTTGGCAGTAATACCGGTCCAGTTGCAACACGCCTGTCTTGGATCCAAATGTTCACCAGACAGGCAGATCAGATTAGGCCTGGATCTGATTTAACCGGCTTGTGGTATATTTCCTTAAATATATTCTGGCTATTTGATTTTTATTTATGACAATTTTAATGTTTGAAATTTAGGAACAATTGATAAATTTTTGATAAATATTTCTTAAAAGGAGATTACTGCTGATTGGGTCAATCGAGGGATATAAATAAAATCCGAAAGGGTGGCGTTTTTATTCTTAGAGTATGTCATGTTGGGTATCCTCATGGCGTCAGGGCTTGGAGTTACCGGCCCAGAAAGGCGTCCCCTTGTTGGGCTCCGTGGTGGGTAGGGGACCTAACTGATGAAATTTAAAATAACACACATGGCGCAAAACAAACAAAAACGACCTAGGAATGACATAGATAGTGATGACGACTCAAATAAAACAGAAAAATGGCCGAGATTTTTAATTGCGGAAAGTTCCGATGCTGAACATACCCTGGCAAAAATGTCCCCCTTTGCAATTGCAAAGGGGATTCAAGGCATTGCCGGGGTGCCGAAAACAGTTAAAAAGATGGGAAGTAAGTTATTGATTGAGGTTGAGCGGAAAAGCCATGCGGACAATCTACTAAGATGCCGAATGTTGGCCACAGTTCCTGTTATTATAACGGCTCACAAAACTCTTAACAATAAAAAAGGAGTAATCAGATGCCCAGATTTAGTGGGAGTTTCCGAGGAGGAGATAGTGGATGAGCTCAAAGACCAGGATGTTGTGCAATGTAAGCGGATATTTATAAAAAAGGATGGTGTCAAAATTCCTATCAATACGTTTATTCTGACATTTGAAGCAGCGCAGCTCCCAACATCTATTAAAGTTGGATATTTGAACGTTAGAGTTGATGTATTTATTCCAAATCCTCTGCGCTGCTTCAAGTGTCAGAGGTATGGACATGGATCTGATCGATGTAAAGGTGATGTAACATGTCCAAAATGTACCGCTCAGCACAGTGGAGATGATTGTTCTTCAAATATGATAAAATGTGTCAACTGCCAAGGCAATCATCCATCGTATTCGCGGAATTGTCCTTCCTTTTTAAAAGAGAAGGAAATTCAGCGAATACGACACACTGAAAATATACCTTTTCCAGAGGCACGGAAGCGAGTAGAAAGTTTAAACACAACAAAGACATCTTATGCCAGCTCTGTAAAACCTAAAGAAACAAAATCAATAGCAATTCAGACCGAAATTACATGGCCAATCAATGACAAAAATTATTCCTTTTTTGCAAAATCTTCTAAATCTTCAGCAACGTCCACTCAGACTCAGACACCCACTATCCCAGTAGTAACTCAACCAATAACAACATCTACTAAACCCTCTTCACAAACTCCCTCTACATCATCCAATAATAAAGGTATCAATAGTAATAGACCAATACATAAATCAGACAAAAAAGAAATCAAAGAACAAGTTAAAAGTAAAATAAATAGAACTAAATCCTTAGAAAGGATGGACACAGGTGATCCTCCGGATATGTATTTTACACCTGTGCACTCGAAACATAATCGTAAAATTAACAAGTGATTATGTTAGATCATATATTTTTTCTCATTATTCTTAATATGGCTATCGGCAATATCATACAATGGAATTGTAGAGGATTTGAGGCAAACAGGCCAGAACTGGAGTTATTAGCCCAAAAATATAATGCATCTGTTATTTGTTTACAGGAAACTAATTTTAAGATAACTCAACTACATTTAAGGGATATGTACCTTATATTAAAGTTGGTTCAATAGATGCAATGGACCGAGCACATGGCGGAGTTTCTATTTTTGTTAAATCCTGTATACCCCAGAGTAAAATAACTTTAAATACTAACTTACAAGCTTCTGCAGTCAGGGTTACCCTGCACAATACATTAACTATATGTTCAATATATCTACCACCTAGTGAGCCAGTTAATATTACAGATTTAAATAATTTGGTAACCCAGCTGCCACAGCCATATATGTTAGTTGGTGACTTTAATGCTCACAACTATCTTTGGGTGGTAGAAACAATACTGATGCCAAAGGACGTATAATAGAAGATTTCTTAAATAACAATAGTTTGTGCCTTTGGAATGACGATTCTCCAACCTATTTACATCCAGCTACAGGCTCTTTAACATCAATAGATCTCTCCATGTGCACTCCAAATTTATTTTTAGACTATTCCTGGGAAGTAGAGGAAGATCAATGGGGTAGTGATCATTACCCCATTATTTTAAATAACCATTTTCCTCCACCAGATGAAAGAATCCCCAAGTGGAAATTTCATCAAGCCGATTGGGCAAAATTTCAAACATCCTGTTTCAATAGAATAACTCCAGAACTTTTTAACAATGTAGATGATCCTCTTCAAGTTTTTACAGATACATTGTATGATATTGCTGATGGGTGTATTCCCAAATAAAAGCCAAATTCTAAAATTAAAGAAAAACCCTGGTTTAATGATGAGTGCAAAAAAGCTGTCAAGGAGCGGAAAAAAGCTCTGAAAAAATTTAATCGACAGCCAACTCAATATAATTTGCACCAATTTCGAGTAAAAAGAGCTAAAGCCCGTTATATTATTAAAATAAGCAAAAGAAAAAGTTGGAAGGATTATGTTTCCAAATTAAATACGCGTACACCGATTAAAAAATGCTGGGATATGGTGCGTAAAATTTCGGGGAAGGGAGGTGGAGCAAGGATCAAACATCTAACTCATAATGGCCAATTAATTACAAATCCCACTGAAATAGGTAACACAATAGGTCAAACAATTTCCAAGAATTCCTCATCAAATAATTATTCTGCAAAATTTCAAGAAATAAAAAATAGAAAAGAAAGAAACCAACTAAATTTTATATCTCATAACTTGGAACAATATAACAAATCATTTACAATAGAAGATTTGAAACTTGCTTTGGATAAATCTCATGATACCGCTCCTGGGCCTGATCAAATTCACTACCAAATCCTTAAACACCTCCCTGATCAATCACTTGGGCATCTTTTAAATATTTTTAATAACATTTGGGAAATCGGTGATTTTCCTCCTTCATGGAGTGAAGCCACTATTATTCCCATTCCTAAGCCTGGCAAAGACTCCTCAGATTCAAATAATTATCGCCCCATTGCTTTAACCAGTTGTATCTGTAAAACAATGGAGCGAATGATTAATGAGCGTTTAGTTTGGTTTTTAGAAACTGCAGCTTATATTTCTGTTGCACAGAGTGGCTTTAGAAAAACTCGAAGTACCATTGACCACCTGGTACGTTTAGAGACATTTATAAGAGAGGGTTTTTTAAAAGGTGAGCATGTGGTTAGCATTTTCTTTGATTTAGAGAAAGCGTACGATACTACATGGAAATTTGGAATAATGAGCGATTTATATGATATGGGATTAAGGGGTCGTTTACCCCTTTTTATTCAAAATTTTCAGGGTCCGAGTTGGTTCATCACTTTCTGATGCTTTTGATCAGGAAATGGGTGTTCCACAGGGAAGTATATTATCAGTCACCCTTTTTATTATTAAAATTAACAGCATTGTTGATTGTATGAGGCCTGGAGCAGATTGCTCACTTTTTGTTGATGATTTCAACTTAAGCTACAGGTCCACAAGCATGCATACAATAGAACGACAGCTCCAACAACACTTAAATAGATTACAAGAATGGGCTGATCATAACGGATTTAAGTTTTCTTTAAAGAAAACTGTGTGTATGCACTTTTGTAAAAAACGGAAGGTTCACCCAGATCCTGATCTTTATTTAGGCCAAACTCGGATACCTGTTGTCGAAGAAACCAAGTTTCTTGGACTTATTTTTGACAGGAAATTATCTTTTATTCCTCACATTAAATACGTTAAAAAGAAATGCCAGAAGGCATTGGATTTATTACGGGTTCTTACCCATACCGATTGGGGAGGGGACCGCAATATTTTATTGCAATTATACAGAGCGCTGGTACGTTCTAAGCTTGATTATGGGTGTATGATATATGGATCAGCACGCCCATCTTATATTAAAATGCTTGATCCTATACAAAATCAAGGTTTAAGATTATGCCTTGGTGCATTTCGTACATCACCTGCAGATAGCTTGGCAATTGAGGCAGATGAACTGCCTCTTGATTTAAGAAGAGAAAAGCTTGCCCTTCAGTATGCTGCAAAAATTGCAGCTTGTCCAGACAATCCTGCACATGATATTATATTCAATCCAAATTATGTTGATCTTTTTGAAAATAAACCAAATACAATACCAACTTTTGGCATTCGCATCAAGGAATCTTTACAATCCTTAAATTTAAATCCGAATCAAATAGCTAAATTTCAATATCCAGAAACACCTCCATGGACCTATGAAACTTTAAATATTAATTTAGCCATGACTGAATTAAAGAAATACTCAACCGATCCATCCCTGTATATAAATAGATATAATGAAATAAAATCTATCTTCACTGGATATCAGTGTATATACACTGATGGATCGTTTGATGATGACAAGGCTGCTGCAGCTGCTGTTAAGGGCAATCATATTTATTCAGAACGTCTGCCAAATAAATCATCTATTTATTCTGCAGAACTTCATGCTTTATACCTAGCTTTAGATCATGTGGAGACTTCTCCACATCGGAAATTTTTAATATTTTCTGATTCTTTGTCTTGTTTACAAGCATTAAAAGCCAAGGATTGGAAAAATCCATTTATTTTAAATATCCTTGAACGGTATCATAAACTCTGTACTGAGGAAAATAAAGAGATTCGTTTTTACTGGATTCCCAGTCATATTGGAATCCTTGGAAATGAGGCTGCGGACCAAGCTGCCAAGGCAGCATTGGATAAGCGGCCAATAAATATGTTTATACCTTATACAGAATTTAAGAAATATATTACTGTTTTTTTACGTTCTAAGTGGCAATCACGCTGGAACGAAGCTATTTTTAATAAATTACATGAAATTAAGCCCGTTCTAGGCAAAACTAAAGGTGCTATTAGAATTAACCGTAGAGAAGAGTCAGTTTTAACCCGTATAAGAATAGGTCATAGTCATTTGACGCACTGTTATCTGCTTAAAGGTGAAGATCAACCGGAATGTATTGGTTGTCAAAGGGCTTTGACTATTAAACATATTTTAATTGAGTGTATCGATTTTGATATTATAAGAACTCAATATTTTAATGTACAAGATTTACATACGTTATTTGATACTGTAGATACTTCTGTGATAGTATTGTTTTTAACTCACATAGGACTTTATAATCAGTTTTAAGGGCAGAGCTTTTGTTTATTTATGTCATCGACTTATTTATCAAGAACTGCAAAACATCATACTGATAAAGTCTTTTAAACAAATTATACATATTTATTATATTTGATTGATATTATATAAATGCTGTTGATAAATCCTTGTGTTATCTACATATTGTATTAACATTTACATTTTGTTTCTAGTCAATATTGCGTTTCTATTTTTACTGTTTTGGCACTTTATTGTGTCAATGTGAAACCATTCATTCATTCATTTTTACCATTTTTAGGCACTAAATAACCTTAGTGGTTGATGTGCCTCTAAGCAACCATTCATTCATTCATTCATTCATTCATGGAGTGAAGCCACTATTATTCCCATTCCTAAGCCTGGCAAAGACTCCTCAGATTCAAATAATTATCGCCCCATTGCTTTAACCAATTGTATCTGTAAAACAATGGAGCGAATGATTAATGAGCGTTTTGTTTGGTATTTAGAAACTGCAACTTATATTTCTGTTGCACAGAGTGGCTTTAGAAAAACACGAAGTACCATTGACCACCTGGTACGTTTAGAGACATTTATAAGAGAGGGTTTTTTAAAAGGTGAGCATGTGGTTAGCATTTTCTTTGATTTAGAGAAAGCGTACGATACTACATGGAAATTTGGAATAATGAGCGATTTATATGATATGGGATTAAGGGGTCGTTTACCCCTTTTTATTCAAAATTTTTTGTCAAATAGACAATTCAGGGTCCGAGTTGGTTCATCACTTTCTGATGCTTTTGATCAGAAAATGGGTGTTCCACAGGGAAGTATATTATCAGTCACCCTTTTTATTATTAAAATTAACAGCATTGTTGATTGTATGAGGCCTGGAGCAGATTGCTCACTTTTTGTTGATGATTTCAACTTAAGCTACAGGTCCACAAGCATGCATACAATAGAACGACAGCTCCAACAACACTTAAATAGATTACAAGAATGGGCTGATCAAAACGGATTTAAATTTTCTTCAAAGAAAACTATGTGTATGCACTTTTGTAAAAAATGGAAGGTTCACCCAGATCCTGATCTTTTTTTAGGCCAAACTCGGATACCTGTTGTCGAAGAAACCAAGTTTCTTGGACTTATTTTTGACAGAAAATTATCTTTTATCCCCCACATTAAATACGTGAAGAAGAAATGCCAGAAGGCATTAGATTTATTACGGGTTCTTGCCCATACCGATTGGGGAGGGGACCGTAATATTTTATTACAATTGTATAGAGCATTGGTACGTTCTAAGCTTGATTATGGGTGTATGGTATATGGATCAGCACGTCCATCTTATATTAAAATGCTTGATCCTATACAAAATCAAGGTTTACGACTTTGCCTAGGTGCATTTCGTACATCGCCTGCAGATAGCTTGGCAGTTGAGGCAGATGAGCTGCCTCTTGATTTAAGAAGAGAAAAGCTTGCCCTTCAGTATGCTGCAAAAATTGCACCTTGTCCAGACAATCCTGCCCATGATACTATATTTAATCCAAATTATGTTGACATTTTTGAAAGTAAACCTAATACAATACCAACTTTTGGTATTCGCATCAAAGAATCTTTACAATCTTTAAATTTAAATCCAAATCAAATAGCTAAATTTCAATATCCAGAGACACCTCCATGGACCTACGAAACTTTAAATATTAATGTAGCCATGTCAGAATTAAAGAAATACTCAACCAGCCCATCCCTGTATATAAATAAATATAATGAAATAAAATCTGTCTTCACAGGATATCAGTGTATTTACACTGATGGATCATTTGATGATGACAAGGCTGCTGCAGCTGCTGTTAAGGGCAATCATATTTATTCAGAACGTCTGCCAAATAAATTGTCTATTTATTCTGCAGAACTTCATGCTTTATACCTTGCTTTAGATCATGTGGAGACTTCTCCACATCGGAAATTTTTAATATTTTCTGATTCTTTGTCTTGTTTACAAGCATTGAAAGCCAAGGATTGGAAAAATCCATTTATTTTAAATATCCTTGAACGGTATCATAAACTCTGTACTGAGGAAAATAAAGAGATTCGTTTTTACTGGATTCCCAGTCATATTGGAATCCTTGGAAATGAGGCTGCTGACCAAGCTGCCAAAGCAGCATTGGATAAGCGCCCAATAGATATGCTTTTACCTTATACAGAGTTTAAGAAATATATTACTGTTTTTTTACGTTCTAAATGGCAATTGCGCTGGAACGAAGCTATTTTTAATAAACTACACGAAATTAAGCCTGTTTTAGGTAAAACCAAAGGTGCTATTAGAATTAACCGAAGAGAAGAGTCTGTTTTATCACGTATAAGAATTGGACATAGTCATTTGACTCACTGCTATCTTCTTAAAGGCGAAGATCAGCCTCAGTGTATTGGATGTCAAAGGGCTTTGACTATCAAACATGTTTTAATTGAATGTATCGATTTTGATATAATTAGGACTCAATATTTTAATGTGCAAGATTTGCATTCGTTATTTGATACTGTAGATACTTCTTTGATAGTATCGTTTTTAAACCAAATAGGACTTTATAACCAATTTTAAGTGTGGAGCTCTTGTTTACTTAGGTCATTGGCCTATTTATCAAGAACCGCGAAACATCATATGGTATTTAAAGTCTTTTATATTGAGTTTATTTATACAAATTTGTTATGTCTATAACTGATATATTGAAAGGATTTTGTTGATAATTTTTGTGTAGTTAAGATTATTTACATATCATATTGATTTTATAAACGTTTATGTTTTTACCACTTTTAGGCACTGAATAACCTAAGTGGTTGATGTGCCTCTAAGCAACCATTCATTCATTCATTCATTACAATATGTAGATAACACAAGAATTTATCAACTGTGAACAGCATTTATATAATATCAATCAAATATAATAAATATGGATGATTTGTTTAAAAGACTTTATCAGTATGATGTTTTGCAGTTCTTGATAAATAAGTCAATGACATAAATAAACAAAAGCTCTGCCCTTAAAACTGATTATAAAGTCCTATGTGAGTTAAAAACGATACTATCACAGAAGTATCTACAGTATCAAATAACGTATGTAAATCTTGTACATTAAAATATTGAGTTCTTATAATATCAAAATCGATACACTCAATTAAAATATGTTTAATAGTCAAAGCCCTTTGACAACCAATACATTCCGCTTGATCTTCACCTTTAAGAAGGTAACAGTGCGTCAAATGACTATGACCTATTCTTATACGGGTTAAAACTGACTCTTCTCTACGGTTAATTCTAATAGCACCTTTAGTTTTGCCTAGAATGGGCTTAATTTCATGTAATTTATTAAAAATAGCTTCGTTCCAGCGTAATTGCCATTTAGAACGTAAAAAAACAGTAATATATTTCTTAAATTCTGTATAAGGTATTAGCATATTTATTGGCCGCTTATCCAATGCTGCCTTGGCAGCTTGGTCCGCAGCCTCATTTCCAAGGATTCCAATATGACTGGGAATCCAGTAAAAACGAATCTCTTTATTTTCCTCAGTACAGAGTTTATGATACCGTTCAAGGATATTTAAAATAAATGGATTTTTCCAATCCTTGGCTTTCAATGCTTGTAAACAAGACAAAGAATCAGAAAATATTAAAAATTTCCGATGTGGAGACGTCTCCACATGATCTAAAGCTAGGTATAAAGCATGAAGTTCTGCAGAATAAATAGATGATTTATTTGGCAGACGTTCTGAATAAATATGATTGCCCTTAACAGCAGCTGCAGCAGCCTTGTCATCATCAAACGATCCATCAGTGTATATACACTGATATCCAGTGAAGATAGATTTTAGTTCATTATATCTATTTATATACAGGGATGGATCGGTTGAGTATTTCTTTAATTCCGTCATGGCTAAATTAATATTTAAAGTTTCATAGGTCCATGGAGGTGTTTCTGGATATTGAAATTTAGCTATTTGATTCGGATTTAAATTTAAGGATTGTAAAGATTCCTTGATGCGAAGGCCAAAAGTTGGTATTGTATTTGGTTTATTTTCAAAAAGATCAACATAATTTGGATTGAATATAATATCATGTGCAGGATTGTCTGGACAAGCTGCAATTTTTGCAGCATACTGAAGGGCAAGCTTTTCTCTTCTTAAATCAAGAGGCAGTTCATCTGCGTGAAGGAGTAATACAGCTTTGAAAAATATGTAATACAACTGTCCTGCAGATACTTCTGTGTTTAGCAATTCTGCCACTCCATGACAGAATCTGAGGAAACCTTGAAAATGGAACTAAAGGGCATGTGTGGTGAAATCTGGGTCACCAATCCCCTTTCGCACCTGCATTCGGTTAGCAACATCTCCAAGATCAGAGTATCTGACCATTTTTAGATTCTGGCCATCATTTCTAAAATCAAGTGATGGTTGGATTGACATTTCATCTGATATAAACCCTCACATGCACCCTCTTCTTGATCTGTCATTAAATATATAGGAGTCCAGTCTCTGTTCTAAGAAGTCTTTTGTGATAAGAAATAGTTTATGCACTTGGAAGGGCCAATCCAGACATCTTAACAAAATCTTCATACCCCTTCCTACTCCGTTGCCAAAGCTGCATGCAAATCTGCAAGACATACTTGCCGTGGCGCAGTTGGTTAGAGTGCCAGCTTATTAGCACCAGTTCCGCTGTGGTGATCTGTGCGCGAAGGGTTAACCCGTTGTCCTTGTAAATCTGTGACCGGGTGGGTTGTCATGTCAAGGACCTGCGACATGACAATTCAGTGAGGCAGCACTATATCTGCTACAAGTAGGTCTCATCACACAATGACCGAAATAATGTTGAAAGTGATGTAAAGCCCCAAACAAACAAAGCCACCTGTTGGTCAGTTTACCAGTGGAATTTGTAGAGGACATAAAGTGGAGAGTGGAAGTGCTTATATTTGGAATATGTTTCTTTATGAGTATTTCAAAGTCTGCCACACTGGTACAAATTGCCCCCTTCTTCTCTTGCCTTCTCAGGTTTGTCACATCCTTGCATCTGTTGCATCTGCTTGTTTGGGATAGAGCCTCACAAACCTTTTGGTAGTTAATAGAGGACACTCTCTTCTCACAAATATCAATATTTTTGTACACAAAACAACACACTTTATCTGAAAGAGGCTTCCACCCAATGGGTTGAGGTTTTCCAATGCATAATTGTATTGTGGAAAGTAGCGACATAATACTGTGTTTGGAATGTCCACATTTTGTAAATCAATCCTTTTACCATTTCTAATTCCCAATGACAATCTCTAAAGTAAAATCCTTGTATCAGTGAAGGTCTCCCATAAAAAAGAAAGGTGTTGACAATAATACCTTGACATGGTCTTCTCCTTTGTTAGATTTGTTTGTTTGTTTGGGGTTTTACATCACTTTCAACATTATTTCAGTCATATAGTGCTGCCTCACTGAATTGTCATGTCGCAGGTCCTTGACATGACAACCAATCGGTCACAGATTTACGAGGACAACAGGTAAACCTTTTAAGCACGGGCCTCAGCTCATGTGTGAAATTTTGTCATGAATTCAATCTTGGCATTTCCTGGGATCGAACCCACGACCTTTGGATCACCACAGAGGAAATGGTGCTAATAAGCTGGCACTCTAGCCAACTGCACCACAGCCAGTGGCCTCTCCTTTGGTAGAAATTCTATCACTCAGCATAGCAGTTGTGAAGTCTTTGAAATTTACCTGAACGTCAGCAGTTTGTCTTTTGGCAATACCAACATAATGTGAAGCAACTACTGAAACTACTTGATGCCTCTCACATAAACAGGACTTAAGTTTGCACACATATTTGGACAATACATGTTGGGAGATAAAATCAACATCTCTCCCACAAACTTCTTTGTACTCAAAATAAAGTTGGTTGGCCTTTATACGATTCCCCACTTTTATTGGTGTGTGTTCCAATATCCTTACAAATGAAATATCATTGAACAGGAATTAGATAATGAAAATAATGCCATTGATAAATGATTTGATACAGAAATAAATCAAAATTGGAGAAGCATCAAGTTCATAAACATGGCATAAATTTAGCAAATCAGGTTTTTAGTCCTTTTAGAGCTTTATCCCACATATCACCCAGCTTAAGAGACAATGGATACTATGTATTTTTACTTGTAAGATGTGACTGGACCTCGGGTATTTATGCCTGTTGGTGGTGAGCATCTTCTGGTGCAGATGTTCTGAGGGATCTACTTTTTACTCCCAAATAGAATGTTTTTAAAAGGGTAATGGAAAACTACTGTCAAGAGTTCCCTTTTCATAAATTTAAAACTTTCAAGTAATGAAATTAAATTTAATTATATATTATTTTTTTTAACAATGCTATATATGTACTGGTTTAAAATTACAATGGATTATATATATTAAAAGCTTAATGTCTTTTTAACCCATAAAAAGTGGCAAAGTAATGTCATTGCTCCAAGATTTTTTATTATGTCAAAATGTTAAGGAGAAAAAGTTCTGCAGATTGTGGGACCATGATAAAGTGGATTTCCAAACAACTTTGTAAAAGTGATCTTAAAAATATTTACTGTGATCCTAGTGAAAGAGATTCTCTATTTTTCAAAATCATTAAGAGATGATTAGAGGTAAAGTGCACACTTGACCATTTCAAAAGTATGGATTTTTTCATCTTTCTTCACATATCTCCGGCTTTGATATACACACTGGCTCAGTGGCCTGGGACCACTAGATCCTCTGTTTGGGCCAGTGAATGCTCTGTTGTATTGGCCCAGTTGGCCAACCATGTTTTTGATCTTTTAGTTGCCCAAACTATCATGATTTCATTCTAATTCTTGATAGATAATTTTCTCATATCACAATCAATAGACTTGTAAATTACGATTGGGAGAAGTAACCCCCACTAAGACACGAGTCACTTTAAAGCCTTGTGTCACCAGTTCCTCTGTGGTGATCTAAAGGTCGTGGGTTCGATCCCCGGCCGTGCCGAGATTGAATTCATGATACAATTTCACACATGAGCTCAGGCCTGTGCCAAAGGGTTAACCCATTGTCCTTGTAAATCTTTGACCGGCCGGGTTGTTATGCCAAGGACCATGACAATTCAGTGAGGCAGCACTATATCTGCTACAAGTAGGTCTCATCAGAAAATGACTGAGATAATGTTAAAAGTGATGTAAAAACCCAAATCAACAAACAAACAATACTCTTTATTGGTTCATGCATCCTATTATCCTTAGACTGCTCTGGTGGCCCAACCGGACAAGCAACATTTTTCTCTCTATGTCAAGACTTGATATGTGATTACTAAACTTACTTTTATATCCAAATTATACAAATAAAAGTCAGAAAATCTATTTCACTATGATCACAGTGAATTTTCTTCACGATGTAATGAATTAAACACACCTGAAAACAAGCCTATTCCTGTTGTGTAATCTGCAGAACTAATTTGCTTGTCTTCATTTCTCATCATAAATATCATCAAGGAAAATTAGGACAAAATACTATTTTGAAAGAAATATACTTGTAATCATACTTTACAATTCAAATATTGTAGTGTTTAAATATTGATTAATGTCATTTATGCTTTTATTTTTAAAAGGGAATGTATTTTAACACTGTAAATGTACCAATTCCCATCAAGTACAGTATTTTATTTTTTTTTCTCCTCTGTCACTCTGGCACCCATTGAAAAGACCCAAAAATACCTAATACGATTTTATATTGATAAACTCATCACATGCATAAATTACAAATTTGGGGAGAATTATTTTTTGGGGGCAAACACTTATTGACTGTATTAGGTAAAATATGAAAAGAAATATGTTTTGATTTGGAAATTGTATTTATTTCTTCAGACTTTTCTCCATATACTGACAACATTAATATATATATATATTGCATCGATCTGATATGTTCAATCGTCTACTTTAAATTCACTGCATTATCTCCTTCCCAAAGCTGTTAGGAATCCATAAATATATTATCTAGAGATAAAGCTTTTCCTGATTGAAATTAACTTATATGTCAGGTATCAAACGATTTTCGCACTTTAATGACAATGATTTGACTACTAGGATTTGATGAACGTAAACATTTTTAACAAATTATTTCTGTTTCATGAAAAACCATACTAGATACCTGTTGACACTTATCAATGTTTCATTAGATATAATGATAACATCACGATATGGTGATTTTCTGTATATTTCATGGTAAAAACCTACATCTGAAAATTATTTAAGTTGTTTTTTTGTGTTTTTGTTGTTGTTGTTTTAATTTATCAGTATTAGAAAAACATGTATCATTAATCTCTGATACAACAGTATAAATACAAATATATCACTTAATCGCTGAGATTTTTTATCAGAATTGAAGCGCCCAATTGAGGCTACAAATGAAACTTAGAAACAGATGTTATACATAGCACAATTGTTAATTTACAATTAGATAATTACAAGAAATGTGATCACAATAATTGGAAACAACACATCTATCAGCACACTCAATGTCTGAATATATCCAAAGTGAAAAAGCAAATAGTTTCGTTTTATTCATGGTCCACAGATATGTTAAATGCCTTGACTCGTATTGATCAACATGGTCATAAGACCAAGCAAGAGATAACTGCACTGTGGGATGGTTTAAGACATAGATAGAAAATACAACGTTCAGAAAATATACAATGATTCTTACACTGATTTGGACACTTCATTGTATGACTCCTAGCTAAAAGACTCAAAGTTCAGTACATAAATAATTATTCTTACACTGATGGTAGCACTGCATTGTTTGACTCATCGCTCATAAATAGAGCTCAGCAAATATACATTGATTCTGACACTGCTAGCCATAAAAGCTACCATTATTTATAACTACATAATGCGGTGTCCAGCACATATTTCAATAATCTTAGCGACCAGCACATCATTTATGATTAGCTTCAAGATACAATAAGTTCTGGATAATATATCTCATTATTTATAGCTAGATATCGCAATGATAATCGCATTTTATAATGTGTAAGGCGAACATTACATTATTTCATAAATGTGTACTGACGATTTATCCCTCATCACATGATATTTGATCGTTATTATTATTTACTTTGACCTTTTATTCTTAACTGAATCATTTCTTACATGCTTTCACCCCAAAACACTCACCTTATCTGAAATAGTGTTTATCGATTGTGTCAATCCGTGTTAATCAATTAGATCAATCAATTTCTGAATTGGGTCAAGTTTGTTCACACAATTTATACACTTTATTTACACTTATATCATTCTACCGACAATCCTTAATTCGATAGTCTTGTCTGTTTGACGGTTTAAGATATGATATTTGTTGTTGAAAAATTCATTTCATATTTTCACAGCTGCGTCTATTAGGACTTTTCCAAAATGAAAAATATAAAGTTTTTAAGTTTGTTTTAAAAAGGTTCATCTAATTATACCTAAATCTGAATATAAGCATTTAGTATATATATATATATATATATATATATATATTATATATATATTCCATTAATCAGAATATGAAGGTTATTGTGTGATTTTTTATTAGCTTTCATGCTCAACAGTCTACACTATTCCCAGCCAAAACATTTATTACCACATATTCCCATCAGGTCTTTTGCCATATATAGTAGAAGTATGTCTTCACTAGCGCCACCTATCTCTTCACTTGCGCCACCTATCTCTTCACTATGAAGCTTGAGACAAATTGTGGGACATAAACCACAGATATATTTAACCATCCATTCTGCATCAATTCAATCTGTGGCAGTTTTTATCCACTATTCACCCACTGAGTGGACACTATTCACCCACTGAGTGGACAATTTTAAACCGAAGATGGACCTATCCAACACAAAACCCAACATATTGGTTGCTACCCATGACATGTACATTGTGTATAAGAAACGGACCAGAATTTCAATCAGTATTTCAACCATTTTGTATCACATGTGGCGAGAACAGCTATCTTGGATTAACAATTGTATGAGTTCAAGTGGAACTTGAGGCCTGGTTTTCTTCCTCTGAATTAACCACGGCAAGTTATTGAAGAACTTGTGAATTTAAAGGTCTAATATTGTATTAAATATGAGAAATAAAGAAAAGCAATTTGTTAATTATTCATGATTTATTTGAATACAACATTCAATCAGGTTTGCCAATCATAAAATTTCTCTCATACCTGTACAGACATCAAGCGCACATTAAGGGAAGATTGTAAATAAACATATTGTTAATTGTTGTCTGGCTAAATATCTAGTAGTACTACATTATCATTGAGTGTGATCCACACTGAGTGGGGGGTTCGGGCTCAAACACAATGTACACATCATTAGATGCTGAGATATGAAAAATTTGTGCATATATTTAATGACTATATGATATGATGCTCTGACAAATCGTACTTGAAAATTTCTCATTTGTCAGAAAATAAAGTAGACTTTGTTCAGGATCTGATACTGGAGTTGTAAAACTTGTCCTTTATATTTATTAGTAGCAATGGGAGTGTGTGTGGGTCACACTGTCACCATCAGGTGGCCCTCCAGTGGAATTTGCGTTTAATACATTATAAAGATGGAATTGCTGAAGTTCCAACTAACCCCATTTGTGTGTCCCATATGACATTAAGGCACGGTTGTTACAGATTGCAAAGACAGAACTGGCAAAATGAGGTAAAGAAAACATCACAATGTATAGCACATGCATATTGTTAATTGACGGTGGCCCACAATCAAAATATATTCACTGGTATAATAGAATACTGTTGTAAACAATAATAACAATAAAGGTCTCTCAAAAAGGCACCAAGTCTGACAAAGCATTAGGTCTTCAGAAGAGGCACACATGCTCGCTTGGATTGTTTTCATCTGACATTTTGTCATTGTTGTGCGCAGCCGCAGACAGGAAGATCCCAGATTTGCTGAAAGACTTCAGCACACTCTCCAATCAGTGGTGCCAAGCTGTAAAACACAAAGGTCCCTACCAGAGATACACGTCCTTGTGTCACGTGGCACCTCTAAGAACACTCCTGGTCATACCACCTGACCCTGCAGGACATCGGTCAATCATTTTGACCAGTTCAAGCCGACGGTCCTCCATTATAATAGTTCGCCTTCAGGGCGATGGTGGCGTCGCTGTCTTTGGTCCTTGGTTCTCGGCAGCGATTCTGTTACCAAAAAGTACAGGAATGAAATACCATACATATCTGTAATAACAAGATGACACATTTTACATCTGTTTTTACTATGAGATTATTAGACCTTGTAACCAATAGAGATTGAGGAAAGCAAAGTTTCAGCTTGAACAAATCTGCCATTTATTTCAATGACCTGTTTATTCCTCAAGCAGAGATAGTCATTTTGCTTGGATTCTAATAAAAACAAAGATATATCTCCATTTTAAGGCATATAGATACATTACTATGTTAAGAATCGCAATATGATTGTACCGATGAGAAAAACTGTTAATGTTAATAAATATATTATGTTCGGATACATAAGAACAACTACAGCATGATCACAACAGAATATAACCTAAAGTTGAAAGCAAATGTATTGTAAAAGGAATTACAACAAAGCTGATCTTAGTCATATCATCCAAATTGCTTTATGCCATTCTCGTATTTCTCAAAGCATGTGATGGATTATTTATACCATTTCCTCATTGATCTTTATTCCATAGATAATATCACGCACTGCATTAATACAAATCATATCATAAGCAGAGGGCATGCACGATTGCTCATCTTATCACATTATCTTATCCTTACCATTATTTAACTGTACTTTTGTAAACTTAACACAAGCCGAGGGACTTAGGCTGCACTGACCCTTGATTTTTGGTTATATTTGATGTCATTATGTGTTCAGAAATTTTGAGGTATTTCTCAGCCAACTTACTGCCACCATGTATTAGCACTTTCACAATTTGGCTATCATTATCGCAAATATATAGTGTTGATCGAGACAGACAGAATTATAGAACATGTCTTGTTATTACACACGTTATTGCACACGTTATGCCAACCAAGTCAAGCCAGATTATCTGGTTTTATGTTCTCACCTTATCCGTGCAAGCGTGGCTAATCTTTCTGAACAATATTTCACATATACAGACAACGATTGCCAAGGTAATTCCTCCCGCCAGGACATAGAAGATACCGGCCACATTGTCCATGTTCAACTCCTTGGTACGACTGGTGGAGGTCTCCTTGAACTCTTCACACACTCCCCCACTCCACCACCTGAGGGCAGCACAGGTCACAAAATATACAACTAACAATGACGAGTATATATATATATATATATATATATATATATATATATATATATATATATATATATATATATATATATATATATATATATATATATATATATATATATATATATATATATATATATATATATATATATATATATATATATATATATATATATATATATATATATATATATATATATATATATATATATATATATATATATATATATATATATATATATATATATATATATATATATATATATATATATATATATATATATATATATATATATATATATATATATATATATGACATTTATATTTATATATAAAGTTAAGAGCAAATTATGATTTGTAAAGAAACATCTTCAACAGGTGTAGCATATTTAGTTATCATGATAAGTGTTTAATTACATGCAGTTTTGTACCTTGTAGTATTATAGTTTAAAAATATTCTATTAATATTTAAATTAGACTGAGCGGGTTTGTGATATATTTATTGAGATTATACATGTTCATAAAATGTCTGCCTTATACCAGTTCGATTTTGATATCAAATACAGGCAATATAATGGTAATATGACACTCCTTTTAAGTTAGGGTTGGTGTTAGTGTTAGGGTAATGGGGAAAGATGGTGTCAGGGAAAAACAAGGGAAAAACAAGGAAAAATACACCAATGGATTTAACAGTACAATACATTTTATATTCACGCCTGTGCAGTTTCATGAAACTCAAGTGTAGAGGTTACAGTTAATATTTATTACTAAATTGGTTAGTATATTTTGTTACTGTAAATCATATCACATCACACAGCAAAAACAATCTTATCTAGATAACAAATAAAAAACCTAGAATTATAATTTGATTTCTATCTCCCAAAGCAAAACACGTTGACTTTTGATTTAAACTATTATTGCAATATGAAGGACGATGTGGAAAATTTTTGAGGCTTGTTGATCCGATGGCTATTTGCTAAGAAAGTCATGTATCAATGCTTTATCTATGCAATTGCGGAAAGCTATTTGCATTACTTCTCTGCTATCCTAGCGTGGATAGTACCTTGTTTTATTTTAGACAAGTACTTGGGCAGATACATTAATAGGCAAATAAACTGAGATTTTCTTCTTCAAATAGTCAAAATAACTACTGCTTGGCATAACATTGTCCAGGTCAACTGAATTCAATTATTTTACTCGTCTCGATATGTTTCTGCCTTCTTAAGTACATGTGTCCCCATATATATATATTCATATTGTAATAATAATATTAATACAACATAGACGATAGAAATCCATAACCAATGAATGATGCACATATATTTACCATCTAGAGAGAGATACGGCATTGTTATATCATATGCAACAGTAAATGATAATTGTATGTATAGCAGGTGTACAGATCACATTACAGCTTTATTATATGCACAAAGTTTAGATTCTCAACTTATAAGAAAATGGCTAAATATGTGTATTAACTGAGAGACAGCTCATATATCATTATGATATTTTGACTTTCAGATAACTATTATGTTATCTACTGTTTGAATGGTAAAATTCACTATAAGGAAACTCATTATAAGTCACATTAGATATTTTAACATGTCTTATTATCAGGGATAGTCATCTAAAACAAGAATTTAAACGAATCGCGGATGTCGTTTCGTTTAAATGCACAAGTATAATGTTAATGTTTTCAAGGAAAAAATGAATTATTTTGGCCGGAACAAATCAGGCCAATCATTTTGATTGGATTGTCTTGATTATTTCTACACAAAAAGAAGCAAATTAAAATGGCAATCAAAATATCACGTAGTATATTCTCCTTTCTTAAGTTTTGATAATTCGTCTTTTGTTAATAATTGTCAATGTGTAACTGAAAGGTAAGAGCGTTTTAATGAATTTATTCCTACTTCATTTATCAGCCGGTTTCTATCGATTATATTTATCTATCGAGAATATTAGGAGGTGTGAATAAAAGAGATGTTACTGACTTGTTCTGAAGGTGTTCAACGACGCCCTCTTCCGCCAGGCTGAGGATCTGCATTGTGATGTCATCTCTGTAAGCGGCACCAGACGGCACTCCGATGCCCAGCCCCTTCTCGTCAAAGTCGTCGCCCACCCACATGGTGTCGCACTCGTGCATGGTGGTGTAGGCGTTAATAGGGGCATCCCAAATAAAGGCATAGCCTCCTTCTTTGACCTTCTGTATCCCCACAGAAGAATTGTCCACCATGCTGTCGGGGTACACGGTGCTCATGAAAGCCCACATCTTCCTTGTGATCTCCATCTTGGAACTTTTGAACAGGGACTCAGCATATGTGTTTTTGACGGTGCCATATTTAATATTAGTTTGAAGAGATAAGTCTGCTATTGATTTTATGGGAGTTACTATTTTGGTAACGGTGAGAAATGCTGCTAAATTGGCCGTGTAGGACGAGAGTAAAATGAGTGAAAAAAACCACCAGGAGGCGCTGAGTAGCCTTGCGGATAATGTCCTTGGAATGACCTCGGTGCCAACGCCGACTAGCGAGCCATAGATGAACCACATGCTCTCGCGCAGGTCCAGCTGGCGGGAGTCACCGTGGAAACTAGGGCTCAATCTGTCCATCACAAACAAAATGATGCCAACAACGACCAGCGCCGAAGATGTGAAGATCCAAACTTTAGCAGACAATGGAAACAGAAACTGAAATGCTGATGTCTTTTCAAGTGGCTTTTTAATCAGAATATTGAAATGTTTTTGCATAAAGGGTTTAGTGAAGTCCACGGCTTCCTCGCGATCAGACGTAATAGATAGGGCACCGAGGCACATCTCTGCGTTCTGAAAGTATCCAAGCAATATTAGGGCTGAAAAGTAAAGGTAAGATTTATATGGCGCTCACTTCAGACAATGTCTGCTCAAAGCGCCTGATAGTAACTGGCCGGGATTCGAACTGGAAATCTCTGGGTCTCAAGGCGAAAGCTCTATCAATTGGGCTATTTCGGCTAGTTTATTATAAACATGTTATACAGAACAATATTTATTTCTGATATTTTAGTCCACTCTGATGGCTTCATACCATTTGGTCACTTCTTTTAATCTTCTGATTATTATCACTTGTTAAAGCTGGCACATTACAGACTTAGTCTTACCCCCGCGATGAGTTCCCGGATCATGCCGTTCCACTCTCCGTGCTCATTCTTAGAGCCGTAGTTCCCGTCCGGAGACAGGTACAGCTTATATTCAAAGTCCAAATTAATTGCTATCCGGTCTATAAGATCCACCAGAAATCCTTCAAACCTGTCATTCCCAGACCGGTTTTTATGATCCGATTTTATCATCACAAATGGTGGTTCCTGCAAAAATAAAACATTTTTTTAATCCTTCAAACCATTGATGCGATTGACATAATGATAGTAAAGGTTTAGCAAGACGCCAGTAGTCACGTAACCGGAAGCGGAAATAAAGATTTACCTTTGGACATGAAATCTTATCTCGTCTTTTAAAGTGTATTTGTGAGCATTTGATTCACAATTGAATGATTTTGATTCACAATTGAATGATTTTGTATCAATTCTCTATTATTTCAAATATGAGTTATCTCTCTGTAGTAAAGTAGGTACTGACCGGGACGACGACTATGCGGACCGTCTCCAGGCCTAGCGGGTGGATGTCCATGTGGGACTGATGCTTCCGGGCGTGGTCGTACTCTGGCTCGAATCGTTCCTCGTAAGAGCCGTATTGTTCATGCCACATCCCAACCTTCAAACAAACACATCACCAATCAACAAACACACACAACCTGTTATGTCATGTTCACCTTTAAAGCTTTCCTGAAATTAGATTTTTTCCTGAGATTATATATGAACGTTTTCAAAGCCTTCACGAAAACCTGGAGATTCGTTGTATGTTTAAATGAAACTGTGATACAAATAAAATGCTTCCCTGAAATCAACCAAAATAATTTTTTTGTGGTTCATGGGGATGATATACCTAAATAATTGTTTGACAATAATGGACAAATATGCTTTAATGTCTGGTTTCGCGAAATCTCTTATGAATAATGGCATATATGAATGTCATTGTGAAGGTTGCGCGTATGATTTACAGAATATTTGATAAAATTATGCAAGATTATTTAGAAAGGCAATGTGATAATCATATTAAGGTAATATTTATGGCAAACATAGCACAGATATTAAACCGGCCAAGGCTATGAGACCTGCCTCAGTGAGACAGTACACCTGGATTATGATAAATCACACAGCTTACCTGTATGAGATTATGATGAATCACTCAGCTTACCTGTATGAGACCTGCCTAAGTGAGACAGTACACTTGAATTATAATAAATCACACAGCTTACCTGTATGAGATTATGATGAATCACTCAGCTTACCTGTATGAGACCTGCCTAAGTGAGACAGTACACTTGAATTATAATAAATCATACAGCTTACCAGTGTGAGACCTGATGCAGTGAGACAGTACACCTGAATTATAATACATCACACAGCTTACCTGTATGAGATTATGATGAATCACACAGCTTACTTGTATGAGACCTGCCTCAGTGAGACAGTACACCTGGATTATAATAAATCACACAGCTTACCTGTATGAGACCTGCCTCAGTGAGATAGTACACTTGAATTATAATAAATCACACAGCTTACCTGTATGAGATTATGATGAATCACTCAGCTTACCTGTATGAGACCTGCCTAAGTGAGACAGTACACTTGAATTATAATAAATCACACAGCTTACCTGTATGAGACCTGCCTCAGTGAGATAGTACACTTGAATTATAATAAATCACACAGCTTACCTGTATGAGATTATGATGAATCACTCAGCTTACCTGTATGAGACCTGCCTCAGTGAGATAGTACACTTGAATTATAATAAATCACACAGCTTACCTGTATGAGACCTGCCTCAGTGAGATAGTACACTTGAATTATAATAAATCACACAGCTTACCTGTATGAGATTATGATGAATCACTCAGCTTACCTGTATGAGACCTGCCTAAGTGAGACAGTACACTTGAATTATAATAAATCATACAGCTTACCAGTGTGAGACCTGATGCAGTGAGACAGTACACCTGAATTATAATACATCACACAGCTTACCTGTATGAGATTATGATGAATCACACAGCTTACCTGTATGAGACCTGCCTCAGTGAGACAGTACACCTGGATTATAATAAATCACACAGCTTACCTGTATGAGACCTGCCTCAGTGAGATAGTACACTTGAATTATAATAAATCACACAGCTTACCTGTATGAGATTATGATGAATCACTCAGCTTACCTGTATGAGACCTGCCTAAGTGAGACAGTACACTTGAATTATAATAAATCACACAGCTTACCTGTATGAGACCTGCCTCAGTGAGATAGTACACTTGAATTATAATAAATCACACAGCTTACCTGTATGAGATTATGATGAATCACTCAGCTTACCTGTATGAGACCTGCCTCAGTGAGATAGTACACTTGAATTATAATAAATCACACAGCTTACCTGTATGAGACCTGCCTCAGTGAGATAGTACACTTGAATTATAATAAATCACACAGCTTACCTGTATGAGATTATGATGAATCACTCAGCTTACCTGTATGAGACCTGCCTAAGTGAGACAGTACACTTGAATTATAATAAATCACACAGCTTACCTGTATGAGACCTGCCTCAGTGAGATAGTACACTTGAATTATAATAAATCACACAGCTTACCTGTATGAGATTATGATGAATCACACAGCTTACCTGTATGAGACCTGCCTAAGTGAGATAGTACACTTGAATTATAATAAATCACACAGCTTACCTGTATGAGACCTGCCTCAGTGAGATAGTACACTTGAATTATAATAAATCACACAGCTTACCTGTATGAGATTATGATGAATCACTCGTCTTACCTGTATGAGACCTGCCTCAGTGAGATAGTACACTTGAATTATAATAAATCACACAGCTTACCTGTATGAGATTATGATGAATCACTCAGCTTACCTGTATGAGACCTGCCTAAGTGAGACAGTACACTTGAATTATAATAAATCATACAGCTTACCAGTGTGAGACCTGCCTCAGTGAGACAGTACACCTGGATTATAATAAATCACACAGCTTACCTGTATGAGACCTGCCTCAGTGAGATAGTACACTTGAATTATAATAAATCACACAGCTTACCTGTATGAGATTATGATGAATCACTCAGCTTACCTGTATGAGACCTGCCTAAGTGAGACAGTACACTTGAATTATAATAAATCATACAGCTTACCAGTGTGAGACCTGATGCAGTGAGACAGTACACCTGAATTATAATACATCACACAGCTTACCTGTATGAGATTATGATGAATCACTCAGCTTACCAGTGTGAGACCTACCTCAGTGAGACAGTACACCTGGATTATAATAAATCACACAGCTTACCTGTATGAGACCTGCCTCAGTGAGACAGTACACCTGGATTATAATAAATCACACAGCTTACCTGTATGAGACCTGCCTCAGTGAGATAGTACACTTGAATTATAATAAATCACACAGCTTACCTGTATGAGATTATGATGAATCACTCAGCTTACCTGTATGAGACCTGCCTCAGTGAGATCGTACACTTGAATTATAATAAATCACACAGCTTACCTGTATGAGATTATGATGAATCACTCAGCTTACCTGTATGAGACCTGCCTAAGTGAGACAGTACACTTGAATTATAATAAATCATACAGCTTACCAGTGTGAGACCTGCCTTAGTGAGACAGTACACCTGGATTATAATAAATCACACAGCTTACCTGTATGAGACCTGCCTCAGTGAGATAGTACACTTGAATTATAATAAATCACACAGCTTACCAGTGTGAGACCTGCTTCAGTGAGACAGTACACCTGGATTATAATAAATCACTCAGCTTACCTGTATGAGACCTGCCTAAGTGAGACAGTACACCTGGATTATAATAAATCACACAGCTTACCTGTATGAGACCTGCCTCAGTGAGATAGTACACTTGAATTATAATAAATCACACAGCTTACCTGTATGAGATTATGATGAATCACTCAGCTTACCTGTATGAGACCTGCCTAAGTGAGACAGTACACTTGAATTATAATAAATCACACAGCTTACCTGTATGAGATTATGATGAATCACTCAGCTTACCTGTATGAGACCTGCCTAAGTGAGACAGTACACTTGAATTATAATAAATCACACAGCTTACCTGTATGAGATTATGATGAATCACTCAGCTTACCTGTATGAGACCTGCCTAAGTGAGACAGTACACTTGAATTATAATAAATCACACAGCTTACCTGTATGAGATTATGATGAATCACTCAGCTTACCAGTGTGAGACCTGCCTCAGTGAGACAGTACACCTGGATTATGATGAATCACACAGCTTACCTGTATGAGATTATGATGAATCACACAGCTTACCTGTATGAGACCTGCCTCAGTGAGACAGTACACCTGGATTATGATGAATCACACAGCTTACCTGTATGAGATTATGATGAATCACTCAGCTTACCTGTATGAGACCTGCCTAAGTGAGACAGTACACTTGAATTATAATAAATCACACAGCTTACCTGTATGAGATTATGATGAATCACTCAGCTTACCTGTATGAGACCTGCCTAAGTGAGACAGTACACTTGAATTATAATAAATCACACAGCTTACCTGTATGAGATTATGATGAATCACTCAGCTTACCTGTATGAGACCTGCCTAAGTGAGACAGTACACTTGAATTATAATAAATCACACAGCTTACCTGTATGAGATTATGATGAATCACTCAGCTTACCAGTGTGAGACCTGCCTCAGTGAGACAGTACACCTGGATTATGATGAATCACACAGCTTACCTGTATGAGATTATGATGAATCACACAGCTTACCTGTATGAGACCTGCCTCAGTGAGACAGTACACCTGGATTAAGATGAATCACACAGCTTACCTGTATGAGATTATGATGAATCACACAGCTTACCAGTGTGAGACCTGCCTCAGTGAGACAGTACACTTGAATTATAATAAATCACACAGCTTACCTGTATGAGATTATAATAAATCACACAGCTTACCTGTATGAGACCTGCCTCAGTGAGATAGTACACTTGAATTATAATACATCACACAGCTTACCTGTATGAGATTATGATGAATCACTCAGCTTACCAGTGTGAGACCTGCCTCAGTGAGACAGTACACCTGGATTATGATAAATCACAGAGCTTACCAGTGTGAGACCTGATGCAGTGAGACAGTAGACCTTGATTATAAAATAAATCACTCAGCTTACCAGTGTGAGATTATGATAAATCACACAGCTTACCAGCGTGAGACCTACCTCAGTGAGACAGTACACCTGGATTATAATAAATCACTCAGCTTACCTGTATGAGACCTGCCTCAGTGAGACAGTACATCTGAATTATAATAAATCACAGCTTACATGTATGAGTCCCGCCTCCGTCAGACAATACACCTGAATACTCAGGTTGTTTCTATTGTTGTTATCGTCCAGTTGTACATTGCCAGAAAGTCCTTTGAAACTCATCTAAACAAAAAAAAATACATCAAAGAATTCACTTTAGTTAACTTTAAACCGATTACATTTTCATCTGGTGGAACGGCCAGCTTAATTATTAAAAAACAGCTATTAAAATATATATTCCAAGCAGTCTGACATATTTGCGGTAGCATTCGGCTGGACAATCCTTCATAAATGTGTATCTGTACAACATTGGAGCAAGTTAAGATTTATTCCATACCAACGCTAACGTTGCTGTATTGCAATTTGCACAAAAGATGTACATTATCTGTGTGATCAAGTAATTATGAAAGGTAATCTATCTTTGTCACTTGTGTTTCACAGAGACAAAGACGAAGTAGCTGTCATCTTTAACTATTGCTGAAAACTAATGAACCAAGAGAATGCCTGGTTCAATAACATGAGAGGAAGGCAGAACAAACGAATATACCAAGCGCCTCTCTGCTGAACCATAAACCATAAATTGCACGGGAAGCTAGACTATGCAGTCCAATATATAGGACTATCAAGGACATCTCGTTGCAATGGGTTTGTGCAGCGGGCGAATAATGTCACTATTATGGAGGGTTTGCTCTGATTGGTTGACATAAATATAGAACAGGGAAACCCTAAACAACAACCACCAGTTCCAGTGACGTGTGACCGGAATTCCGGGCAAAGGCATACGGGCACCCGCGAGCTGGTTTACTGTCCATATATATGGACATGTTATTAGTGTCTAACGGGAAGCTAATAATTCAATGTTCAAAAGCTGTGAATTGACTCTTCAATTATGTAGACTGAAATTCTAAAACTTTGTATTGAGGTGTTAAAACTACTTATAGTGTTTACGTAATGTGGTATATTTATTGCGGATGTTAAATAAAACGATATGTTGTCGCTTGATAGGAACAATCAAATATGATTAATCAAAATTAGGCTATAATGAACAGTTAGGAAACGAAACGGAATTAGGAAACACCTGAGGAGCATGACAACAATGTATAGATACCTGCTTCATTTCATGCAGGAGAGGCTCTCCAATGACGGAACCATAGTCATAGGTGAAGACATTGTTTGCTGCCATGGCAACCATTCTGACAGCGTCCGCCGCTAGGGCTTGCCTCATGTCGTGCCTATGGACCTCGTGGTCTTGGGCAACTAATTGGAAAGTCGTCAGATTCACCTGGATGTAGTTGTACGGGGTCAGGTTTATTTTGAATGGCTCCTGAAAATGAATGTTACATTTCTGGTTCAGTGAACGACATTAAGGTTGTAATATGTATGCGACGTTTATGTTACGTCATGCAGTTATGAATAGATTGCACGTGATTAGCACACTGTTCAATCTGCATTCTTTGACACCGGATCTGCAATTTGATGGCGACCTTGTGTAAATAAACTTTAATTGCATTGAAACCTGAATCAAAATCTGCGTCGATCATCATACTCCAAGATCGCACCAAGCATGCTGTGGGCTGTATTTGAGAAATTACAACACAGTTAAAATATAGATGATAACTTCATGATTTATACCTAAGACGCTACTATGCCTAAGGCTGTAATAAGGAAATAATGTGATATGTAGTGATTTGATCAACTAGTAAAAAATAAAAACGATTGATGATATTCTACTAAAAGTGGATTTTAGAGGACAAATATGTGTTGAGGACTGCCTGATAATTCTTTTTACTAGTCACAAAGGCCTTTGTCAATCCAATCATACTTAATCCTCATCCCTTTATGTATCAGTTTATTACTCACCAAAGTAACAATGATCCAGGAATATCGATCCGATAACATACTTAATCGCAAAGCCTGCAAATAAAACAGTATATCAATAATTCACGACATACGAAGGAAACCGTTATCTGACAATTAGCACTGAACAGACACCAACATAATTATCATCACGCTTTATATGTTGAACTATCGAGCTGTCCGGCTGCCTCATTTTCATGTTTGTGTATTTTCATTACTCACCAAGGCTTGAAACCGATTTAAATGTTGATATATATTGTTTTATCTGCACTAGTGAAATAGTAAGCACTTGCTCTCCCTGCAAGCAAAACTGGTTGTTGTGACATGATAGTTTTCAAGGCGGGTTATATTAAACTGGTTGTTGATTTGAATTTCAGACATGAATTTCAAACGTGGGTAATTGGTGGCCTATGGAAAGCAAAATGACGCTATCATTTCAAAGTGGAAAAGAAGTGAATTATTCCCATGAATAAGATACTGGATTATATGAGAAGAGTTTCCCTTGATGAGACACATCTAGCTCAATATGTAGTAAACAAAACAATCATGAGTTTGAGACAAACATGAAGTGGCATATTTTATGTTCACACATTTTTAAATGATTCACTTGTAGCACAAGTGTTCACACATTTTTACATATTCATACATTTTTAAATGATTCACTTGTAACACATTTCCTATTTCGTATTCTATTGCATTTATATCAATATTGAAGAACAACATGATTTGTCTTCCACATATGCCAATATGTGCCCTCTCTCCGTGTGTTGAGAAATTATTATCTAAGAATTTGATCAACTCTGTAAAAAGATTCAATTTGCCATTTCTACAAGGTCGGAATTTATTTTCAATTTGGATAATTATGTTTCATTTTTGAAGTTAACATCTCAACCATACATTTATAATCAAATAATTTGTCATGTCTTGAAAATCACGTAAGTAAGACGTGCATGGTAATTTGGTTGCCCATGAGTTTCATGGAGATCAGATTCCAACCAGAATACCACGTGGTTTTCACGTGGTGTGTCTGCTGGGTTAGCTTGATATTTTACAATTAATTAGGTACGAGATCCAAGGGATAACTTGGTGCAAAACATTAAAGGAGGTAATACTATGACGTGAATCTACTTCCAAGATGCGCTTTCAACTGTCATGCGATCCTAAATCACTCTTATTGAAAAAAAAAATGTTTTTTGGAATTCATAGACTTGTAGCAGTTAGAGGAAGGAAGTGCAAATTAGTCTTGCATGATAAGCTTACTCGGTACACGAGTTTAAGATCTAATAAAAAGCTGATTACAAAAGAGAAAAAAAATCATGTTTGATGTTATCAAATGGTTTTGTGATATTGGGGAATGCTTTTACTGCATTATTATACTCTGCAGAAGATATTTTCATATCGTTGCAGCCCATAATATTTTTGATGGTAATTGTACTCGGATCTATGGACGCATACCAACATTCGTGCTTAGCTATCCAATGGATAACACCGTGTCTAACTATCTTGTACATTCACATTTGACATCAGCTTGTTTAGGAAAAGGTAGTAAGTGTTGCTCTCTCTAGGAATACCTTTCCCAGAGAAAGCAACACCTTTCACAGGCGACTTTTATAGATACAGTAGGAGAATTCGTATTGGACAATTTTGTTAATAATAATAATAATAATAAAATTTGTATAGCGCTGATACCAGACAAATCTGTTCATAGCGCTGTGTTGAAGATGTGCATCTTGAAGAGATGTGTTTTCAGTCTGCTTTTAAACGCGGTGACTGAGGTACTAGTTCTAAGGTCACTAGGCAGTGAATTCGAGAGTCTAGGGCCGACCGATGAGAAGGCCCTGTCACCCACTGTCTTCAGTCGGGTCTTAGGGACTTGTAGGAAGGTGCCGTCATTCGATCTTAGATCACGTTCTCCTTGTTTTACTAGGAGTAAATCCCTCAAGTAAGGCGGCGCCTTACCATTTAGGACTTTCCATATCAAAAGGAGGATCTTAATTTACTTGTTCTAGTCAGTGGTGTGTGGATGTCAGTTTGTATCCGGAGAAAGCAGTCTCTGTTCTGCGAAATTGTGTCCTGATTGAAAAGAATATTCTATTTTCTTCTTTCTAAGGGTTTTACATAATGCTCTGCTGCTGCCCTTTCTGTTAGTTTTGAAATTGTTTTATGACTATTTATGTTTAGACCTGAGAATCCCATAAACAAACTGTTTATCACTGGTCAGTGTGTACATTGACCAGTATCTCACAGCCCACCTCTTTTTAATTTATTTTATTCAAACTATTTTTGTTTTCAAATTTCCCATTCTATTAAATGTTCCTCCTCTGACGACACTGGTGGTTTATTCATCATCGGCTGATGGCTGTTTTACGGCATAATATCCTGGACCTCGACATTTCTACGGATATTGCTTCATCTATCCGCTCCTAAGCAATATATACGATACAGGAATTAAGTGAATATTAAATATGAAATAGCCCGAGGTCACCTACTCTCCTTTACCTCGGGATACTGTCGTATAGTAATCAGAGGTCTAATAAAGCTGGGTAGAGGTCATCGACCTTGCAATTGTCTAAGCCCTGTACTAATAGCACAATCGTTTCAATTAGAATTATGCATTCGATGATGATGTAGATTTGTGGGTTCACAGGATGAGTGTATGTGTCCCATGAGGGCCTTGGTCAGCATTGGACGGTCCTCTATTGGCTGAATGTGTGTGTGTGTGTGTGTGTGTGTGTATGTGTGTGTGTGTGTGTGTGTGCGTTTGTGTGTGTGTGTGTGTGTGTGTGTGTGTGTGTGTGTGTGTGTGTGTGTAAATGTAAGGGTGGGTGCATGGGGACGCATTATCTGATGTGTTAAAAATACCAGTGCTGTACCAAACTGAATATGACAAGGTCAGATTGCAGGCTTCATAAACATTCTTAAATTAGACACGAATGTGGATTCCTATGGAAGTAATGACAGGGGAATATTATCTAATATTATCTATATTACCTAATATTATCTATCCCTCCTTAATCACAAAGACCGTGATCAAAGCCTGCTTTATTTGAAATCAAATCATATGGAGAGATTGATTGCATTATATAAAGGTTAATGCAGTAATCATGTTATCTGGATAATTGAATGAATATGTACAAATGAAAATCATGATATATTCAATCATTCATAAGGCCAGTACGAGAGACAACGATTATATTCTGAAGTTGCACTACCTGCAGAGGTCTTTGAGGTCTGGCTGTTGAACACTTTAGACTGTGACTGAAAATTTGCTCAATTTCTGTGTTCATGCTAAATCCCTAGTTTATGTTAAATATCCGATACTTCGGTCCAATGTATTTAGCACAAATTTCAGACATAGCTTATTTCTTTCTGTCAACTCTGTCAGGCATACTTACACATCTGCTTAGTCAAATATGCCTGTACTGAGTTATTGCAGACATAGAAAGCCATCCCAGCCCTCAGAATGGCTTAGCATGTGAACCATACGGAATTTGAAAAGCTAAGATAGTTTCGAAATTGTGTGATCAATGCAATGTCTGTGCCATCCAATCCTCAAATCCTGTGTTTCAAAACTTGACCTAGCCTAACCTTAATTGATAATCTTCCCAAATCTGACATCACTTGTACCAAAATCCAAAAAGCCTGTGATCCAATAGAGGGTCTGATGGAAATCAATAGTGTCGCATAAAAAATGTATAATCCTGTGCCCAGTTGGGTGTGACAATGCCTTGTAGTTCTTTGCAAATATTGTGAGCAATTAAACAACAGGGGGTGCAAAATTTGTAAGTTTCCCAGGGAATGATATTATTTACAGGGTGTTCCACCACCTAATCACCATTTTTTTCTTATTTCTCTTGGAACACAATTTTCAACTCTATCAAAGAAATATTTCTAAAAGGCGTAAGGTAAAGTTTTCACTTTTTAGAAATGCTTTGCTATCTTATCATTGCATGACTCAAAATAGGTTAGCACTGATTGACGTCATTCTAGCAATATTAAAAGATCAATGCCTTTATAGTCAGATTAAAATTACCGAATGATGTCATAAATCTAGATAAATTTGAATTATATTTATCCCCCCAGAAACCACCCCCCACCCCCCCCCCCCCCCCCTAAACAAAAAAACCTGTATTGTCGTTGGCCTAAGTGTTGTAACTCAATAATATATATATATATGTTATAATATAGATTAAATTATAACAAATTCCACATTGGTGATCAGAAACCGTGCACATTTCCTTCTTTCTGCAGTTCGCAAATCCATTCAGAAGCAAAGATTGCCAACATCACATTAAGTATTCGTAATCAAACGCAACTTCAGCAGACGATATTTGCCGAGATTTAAGGCCAGGCCATTTGGTATTTGGGGGATGGAGAAATATAAATATCATTTTCAAAAAGGAAATTGCCTACAAATTCCTTTTTCTTAAATACTATCTTGTTAAATACTATCTTCTTAACACAAAGCATATTTTTCGTCTTGAAATGTAGTTATTTTCGAAAATATGATTTGCAGTTATTTCAATACAAAGAAATTATCTTGCTTTATGTCATTTTGGGGGTAAAATGTAGGAGACATGATTTTTAGTGGCCATTAAAATTCTTCCGTCCAACCTTAAACTTGAATTATTAATTCAGACCTTGTTTAAAAAAAGGCTTAACAGACACATGTTGAGATGCATCAATCAATAGTAAAAAGACATGAAAGTGAAATTTCTTTATCACCTATTTATGATTTTCATACTGTTTTCCATAATTAGTGTCTACAGCATATTAGAACAGATCTGCAAATGACAACAAAGCTGCAGATGACAACAGAGCTGTGGTTCCATTTTCAAAGCCTGCAAACTGCATCTGAATCTGCATTTTTTATCTTAAATATCACCCAAGCCAGGCCTTAATCTGTCACATATCTCACCTCAGCCAGGATATTCTCAGTGACCTTGCTATCTGTATGTAGGATGATGTTCCTGATGCCAAGCCTCCGCACATAGAGTAGCTTGTCCCGATTGTCCTCTCTCGTGAACCGGCGTGACACCGGCCAGGCATGTATCACAGCGTCATGGATGGTCATCAACTCCCCCACCACCTCCAACCCTGAAATATATACATCACTATATCAAGGATGGTCATCAACCACCACCTCCAACCCTGAAATATATACATCACTACATCAAGGATGGTCATCAACTCCCAACCACCTCCAACCCTGAAATATATACATCACTACATCAAGGACGGTCATCAACCACCACCTCCAACCCTGAAATATATACATCACTACATCAAGGACGGTCATCAACCACATCCTCCAACCCTGAAATATATACATCACTACATCAAGGACGGTCATCAACCACCACCTCCAACCCTGAAATATATACATCACTACATCAAGGATGGTCATCAACCACCACCTCCAACCCTGAAATATATACATCACTACATCAAGGATGGTCATCAACTCCCCCACCACCTCCAACCCTGAAATATATACATCACTATATCAAGGATGGTCATTAACCACCACCTCCAACTCAGAAATATATACATCACTATATCTAGGTCATCAATCACCAACAAATCATTATCTGATGCAGCAGTACCAGTTAATATGAAAATTGTTATTATTGCATCTCTCTTAAAGAAACTAGGTCTGGAACTTATTGAGAAGAATTACAGACCTGTCTCAAACATGACTTATATTTCCAAACTTACTGAGAGGGCAGTGGCTGATCAATTGGTTCCTTATTGACAAATTCCAATCAGCCTAAAAAGAACATCATAGCCCCAAAACTGCCTTACTTAGGGTGCAAAATGATATCCTGATTGATCTAGACAATACAAAGTCAGTAATTCTGTTACTGCTAGACATCTCAGCTGCCTTTGATATCATTGATCATCAAATACTGTTTGATAGATTGAAATCAAGATGCAAAGTCAGTGGTCAAGCCCTTGCCTGGATTCGGTCATATCTAATTGACAGAAAGCAATGTGTCAAGGTGGGATGCCATAGATCCTTGCTCAAACCCTTTAAGTACAGGGTCCCACAGGGATCCGTCCTTGGTCCCATTTATGCAGATGACTCCCAGATATACATTCCTGTTGAACACACCTCCAGTCAACAGGTAGACATCAGCAGACACAAATTAGAAACAAGTGTCAGTGAAGTTAGAGCATTTTTGGATCTCTAACAAGATGAAAATTAATAATTGAAAAACAGAGATGCTTATCTGCACTGACAGACATGGTACTGCTGATAACCATACCACTAGCACTGTCAAGGTAGGTGATACTGACATCACACTCATTGAGTCAGTGGTTGACCTTGGTATCATATTTGACTCTAAAATGGACATGAAGGCACAAATTAAGAAAATGTGCAAAAAGGGACATTATCACATCTGGAAGCCATCAGACAGTGCCTAGACAAAAAAGACTTCTGTAACATTAACACATGTTTTTGTTACATCTACTCTAGACTGTGGAAATGGTCTTCCACAATTAGATACTAAGAAGATGCAATAACTGCAGAACTCGTGTGGTAGGAAAGATCAGTCGATTTGATCATATATCAGAGAAATTGAAGGAATTGCATTGGCTCCCTGTACATGCTAGAATTGACTTCCAAATTCTCATTGTGACCTGGAAGGCCTTAAATGGTAAGGCCCCTCCTTACTTGCGTGACCTACTCATAGTGATAGATGTTTGAGATCCCACGATAGTACAACCAAACGTTGTCCATCTACGTGCTCAGCACGTTGAAAAAACGTAGAAGGACAACTAATCCTTATTTCTACGTGCTCCCAACGTTGGTCACAGGGTATTTCAGACTTCTCTGGGGGTTAGTCGCTCATATGTGACATTGTTTCAGGTATAATTTAAGGATGATCAGTGAAGAAATATATGTTCTATATTGATTTAAGGAACCAGAATGTTTTCTTCATTAGCAGTGTACTAATCTTTATAATGTTCAAATTAATTGCAGATAAAATCAAACATGTTTAAAAATAGCAAAAACCAATATCAACACCATTTCAAAGATCTGAATTTGTGGATAGTTGTTATAACCAAATTGGTCAATTTTCAAAGTGATATAGATTTGGATCACGATGATTGATCCTAAATAAAACCTAATTAATGTCCTCAAACTAGACATTGGCAGCATTAGCACGGTAGTTTGAGTTTGGTATTGTTAACAATGTCTCATCATCTTCATCTCTTTGGAGTTAAGATGCAGTTATTTATGGACAAATCTGCTTCTAGAAGTTTGGGGGTGGGGTAGTGGGTTAATGTGTTTCGGTCCTCTATCAGTGGAGAGTGGGATGACGTGTTTAAGTCCTCTGACTACATAATTTAATATTCTTTCATTTGAGGCACTGGGCATTCATTGCCCCGGAATTAGATCAGTGTTCACCTTTGATTCTTGCATAACTTCCTAAATTCAAATTAACATTGGACAGAAAGCAATCCTGAATAAGATAAGTATCCATGACCAGAAAACTTGAGGTCCTGACTGAAGATTATCACACTTTACTGGATATGTGGAGTGACCTCGTCCCAGGTGCATTGATGAGATGTCAATGTCCACATTCTCATTGTTTTGCCATGATTGACAGAAAGTAACTGACTTGACTGTGTTAAAGATCAGCTGAAATAAGGAGCAATAAATCGACAGCTTACCATTCAATGGGAATTAACCTATTATTGTATAAACAATAATCAGGCCCTTTGTTTTGTTTAAGGATTTCTTATTTCCGGGCAATGTCAATGACCTTTAACCAGTTTAAGCACTGTTCTAACGAGAAGCCTAATTCTTAAACAAGAAAAAGTGGTGATCCACATGTAACACGGATGAGAAAAAAAAAAACTAACCAAAACTGTCAACAAACAGAACAAAAATTAAAATAAACAAAACAAAAATTACGGCAAACAAAACAAAAATTTAAGTAAACAAAAAAAAACACAAAATGAAATATTATCTTGATTCATCTTTTAAAATTATTTAATTTGGTATATGAACGATTTTTTTAGCACAACTTTATGCAAAGATGTGTCTTTTGAGGCTCGATTACGAAAGTTGCCCTAATATCGCTCAGGCGCTAACCGCAAATCATCGATCAGACTTTTACATGTCATCTGACTTCTAATTGTCCGATTTACACCAAATTTGAACTAAACTTACTGATAATTCCTTGTTCTATCGACTGGGAAGCATTTCCAAGCAATTTAAAAAGATAATTTTGTGAAACGATGGGCGAACACGATGACATAGTTTTGAATGTTCTGCTTTGTTTACATCACGCACTGCTTTTCTTTTGTTTTACTTGTATTCATACGCCAAATACCAGACTGGTCCCCTACCGAGTGTCAAGAAATGAGGGTGGCACCAGTCAAATCTATCGCATGCACACGGCGAACACTCCACAGTGGCGTCAGTTGCTTTAACAATAATGACCACAGAAAAAACCGAATCACAAACCACAGGAAATGAATACGCATTTCCCATGATCGTACCGATCACAGAATAACACAGATAGTTCCTTTTTTTTACAAGCATTGCCTGTTGGCAATGCTTGTCAAAAAAGGAACCATCCGTGTTACAAAAAGGATGCATACCAAATCCGGATAGAAAAACAGTAATCTAATTTGCCTTCAATAATAATAGAATAAAATCTAAAGGAAGTTTAGTGTTTTGTAATACAAATTTGAAGTATATGATATATCAGCTGCTCAAAGCCCCAGAGATCACAAGTGTAGAACAAATATTATTATATTTCAACCAAAGTTCCTAGAGACATTTTGTGTTTCTCTTAGACAACAATACAAATATCTTTCAAATAAATTATCAAATATACTAATACGAGGGCTTTCATAAACATGAATTTAAAATTCCATACATTTATCTAGATTAATCTATAAATTAGATTTTATAATCTATCTTGGAAGGGGAGTGCATTATTTTTCCTCTTTATCTTTCCTCTTTATACTCGAGCTATATAAATATTCTATTCTATGTAATCAATGAACAGTCCCTTGTATCAGTGGTTTCCGGCCGTGATCCACGCCTCACTTTTTATTGCTAGATATTGCTGTGGTTGATGTACTAGATTGCACCAATGTAATTTGCAGCAGATCTGTATTTGTTTTCATATGGCATCACTGTCATTACTAAAGTAGTGTTATTTCTACAGAGCCATTCAATAGATAGATATACGGATGTCCTGCCTAGCAATATGTCCATATAGGCCTTAATATTACTTGTTTTACAGATATATGTTCCTATCATTACCATTCATGATGAGCATTTTTGTTTGCTTTGATAGAACGGGTGAGTAACGGATACACAACTGATGCTATGCTATGAGTTGCAAAAAATGAGTGAACAAGGCTAAGCGAACGGAACGGTTGAGCACTGATGTAAAATGAATGCCAAACGAACAACATACGGATGGGGAACGAAGAAAGTGCTCTAACACAGAGATGAACAAAGTAGTAGCAATGAGAGCAGAGGCAGTGCACATAGAAAGTAAACAAGAAACTGATGTCACACAGACACAAATCGAATGGAAGAGCAGATGAGATGCAAATGGTCACATAATGGGCAGCAAATGCATAAAGGTCGCACAACGGTTATGCACTTGGTACTTGGAAAGCAACAGATTATATCAATCTGGATATTACTCTATACATTTGGATATTGGCTTACAATGCCTGGACCAAGGGCATAAGGGAAGGGATATCCTGCAAAAGGTGGAGGAGGCCATAGCACAGGGAAAGGCAGGGGTTAAGGTCCACCAAGGCCCAAACAACTTGCATAGTTGTTGTAGGAGGTAAGAATACAAATGTTTTATTGTGATGTACATGGAATGATGTTTTGGTAAAATTATGTTCAAAATGTAGGAGTCATTGATCAGGAGACATGAAATAACCTTTGTTTTCACATTATACTACAATATCATGAGGTCAGTTATGCAGGACAACATGTAGAAAGTATTGGTCATAGTAATTTAAACATGATTAAGATCAAGACTAAGATCTAGTCTAGATGATATTTCAATCATTCAGATTGACATTTAGCAAATTGACCTTTTTACTTGTGAACAAAGTTTTGATTATCTTTTCCTATTCCTGTCTTTGCAGAAAGTGATGTTGGACCCAAGGCAAGTGAACCTGAGGCAGGGTCAAAACAAAGTGACATTGAGGTGGGGTCAAGGCACAGTGAGGCTTGATCGAAGCACAGTGAGATAGCAAGCTCTGGAATTGAAGATGCCTCCTCAACCGGGGATACAGGCTCTAGCAGGCCTTCTGGTTCCAAAGTGTCTCAAGCCAAGAAATGATCCAAGAAGGATGACAAGACTAAGAAGCCCAGGGGGCCCTATCGTCTGATGGAGCAGGCTAATGAGGATGAAGTAATGGAGTTCATCAAAGATAACCCCTGTCTTTGGAATAGGAAAGTCATGAAATTCCAGAATAAGTATAAAGCAATGCACTTTGGAACGAGAAGGCTACAAAGCTGGGCTAGACTTCACAAGAGTTGAGGGACTCATGGAAGAACATGGGGGACTAGAACATAACAATTCACAAAGCTGAAGATGTCTCTGAAGGGTCTGCAGCAAGGGACATGACAGAGAGGCCTGGGTGTGGAACAAACTGGAGTTTAAAAAGCATTTCAACACTCATCAGCCAGTTCCCATTACCAGTGTGTAGTGTAAGTATAAATGATTTCTTTATGCTTGTCAGCAACATGTCTTTGTAAATATGTATTCATAATTTTGATTAACCATTGATTGTATTTGAAATGATGTTAATATTTTATTTGCTACTTAATAATAAGCCTATTCATCAACAGAGAGTTTCTATACTTTTTACCGTGTGAGTAAGATTTTCCTTTTATTGTTCAAGGTTCAAGAAGCTTTGACGAGGTATGGTGGGGATTTGGCCGTGTCAGAGAAGATTTGTGCAGCAAGGTTCCCTTATTACTGTCAATGATGAAGATTGTGATACAGATGCATGAAACTAGCATATTCCATATTCTATCCTGACCAGTTTCAGGATAGAATTTACTGTTTGTTTCCTATTCTTTCTATTCTCATAGGTTTTATTTAGATTTTTCTGTTTGTTTCTTATTCTTTTACCACGTTGATACCACCCTGTGAATTCGAACGGCAACAAACACATTCAGAACCCATCCATCATGAGATACGAACAAAGCATTCTCATTCCCGACCCACTCAGCATGTTAAATGAAGACGGTGCAAACTGGCCATTTGCATCTCCACACAACATTTTCAACATGCTGAAAACATTTTGAGGACCAAAGCGGCCATAAGCCGGATTTTTTGGGTCACTGCTCCGAACCCTAAAGAAGGAGTTACGAACAAAGCGTTCGAGTTGCTCAGACTTCCGAACTCAATCTGAACACCCAAATATTCCTGTCTTCTTTCATACGCTTTCCCCGACCACTACAATGAGACCACTGCTGAAAGCTGGGAATAAGATTCAGGATTCAACCACAAGAGCCCCAGAGTAATTGTCTGAGCCACAGGGTAATTGTCTGAGCTACAGGGTAATTGTCTGAGCTACAGGGTAATTGTCTGAGCCACAGGGTAATTGTCTGAGCTTCAGGGTAATTGTCTGAGCTACAGGGTAGTTGTCTGAGCCACAGGGTAATTGTCTGAGCCACAGGGTAATTGTCTGAGCTACAGGGTAATTGTCTGAGCTACAGGGTAATTGTCTGAGCCACAGGGTAATTGACTGAGCTACAGGGTAATTGTCTGAGCTACAGGGTAATTGTCTGAGCTTCAGGGTAATTGTCTGAGCCACAGGGTAATTGTCTGAGCCACAGGGTAATTGTCTGAGCTACAGGGTAATTGTCTGAGCTACAGGGTAGTTGTCTGAGCTACAGGGTAATTGTCTGAGCTACAGGGTAATTGTCTGAGCTTCAGGGTAATTGCCTAAGCTACAGGGTAATTGTCTGAGCTACAGGGTAGTTGTCTGAGCTACAGGGTTATTGCCTAAGCTACAGGGTAATTGTCTGAGCTACAGGGTAGTTGTCTGAGCTACAGGGTAATTGTCTGAGCTACAGGGTTATTGCCTAAGCTACAGGGTAGTTGTCTGAGCTACAGGGTAGTTGTCTGAGCTACAGGGTAATTGTCTGAGCTTCAGGGTAATTGTCTGAGCTACAGGGTAGTTGTCTGAGCCACAGGGTAATTGTCTGAGCCACAGGGTAATTGTCTGAGCTACAGGGTAATTGTCTGAGCTTCAGGGTAATTGCCTAAGCTACAGGGTAATTGTCTGAGCTACAGGGTAGTTGTCTGAGCTACAGGGTAATTGTCTGAGCTACAGGGTAATTGTCTGAGCTACAGGGTAATTGTCTGAGCTACAGGGTAATTGCCTAAGCTACAGGGTAATTGTCTGAGCTACAGGGTAGTTGTCTGAGCTACAGGGTAATTGTCTGAGCTTCAGGGTAATTGTCTGAGCTACAGGGTTATTGCCTAAGCTACAGGGTAATTGTCTGAGCTACAGGGTAGTTGTCTGAGCTACAGGGTAATTGTCTGAGCTACAGGGTTATTGCCTAAGCTACAGGGTAATTGTCTGAGCTACAGGGTAATTGTCTGAGCTACAGGGTAGTTGTCTGAGCTACAGAGTAATTGTCTGAGCTCAAGATATTTATCTGAGCCACAGGGTAATTATCTGAGCCCAAGATAATTGACTGAGAGTCTTACTCACCTAAAGCTGTGGGTAAGATTCAGGATTCAACCACTAATCAAGGTGCCCTGAACCCAAGGGTAACAGTAATACAGTTACGGTATGATTGAAATGAATACAGTGTACAAATCCTAAAAGTACAAATCCTTGCGTACAAAACTAATTGAAAGATTTAACATTTTATGCGCATTCTTAAATAGCAAGAAGGACCGTCATAAAGTACTCACCTGTGGTTGAGTCGTAGAGTACAGCAGCAACTTTCCACTCAAATTTCTTCACTATATCCTTTACCATGGTCCTGACGGCACTGTCCGGGGGCTTCATGTGAATGAGCCAGGGGGAGCTCTCATTGCTCCAATCATTTCTTGAAGGAAGGCCGTTCAGCGATAGGAAAGGGATTGCAAGGTCCTCCGCACACAGATGGCAGCACTCACAGTAAGGACCAATCATGGCTGACACTCTCTGCGCGCGCAACCAGCTGGTCACTACAAAGATTAGAATGTACCATTTCTTTAATATATTCTTCAACCGATTTAATTACTTTAAATGCAAGAGTTTATCATAGAAATACTTGTAAGATACCCATGTTTTGTAAATCATGCTATCAGGCAATTCAATTAAAATAAATGACATCTGACATCAGCCGTAATGCATCAAGATCCATTTTCGTTATCACCAAGAGGATGATATTGAACACAGGGAAGCTCTCGCGTAATCAAAGGTGTAATTAAACTGGAATAAAGTGTTTCCCATTATGGGGTCTGAACAAACATTACACCCTATTTGAAACACTTTGAATGGTTAATATAAAAAATATCAAAATACCATCTTTAAGGGAAGTCGATGATGATTTATATAAATGGTAAATGTAATGTTTGGTGATGAGATATGTGTACTGTAGAGTTAAGGCTTCATAAGGCTTTAGTCTTGCAGTCATTATACTATTAACCAGATGCTGCTTAAGTCAAAATTCGTCGATACTCTGTGTGAGCAAATCTTGCTGTTTTATTAAGTGTTTGCTCACAAACTTATATACAGGATATTAAGAAATACGTAATTAGTTAAATACTGTATGACCTATGTACATATTTGTGACCACGACATAAATTGATAGCAAGTAATGTTAGTTCCTGTGCATATGTATATGATGTCAGTAACATAACTTCAATATGAGATATTTTCCATTAAGAATATTGTCTGTTCTTCTATTTTAGATGTATAAATGTAAAATCAGGTTATCTTAAATCATGTAACTAATATGTGATCTGCGTATCACTGACATCACCATACATCAACACAATGTACATAAAACATCTTTCTATTTCACATCAGAAACAAAAGAATCTGTTTGCCTGCACACAAACCCTTTCCATTAAGCATTGTTTGGATATTCCTCGAACGTGACAAAAAAGAGGGCGACCAGTCGAATGAGCAGATATATCTTGGACATTTGATGAACATGAGCGACCAGTCGAATCAGCAGACAGGTCTAGGTCATGCAAAATCAAATAGGAAATCGGTGGAATGAGTAGATAGGTCTAGAGCATGCTAAGATAAGTGACCAGTCTAATGAGTGGCTGAAATAAGTGTTATGAGCAGACATGTGGCAGAAATGTGACACATCCTTTGTTTAAGGTTCTATTGTCAATTACAAACGGATATATTCTAATGATAAAATTCTCATTTCATAAAAGGACTTTTCACAATCAAAATAGATGGTCCAAAGTTTTCATCGTTATGTTCAAAAGTAATGTTACGATCTTTAAAAAACCCCAGGTCGACCATTCACTTTTTTCCACAAATATGAAAACTTATACCTTTTGATAAAATAAAATTGATATTTCCAAATCCGTTTTAAAATCTCTCACTCTATCTCTCGGTATATTTTATAATCTCACTATTGCAAAGTCATACATACAAATGACACAGGTTTCACTCCAGGACAGTAATTTGCGTATTGCTGTATATTAGATAAACTTTTATCGAATAACACGTTTTTGTTATGTCGTGCCTGCTTGTAGATAGTGATAATCATGTTAAGACTGGAGGAGGCACTATTTGCGTCCTGCCACCAGGGGGCCTGGGTGGGCATATTGCGCTGCGCTTGCGTCCGCCAGCTCCCCAGACACGCGCCGGATGTGTCACTTACAACAACATTCCCACTGTTATTCCAACATATCATTGTATACTTTGAAAATACTCTTGTCGTTTTATCACCAATTATGTCAGTTTAGAAAATATTATAAGTATATGTAAATAAACATTAAATAACAGTTAAAATGAAAATAACCATGAGCGTTACTTAGGTAGCCAAATATTAAAGATCTCATTGAAAAACAAAAAAAACACAAAAAACACTTTTAGCAAAGGTAAAAATGTATTTCAATATGTTCATCAGTAATTCGTTAACATGAGCAGGTAATTCAATCGTTGCGTCCCAACTATAATCCTAATGCTAAATGTTATAAGTGATAACGAAAAAATGACACCAATATGACATTATGAAAATGGAATAGCTGTGATCTGAAGCAAGCAACCACACACCAAACCGTAATATCATAAGTAGGATCCACTCTACTGATTATGTGTACCAAACCCGTGGACCACACTTCCCCAGCCCATCTCAATTATCAATCCAGAAGATACATCTAATTTCCATATCATCCTTAATTGCCCTCCACTGCCCTCCCTAAACTACAAGACCTACACACTCCAGGCTCCCACACTCCAGGCCCTATATTCCCGTCTCCCACACTCCAGGCCCTATATTCCCGTCTCTCACACTCCAGGCCCTATATTCCCGTCTCCCACACTCCAGGCCCTATATTCCCATCTCCCACACTCCAGGCTCTATATTCCCATCTCCCACACTCCAGGCTCTATATCCCTATATCCCCGTCTCCCACACTCCAGGCCCTATATTCCCGTCTCCCACACTCCAGGCCCTATATTCCCGTCTCCCACACTCCAGGCTCTATATTCCCATCTCCCACACTCAAGGCCCTATATCCCCGTCTCTCACACTCCAGGCCCTATATTCCCGTCTCTCACACTCCAGGCCATATATCCCCGTCTCCCACACTCCAGGCCCTATATTCCCATCTCCCACACTCCAGGCCCTATATCCCCGTCTCTCACACTCCAGGCCCTATATCCCCGTCTCCCACACTCCAGGCCCTATATTCCCGTCTCCCATACTCCAGGCCCTATATTCCCGTCTCCCACACTCCAGGCCCTATATTCCCGTCTCCCACACTCCAGGCCCTATATTCCCGTCACCCATACTCCAGGCCCTATATTCCCGTCTCCCACACTCCAGGCCCTATATTCCCGTCTCCCACACTCCAGGCCCTATATTCCCGTCTCCCACACTCCAGGCTCTATATCCCCGTCTCTCACACTCCAGGCCCTATATCCCCGTCTCCCACACTCCAGGCCCTATATTCCCATCTCCCACACTCCAGGCTCTATATTCCCATCTCCCACACTCCAGGCCCTATATCCCCGTCTCTCACACTCCAGGCCCTATATTCCCGTCTCTCACACTCCAGGCCATATATCCCCGTCTCCCACACTCCAGGCCCTATATTCCCGTCTCCCACACTCCAGGCCCTATATCCCCGTCTCTCACACTCCAGGCCCTATATCCCCGTCTCCCACACTCCAGGCCCTATATTCCCGTCTCCCATACTCCAGGCCCTATATTCCCGTCTCCCACACTCCAGGCCCTATATTCCCGTCTCCCACACTCCAGGCCCTATATTCCCGTCTCCCACACTCCAGGCTCTATATCCCATTCTCTCACACTCCAGGCCCTATATCCCCGTCTCCCACACTCCAGGCCCTATATTCCCATCTCCCACACTCCAGGCTCTATAGTCCCATCTCCCACACTCCAGGCCCTATATCCCCGTCTCTCACACTCCAGGCCCTATATTCCCCTCTCTCACACTCCAGGCCCTATATTCCCGTCTCCCACACTTCAGGCTCTATATGCCCGTCTCCCACACTCCAGGCCCTATATCCCCGTCTCTCACACTCCAGGCCCTATATTCCCCTCTCTCACACTCCAGGCCCTATATTCCCGTCTCTCACACTCCAGGCCCTATATTCCCCTCTCTCACACTCCAGGCCCTATATTCCCGTCTCCCACACTTCAGGCTCTATATGCCCGTCTCCCACACTCAAGGCCCTATATTCCCCTCTCCCACACTCCAGGCCCTATATTCCCATCTCCCACACTCCAGGCCCTATATTCCCGTCTCCCACACTCCAGGCCCTATATTCCCGTCTCCCACACTCCAGGACCAATATTCCCATCTCCCACACTCCAGGCCCTATATTCCCATCTCCCACACTCCAGGCCCTATATCCCCGTCTCTCACACTCCAGGCCCTATATCCCCATCTTCCACACTCCAGGCCCTATATTCCCGTCCCCCACACTCCAGGCCCTATAATCCCGTCTCCCACACTCCAGGCCCTATATCCCCGTCTCTCACACTCCAGGCCCTATATCCCCGTCTCCCACACTCCAGGCCCTATATTCCCATCTCCCACACTCCAGGCCCTATATCCCCGTCTCCCACACTCCAGGCCCTATATCCCCGTTTCCCACACTCCAGGCCCTATATTCCCGTCTCCCATACTCCAGGCCCTATATTCCCATCTACCACACTCCAGGTCCTATATCCCCATCTTCCACACTCCAGGCCCTTTATTCCCGTCTCCCACACTCCAGGCTCTATATCCCTATATCCCCATCTTCCACACTCCAGGCCCTATATCCCCATCTCCCACACTCCAGGCTCTATATCCCTATATCCCCATCTTCCACACTCCAGGCCCTATATTCCCGTCTCTCACACTCCAGGCCCTATATTCCCGTCTCCCACACTCCAGGCCCTATATTCCCATCTCCCACACTCCAGGTCCTATATCCCCATCTTCCACACTCCAGGCCCTTTATTCCCGTCTCCCACACTCCAGGCCCTATAATCCCGTCTCTCACACTCCAGGTCCTATATTCCCCTCTTCCACACTCCAGGCCCTATATTCCCGTCTCCCACACTCCAGGCCCCATATCCCCTTCTCCCACACTCCAGGCCCCATATCCCCTTCTCCCACACTCCAGGCCCTATATCCCCTTCTCCCACACTCCAGGCTCTATATTCCCATCTCCCACACTCCAGGCCCTATTATCCCATCTCTCACACTCCAGGCCCTATATTCCCGTCTCCCACACTCCAGGCCCCATATCCCCTTCTCCCACACTCCAGGAGCCATATCCCCTTCTCCCACACTCCAGGCCCTATATCCCCTTCTCCCACACTCCAGGCTCTATATTCCCATCTCCCACACTCCAGGCCCTATTATCCCATCTCTCACACTCCAGGCCCTATATTCCCGTCTCTCACACTCCAGGCCCTATATCCCCATCTCTCACACTCAGGCCCCATATCCCCTTCTCCCACACTCCAGGCCCTATATCCCCGTCTCTCACACTCCAGGCCCTATATCCCCATCTTCCACACTCCAGGCCCTATATCCCCGTCTCCCACACTCCAGGCCCTATATTCCCGTCTCCCACACTTCAGGCCATATATCCCCGTCTCCCACATTCCAGGCTCTATATTCCCATCTCCCACACTCCAGGCCCTATATCCCCATCTCCCACACTTCAGGCCCTATATCCCCGTCTCCCACACTCCAGGCTCTATATTCCCATCTCCCACACTCCAGGTCCTATATCCCCATCTCCCACACTCCAGGTCCTATATCCCCGTCTCCCACACTCCAGGCTCTATATTCCCATCTCCCACACTCCAGGCCCTATATTCCCATCTCTCACACTCCAGGCCCTATATCCCCATCTCCCACACTCCAGGCCCTATATTCCCATCTCCCACACTCCAGGCTCTATATTCCCATCTCCCACACTCCAGGCTCTATATTCCCATCTCCCACACTCCAGGCCCTATATTCCCATCTCTCACACTCCAGGCCCTATATCCCCATCTCCCACACTCCAGGCCCTATATTCCCATCTCCCACACTCCAGGCTCTATATTCCCATCTCCCACACTCCAGGCTCTATATTCCCATCTCCCACACTCCAGGCCCTGTACCCTACCTGTCACGTCTCAGGTCCTCAATTTAAAGTAACTATTACTATATTTGGTGCCCCCAGTTACAGCCTCCAGCCAATTTCTGATGACCCAAAATCTATTACATAACCGTGGCAGGCTGCAGCTTATGCTATGACTTCACCACATTCCTCCAGGCCTACGTCCCAGCCGGCAAAGATTCAGATGACACACGTGCCATATTAGGAGGGTCCCAATTCCTTATTCAAGAGGGAATAGAGAAAGTGGACCGCATATTGCTGATACCCATCATAGTATAGTATAGGAATGCACTTGGATGCCATACTTGTGTATTGTACCTCAAATATTCAGCCTTGAAACCAAAACAACCACAAGGAAATATAGAAATAGCGATTAGCTGTGACCCTTATTGGAATGGTATTTCCCCTGATTTAATTACTATGAAAAAATCTTTCAGGAACAGCCTTGTCAGAGTGTAAAGGCTTGTTTCAGCAGCTGGAATGGTCCAGCTGCACCCCTAGTGCTATCCTGCACTCTTGTATTTTTCCTCCATGCCCCGAGTCGTGAATGGTATGCCTGGCATAGGACCCATCCCACCAATTACGAAATGCAGCACAGAATAATGTGGGTAACTTTGTATGCTATTTGTAAAACTGTATGAATGTTGAGATATGATTTAATGGAACATCCATGATTCTGAATGTCATCAATCCTCTTATATTCATGTAGATCCAAACCGGTTCATTTCATATCACAGAATAAATATATATTTTATCTATGTCAATTTATAAAATCAATCATATTCTCAAATCAACGCCAACAAGCCATATAGGTAGCAAATTGAGACATGCCTGTGTTGAAGTGTTTAACAGTTCTATTGCCACCATGAACGACTCGGATTAGTCTTAATGTTTGAAGTCCATTTCATTTTACCTTTATCAAACATTTCATAAACAGGGTGCTATCTATTCTTGACACCGAAAGTCTCCTGAATGGGGCCTCTTGGTCACGTTCTAAATGAATCAAAAAGGGGCTGAAGCAAAAGGTGACAGGAAAGGTTGCAAAGATTCGCTTCAATGATCTCCACAAAATTGATGTCATCTCTGTGTACTTTAACTTTATGGTATGTCGCAAACACAAGCCCATTCACGGCGGAGTTTTCTAAAGGAACAGACGTATTTAATCAATGCCAGTTGGACTAAGTATCACCATTAGATGTTCTTGATGACACAGTGGGTACAAAAGGATAATCCTCAAAAGAATTTAGCAGAAAGAATGCAAGAAACAGGTGAGCTAAACCTTAAGATAACTTAAATTATCCCAGCACAACGTTTCTATTTTGCCTTCCTTGGACGATGGTGGGTTTATTTTTCACAGTTGTTTTATGTCCCGCTTTGGCAAATATTTACATGAATAACAATCTAATATAGTTCTGTAAATTGAGTTTTTAGATTTCAATTAAAATGTTAAAACTAAAATTCTTACTCTCTTGAATATCAGAACACGTGACCTTGGCCTCGTTCTCCCAGAAGACAAGGTCAATTTGGGCGGGGCCTTGAAGGAGTCCATAACTAAGTAGGTCAGAAGATGCTTGCTGTATTTCTGTTCTCCACCCACTTCCAATTGGTGAATAAACCCCTGAAAAATATTAAAACAATTTTACTTTTATTATCATCATCATCATCATCATCATCATCATCATCATCATCATCATCATAAAGAAAGTATTCAGTACGTTTTATATTCCACTATAGATAATTTTGTCTCAAATTTACACATTTTATATCAAGAAAATTCTCACTGTAAGATACTCAGATCTTTAATACGATCTTTGCAAATTTGAGCCTTCATGAAATCACGGCCTTCATGAAGTCACGGAGGTCTAGTATTATGGACCACTGTTGTGGTCCGTAAGTGTTAGGCATGTACCAATAGACAAACACTAATGTATTCATTTGGCCACTGTTGTGGTCCGTAAGTGTTAGGCATGTACCAATAGACAAACACTAATGGTCAGATAGGCCTCTACACGTAGAATCATTCCAGTGTTCCATACTGAAGGTGGCGCATTGTTAACAAATCTTTATGAAATATGTGTTTGCAATACATAATGTGTCAGCTAAGCAAAGTGTGTTGACAAAGTGTTCATTGAATGATTTGGATTTTAGCATAAGACTCATCCACTTTCAAATGGCTTAGAAATTTATGGGTAATTACATTTGATCATAAGTTTCAAGATATAAACATTTATATCATGTAAGAAATAATTACTTGTAAATCTAATTTCATGAAAGCGTCAAAGCATTCATGCAATTTTCAAGTACATTTTTCTTGCACAATAAAAACTTGATCAAATGTTAATACCCTAGACAAATAGTAAAAAGTATGGGGATAGGGCTTTTTCAGTCTATGCACCAAAGAAATGGAATAATCTTCCATTAGACATCAAATATTCTAAAAAAATAGGAGCTTTCAAAACTAGATTAAAGACGCACCTTTACAAAGAATCTTTTCTTACAAGCGCCATGAGCAGACCTTGTCTGGAATAGCGCTGTATAAATTCGTTATTATTATTCTTATTATTATTACCCATCATATTTCACCTACATATGTCTGTGTCATTTGAATTCCAAATCATCATTTTATTTAGCTTACCAGTGTTCTGGCAAGCAGCTACTTCGTAAAGGTTTGCTAAGAAAGGTTTTCTAAGAACTCGCTAGTATCTAACATTGGTTGTCATATAATCACAGGAGAGAACAGACAATGTGAATACCGCTAATATTCCGTGTGGACACCCATTAGCATCATCGTAAAATGCTATATGACAGTTTAAGTTGCTTTGCTGGGTCAGTAAACAATGATCTGAAGGGTGACTCATAGTGGGTACATTTGGTTATTGAGAGATTCCCTATTTCTATCATTCATTTATTGCTGTATTCTGTATCTGTATTCATATTCTATGGATATGTCATATGGCACAGCTTTGGTTGTGTATGTTTGTACACTGTTAGCTGTAACTTGACAAAGATATGCTTATCTCAATGTGTACATCGCTAACATCCTCACTCTTGGAATATTCACCTAAATATGTGATAATTCATAAACATTAAAAATTATATTTGAGTAATATTCGGAACATTTGTGGGTGTGATGCTACTTAGGTGTGAAAACTTAATTGTGAAAAATTGTGATATGGTGTTTTCACATCCCTTTCAGCAGCAATGGCCATATCAGGTCAACTTGTGGGCCTATCAGGTCAACTTGTGGGGCTTTTGTGCCCAATGTGAAAGTAACACTGGCGGCAGTGGGTGTTGAACCTACCACTTCCTGTTCTCCACTTTACAAAACTATGATACGCATGGTACAGATCCTTTGCTCTACAAACTGTGCTCGTGGTACCATCCCATATATCATAACAAAACACGTCAACCTTGATGACGAATTTAGATTATAAATATCGCTGATATATATTCTGAAATGTATAACTGCAAAAAAAGCAATCTACACAAAGTCTGGTAATATTTCACACTTTTTTCATTTTCTGGTGCACAGGCATATCAACTTGTTCCACATATCCCGTTTTATATAAGCATAAAATATTAATGCTTTAGATCATTATCTATCAGACAGGTATATTGTGGCATTGTTCTTCTCACTTAATGCATGATATCGGTATGGAGTGGATGGAGTAGAGTGAAGCGAGGTGAATCATCCTCTGTACAGAACAACATGTTATCTTGGGGGATATCCTCACTGCAGCCATCCATAAAGCGGGAATAAAGCGACATATGGTAGAGACCAAACCGATAGCCAGAATAGCGTGGCTATATCAATAGGCAATGCATCTTATAATGAATGTTATATAATGACAAGAAATATGCATCTCTGCAAATGAATCACTTATCCTTGTTTATCGATTTCTACATAATAATACGCTACGCATTAATGCCCCACCTGATGATAACTGAAATGAACATGTGTTCTTGGATTTCGAATTGTATCACACGGGGAAAAGTATATACCAACCTTATGGAACAAGCGATGAAGAGGATGAATTTCATTCTATTTTACGCTATTTTAGAGATAACATTAGCTTTGATGAAAAAAAAATGTAAAAATGATGTTTTCATGATCCTTTCAGTAATAATGACTATATCAGGTCAACTTAAGAACCTTTTAACCAGTGTGAAAGTAACACTGACGCCAGTGGGAGTCAAACCCACCATTTCCCGCCCTCTACTCAGTTCACATATCCCTTCCTCTACCCACTACGCTTGTGAGGCCAGTCTGATATTCATGTCAGATAAATATTGATGAGAAATTGTTTCACTCATTTTGTAATGACACCTACTTGTAGCAGATACAGTGCTGCCTCACTAAATTGTTATGTCACAGGTCCTTGACAAGACAACCCAACCGGTCACAGATTTTCAAGGATAATGGGTTAACCCTTAAAGCATTCATGAAACCACAGAGGTCACAGGCAATTTTACAGAGGTTTGGGGTATACTTACAGAACCTTTACATATTATGATATCTTGAGGTACAATGTATTTTTGTTTCCTTACCACAATAAAGTGTCATGATTTCCAAGAATATGATTGGCTGGTGCCTGTTGTGACACATGAAAATTGATCTGAATATCAACATGATGACTTCATTTTCTGAAGTGGTTCAACATGAACATGAACATATTTAGGTCTGCAATGCTGTTAAAATTCAGGATCATTTCATGGCTATTTTGCCTACTCTTTTTACTTGTGGCTTGCATGTTTTTAGATCTATTTCAAGTCTATTTCATGCACTCTGACCCTCCATTTTGACAGGTACACAAGACTCTAAATAACATTACATAACTATCCTATTTATATTCTAGCACACACACCACATCATGACCTTTCATTGCGTACCTACTAACACATATCATGACGTCTACATTGATCATGACATTCACATAAATTTCATTTATAATTAAGGAATTAAGGCAGTTCAGAACAGGTGCCTTATGAAACACTTTACAAACTCTACATATCATAAATAATGAAAGGTCTGTAAATGATTTGTGGCCATGAAACTGTGATACAAGCAAGCTATCTCACTAAAATCAACCAAAATACACTGACCATGGTTATTGTGTTTTGATGAAAGTGCCAAGTACTGCCAGTACTCTTTTGACCACCAGTAATCATGTGACCTCTATTGTGGTCTGTCAGGGTGTTAGGCCTGTACCATTGGGAAAACATTAATGGACAAAAAGGGCTGTTTAAGCCACATCACTCCATTGTCCCAATTTAGGGTGCCCCATGTTTATTGAGGATATATAAATATTGAGGAGAGATATATATTGAGGAGAGATATATATTGAGGAGAGATATATAATGAGGTGAGATAAATATTGAGGTGAGATAAATATTGAGGAGAGATATATAATGAGGTGAGATACATATTGAGGAGAGATATGTAATGAGGTGAGATATATAATGAGGTGAGATATATAAAAAATATAATATGGATAAGTAAGAATAAATGCAAATGGTTTCCATAAAGTGGCACTATTTCCACCTGCATAAGGTGGAATTTAAGTGGTCGCTTTAGCATATGATCATATTAAAAAGTAAGTTTTAAATAATATGTTACCCGACTCCCATATTTTATAGAGACTTCAGCATCTTGAATTGCGTTTTACTGAATAGAAACCATTTGACTGAGAAAGATCATCATTTTCAACTATATTCTAATGGTTACCCTATGCTCAGAAGGTTACCTATATCATGATGGTTACCCTATATTCTGATGGTTACCCTAACTATGGTGGTTACCTGATATTCTGATGGTTACCCTATACTTTGATGGTTACCTGATATTCTGATGGTTACCCTATACTATGATTGTTACCTGATATTCTGATGGTTACCCTATATCATGATACTTACCCTATACTCTGAAGATTACATATATCATGATGGTTACCCTATATTCTGATGGTTACCCTAACTATGGTGGTTACCTGATATTCTGATGGTTAGCCTATATCATGATGCTTACCCTATACTCTGATGACTACCTATATTCTGATGGTTACTCTACATTCTGATGGTGGCCACGGGCCGTGGCGCAGTTGGTTAGAGTGCCAGCTTATTAGCACCAGTTCCTCTGTGGTGATCCAAAGGTCGTGGGTTCGATCCTCGTCCATGCCGAGATTGAACTCATGATTCAATTTCCCATATGAGCTGAGGCCCGTGCCAAAAGCGTTAACCCCATATGAGCTGAGGCCCGTGCCAAAAGGGTTAACCCGTTGTCCTTGTAAATCTGTGAGCGGGCGGGTTGTCATGTCAAGGACCTGCGACATGACAATTCAGTGAGGCAGCACTATATCTGCTACAAGTAGGTCTCATCACGAAATGACAGATTGTGAAGTCGGCGATTCTTACTTCCCGGCGCAAATGTGACTGAGGCATAAGAGAGCACCACAATTTAAATGGCTTGACTTGGTAGGTACTAGACTCGGTCCAGCAACTACCTTAAAGGAGCACAGAGCACCCTGTGCACAACGAGCTTATATGTAGCCCTTAAGGCACAGCCCCAAATGCTACCGGACACTGTCCGCAGACACTTCAGAGGTAGGTCATGCATTGAGCAGCCGGTGCTCAGATACATCAAGATGAAGGCAGCAGGCTCAGCCCAGCTCTTCCAATGGTCAAATAATAGGACAGACTGACTGCCCCAACTCACCATACCAACTGACCCTTAGTTGTGCAGCAGTATTTATGCCTGGAACATTTTGGTTCAGGCGATACGCTTCAGTGGTAGCCAGGCGTAAGTTATTACTCATTCCCTGGGTTAGACTATGCAGTCCAATATATATAGGACTATCAAGGACATCTCGTTGCAATGGGTTTGTGCAGCGGGCGAATAATGTCACTATTATGGAGGGTTTGCTCTGATTGGTTGACATAAATATAGAACAGGGAAACCCTAAACAACAACCACAAGTTCCAGTGACGTGTGACCGGAATTCCGGGCAAAGGCATACGGGCACCTGCGAGCTGGTTTACTGTCCATATATATGGACATGTTATTAGTGTCTATTCCCTGGGTGCTCTCATTTATATTATTTACAGACATGTAGAAATAACATAATTACACAGAATAACATCATATTCTTCATTGTATAGTAATATTAAGTTAGCTTGGAGTATTCAATACTATGGGTTGATACCCTTGCACCCCTCTGGGTGATTCCATGTTCTCAAAGCAGCACCTCAGCCTGTACTGACAGCTCATTGGCTGATATCTTCTTTAGGTAAATATACTTTTCATAGACATAATGTATTGAAATCTCTTATAATTGCACATATTTTATGTATATTTCATAACATATAATGCCAAATAAAGCTCAGTTTAACACTTTACAATAGCATTTCACATGTCCTTCACGACACATGTGACAGTTGGATTCAAATATTCCAATATTCACAACATACACCAATTCATTATACTTACACATTCAACATTTCATGGGACATGGTACATTGAATGCTGAATCAACTATGTACATCATCCATATATAACCATATATGGATTGCTGCTTGAGCCAATTATAAACAATGACGTAAGGCATTCACAATCACCAAAAGTCAAACAACTGATATCAACTTACTTAATTCATCAATTTACCATGAACACTGACTTGAAGGTAGTGATGTAACTGTAGGGTAGTGTTGAATATATCCAGGTATGTAAATATACAAATCCAATTATCCAATTATTGTAATGTTCAATATCTAATGCAAGGGAATAATTTTTTTATATCTACAACTCATCTGTGGGCATGTAAGATATCCTTGAAATGACATGATACACATGTGCTCAGTTGTCATATAAGAATGAAGGTGTTAGTAAGTCATGTCAAGTGAGAGTGAATTACAGCGGGGAGAGAAACTAGGTGTGATATACAGGCAGGTGAGGGTAGAGTGGTGACCAAGGTGTGAGAAACAAGGAGTAAGCCATGTGGACAGCTGACAGTAAGCACATCTCTTACCTGAAGTTTGATGAGTCTTCATCAGGATACCAATATTTCAAATATTTGTAATAAAAGTTGGCGAATCTGCTCAGTCCCATATATGGTCACATCAATTATATTCTGATGGTTACCTACATAATGATGGTTACCCTATATTTTCATGGTTGCCCTATATTGTCATGGTTACCCTATATTCTCATGGTTGCCCTATATTGTCATGGTTGCCCTATATTGTCATGGTTATGCTATATTCCCATGGTTGCCCTATATTCTCATGGTTGCCCTATATTCTCATGGTTACCCTATATTCTCATGATTGACCTATATTCTCATGGTTGCCCTATATTCTCATGGTTACCCTATATTAACATGGTTACCCTATATTCTCATGGCTGCCCTATATTCTCATGGTTGCCCTATGTTCTCATGGTTACCCTATATTCTCATGGTTGCTCTATATTCTCATGGTTGCCCTATATTCTCATGGTTACCCTATATTCTCATGGTTACCCTATATTCTCATGGTTGCCCTATATTGTCATGGTTACCCTATATTCTCATGGTTGCCCTATATTCTCATGGTTGCCCTATATTCGCATGGTTACCTAATATTCTGATGGTTACTCTGTATTCTGATAGTTACCCTATATTTCATCGTGCACCGGTGAGTGATTTCCTTTGGGGAAATAAGACGTCATGATGTAACATGTTTAGTTAGGATTCTTCAGCATCATTTGTGCGACACAGTATCATTGATTTAACCATGTCGTACATAAAGCTGTTAGAATGAACAAATATAATATGAATGTAGATAACATGCCTTTATAAATGCTCAGATATTAATAAATGGCGTCATGAATGAGTAGTCCTAATTTGACAGTGTGAGATATTAAGGCAAGAACATGTGACTACAATGTCCGTGGTGACAGATCTCACAAGTCGGTTCAAGTGGAGGTTCTCACAAGTTAGAAAGATCATGTTTTGCATGTACATGTATGATAAGGTCAAAAGAGCTTTTAACACATTTATCTGTCATCAGTGCTAAAATCGTTAGGAATCATTCTGCGATTTAAGACTGAGATCTTTCCACTGCTTCTTTCCTCCTAATCTGTATGGTCAGGATGTCACACGGAGCATTAGAGCTTTATCCCATATCAATGAAAAACAAACTATCAACATCTCAAAGAATATACTTATGATAAACTGTTTGTATCTAAGTGTGACAATTAATGAAATTTGGTCACATATGAAAACATCAAAATGGGCTATGAATAAAATGTATTCTGTTATACCAATCTATCAATATCTCAAAGAATACCCTTATGGCATAGCTTATGATAAACTATTTGTATCTGAGTGTGACAATTAATGAAATTTGGTCACATATGAAAACATCAAAATGGGCTATGAATAAAATGTATTCTGTTATATTCAACACTCCGGCAAATCAAGTAATCTTCGCTACTCTGTTCTCTTCATTCTGAAAACGGAAACACGTGCTGAGCTAGATCAATGACAGGTGTGAAAAAACATAGCTGCAAGTCACACAATAATTGCACAGTATCGATTGGTGTGTATTCAATCATCGATCAAAAGTCAATGTGAAACAGGAATGCCGAGGGCAGCGATATCAAGGACAAAGAGAGTCTTCACACAGCTATTGACTCCATACATTGTCGTTAATCCGACGATAATCCATGATAATACATGCCTGCATCTCACGTGTCACAGGATTATCTTGTTCCCACCATAGAGAAAGTATAAGATTATTTATCTATGTTCCTATCAAAACTGTTAGTTTGTATTAATCGAAAGGGCAAAGAATATACTTTCATTTGTTGATTTTTTTATTTTTTTTTTTGTGGGCGTGAATTTGTTGATCAACACAAAATGTTGACTCTTCATTTGATAATTTGATGAGAAAACATGACGCATGGAACATATGACAAGAATGATTTAGCTTTTTACATTTTGCCACTAAATGATGCGCAATACCCAACAGATATTTGACTGCGTGATTAGATACCAAATACTAAAATAGAACTTTCATAAAAAATGATCGCATGGGTAATGCACCTTCAGGAATTTTGATATGTTCCTGTTAAAATCCATATACTTTCATTTCATATAAATGAAATACGACCGATTCTTAAGATTTGGTGTATTAAAGCCTTTTGATTTTCATCCTTAAAAGCAGCTTAAAAACTTCCTGATCAATGTGGAGAACTCGAGAATATATATCAATTTATTTATTTTGATACCTTTTGAATGATGTTTTGGCTTAATCATTAAGATAAAACGATTTTTTCTTCCCTGTGTTAAGATGTTTGTCATCATATTGACATTGTATCATACCTAGATATCTATTTCTATAAATATTAACTTATTCAGATCAATAGTTCCACAATTATCTTCGCCAAAATATGCCAAGTGAAAATCAACAAGTATGAACAAAAAATATATTTCAACAGAGAAATTCCGCAAAAATGCGTGTATATTTGGATGAACAGCACAAACTAAACAACCAAGTTAAGTTTATGTATTCAAAGTTTTAAATTAGTCTTTTTTAATATAAAATGATAATTTGTATCTTACCAATGGTAATCCGTTGCGCATCATATTCTGCTGCGTGCTGTACTTTGAGCAGTATTCCAGAGGCCATACAGAAAGCTAGGACCAGCATGTGCATCCTGCCAGCGTGTGTACTCCACACGGGGAAGTGATATGGAACAGAGCACGGCTTACCAGGGTCATGTCATTGTCACCAGCAGCACCGCGGGCAGCAGCGGCACCACACAGCAGTGGACTCACCCAGCCGGCGACTCACCTGGCGGTAGACTCACCCGGCAGCGGCACCACACAGCAGCGGACTCACCCAGCCGGCGACTCACCTGGCGGTAGACTCACCCGGCAGCGGCACCACACAGCAGCGGACTCACCCAGCCGGCAACTCACCCGGCGGTAGACTCAGCCGGCGGTAGACTCACCCAGCAACAGACTCACCTAGCAACAGACTCACCTAGCAACAAACTCACCTGGCAACAGACTCACCTGGCAACAGACTCACCTAGCAACAAACTCACCTGGCTACAGACTCACCTGGCAGCAGACTCACCCAGCAGACTCACCTGGCAACAAACTCACCTGGAAACAGACTCACCTGGCAGCAGACTCACCTAGCAACAAACTCACCTGGCAACAAACTCACCCGGCAGCAGACTCACTTGGCCGGTGACTCACCCGGCATCATACTCACCTGTGATATGTAACAGAGCACGGCTTCCCAGGGTCATGTCACTGTCACCAGCAGCACCGCGGGCAGCAGCGGCACCACACAGCAGTGGACTCACCCAGCCGGCAACTCACCCGGCGGTAGACTCAGCCGGCGGTAGACTCACCCAGCAACAGACTCACCTAGCAACAGACTCACCCGGCAGCAGACTCACTTGGCCCATGACTCACCCGGCATCATACTCACCTGGCAACAGACTCACCTAGCAACACACTCACCTGGCAACAGACTCACCTGGCAACAGACTCACCTAGCAACAAACTCACCTGGCAACAAACTCACCCGGCAGCAGACTCACTTGGCCGGTGACTCACCCGGCATCATACTCACCTGGCAACAGACTGGCAACAGACTCACCCGGCAACAGACTCACCCGGCAGAAGACTCACCTGGCAACAGACTCATCTGGCAACAGACTCACCCGGCTGTAGACTTGCCCAGCAGCAGACTCACCTCGGAGCAGACTCACCCGGCAACAGACTCACCTGGCTACAGACTCACCTGGCAGCAGACTCACCCAGCAGACTCACCTGGCAACAGACTCACCTGGCAACAGACTCACCTGGCAACAGACTTGCCCAGCAGCAGACTCACCTCGGAGCAGACTCACCCGGCAACAGACTCACCTGGCTACAGACTCACCTGGCAGCAGACTCACCCAGCAGACTCACCTGGCAACAGACTCACCTGGCAACAGACTCACCTGGAAACAGACTCACCTGGCAGCAGACTCACTTGGCAACAGACTCACCCAGCAGACTCACCTGGCAACAGACTCACCCAGCAGACTCACCTGGCAACAGACTCACCTGGAAACAGACTCACCCGGCAACAGACTCACCTGGCTACAGACTCACCTGGCAGCAGACTCACCCAGCAGACTCACCTGGCAACAAACTCACCTGGAAACAGACTCACCTGGCAGCAGACTCACTTGGCAACAGACTCACCCAGCAGACTCACCTGGCAACAGACTCACCTGGAAACAGACTCACCCGGCAACAGACTCACCTGGCTACAGACTCACCTGGCAGCAGACTCACCCAGCAGACTCATCTGGCAACAGACTCACCTGGAAACAGACTCACCTGGCAACAGACTCACCTGGAAACAGACTCACCTGGCAGCAGACTCACTTGGCAACAGACTCACCCAGCAGACTCACCTGGCAACAGACTCACCTGGAAACAGACTCACCCGGCAACAGACTCACCTGGCAACAAACTCACCTGGAAGTAGAATCACCTGGCAACAGACTCACCTGGCAGCAGACTCACCTGGAAGCAGACTCACTTGGCAACAGACTCACCTGGGAGCAGAATCAATTGGTCCGCAACTCCCCTTTCAGTAACAGCTGACCTCTGCAACCATAGCTGACCCTGTCACCAATGCTGAGTCCTGCCACTATAGCTGACCCTGCAACCATTTTTGACCCTGCCGCCATAGCTAACCCTGCAACCATAGCGAACCCTGCAACCATAGCTAACCCTGCAACCATAGCTGACCCTGCCACCATAGCTGACCCTGCAACCATAGCGAACCCTGCCACCATAGCTAACCCTGGAACCAGAGCTAACCCTGGAACCATAGCTAACCCTGCCTCCATAGCTGACCCTGCCACCATAGCTAACCCTGGAACCATAGCTGACCCTGCCACCATAGCTGACCCTGCAACCATAGCTAACCCTGCCTCCATAGCTGACCCTGCCACCATAGCTAACCCTGCAACCATAGCTAACCCTGCAACCATAGCTGACCCTGCTACCTGCCACCATAGCTGACCCTGCCACCATAGCTAACCCTGCAACCATAGCTAACCCTGCCGCCATAGCTAACCCTGCAACCATAGCTGACCCTGGAACCATAGCTAACCCTGCAACCATAGCTGACCCTGCCACCATAGCTGACCCTGCCACCATAGCTAACCCTGCAACCATAGCTGACCCTGCCACCATAGCTGACCCTGCCACCATAGCTGACCCTGCCACCATAGCTGACCCTGCAACCATAGCTGATCCTGCAACCACAGCTGGCTCCCTGTCACCTCAGCTGACATCTGTCACCATGAATAACCTTTGCTACCATGGCCGACCCTGTCATATCTGGCTTGTTTGGAAGAACACCACATCATCATGGTGTGTCTCCTGATGATAATAATTATGTAATATGCACAGAGGATGGTTTGATAAATTGATGACATTAGTCTACCCTCTTTCACTACATTTTAAGCAACACAAACTGGAAGTATTATTTACTAGAGGCTTGGCCATATTATTAACAGTTTTCATCAGCCCCATAAATGTTGTAAATGAAAACACTGAACATATAGATATCTGGCAAATGGTATTTGTTAAAAAATCTGTTTTTATTACAATATCTAGACCAAGATAGAATAAATGAAAAAAAAATGAAAACATAAAATAGGTTAAAATAGTGATGCATGCACATATTGCTATACAAAACATAAGTCAAGTTTTTTTCTGCACCAGACGTCTTTACTACTTAAAATAATTCAAATGTGACTAAATATTAGTGAAGTTCGTTCGCTATTAAACTTGTTTATCTCCCACACCAAAGACTCTCCTCTGAAAGTTTGGTATTATCTTTGATGGATATGCCATGTCAAGGGACTGATGATTGCATGAATAACGGTGGGAGCCAGTGTCATAACATGCCTTTTGCTTAGGACCGTCTATTCTTTGTGATTGCAGGTGTTCTATTTACCACTTCTGGACGATTTGAGGTGGTGGACATTCTTTTTACATTGCTCATTCGAAAAGAAACAGTGTCAATGTGAAATGAATTATCACAGATCACACATGATATACATAAAATAAGATAGATTTTTAACTTTTTAACTATATATTTGGGGTTTTTATTTGGGGTTTTTGTTTGGGGTTTTTTGTTTGGGGTTTTTGTTTGTTTGGGGTTTTTACATAACTTTCAACATTGTTTCAGTCATTTCGTGATGAGAACTTCTTGTATCAGATTTTGTGCTGCCTCACTGAATTGTCATGTCGCAGGTCCTTGATATATTTGTATATATATATATATATATATATATATATATATATATATATATATATATATATATATATATATATATATATATATATATATATATATATATATATATATATATATATATATATATATATATATATATATATATATATATATATATATATATATATATATATATATATATATATGGGTCTGTTGTATATATATATATGGGTCTGTTGTATTCTGTTATATATATATATGGGTCTGTTTTATATATATATATATATATATATATATGGGTCTGTTGTATTCTGTTAGGTCCTTGAAAGATTTTTAGCCATTTTAGCCCAACTTACATGTTTTTAGTCGCCATGTTTTAGCACTTTCACAGCTTGGTTACCCCTATCCCTGATTATTTTTCCTGAACCGCAGTATGTGAAATTGCCTTTGTAATCACACGTATTGCTATGCCCCATTTAACCTTTTAATCCTTTACGTTTCCATACCAAAAGGTTTCTCCTTAATATTTAGTACTTTCTCTTTAAGGAATATCACATCATGGTTTCTCATGATGTGATATGGCAAATGCACAATTCCTGTCATCACCTTGAAGTGAAGCAGAATGATATATTGGTTAATGGTCTTGTCTTTATGGTGACTCAGAGATAAATGATCCAGAAATGATCATGGATTATATATAGATATTATCGCCACCCATGTATTGTACTATGTTGAGATGTCTGGGGTGCAATATTACTTGCTTCACTGCCTTTCTTTATTTTAGTTTCTTTGTCTGATCTTAAGTGCAAATCCAGGTGAAGTCAAATGGCCATACTATATATCTAGATAATACATAACTCCCTTCATCCTCTAATCTTATAGTGTTACATGTTGAGCTTACATATCTATCCGTACAGAATCTACCTGTACAGAATCTACCTGTACAGAATCTGCCTGTTCAGAATATACCTGTACAGAATCTACCTATACAGAATCTATCTGTACAGAATCTATCTGTATAGAATCTATCTGTACAGAATCTTCCTGTACAGAATCTATTTGTATAGAATCTACCTGTACAGAATCTACCTGTACAGAATCTACCTGTACAGAATCTACCTGTACAGAATCTACCTGTACAGAATCTAATCTACCTGTACAGAATCTACCTGTACAGAATCTACCTGTACAGAATCTATCTGTATAGAATCTACCTGTACAGAATCTACCTATACAGAATCTACCTGTACAGAATCTACCTGTACAGAATCTACCTGTACAGAATCTACCTGTTCAGAATCTACCTGTACAGAATCTACCTGTTCAGAATCTACCTGTACAGAATCTACCTGTACAGAATCTACCTGTACAGAATCTACCTGTTCAGAATCTACCTGTACAGAATCTACCTGTACAGAATCTACCTGTATAGAATCTACCTGTACAGAATCTACCGGTACAGAATCTACCTGTACAGAATCTACCTGTACAGAATCTACCTGCACAGAATCTACCTGTACAGAATCTACCTGTATAGAATCTACCTGTACAGAATCTACCTGTACAGAATCTACCTGTACAGAATCTACTTGAACAGAATCTACCTGTACAGAATCTACCTGTACAGAATCTACCTGTACATAATCTGCGGGTTCAGAATCTTCCTATACAAAATCTACCTGTACAGAATCTACCTGTACAGAATCTACAAGTGTATTGATGTATCAAATCAAAATAATTTAGCGACTCCCTGTAATCTATTTGTATAAATATTAATACCATCTAAATGCCAATTATGTTTTGTAAATTGTTATGATAAGTGTAAAATCTAAACTCAGGCCTGTCAATGTATTTTGTTCATTACCTCAATGTACATTAAAGCATAAGAACATATTGCAATTATCAAGAGATTTTATGTACGTTTTATCACGACACAATTCATTATGCTGATCACAGGAAGAAAAAAGAAAAGTTCATAAATTTTTACTTCAAAGTGCAGACCGTGCTTCAATTGCCCTAATGTTTCAACCATAATGTAAAGATTTACTATGAAAATTCAGAAGGCCTGATTTTGTTTGGGGTATTTGTTTGTTTGGGGATTTTACATAACTTTCAACATTGTTTTAGTCATTTCGTGATGAGACCTTCTTGTAGCAGATATAGTGCTGCCTCACTGAATTGTCATGTCGCAGGGTTAACCGTTTTGGCAACGGGTTAACCCTTTTGGCACGCGATGTAAGAATAGTGCACTCTGAATAATGTGATAATGATAAGGTCACATGATAAGGGTTGGGATCACTTGATCACCAGATTGCAACACTTATGACAACACTAACCACACAAATATGATCTGACTACTGCCATACACAGATAACCAGATAGAATGATCAATGTGATATTGATTCCTCTATAATCACATATTGTTTGAACATTATACTTATAATTGTTGTTGTTGTTGTTGTTGTTGTTGTTGTTGTTGTCGTTTTCTTTCAAATGAACCCAACATCAAGCTGTTTGATGCAGCGGATGCTGTGTATGAATTAAGCAATGACTATTCAAATTATTAAAAAAATGTAATAACAGTCATGATAACCTTTGACATATTTGCTGGAGCGTGGACATTTGTACGGTAGGATTACCCAGATAACAGTTATCAATAATTAAAGTTGTCCAAATGTTGATAATTACAGAGTAGCCCCGCGAAAACAGCGCTGATGTGAATAATTACGTGTCCATTGCTGGATGAATATCATTAGTGAAACCAGACACCTGGGTCAAAGGTCAGAGAAGATTGTTATCAATCCTGGCGGCTTGAGACTGTACAGAGTGAATGACATTATGTAGTCCCTAAATCGACACCCATAGTGCACACAACAAGCGTACCATGAGGGGTCTGTGCAGTGCATTTCTCATCCTCCTGCTCAGGTTGGAATCTCATATTCTCACAGCTGAATATCCAAAGCTGAAACTTGTTCAAATAGTAAGTATGATATAGAATCCTATTAGTTGATTGCAGGGACTTGATGCGCGTGGTGTCACCACCAGTGCATAACTGAGATATCGCAGTGTTTATCTATGTATGGAATGTATAAATTAATTTTCAGTGTATGTTTAGATTCATTTTCAGTGTATGTTTAATATGTTCAAGATTGGTATCATGACCAACTTACTAAAAGTTTAAAATCCATGACTAATTATTAAAATCATCAGCTAGCTTTGCGGCCTTCATATTACAGTTTCATTACATGTCTGAGTTTGAACATTCACCAGAGGGCAGCATTGCATCGTCACGATGGGGAGAATCGATGGGGAGAGCTCGATGAAAAAAATTTCTATCACAACTTAAAAAATGTCCAAGAGTACATATTGCTCTCGAGGGTTGCTTAGTCTTAAAAAATGCAAGCAGAAAATCAAATATATTCTGAGAATGTTTTTCCGATTGATATAAGTTTGCACAGTGCTGACATGGAGGGAATGGGACGTGGATAAGTTTGTAAGACTTTGGCGTCCAATACTAAAAGGCAAAGAGTTAGAATAACTGAAATAATTTTGGGACAAGTATCTATTTTTTTATCTTTTTCTATTTTCCTGTTTTTTTTTTGTTTTTGTTTTTTTTTTATTATTATTATTATTTTGCATGCTGAAAATGAAACCTTCGTTTATTTGAGCAATATGCACGTGAGAACACATAGAATTGAACTTTTGATGATTGTAGAGAGAAACTTTAATGCAATTTGAGTTTCAACCCCCTGCATGGACCCTCACATCGGGAAAAAACTGGCAACAATTACAGCGTGAAAAGTCAATGATGAAAATTTCATGTTGAGGTTTTATTTTTGCAAATTTTATCAGACACGTTTGCACCTTTAACATGGAGATTGCAAAGCTGATGATTTCAAAGATTAACAGTGGGTTCTAAACGTTCAATGCAATGGTGACGAGGCCAAATCTACCATGGTCGCAATGAAGGAAATATTACTTTGACAAAATGTGTCAAGATGGTGGCAGGTCAGTGTTGATTGGCCAGTAAGTTTGATCAGTGCCGCCATCTGTGTTTCATTTGTTCTGGAAGAGAGGTGCATGGAAAGCACATTGCAAAATACTGAGAGTATGTGGTTGAAATCTCCAACACGGTCTACATTGACATGTTTTAGCCTGGAGTAAGCTGGAGTAAAGCAAGTCAAGAACAATTCGCGGATGATAAGTACTTAACTGTTTAAATATGTTATTGCTAATATAGATGATGTTTTGTCTGCTGTGGTATTTATGATTGATCTACTAAACATTTCAGTTATTTAGACATGGGGCAAGGAGTCCACTTTCTTTCTACCCCACCAATATACACAAGGACTACTGGACATACGGAACAGGGGAACTCACACAGGTACTCACGTGACCGGAAATAGCACCTATTATGATAAATGCTGTGATTTTACTATTTGAATTCTGTGCTATAAGATTCTATGTATTAAATAACTTAAATATTGACTTACTTTTTCTGTTCAGCTTAATCATGGTTTATAAGATAATACATTTAATGAGGCCTTGATAAGAGTTAAGAAACTCAAGTTTATTGTCAAGTAAAAGTTGTATATTTCGTCATACAGATTGGCATGAAGGAATCATATAATTTAGGGGACTATTTACGGAGACGATATGATGGCTTCCTCAGCCAGAACTACAGTCATTATGAGGTAGGCACAAGCACGGCAAATGACATCGGACACACAACAATAAGTGGCGTAACTCACACCCGTTGGTGAGATCACTCACACCCGTTGGTGACATCACTCACACCCGTTGGTGACATCACTCACACCCATTGGTGACATCACTCACACCAATTGGTGACATCACTCACACCAATTGTGACATCACTCACACCCATTGGTGACATCACTCACCCATTGGTGACATCACTCACACCCGTTGGTGACATCACTCACACCCATTGGTGACATCACTCACACCAATTGGTGACATCACTCACACCCATTGGTAACATCACTCACAACCATTAGTGACATCATTCACAACAATAACTGACATCGGTCATAACAATAAGTGACATCATAAGTGACACATTTTTATCACACTGTCACTATGTCCGATGTCAATATTTTGTTTCATATTTGCCATTTACAACCTTTGAATGATAAAACTGTGGCATCGAGTTCTTAGAATTCTTACAAATTCTGAAAATCAAAAAATAATTCGCTCTTTGGTAGACCGACATATATTTGCTAATTCATCAAAATTGTTTGACCTGGAAAAACACCTGTAGTGCTTGTGCAAGTGTAGAATATTTTTAAATGTAACAGTTGTAAACTGTTACTATAAAATTGTCAGGAGCCATTTGATATTGATACTGCAACTGCTATCCTGTCAGGTGTCTGTTAGGAGTACTGATTTCGATCGCACATTGATGAGTGCAGAGTGTGTGCTTGCTGCCATGTATCCGCCAGAGGGCACTCAGGTTTGGAATGAAGACATTCAATGGCAGCCTGTACCGATTCATACCATGCCTTTGAAAGTGGATGCTGTGAGTACATAAACTTATGCCAATATGTAAACAAATAAATATACTGTCCTTAATGTAAAAGCGTGCTGGCATCACCATAAATTTGATTTGACTCAATTTGATTCGTGGTGTTGGCTGCTCCGCTTGTGTCTTGGCATAAACGGAATGACTACCAATTGCAAGAGTAGAGATCAATGCAATGTCAGTTTATTCAGTATATGAAGTTTAATCTAGTTTGGTTTTCAAAGTATATTCCTCCATCCTGGTGTTCCCTCTGTTCTACAAGTGATGAGTGTATCGTGGCCATGATATAGTATGTTTAAATAAGAGCTTGTTATGTTTATAGTTGTTAGGATATGACCCCCCACCATGCCCACTCTTTGAGAAGCTACGTGAGGATGCAGAACAGTCAACTTGGCTGAAAGAAAAGTTGCAGCCATACCAAGTAAGCGGCTTTGTCTTTAACACTGACAATTTAGTGGATGTCTTTAACACTTTGAGCCATATCTAGTATACTTGAACTGACACAGATGTAGTATACTATAATATTGACAAAAACATTACGGAGTATAAATGTCACAATATTTTACCTCAATAAGAATATTTATAAATTGGGCGATATTTGTTCACAGACATTGAACTGAAGAACTGCAATGAATTTTATATTTTACAGGATACAATCAATTATTTACGCACCATGAGTGGCTTTTATAAGGACAAATCAGACTTAAAAGTGGCTGAAGTTGTCTATGACACAACCATTTCTGAGGTAACCAAGCACAAATATATTTTGCTCTCCTTACTTAACTTTATAGTCAGTAGTAACACCTCAGTTTTGTATGGCTTCCCTATATGAGGCCGGAAATACAGTCTTATTTCTCATCATTTCATCTCAGTTTCTTTCAAGGCAATGTCTCTGTCTCTGTATCCGTGGATTGAGTTGTGAGTGAGGTCTGGGTTTTATCTTAATAAATTAAACAGCTGCTATTAGTGGCACAAGTACTCATCTCTTCGGAGAAGGCCATTCAATCCTGTAGATATTTACTTACACTAAACGTAGCTCTGAATATAAGACAATGGGAGCAGAGGTAGTCAGAAGATTGATTGAGAAGCAATGATAGATGAAATACTGAGTAATGCCGCACTTAGTAAAGAATAATTGATTGAACAGAAAGATCATCATTAAAACAAGTCCAGCCAAGAGTTATGTTAAAAAGACTATGATTGAATGTCCAAAAAAATGCCTTCAAGGTTTTATCTGGTCTAACATGGTATATACTTCTCTGTATGACATGTAGTAATGCTGGTCACTTAATCTTCTCACTACCTCTATCATTATCGCCTTGTATTTGCCCATATGGCCTTGTATTTGCATACATGGCCTTGTATTTGCCATCATAGCCTTGTATTTGCCATCATGGCCTTGTATTTGCCATCATGGCCTTGTATTTGCCATCGTAGCCTTGTATTTGCCATCATGGCTTTGGTATTTGCAACCATGGCCTTGTATTTGCCATCATGGCCTTGTATTTGATATCATTTGATATTTGGTATTCCCAGAGTCATTAACACTTATCTTGATTACGAAAATATCATTGAATCAGAATAGACCAACATCAGGCCATAACCTGTGTTCAGGTGTCCGATCTCAATTCTGACTAAGCAGCACACCTGTCATTACAAAACTGAATCTGTATAAACATTCATCTATTCTTTCACTAATCAATCTTTTATGAATAGTCATAATTGGCATCTAATCTGAAATTTTCACCAATGACGGCATGCACTTGATATGGGGAAGAATCCCTGTAATAAAGGATGTGCAGCAACATATATTATTGCGTACCTGTTTGTTGTTTATTGACAGATGACAGAGGGCTTGGCCATCGCGAGCTGGATCAGTAAAGATATCTTTGACATACTAAGTAATCAAATATTTATCTTCAACTTTGAGGTCAAATTTGGAACTCAAAAACAGGCTATCCTTGCAGGAGGTAATGAATGTGCCCCAGTTGCACGATTTTTGCATGAATTTATTCTGTAATAATAAAACGTATATAACCAGTTAATAACACAACTGAGAGCACAATAGTGAAAATGTTTGATTTTATCAGATTGATTACATTTTACAGTGACACACCTTCCAACCAGCTCTAGTTTTAACAGATTAAGCCATTTGGTGCTTAATAAAACATGCTTTCCTTTTACAGGTGTTTTTATGCAAGAGATCTATGATAATATGCTGATGGTTAAAGAGGGAGTGATGGACGAACAAAAGAAACTCTACATGTATTCTGCGGTAAAACTACAACCTTTCACTATACTGATAAAACTGCAATGTTTCTGATTGTATTAGTGACCTTAAAATGATGTGCACTTGTGGAAGACACTTATATAGGTTTGTTGTCAGGGATCAGGCTCTCTCTCTCTCTTGGCCAGTGTATGTCTCTGTCATGTGATTAATATGTTTCAATTGGTACTCACAAGTACGTGAGCATAGTTACTCACTGTGCATAGTCATAAACATTTCATGCAGCACACCACAGTTGTGCAAATGATTGATTATATGACAGATAATCATCTCCAGGAGAAAATGCAGTCAGCATACAAGAAGCTGCATAGCACAGAGACCGCGCTCCTGAGGGTGCATAATGACATCCTTTGTGCCCTAGACAATAAGAACGCAGTCATTCTTGTCCTCCTCGACCTGTCGGCTGCGTTCGACACAGTAGACCATCACATCCTACTCTCTAGACTGTCAAAGCGCTTTGGAATTCGTGGTCAGGCTCTTGCATGGTTAGAATCCTACCTAAGTGACCGAACCCAAGCAGTCTGTATCCAGGGAGTAATGTCTTCCAAAAGAAAACTCTCTTGTGGTGTTCCACAGGGGTCAGTCTTAGGCCCTCTGCTTTTTACAGCTTATACTGCACCTTTGGGAGATATTATGAGGAAACATGGCCTTGAGTTCCACCTCTTCGCGGATGACAATCAACTGTATGTGGTGTTCAAACCGACAGTTGCTGGAGCAAAAATTGCCTTAGATGTGATGGAAAAGTGCATTCATGAGATTCGTAAGTGGATGGCAATCAACTTCCTCCAGCTGAACGATGACAAGACGAAGTTCCTTGTGATTTCATCTCGGTTCCAGAAGCCCCCACCAGTTGGTTCACTATGCATTGGATCAAATGAGATCGCTAAATCTGTCTCTGCCAGAAACATTGGAGTAATATTTGACAACATAATGTCTATGGAGCAACAAGTAAACAGTGTCACACGTCAGGCATTCCTTCAAATAAGGAACCTTGGCATGATTAGAAAGTACATTGACACACATACAGCTGAAATATTTGTGCATGCTTTCATAACATCAAAGCTCGACTACGGCAATGCCCTATACTATGGGCTCCCACAGTCCCTCATACAGAAGCTGCAATATGTTCAGAACACAGCAGCTAGGATCATAAGTGGAAAAAGGAAATATGACCACATTTCACCAGTGTTGCAGTCTTTGCACTGGCTCCCAGTTCAGCAAAGAATAGATTTCAAAATCCTCCTCACAACATTCAAAGCGATTCACGGCCTAGCTCCCGAGTACATTTCTGAGCTTGTAAGGTCTCATACACTGGAGAGAAGCCTTCGGTCTGGGGAACTACATCTTCTGCATGTGCCCCGAACCAATATGGTAACTCATGGTGACAGAGCCTACGCTAATGTAGCACCAGTGCTTTGGAACATGCTGCCCCTTGACCTTAGGAAATGTGAGACTGTCGACTCATTCAAGCGTGGACTAAAGTGTCATCTGTTCAAGCAATGTTATAAATGTTAATGCATGTCATCGTGTATATCACAATCTCAATATACTCTCTCAATCATACTGTCTTAGCGCCTTAGGGCAGGACACTGATACATGGCGCTGTATAAATTTCATGTTATGTTATGTTATAAACAGCTCATTTTCAATACAGCCTTTTCACCTTAATTTTTCCGTATTATAATCAGAAGCCTGTCACAGGGACTCAATGCCCAACTCTTTCTAACAGGAATTTGTTATCTAGCTTTTGTGTTGTCCCAAAGTTGCAGGATATAATTTGAAACAAATAATTTTCATATCAACCTTAATCAGTCATGTAGTGAACTGATTTATGTCTAAGCAAACCATTTGTTAGAATATTTCAAGAGAAAAAAGTCCAAAACATTTTAATTTTTATTAAATAGATCAACAATATTCATGCTCATATTGTTAATCATGGTGGCCATATCGTGCTGGATGCTTAATCAGAACAAAGCAGAATATTCCTTTATTCTTGTTCCAATCAGTGTACAGCCTGATTTGTTTATGAATATTCATGACTTGTGGCCGATTCTGAACGCCCCTTTTCACCTTTGGCGGCAGGGAGTGATGTGGAGAGAGGGTCTGTAATATAGGCTAAACCAATGGTCAATGTGCCAAAAGTGGGGCACATTATTTGAAAGAGTCGTCTTCTGTATATACAGATGTCACTCACATTTATTTTCTTTTTGGTTTCAGCATGATAACAATTTGGTTACATTTCAATACAACATTGGGGCATTTAACGGGAAGATGCCTTTATACTCTACATGTGTCATGGTGGAACTATGGGAGATGGCAGCTGAGGTATACTCAGTGCGTGTTCTCTACAGGAATGTCACAGACTCCGATGTAACACACACCATTGTAATACCTGGTAAATATCAGTCTATAAAGCAATGCCTAGATTTCACATAATTGAGAGAGACAGATTTCAGTGCACATTTTGTCCAATAATAAATGAAAAATTGATTTTAATTCCATTTTGTTTGAATGGCATTGTATTAGCGCTATATTGTTACCGATATTTTATCGAATCAGGACTGTGTATTTCGTCAGCGAAATATCTTGCTTTTGAAACTTTTTTTTATACAATTACTGCCACAATTTTATCTAAAACATTGAAGACCATAATTATTGTGAAATTGAGTGGTCTTCAAATATATCTGAGTTGAGATGATCTTATTTCAGATTAGTTTAGGTTGCCAATTGGGTTTGTGTTTATCTGCTTCCTTCTAATGTTTTACAGGGTGTGAGGAATTCTGTCCATTAGAAACATTTTACAATTTGATAGAACCACACATGTTGATGGCGGAGGAAAGGGATGATGCCTGCAGGCCTGCTGGGGAAAATGTTTCAAAGAAAGGTTCAATCATCATCATCATCATCATCATCATCATCATCATCATCATCATAACCCTTTATGTTCCCATACATCATCATCATCATCATCATCATCATCATAACCATTTATGTTCCCATACGTTTCTGTGTCTTTTGACCTTTGTTCAGCCACTATTTGAGTCCCGATACACATGAAGTTTATTTTCCATTCTAAATGTATGTGTATATATTTTCAGTGTTAGCTGCTGTCCTCACCTTGGTAGTGTTTATAATGATGATTCTTCTTCTGTTGTTCTTCATTTACCGAGTGAGAAAACGAGGACCGGTGAGCACCAAGGAGGAAATCCGTCCGTTAGTGAAAAATAGCAATATACATGTATGAAACATTCTATTCAGGTTGAAGATCACCTTAGAACATAGATTGGGTTGTAAACCAGACTTGGAGGCTCAAATGTACTTAAAAGGAATACTAGAAAATTAACACAATTATATTCCAGACATTACAATACACTCCACCAGAATGAAATGTGTTAAATGTTGTGATGACTTTGTTGCGATCTTGATGCCTTTGGTGAGAAGTCAAGAAGTCTTTCAGAGTTGGTGTCCAGATCAGCACAGAACAATGGTTTGACGTAATATCACTCAACTAAGATGCCAGTACTGTTCCAGCATTGTTCAGATCTCCCCCACCCCGATGTTTTTAACTGTTTTTAACCAGATGATATTATCTGTATTTATATGTATATAACATATGAGATTCAATAAAATAGTATTTGTCATATATTAAGCTGTTGCTATGAAAGTTAAATGAAATCTAAAATTATTTCTATTACCTTTTTTAAAGTACCAAATGACTTTCCAGACATATCTCAGTTAGGTAATAAGCCAATTTTTTGCTGCTTTTTTGCTGCTTTCTAAATATGTCCAACACATTTTTGGCATTAAAACTTTATTGACAACAATACTTTGATTTGGAAAGATAACTTGATGAGTCAACACAAAAAAATATAGGAGTAGAGAAATAGGGACAAACTTTACAGGACCTGTAAAACTTGTAACCTTGTGAATCAGAGGACTAGGGTATCAACACTAGGGTATCAACACTATATATATATATAATGTCGCATGAAACATATGAAACATGTTGCAATAAAAGGTTTTTACTCTTTGTTACCATGGACTTTGTAGGATTACTTTCATCATCAATTCATCAATACACTGTATTCAACTACCTTTTTATTTTGGACTATATATATATATATCTGTATGGGTGTGTGAAGACGAGAATAGTCACACCGGGATAATGTATTTTGATCATTTAAATTTGTAATGTCTGATACATCATGAATAGTACAGTAGTAAGGAAATCCAGTGCCACTCGTTAAATCTGATTGTTAAACACTTAGATTGTTGAAAACTCTTTATATAGACTACAACATTTATCATATTGCATTCCTGACACCAGGCTTACTGCCATCATCTCTATGTCTATGTTTGTAAATACACTTAATAGATGTTTAGTATTTTCTCTTTAAGGAATATCACATCATGGTTTCTCATGATGTGATATGGCAAATGCACAATCCCTGTAAGGCCTGTCATCACCTCGAAGTGAAGCAGAATGATATATTGGTTAATGGTCTTGTCTTTATGGTGACTCAGAGATAAATGATCCAGAAATGATCATGGATTATATATAGATATTATCGCCACCCATGTATTGTACTATGTTGAGATGTCTGGGGTGCAATATTACTTGCTTCACTGCCTTTCTTTATTTTAGTTTCTTTGTCTGATCTTAAGTGCAAGTCCAGTTCAAGTCAAATGGCCATACTATATGTCTAGATAATACATAACTCCCTTCATCCTCCAATCTTATAGTGTTACATGTTGAGCTTACATATCTATCTGTACAGAATCTACCTGTACAGAATCTACCTGTACAGAATCTACCTGTCCAGAATCTACCTGTACAGAATCTACCTGTTCAGAATCTACCTGTACAGAATCTACCTGTTCAGAATCTACCTGTACAGAATCTACCTGTACAGAATCTACCTGTACAGAATCTACCTGTACAGAATCTACCTGTACGGAATCTACCTGTACGGAATCTACCTGTACGGAATCTACCTGTACGGAATCTACCTGAACAGAATCTACCTGAACAGAATCTACCTGTACAGAATCTACCTGTACAGAATCTACCTGTACAGAATCTACCTGTACAGAATCTACCTATACAGAATCTGCTTGTACAGAATCTACCTATACAGAATCTTCCTGTACAGAATCAACAAGGAAATGGTGTTACATAGTGAGGGTAACAATGGTGTATCGATGTATCAAATCAAAATAATTCAGCGACTCCCTGTAATCTATTTGTATAAATATTAATACCATCTAAATGCCAATTATGTTTTGTAAATTGTTATGAAAAGTGTAAAATCTAAACTCAGGCCTGTCAATGTATTTTGTTCATTACCTCAATGTACATTAAAGCGCAAGAACATATTGCAATTATCAAGAGATGTTATGTATGTTTTATCACGACACAATTCCTTATGCTGACCACAGGCAAAAAAAAGAAAAGTTCGTAAATTTTTACTTCAAACTACAGACCGTGCTTCAATTGCCCTAATGTTTCAACCATAATGTAAAGATTTACTATGAAAATTCAGAAGGCCGGATTTTGTTTGGGGTTTTTGTTTGTTTGGGGTTTTTACATCCCTTCCAACATTATTTCAGTCATTTCGTGATGAGACCTTCTTGTAGCAGATATAGTGCTGCCTCACTGAATTGTCTTGTCGCAGGTCCTTGACATGACAACCCGGCCGGTCACAGATTTACAAGGACAACGGGTTAACCCTTTTGGCTCGGACCTCAGCTTATATGGGAAGTTGTATCATGAGTTCAATCTCGGCATGGCCAAGGTTCGAACCCACGACCCTTGGATCACCATAGAGGAACTGGTGCTAGTAAGCTGGCGCTCTAACCAACTGCGCTACGGCCCGTGGCCTGGCCGGATTTTGAACTGTAGACTGGCCATGTAAGCAGGGAAATGTCAAATTTTCGGAGTAAAACACTCAAAAATACAATGGGGGCTTGGGTCAACCACTGGATGGGTTGAATAGGGCTACTGATAAGGATTAAATGACTTGGGTTTGAAATTGGGGTTCTGTTTGCCTTTAAGACATTGGCAGGGACTGCATCTTCATCTGTAGGATCTTTGCTATTTTTACTGTCACAGTTAAGGCAGGTATAAAATATCAACAGGTACTGCAAGGTAAATATATAGATCAATATTATTACGATTAGGAAGGCTAGGAAAATAATTCTAAGTGTAATTCCTTTTTTTATTTTAAAGATGTCTTAAAATTCCCTGATCTTGCCCTCTACATGTGCTGCAGTTTTATGTCACATCTCATGTTTTTTCCATAAGAAAGTATTGCATAGTTTAGAGGTGAAACACTTGAGTTAGGAACAGTTAAGAAGAGGGAAGATGAAAAGGGCATACAGACAAATACCATCGCACTTACTTAAATTTGTAAGCTTCAAAATCATTTGTGATAACATCAGTCAAGCTGAGTATTGATGGCGGCTGGAGGATGGTCGAATTGTGCATCAAAATCAAAGGGGTCTGACATGTAATGAGCAGGTAAAAGGTCAACCAGAAGACAATTCCCATGGGCAAAGGTCACAAGGGCATGTGCCAGAGCTGTCTTATCATAATAGCATTGTAGCCCTTTTTTTACATCCCCTGCGAAGTTGGGATTTTATGTTTAATGTTGAATCAAATGTGGCACCAGGCCTCCTATCAGGTATCACATTTAGTTAAACGGTGGTGCCACCTGTTCTATTAGACTAATATCAAATCTGAGAAAGAGTTGTCTTTTCTATTGGAAGGTAATAGGTTAGAATTTCTGTTAACAATAACAATGTAGGGTGGATCACAGATATTTGAAACTCTAGAAGTAAGAATAGTGCACTGAATAATGTGATAATGATAAGGTCACACGATAAGGGTTGGGATCACTTGATCACCAGATTGCAACACTTATGACAACACTAACCACACAAATATGATCTGACTACTGCCATACACAGATAACCAGATAGAATGATCAATATGATATTGATTTCTCTATAATCACATATTGTTTGAACATTATACTTATAATTGTTGTTGTTGTTGTTGTTGTCGTCGTTTTCTTTCAAATGAGCCCAACATCAAGCTGATTGATGCAGCAGATGCTGTGTATGAATTAAGCAATGACTATCCAAATTATTAAAAAATGTTATACCAGTCATGATAACCTTTATCTTATTTGCTGGAGCGTGGACTTTTGTACGGTAGGATAACCCAGATAACAGTTATCAATAATTAAAGTTGTCCAAATGTTGATAATTACAGAGTAGCCCCGTGAAAACAGTGCTGATGTGAATAATTACGTGTCCATTGCTGGATGAATATCATTAGTGAAACCACCTGGGTCAAAGGTCATAGAAGATTGTTATCAATCCTGGTGGCTTGAGACTGTACAGAGTGAATGACATCATGTAGTCCCTAAATCGACACTCATAGTGCACACAACAAGCGTACCATGAGGGGTCTGTGCAGTGCATTTCTCATCCTCCTGCTCAGGTTGGAATCTGATGTTCTCACAGCTGAATATCCAAAGCTGAAACTTGTTCAAATAGTAAGTATGATATATAATCCTATTAGTCTATTGCAGGGACTTCATGCGCGTGGTGTCACCACCAGTGCATAACTGAGATATCGCAGTGTTAATCTATGTATGGAATGTATAAATTTATTTTCAGTGTATGTTTAGATTCATTTTCAGTGTATGTTTAATATGTTCAAGATTGGTATCATGACCAACTTACTCAAAGTTTAAAATCCATGGCTAAATATTAAAATCATCAGCTAGCTTTGCGGCCTTCATATTATAGTTTCATTACATGTCTGAGTTTGAACATTCACCAGAGGGCAGCATTGCATCGTCATGATGGGGAGAAGACTTCCTGATGAGCTCGATGAAAAAATATCTATCACAACTTAAAAGATGTCCAAGAGTACATATTGCTCTCGAGGGTTGCTTAGTCTTAAAAAATGCAAGCAGAAAATCAAATATATTTTGAAAAGGTTGTTCCGATTGATATAAGTTTGCACAGTGCTGACATGGAGGGAATGGGACGTGGATAAGTTTGTAAGACTTTGTCGTCCAATACTAAAAGCAAAGAGTTAGAATAACTGAAATAATTTTGGGACAAGTATCTATTTTTTTATCTTTTTCTATTTTCCAGTTTTTTTTGTTTGTTTTTTTTATTATTATTATTATTATTTTGCATGCTGAAAATGAAACCTTCGTTTATTTGTGCAATATGCACGTAAGAACACATAGAATTAAACTTTTGATGATTGTAGAGAGAAACTTTAATGCAATTTGAGTTTCAACCCCCTGCATGGACCCTCACATCGGGAAAAAACTGGCAACAATTACAGTGTGAAAAGTCAATGATGAAAATTTCATCTTGAGGTTTTATTTTGGCCAATTTTATGGAGTTCAGACACGTTTACACCTTTAACATGGAGATTTCAAAGCTGATGATTTCAAAGATTAACAGTGGGTTCTAATTATAAACGTTCAATGCAATAGCTGGCGACGAGGCCAAATCTACCATGGTCGCGATGAAGGAAACATAACTTTGACAAAATGTGTCAAGATGGTGGCAGGTCAGTGTTGATTGGCCAGTAAGCTTGATCAGTGCCGCCATCTGTGTTTCATTTGTTCTGGAAGAGAGGTGCATGGAAAGCACATTGCAAAATACTGAGAGTATGTGGTTGAAATCTCCAACACGGTCTACATTGACATGCTTTAGGCTGGATTAAGCTGGAGTAAAACGAGTCAAGAACAAATTCGCAGATGATAAGTACTCAACTGTTTAAATATGTTTTTGCTAATATAGATGATGTTTTGTTTGCTGTGGTATTTATGATTGATCTACTAAACATTTCAGTTATTTAGACATGGGGCAAGGAGCCCACTTTCTTTCTACCCCACCAATATACACAAGGACTACTGGACATACGGAACAGGGGAACTCACACAGGTACTCAAGAGACCGGAAATAGCACCTATTATGATAAATGCTGTGATTGTACTATTTGAATTCTGTGCTATAAGATTCTATGTATTAAATAACTTAAATATTGACTTACTTTTTCTGTTCAGCTTAATCTTGGTTTATAAGATAATACATTTAATGAGGCCTTGATAAGAGTTAAGAAACTCAAGTTGTGAAGTTGTAAAAAGTTGTATGTTTCGTCATACAGATTGGCATGATGGAATCATATAATTTGGGGGACTATTTACGGAGACGATATGATGGCTTCATCAGTCAGAACTACAGTCATTATGAGGTGGGCACAAGCACGGCAAATGACATCGGACACACAACAATAAGTGGCGTAACTCACACCCGTTGGTGACATCACTCACACCCGTTGGTGACATCACTCACACCGATTGGTGACATCACTCACACCGATTGGTGACATCACTCACACCCATTGTGACATCACTCACACCCATTGGTGACATCACTCACACCCATTGGTGACATCACTCACACCCATTGGTGACATCACTCACGCCCATTGGTGACATCACTCACACCCATTGGTGACATCACTCACGCCCATTGGTGACATCACTCACACCCATTGGTGACATCGGTCATAACAATAAGTGACATCACTCACATTTATACTGTCTATATCATAATTTCTATCACACTGTCACTATGTCTGATGTCAATATTTTGTTTCATATTTGCCATTTACAACCTTTGAACGATAAAACTGTGGCATCGAGTTTTTAGAATTCTTACAAATTCTGAAAATCAAAAAATAATTCGCTCTTTGGTAGACCGACACTTGGTGACACTTGGTGGATAAACACTTGGTGCAAGTGTAGAATATTTCTAAATGTAACAGTTACTGTTACTATAAAATTGTCAGGAGCCATTTGATATTGATACTGTAACTGCTATCCTGCCAGGTGTCTGTTAGGAGTTCTGATATAGATCGCACATTGATGAGTGCAGAGTGTGTGCTTGCTGCCATGTATCCGCCAGAGGGCACTCAGGTTTGGAATGAAGATATTCAATGGCAGCCTGTACCGATTCATACCATGCCTTTGAAAGAGGATGTTGTGAGTACATGATAATATCAACCTTTATGAAAACATGTGCCATTATGTCAACAAATAAATAGACTGTCCTTAATGTAAGAGCGTGCTGGCATCACCATAAATTTGATTTGACTCAATTTGATTTGTGGTGTTGGCCGCTCCGCTTGTGTCTTGGCATAAACGGAATGACTACCAATTGCAAGAGTAGAGATCAATGCAATGTCAGTTTATTCAGTATATGAAGTTTAATCTAGTTTGGTTTTCAAAGTATATTCCTCCATCCTGGCATGAACAGAATGACTACCAAGAGAAGATCAATGCAATATCAGTTTATTCAGTATATGAAGTTTAATCTAGTTTGGTTTTCAAAGTATATTCCTCCATCCTGGTGTTCCCTCTGTTCTAGAAGTGATGAGTGTATGGTAGCCCTGATAAAGTATGCTTAAATAAGAGCTTGTTATGTTTATAGTTGTTAAGATATGACCCGCCATGCCCACTTTTTGAAAAGCTACGTGAGGATGCAGAACAGTCAACATGGCTGAAAGAAAAGTTGCAGCCATACCAAGTAAGCGGCTTTGTTTTTAACACTGACAATTTAGGGGATGTCTTTAACACTTTGTGCCATATCTAGTATACTTGAACTGACACAGATGAAGTATACTATAATATTGATAAAAACATTACGGAGTATAAATGTCACGATATTTTACCTCAATAAGAATATTTATAAATTGGGCGATATTTGTTCACAGACATTGAACTGAAGAACTGCAATGAATTTTATATTTTACAGGATACAATCAATTATTTACGCACCATGAGTGGCTTTTATGAGGACAAATCAGACTTAAAAGTGGCTGAAGTTGTCTATGACACAACCATTTCTGAGGTAACCAAGCACAAATATATTTTGCTTTCCTTACTTAACTTTATAGTCAGTAAGTAACACCTCAGTTTTGTATGGGTTGCCTATATGAGGCCGGAAATACAGTCTTATTTCTCATCATTTCATCTCAGTTTCTTTCAAGGCAATGTCTCTGTCTCTGTATCCGTGGATTGAGTTGTGAGTGAGGTCTGGGTTTTATCTTAGTAAATTAAATAGCAGCTATTAGTGGCACAAGTACTCATCTCTTAGGAGAAGGCCATTCAATCCTGTAGATATTTACTTACACTAAACGTAACTCTGAGTATAAGACAATGGGAGCAGAGGTAGTAAGAAGATTGATTGAGAAGCAATGATGATGTAATACTGAGTGATGCCACACTTAGTAAAGAATAATTGATTGAACAGAAAGATCATCATTAAAACAAGTCCAGCCAAGAGTTATGTTAAAAAGACTTATGATTGAATGATATTGTGATTATGATTGAATATCCAAAAAATGCCTTCAAGGTTTTATCTGGTCTAACATGGTATATACTTCTCTGCATGACATGTAGTAATGCTGGTCACTTAATCTTCTCACTACCTCTATCATCATCGCCTTGTGTTTGCCGTCATAGCCTTGTATTTGCCATCATGGCCTTGGTATTTGCAACCATGGCCTTGTATTTGTCATCATGGCCTTGTATTTGACATCATAGCCTTGTTATTTGCCATCAAAGAATTGTATTTGCCATCATAGCCTTGCATTTGACATCATAGCCTTGTTATTTGCCATCATAGCCTTGTATTTGCCATCATGGCCTTGTATTTGCCATCATGGCCTTGTATTTGTAACCATCGCCTTGTATTTGCCGTCATAGCCTTGTTATTTGCCATCATAGCCTTGTGTTTGCCATCATAGCCTTGTGTTTGCCATCATAGCCTTGTGTTTGCCATCATAGCCTTGTGTTTGCCGTCATAGCCTTGTATTTGCCATCATGGCCTTGGTATTTGCAACCATGGCCTGGTATTTGTCATCATGGCCTTGTATTTGACATCATAGCCTTGTTATTTGCCGTCATAGCCTTGTATTTGCCATCATGGCCTTGTATTTGCCATCATAGCCTTTTATTTGCCATCATGGCCTTGTATTTGTAACCATCGCCTTGTATTTGCCGTCATAGCCTTGTTATTTGCCATCATAGCCTTATATTTGCCATCATGGCATTGTATTTGCCATCAAAGCATTGTATTTGCCGTCATAGCCTTGTATTTGCCATCATAGCCTTGTATTTGCCATCATGGCTATTTGCAACCATGGCCTTGTATTTGTCGTCATGGCCTTGTTATTTGACATCATAGCCTTGTTATTTGCCGTCATAGCCTTGTATTTGCCGTCATAGCATTGTTATTTGCCGTCATAGCATTGTATTTGCCATCATAGCCTTGTATTTGCCATCATGGCTTTGATATTTGCAACCATGGCCTGGTATTTGCAACCATGGCCTTGTATTTGATATCATTTGATATTTGATATTCCCAGATTCATTAACACTTATCTTTCTCATGAAAATATCATTCAATCAGAATAGACCAACATCAGGCCATAACCTGTGAACCTGTGTTCAGGTGTCAGATCTCAATTCTGACTAAGCAGCACACCTGTCATTACAAAACTGAATCGGAATTCATCTATTCTTTCACTAATCAATCCTCAGCCCGATTTTTATGAATAGTCATAATTGGCATCTAATCCCGAAATTTTCACCAATGACGGGATGTACTTGATATGGGGGAGGAATCCCTGTAATAAAAAAAAGGATATGCAGCAACATATATTATTGTTTATCTCATACTTGGTGCCTCAAGAGAGTGTTCTGCACCTATGAGATATTTTTTGCAGATCACCCCTCTGCCGAACTACTTTCACAGATCACCCCTCTGTCGAACTACTTTCCTTTTATCTTTTTTAAAGATTCTTTTCATATTTACATACTTTTGAAATGAATAAAATGCTTAATTAAATATGTTTGTGCACAAATGTCATAATATTTGTCAATTATAAAATAAATGTAATCATGTCTTAGGCCAGTTCTTCAACAAATCATGTGTTGATTTCTCTGAAATGAACATGATGACTGTCCAGGTTTGTTTTGACCTGGAGCAGACGACATTTCAGATTTGGGTCATGGGGACCTTGAAACACAGACAGGTGGGACCCCTGTTGACAGAGACTGCAACCTTTTGTGGGAATCTCGAAACTGATGACTGTTCATGCAGTTGAAACAGAATTACACCCATTTCATATAGTGCTTTATAGGTGGCCTAGTTCACTGCATGTAGTAATATAAAATTGATTACATTATGTAAATGAGCTGAGAACTTAAATGAGCCACACACAACATAGTTCTGTACTTATTACCATGTTTTCACTGCTTTGTTTTGAGGATAAAGTTGATTGCAAACCCCATCTATCTGCAGTGGATAAGTATGAGATAAAGGCAAGAACATGAGTTTGTGCAGTGTTCAGGGAGACAAATCTCTCTCGTTGGTTCTGGTGGAAGGATCTCATTCGTCCTTTGGACTCTTGAGATCCTTCCACCAGAACCAACTTGAGAGATCTGTCTCACTGAAGACTGCACTCACATGTTCTTGCCTTAGTACCTGTTTGTTGTTTATTGACAGATGACAGAGGGCTTGGCCATCGCAAGCTGGATCAGTAATGATATCTTTGACATACTAAGTAATCAAATATTTATCTTCAACTTTGAGGTCAAATTTGGAACTCAAAAACAGGCTACCCTTGCTGGAGGTAATGAATGTGCCCCAGTTGCACGATTTTTGCACGAATTCATTCTGTAATAATAAAACGTATATAACCAGTTAATAACACAACTGAGAGCACAATAGTGAAAATGTTTGATTTTATCAGATTGATTACATTTTACAGTGACACACCTTCCAACCAGCTCTAGTTTTAACAGATTAAGCCATTTGATGCTTAATAAAACATGTGTTTCCTTTACAGGTGTTTTTATGCAAGAGATCTATGATAATATGCTTATGGTTAAAGAGGGAGTGATGGACGAACAAAAGAAACTCTACATGTATTCTGCGGTAAAACTACAACCTTTCATTATACTTAAAAACTGCAATGTTTCTGATTGTATTAGTGACCTTAAAATGATGTGCACTTGTGGAAGACACTTATATAGGTTTGTTGTCAGGGATCAGGCTCTCTGTCTTTCTCGGCCAGTGTATGTCTCTGTCATGTGATTAATATGTTTCAATTGGTACTCTCAAGTACGTGAGCATAGTTACTCACTGTGCATAGTCATAAACAGCTCATTTTCAATACAGCCTTTTCATCTTAATTTTTCCGTATTACAATCAGAAGCCTGTCACAGGGACTCAATGCCCAACTCTTTCTAACAGGAATTTGGTATCTAGCTTTTGTGTTGTCCCAAAGTTGCAGGATATAATTTGAAACAAATAATTTTCATATCAACCTTAATCAGTCATGTAGTGAACTTAGATTATGTCTAAGCAAGCCATATGTTAGAATATTTCAAGAGAAAAAAGTTTTAATTTTTATTAAATAGATCAACAATATTCATGCTCATATTGTTAATTATGGTGGCCATATCGTTTGTACAAAGCATAAAATCCATTTCCATAATCATTGGTACTCTATTGCAATTCATTCAATCTTCCCGCTCACGCTGCTATCATTACCCTATATTTTATATCATTCAAAATGAAATTCCCCAAGTCATAAATACTCGTCTTGCTCATCAAAATATCATCGACCAGCCTAATTTTTATGACCTGTCATGCTGGATGCTTAATCAGAACAAAGCAGAATATTCCTTTATTCTTGTTCCAATCAGTGCACAGCCTGATTTGTTTATGAATATTCATGACTTGTGCCCCTTTTCACCTTTGGCGGCAGGGAGTGATATGGAGAGAGAGTCTGTAATTGGGGCACATTATTTGAAAGAGTCGTCTTCTGTATATACAGATATCACTCACATTTATTTTCTTTTTGGTTTCAGCATGAGGACAATTTGGTTACATTTCAATACAACATTGGGGCGTTTAACGGGAAGATGCCTTTATACTCTACATGTGTCATGGTGGAACTATGGGAGATGGCAGCTGAGGTATACTCAGTGCGTGTTCTCTATAGGAATGTCACAGACTCTGATGTAACACACACCATTGTAATACCTGGTAAATATCGGTCTATAAAGCAATGCCTAGATTTCACATAATTGAGAGAGACAGATTTCAGTGCACATTTTGTCCAATAATAAATGAAAAATTGATTTTAATTCCATTTTGTTTGAATGGCATTGTAGTAACGCTATATTGGTACCGATATTTTATCGAATCAGGACTGTGTATTTCGTCAGCGAATCTAAGTCGAAATATCTTGCTTTTGAAACTTTTTTTTAATAAAATTACTGCCACAATTTTATCTAAAACATTGAAGACCATAATTATTGTGAAATTGAGTGGTCTTCAAATATATCTGAGTTGCCAATTGGGTTTGTGTTTATCTGCTACCTTCTAATGTTCCTTCTAATGTTTTACAGGGTGTGAGGAATTCTGTCCATTAGAAACATTTTACAATTTGATAGAACCACACATGTTGATGGCGGAGGAAAGGGATGATGCCTGCAGGCCTGCTGGGGAAAATGTTTCAAAGAAAGGTATCATCATGATCATCATCAGCATCAGCATCATCATCATAACCTTTTATGTTCCCATAAATCATCATCATCATCATCATCATCATCATCATCATAACCTTTTATGTTCCCATACGTTTCTGTGTCTTTTGACCTTTGTTCAGCCACTATTTGAGTCCCGATACACATGAAGTTTATTTTCCATTCCAAATGTATGTGTATATATTTTCAGTGTTAGCTGCTGTCCTCACCTTGGTAGTGTTTATAATAATGATTCTTCTTCTGTTGTTCTTCATTTACCGAGTGAGAAAACGAGGACCGGTGAGCACCAAGGAGGAAACCCGTTCGTTAGTGAAAAATAGCAATATACATGTATGAAACATTCTATCCAGGTTGAAGATCACCTTAGAACATAGATTGGGTTGTAAACCAGACTTGGAGGCTCAAATGTACTTAAAAGGAATACTAGAAAATTAACACAATTATATTCCAGACATTACAATACACTCCACCATAATGAAATGTGTTAAATGTTGTGATGACTTTGTTGCGACCTTGATGCCTTTGGTGAGAAGTCAAGAAGTCTTTCAGAGTTGGTGTCCAGATCAGCACAGAACAATGATTTGACGTAATGTCACTCAACTAAGATGCCAGTACTGTTCCAGCATTGTTCAGATCTCTCCCACCCCGATTTTGTCAATTTCGGGCCAGATGATATTATCTGTATTTATATGTATATAACACATGAGATTCAATAAAATAGTATTTGTCATATATTAAGCTGTTGCTATGAAAGTTAAATGAAATCTAAAATTATTTCTATTACCTTTTTTAAAGTACCAAATGACTTTCCAGACATATCTCAGTTAGGTAATGAAATCACTCAAGCCAATTTTTTGCTGCTTTTTGCTGCTTTCTAAATATGTCCAACACATATTTGGCATTAAAACTTCATTGACAACAATACTTTTACTTGGAAAGATACCTTGATGAGTCAACACATAAAATTATAGGAGTAGAGAAATAGGGACAAACTTTACAGGACCTGTAAAACTTGTAACCTTGTGAATCAGAGGACTAGGGTATCAACACTAGGGTATATATATATATATATATATATATATATATATATATATATATATATATATATATATATATATATATATATATATATATATATATATATATATATATATATATATATATATATCTGTGTGGGTGTGTGAAGACGAAAAGAGTCACACCGGGATAACGTATTTTGATCATTTATTTTGTAATGTCTGATACATCATGAATAGTACAGTAGTTAGGAAATCCAGTGCCACTCGTTAAATCTGAATGTTAAACATTTAGATTGTTGAAAACTCTTTATATAGACTACAACATTTACCATATCGCATTCCTGACACCAGGCTTACTGCCATCATCTCTATGTCTATGTTTGTAAATACACTTAATAAATGTTTGATAGACTTTAATGCTACAGATATTTAGATAATTATGAATACATAATTACTCAAAGTTTAGATGTACAGCTTCTTATTTATTGTTTCTAACCACATTGAAATGGCTTGCAGAAATCGCTGCGAAATTTGTTGCTTGTTAGAATATAGACATAAAAGTTAATGGCATTGTTTGTGTAAAATAGTTTGTTGGTGATGCTGTGTACGAGATGAAACATGGCCTCCTTGTACGGTGGAGCCACCTGGTGTGAGGTGTCGCTGCCAGGGACTAGGTACACCAACCTTCTTATATATTGAGGCTCTGTCAGCAGCAGCAGAGCGAACGATACAAAAAGCAACATGAAAGTCAGCTGTCTTTCTCTGGTTCTGGACACTTTGTGAGTTGTTTTTCCTCTGTGACGGTCTCTTTCTGCCTCGCTTTCACTCTGGCTGTGACTTTCATTATCCGAGTGTTTGGAGAATGTTCCCATGGTGTTGATACTCCTAGTGGACCTCTTCCAGAAACCCTTCCTCCTTTTCAAGGACACGATGATGATGGTGTTCATGACAAGTATTCCCAAACATGGCACAAACGAGAGCAGAAACAGGTAAAACCAGGCGTACAGCTTGGTGGAGGTGTTCGCCGTTTTTAGAGACACACAGTGCCTTTCAGTATTATACCCCGCCAGATAGTAGTAAGGCAGATTAACCAGGATGACAACAGCGGCGAGGACGACAGTGGCGATCCTAGCGGCCTTGGCGGTCCTCCACGACTTGGAGGTGTAGGGCAGTTTGACGGCGAGGCAGCGGTCCACGGTCATCAGCACGATGAGGTAGATACTGTATGTAGCTATGGTCTGGTACACCAAAGTGAACACCTTGCAGTTGTGCTCATTGGCCCTGCTTCCTGCTACCAAGATGGTACTCACCCAGTAAACGCTACCAATCACCAGCATCATGGTGTCCGAGAGCGCCAAGCCGGTCATATATATACAACAGGAAATGCTGCGGTTCTGGCGCTGCAAAGTCACCACTAGTGAGAAGAAGTTCCCGATAAATCCCAGAACAAGGATAACTGGGAGATAGTACGTGTGGATAGCTTCTCCTATACTGTAAGCCAGATAATCCCTCTTAGTTAGTGCTGTGATATTGTGTGTAGATCCGGATATATTTGCCATTGTTTGGATGTGAGCTCTCCCTGTCTGTTCATACCCAATACTGCGCAAATATGAGGAGGCTACATATGTTTCTTGTGATTAAAACATCAGATTATCTAAACATTTTGCTGATCAGATGTGAATCATTCAGGGGCCCATAAGGGCAACATAAAACACCAGTTTTTACCCATGAACATATCCTCTCTGGAAGTCAAAGTGGCATACCTTCATTTATCATACCAGACTTCCTTTATGATAGAGTTTCTTCATTAAACAAATGGAATATTCAAACTTTAAATGCCAGAATGTTTTTTTAACAAAGATCTCTTTTTATTTACACAGAATATAGAACTCCCTAAGGGGCCATTGTAATAATATTTTGTTGCTAATTATTGCTTTATATCGTCTTTGTTATATCATTGGCCCTTAATTACTGTTATCGTCAGCACCTAATTACTTTGTTGACAGCAAGTCACATGATTGATACATGTCATAATATTTACCACAGTTCTATATGTGGAGTATGTATCCAGTCTTGTGATTAACTGATTATTCATAATGACCTTAGTAATTTAAAATCTTCCCATAGATTGTAATACCATTATTTAATCAAATAAGTTCAACAAACGTAATAAGTAAACATGTTTAAACTTTGGCAGACGCAATTCACCTGAATTGATAATGATTCCACATTGTTGACTGATGTCTGTATCTTGATTTTATTCTTTCGCCCATTATTACTCTTTTGGAAAAAAATAGTTTAAAAGGAAGAACATACTTGGAAAAAAAGCACGGGCTTCTATCGATTTTTTAAACGCAATGCTGAAAATTACAAAGAATCTACATTCAGGAACAAATTCTGTTTATGTGCTTCTGCACCTCTAATTTGAGAAAACATTTTTACACATTGACTCATGTTCATTTCATTGTGAGGTTATACAAATAGGTGCAGAATAGGTCCTTGTGGAGGAGTTTGATCATGTGATCTGACTGTCACATGGGCTCAAATCATGATTAAAATCAAATGCCATCCTCAAAGCAAAGGAGACGTTTCTCAATATTAAATTACTCACAATTAAAGAACCTATTAAGGGCTATAACAGATAAGTAGCATAAAATTTCAAATTTATGATAGAAAACATCTATTTTAGTTTTTTTCATGGTCATAAATATATATTTTTCTTAACCCTGTAATTGCGGTGAAGATCAGATGAATATTTGTCATAGACACTCAGTGTTTCACTCCCGCTGAGACCAGGGAATGAAAGAATGAATGAAATCTATGCAATATTAAATTGCAAGAGGGCCGTAGCCTGGATAGGCGGCCCTGCAGTGTGATTGCTGTGAATTGCAATCACGTTTTTATTAAATTTGGTCATTGATTATTGCTATTGAAAAATGGACTATTGTTGTTATAAGTTGGTTAACTGAAAGGTTTTTGTGAGACCATTCACACCGGGTTCCCCCTACTCTTTTTGATAAGTGCTACTGGGTTCTTTAACATGCTCTGGGATAGGGTCAGATACACGGGACTACAATGTTTTATGTCCAATCCGAGCAGGCGATCAATAACATTGCTGGGGGACAATTTAACCAGACATTGTCAAAGAGGGACCTACCCATAGTGAGTTTAGAGGTGATTCTATGTTGTGTTAAGAATGTGTGTGTGTGGGTTGCATATATGAGAAGTTATGTGGAAAAACGAAATTTTGATTAAAAAGTAGTAAGAATTGCATTTTACCCAGTGGGGTGTCCATAGGTTTGCGGTTGTTTTGTTTGCTTTTGGATGCCAAAAAATTCTAAAGATTCATCTTATTATGTGTTCCAAGTTTGGAAATGATATTATATGTATAAATGCCTAATTTATGTTTATTATGGTTTATACCTAGTTAGAGTATATTGGTGTGTGATTATCAGTGCAAATGGCCTGATTTGGGGCACTGAAAGCTGACTATGGGCAGGACATACACTGAATATCTTTGCAACCGCTGTTGGTCATTCTTATGAAACCAAAGCAGGCAATCTATGACCTAGGCCAGGCATTTTCACTATCATGTGGGGGTGCCCTGTGTTAGTAATGTGTTAGGTTTATCTACCCTGGCTGTCAATGTGGGGATGTGGGGCATACATTCCATCATTGCAGCCAGTGGTAGGATCAGGTTTGTTTCAGTTTTAATCAGTCAATGTGTCCTCAGGGAATCAACTAGTGGCCACTGTGACCTGATCTCTTAAGTGACCACTGATTGACCATCCGCGATCAGTCAGTCACTGCAGGCAGCCTACTTGATTGATTGATTGATTGATTGATTGATTGATTGATTGATTGATTGATTGATTGATTGATTCATTGATTGATTCATTGATTGATTACGGGGCTTGTTTGATGTCCATCTTTGTTGTTTTGTCTATGGGATAGGAGAGACAGGCAATGACGTCAGGGAGTAGCTTGTAAATTAGTTGCTATTGGTCCTGAGTGGCACCAGGAAAGTGGTTTCAATTTCTAACTCGTAATGACAAAGATTAAATGATAAGTGGGCTTATCGTTGTGATAATTTTCGTTGATAATCATTATATATTTATGACATTGAACTCGATTTAGATTTTTTAAGTCTGCGAGTTTCATCAGTTCTGTCTGGCTTCATAGTACTGGCTTCATTTTATTGGCTTCATATTATTGGCTGCATTTTATTGGCTTCATTTTATTGGCTTCATATCATTGACTGCGTTTTATTGGCTTCATGTTATTGGCTTCATTTTATTGGCTTCATTTTATTGGCTTCATTTAAATGCCTGCGACATAAGTAATTGTTACAATTTTTGATAGAATTCACCAACGGAATTATTACTTTTTACGTTCACATATTTCAAGTACTGAATTATCAGTGACCCCTTTGGAGTTTTCAATATTATTGAAAAACAAAACTATATTATTTGTATGATTGTAGCTTCATCATATTTAAGCTGGTTTAAAAAGTGCACGATTTTCCAATCTGCTCCAAGATAGGGATTTGTCCAGACATACATACAATTATACACAACTTATAAAATTTTAAGAACCTTTATTGATATATTCTTAGAATCAAATACATTATGGTCTAAGGTCTGTACATTTGGCAATATTATCACAGTTAATACTAACTAAATTAATTTGTTTTCACCTATCAAATCAGAATCTGTGTTTATAAATATGATGAATTACACAATATTATCATTAATTAAGAATGTTAAGCCATTATCATTTGTTATATGTGTTAATGATTTTTTGTTCTTACTCATGTAGGATACTTTCCTATTTAGACATATGATTGTGTCAGTTTATGAAGGACACAATATTACTCAAGCATATGATTAAATGTACGTAATACACTTTATATTCGACTGCGTTCTGTAAAGTCATGACAGAATATGTGATATGTTTGAAATGTTGTCGCTCAGTCTTTTTTAATTATATTCAACGATTATGCAGCATTTATGTATAACTTTTGTTTTCCACATTTAAACACATTAAAAAAGTCTTTGCGGAATTTGTTACTAGCTAATATGTACACGTAGAAATTAATAGCGTTGTTTGTATAAAACATTTTGCTTGTGATGCTGTGAACTAAGTGAAATGTGGCTTCCGTTTCCGGTGGGTTTCCTTCCGGGTCATCCACAATCAAATAAACAATTCTCCTGATATACTGAGGCTGTGTCAGAAGAAGAAGTAAAAATGACACTAAGAGCAGTATAAATGTCAGTTGTCTTTCTCTTGCCTTGGAGACGCTGTTCTTTGGTTGTTTGCCTTGGGCGTCTCTGTCAGCAGGGTCCGGGGTATCGTGGCTGTCGCTGCTATGCTTGGACGCCAGCACTGACTCAGAAGACGCCGTCACACCATTCTGCCTGTTTCTCATAATGAATGTTTTTCTTTTCTTCAAAGTTTTTATGATCAAAGTATTCATGGCTAAGATAGCAATACCAGGCAGAAGTGTCAGCAATATCAGATAGATCCACGCATATAGCTTAGCCCATACGCTGTGGGTGTTCAACGCAGAACAGAGTCTTTCCTTGGTGTATCCAGCAAGGAAGAAATAAGGAAGGTTAACCACAAAGACAACAATGGCCAGAACAAATGCTGTCAGTTTGGCTGCTCTGGGGGTTCTCCATGACCTTGACCTATATGGTAGTTTGACTGCAAGGCATCGGTCCAAGGTCATCAGCACGATGACGTATACACCATAGCTGGCAATAGACTGGTAAAGCATGGAGAAGATGCGGCAGTTTGTAGCGCTGGGATTCAGGTCAGATTTCTTCACCAGAGTCTTACTTATCCAGTGCATCAGTCCAATGTTAAGCATCAGAATATCTGCTATAGCCATTGTTGTCATATAGATACAACAAGAAATCTTCCTGTTCTTCTTCTGAAGTGTAACCATCAAGGAACATAGATTGCCTATTAGCCCGAAGACAATAATCCCTGGGAGAGCATAGGCGTGTATCGCTTCCCCTGCTTGGTACTGTGGGAAGTCCTCCTTGTTAAGTGTATTCCCTGAGGTATTTGAATGAATGGTGTTATTGTAATCCATTGTATTTATTGTATTTGTTGTGAATTCTTGCTTATAGTCCTCAGCATATGATCCTACAATGGTGAACTCTGTCATGGTAATGGCTGATAATAATAATAATTACTCCAGTCTGTGTGTGAAAATCCCTTTCATTTTCTTCAACAATTAAATGTTATTTGAGTGCCTATAGTTAAACTTAAAATGTTCCAAACCAGTGTTTTTTGCCTGATCATTGATGATGATATGATGAAAACATAAGAGCAGTCCCTCTTTATAAATCACTTCTAACCATGTCACGTGACACATTCACAATATTATAGCATCATGTATGAGTCATACACACAAGTCTACGTCTAATTTTAATCAAACTCATCCTTTTAGAAAAACACACAGATATTATTATTAGATTTCATCTTGTGCCTCATTACTCACTCTACAGTGCCAGTGGATTAACGAATTCTTATACATCCTCCAATTAACATAATCCAGGGTTTAATTAGCTATAATTATAATATCAGTTTTAATTTGATGACACTAAAAGCGGTTGTGTTAACGATGAAATCCTGTTGTTCACAAGGTGCATGGGCGCGGTGACCTCATACTTTCATCATCCACTGACGTTAATAAGCTGATAACTCCCAGCCTGTCTGAGGTTTGCCTGGGATTCCTCATACTTACTGAATTATATGTCCAAAATAAGAATAACCAAATACCGACATTTGTGCCGACATTTCTTATAGTTGTCATGATGATGTCTTACCCCTTCTCTGGTACATATTGCTGTCCTGCTTTATTCTATCTATGTTTTTTTGGCATTTTCTCCTGAGTCCATTAATATGCACGGGTCTCATTTTACATGCAGCTTAATGCAGCTTAATTGCAACAAATTGCTCAAATATTTGTTCTAAATGTAATATAAAACAGGAAATAGATAGGGTCATGAACCTTGGCCTCGGCTCGCGAGGACGGACATTTGTTTCCAGAGTGGAGGGGGTAAATAATTCCTCCTCCAATAGTTTTAAAGAAAATCTTGAAATAACATGTAGTCCTTTTTGTTAAACCACACACACACACACACACACACACACACACACACACACACACACACACATATATACATATATATATATATATATAAATGATATAAATGATCAATAAATGTTCCCCCTTTTCAATAGTTGTAACACCACAATGAGTGCCTGTCTCTTACCGACCTCTGTCACTATATGCTATGTTCTAATTGTCTCTTTTTGACATCAAATGATGAGATTAACCTATTTCATATCCGAAAAAATAGATTTTTAACATCTGATAATAGCAATATGTTAATGATGTGGTCGTTTGGGTACAATGAAATATTACATGTATACCTCAGTAAGAAAATGTCACTATGAATGTTTGATGGAAAAAAATATACCCCAAGTCCCAAAATACCAAACGACTATCATGGAAAGTTACCCTAAAGTAACATTATAATAATTTGTTTTATTCCCTTATCAAAAAAGGTAACATTACTGTTTAATGAACACCCATGAAAGAAGATATTTGCTGAGATTGTGTCATAGGTACTTTTAGTAAAACTGTGAATCTAAATGTTTTTGATCAAGTTGATAACCCCAACAAGGTCAGCAGATTAAAATTATTCCAATGATCTGACATGAAATAAAGTAACTCGCTATTAGTAAGTGCTTGATATAAAGAAATGTATGGGTCACCATCTCAGTTTTTTTTTTCAGAAATGAACCTCAAAGTTTAGGATTTTTATATTTGATATTCTTTGTAAAATGCCATGCAATCATATCTCAGTTACATCCCACATTCCACACTTGACCAATATAAAAGTAGCAATTCATGAATTAGCTAAATTACTTAATGTGTTTAATGTTTTGTATCATCGCCAAATATAATGGGAAACATAAGACATAAAAATGTAAGAAGGTGACCCATCCTTTATTTTGATATAAATGTTAAGTACATAGAATTGTTGGGTTATCTTAATCATTTTTGATTTTTAGTATAAATTTTCTAGTTGTCTGTAGAGGTTGTGACTGTCACAGGGTGATCAACCATAAGTTCATCAGCAAGGACGTTTATCATTTACATGTATTTATGACAATATATTTGACAGCTTTACCATCATTCTGCTCTTTATTTCTATGATACATTCATCTTCATGATAGTAAATACTATTCTTATAAATACAAATTGTATATTTTTGCTGACTGATCTTATTAATGAGAGATTAGTCAGTGTCAGATATTTCACGTGCCAGACCGTGGTGACGAAGAACTGTGTATTGAATTTCTTAGGATTATCCTGTTTATCAGATCCCAAAATAGATATATGTTATTAATATCACACATTCTTCATTGTATGACTAACGATGATACATTCCATTTGCTGATCAGGGATATTCATCATTGACTAAATGAGAAATACTTTCTGTAATAACTTCATGGAAACAAGACGTTCAGTGCAGTTGTAGCAAATATTATAGTTTGAATACTTCCTACAAATAGTATATATTACTATGAAGACTTGAACATGTAGTCATGAACATCAGGAAATGATGATTTAATGTAAATACTCAGTAGTTTAAGAACATAAGGGAGCTCCTCTTTTTAAAAGGATAGGAAGTGTCTAATTCATTTATTTGAACACAAAGGATGATCATGGAGGATTTCTCAAATTAACCCTCTCACTATACCCCAGCTTTCTTCACTTCCAGGTTAGTCAAACCACAGATCACACATATGTTCTCCATGTCATGGTCACCTTGATAGCAGAAACCACAATGATGATACTTCATATCTCACAAATGATAATACCTCATATTTCCTAAATGATAATATCTCATTTACCCTAAAAGATAATACCTCATATCTCATAAATGATAATATCTCATATTCCCTATAATATATTATCTCATATCTCATAAATGATAATACCTCATATCTCATAAAAGATAATACCTCAAATCTCATAAATGATAATACCTCATATCTCATAAATGATAATACCTCATATCTCATAAATGATAATACCTCATATCTCATAAATGATAATATCTCATATTCCCTAAAAGATAATATCTCATATCTCATAAATGATAATACCTCATATCTCACAAATGATAATACCTCATATTTCCTAAATGATAATACCTCATATTTCCTAAATGATAATATCTCATTTACCCTAAAAGATAATACCTCATATCTCATAAATGATAATACCTCATATCTCATAAATTATAACACCTCATTGTTTCCTTACTGATAATACCTCATATTTCCTAAATGATAATACTTCATATTTCATAAATGATATTAGATATTAAATAATACCTCATAATTAAAAAATAATATTGAATAAAATTTGTTTTACACTTGATATTATATTCAAAAATGAAAATAAGATTATAATTCCAAAGAATGTAGGAATCATTGAGAATATATATTTATGTTATTTTGGATTCACCAATAGACAGCAATACTGATTAATATGTATCATCAAGAGCAAGGTGCTTGAAAATCTGAATCTGACGCCATCTGGTACACAAAATCAAGGAAACGGCACATGAGCTTGGATGTGAAATACATACATATATTTTACAGCAAATTTTACACATCATGTATTTCCACATATAATACATCTTATTGGTGATACACAATTTGATGCGTTAAGATACGGGATGATATTTCCATGGGAACTACAACCCTTGTAACAGTGGGAAAACAGTAAATTGCATTGATCCCCAAATTGGTTTATAATTATGCGATGAGGAGGGTGCAATGTTTTAAATGATATTGTACCGAGTGCACTCAAATGATCAAAGTACAACTGAATGACATGGAATAAACTAGATAATGAAAACATAAAAAAGCGAAGTATGTTGCTTGATGAAGAAAACATCAAAATGTGTGAGAGATAAAAAATGTTTTGGCAAATAAGGATACTCTGGGCTCCTCTATTTCACCATATTTGTTTGTACATATTCCAAGATTTAAAAACTTTATAAGATGTAAATGATTACAAAATAAGAAATGTATTTCAAGTGAAACAACTAGAGCATATAATTTCAAATGATATTTGATAAAAATCATAAACTTTCGGATAAAATATTACAAAAGGTTTATGATATTTTTATTTTGTGAAATGAAAGGTAATTTGATTATTTTGTGACATGAAAGATAATTTGACTCTTAGATGTATCAGTCTACTATTCGTTTATCATATAAAAAGTCCCGTGAGCAAACTAAAATTGGTTTTTGCACTACTGTATTATTATTTTATCATTATATAATATATTTTCCTATTTTATTAAAGATTTATTTCTAAACTTTGAGTTTACCTGAAATGATGACAGTATAATTCCTGTCCTACATCCCTGCAATATGACAGATTGACACTCATACAGCCCCGGGCATGCAGCCTCAAAAAGCATTGCCCACATGCCCACGGAATAACTTGGATGACGATAGGATCGACATGGTATCATGTGGCAGATATGAAAGTTACACGTGATAATTGGTGCAAGTAAGCTCCCTGCACCCTATTATCAAATCATACATTTCACATGTATTTAGATGTGTCTAATGATGCAATTATTTTTTAGTTGTTTGAATCGCACAGCCAAATGCAAATCACTATCTTGCACATAATTCAAGAATGTCATTCATATATAATTTTTTTGAAACAGATATGGTCAAACTCCTCAATAAAGTTTTGTGATAAGAGTGTTTGTGGAATATTTACTACTAATTCTGATGATGGTTTTATTCAAGATCAAATAAGTGCGTTCAATCCAAAACTCACATTCGCCTCTCATATATTTATACTATTCTGGCCATGCGTGTTGAGGGTGATTATCACCATGGACAGGACAAAATCTTCCATGTTAATACTTGCCACCAGGGGGCACCATGCTTGATACATGCCACCAGGGGCCACCATGCTTGATATTCGTCACCAGGGGCCACACCATGCTTGATACTGGCCACCAGGGGCCACACCATGCTTGATACTGGCCACCAGGGGCCACACCATGCTTGATACTGGCCACCAGGGGCCACACCATGCTTGATACTGGCCACCAGGGGCCACCATGCTTGATACATGCCACCAGGGGCCACACCATGCTTGATACTGGTCACCAGGGGCCACACCATGCTTGATACTGGTCACCAGGGGCCACACCATGCTTGATACATGCCACCAGGGGCCACACCATGCTTGATACTGGTCACCAGGGGCCACACCATGCTTGATACTGGTCACCAGGGGCCACACCATGCTTGATACTGGTCACCAGGGGCCACACCATGCTTGATACTGGCCACCAGGGGCCACATCATGCTTCATACTGGCCACCAGGGGCCACCATGCTTGATACATGCCACCAGGGGCCACACCATGCTTGATACTGGTCACCAGGGGCCACACCATGCTTGATACTGGTCACCAGGGGCCACACCATGCTTGATACTGGTCACCAGGGGCCACACCATGCTTGATACTGGCCACCAGGGGCCACATCATGCTTCATACTGGCCACCAGGGGCCACGCCATGCTTGATACTGGTCACCAGGGGCCACACCATGCTTGATACTGGCCACCAGGGGCCACACCATGCTTGATACATGCCACCAGGGGCCACACCATGATTGATACTGGCCACCAGGGGCCACACCATGATTGATACTGGCCACCAGGGGCCACACCATGCTTGATACTGGCCACCAGGGGCCACACCATGCTTCATACTGGCCACCAGGGGCCACGCCATGCTTGACACACTCAACATACATACTTATGGATATACAATTTATTCAGAATTCACATATTACTTAATGCATAGTAGATGTAGTTTGCAGTTAACATGACTATATAAAGGGCCAGACCATTAATCATTCTAAGGGGTCGAGGAGAAACTGAAAAAAAAAACACAAAAAAAACAAAAAACAATGATGAGAATGCCAACATTGAGGGGAAATAAGATGGCTCCTTCTTCTGTGGAAAAAAGAAATTGTTCAAAGGGTTGGAATTTTTTTTAAATATATATATATATTTGGGTTTCAACCTTGAGGGACAAATAAGGCAACTGTAAGAAAATGGCCTTATATCACCCAGCACAGTTGAAATTGTTCCATACAAACGGGTTCCAGACACCTAAAACATCCTTTCACAAACTGTTTAAAACGTTCTCAAGACAAAAAAAATGGTCGAGATAATTGATGAATATTTGTCAATGTATTTTGATGATTTAACCAGGGTCATTTAGTAATTATGTTATTTAACACCACAATATAATTTGATATCAATTTCCAAAATCTAAGAATCAAGTCTTTACAATTTTTAAAGGAAATATTTTATTTTCAGGAGTACATCTTGACACACCTACATATCATTTCATGAGTTTGATGTCATGTATAAACCAATGTGTGGTGCTATGTGTCTTGGATTTGACCAAACTCCACCAGAGGGCGACATGGTGAACCTACGAAGCTCTGGAAGTATCATTCTTGCTTCGCACTGAACCTTAAAGTTCGCACTTCACTATTTTCGTCCTTCTACTTTGCTAATTTCGTCCTTCTACTTTGCTATTTTCGGCATTCTACTTCGCTATTTTCCCACTTCTACTTCTCTATTTCGCCATTCTACTTCGCCATTTACGCCCCTCTCCAGAGCTTCACAGTGAGAAAAATCATTAACACCAGTTTCTGCTACTCTAATTTTATTTGTGAAATATTTATTTATAAAAATAGTATTGATCAACATTTCGTCACTCAGCCAAACGGATCTTTGGTGTGGTAAATGATTTTTGCAAAACATGTGATGGTCCCTTATGCTTGTTTTACGCATTGAAATAAAGGAAGATCCCTTTGGTTACGAGGATTCCCATTATCGCTCAAAACAGTGAAATTTCTTCTGAGCCGCATGTTAGAGAAAATTGCCGTTGTTGCAATTATTTGGGCTCAAATACACATAAAACTGTCAGAATGGCGGAAGATGCCAGCGAGAAGGCATTGGAAGTTTTACAAAATGTTTTTGGACACGAATCATTCCGTTCAGAGCTTCAACAAGAGGCGACGGAGACTGTTTTGAAAGGTAGGTTGAGTTGACGTGTTTTATGACCAGCTGAGAGTACAGACACTCACAGCACCCAGGGCTACTAACTCAGGTACTGCCATCACTGATATAGACATTTGCCCATCTTGATGTTGAGAATAGTTATCTTCCAGGTCATGAAAGCCTGATGACAACAAGGGATTATGTCAATTTATGAGATATATACAGTGACTGGTACTGGCACTGGTAGTTAGATCCGGACATTTTCATGTTTTTCACTCCCAATTTTCACAAAACCTTTCCAAACTTTGTAAAAACTGCTTACATCGATAGTAGATCATTAACTTAAGATTAAGATTGATACTTGTTCAATGTGTGCAGAAATATCGGGAAATTGACGCATTCAGCAAACCTGCAGTTTGTCAGAGTTCTACATTGAGTTATACGATGATGTTAGTTTCGTCACCACCTCTGATTCCTGATTTTTTTTTTTATTTAAAAGGTATTATTCAGCTTGTTATAATAAGTTGCATCTTGAATGTTTGGTGACATCACCAAATATTTCATTGCAATGTAACACTGTCAAGTGTACATTCAGACCTTGATTGTGGCCAACCCGCAGGCAAAGATTATGAGGACTTACTAACTTCAAATGAAAGCACAATTCATAGTGCTTATCAATTGCAGGTTAAGAAAGAATATTTCTGACAGATATGTAATTGCTTATATACTTTACTTCTTAATCTTATCAAAAAATTGATTCATTACATAGAGTACATGTATACTCTATGCATAAACTAACACAGACACAATACTAATTTTCACAACGAAAATGAAATTGAAATGTTAAAAAAAAGGTTGTTTTTTTTAATTGATTTGCAATTGATATCCCATCAATTTTTAACACTTAGATATCTTTCCAAGCACCAAATAAGTCTGTTACATTATTGGGCTGGCCACTATCCAGGTCTGAACATAAACTTGACAGTGTTGCAATTTAATGAAATATTTTTTAATGTCACCAAACAATCAACATGTTACTTATTACAACAAGCTGAATAATACCTTTTAAATAAGAATAAAATATGAATCAGTGTATTATTTTGAATAACAAGGAATATTTTAGTGTTCTAAAAATCAACTGTTATGAATGTGCATTTCTGTCAAGTTAAAGTGAACAACTAATATAGAGGATACATTGTGAATAAGTTATATTTTGACTTATAATTTATTGAGATCTTTTTTTCAGATTGTCTGGTGTAGAGCATCATGGCGAACCTGGTTATCCCACGATACCTCAGTAAAAGATGTGTTATGTTCCAGAATTTCTAGGTTTAACCACAGTTACTGTATTAAAAGATTACGTTTTTAATAATGATTGATTGATTGATTTTATTATGTAGTAGAAGACAATAGATTTTATACAAGTACAATATAGAAGGAAAAATATATTTGACTCAACCCTAATAGACTTATATTCCACTCAGAATATTAAACAAATACAATGTTATACCCAATGTAAAAATAACACAGTGTTCTGCCCAATGTATGAAAGAACAATTTCATTTGACAATGTTATATGAACAAACATTAAATAAATAATTAAAAAAAGTAAAATCACTAATTACTTTAAAGACAACACAAACAATTTAAAGTCTATCAAGACCAGTGTGATCTCTGTGAACAAGGGGTACACACTTTACTACAAAGACTTCATATAGCACAGTGTATGAACTGGACCTCTTAGATCATCTGAGCAAAATGAATATACTGTCCCTTTAAAACATATGGTGAAAGGGCTTTTGAGGTGGACACGCCCAGGGTATGGAATGCCTTGCCCCTGGAAGTGAAAAAACAGCACAACATTAAATACATGTATACATATAAATCAAAACTCAAGGCACATCAATATAGAAAGGATTACATTCAAACACGCTATGAGCAGACTTAGTCTGAAATAGTGCTCTATAAATATTTATTATTATAATTATTCACATCTCATTTTCTGGGTTTTGAAAGCATGCTTTTCAACCAACAATTATTTCACTAATAATACTCAACATTAGCTCAATATGGCTGTATAATATAAATGAGAACTCTTCTCTGGCACTACCAATTCACATGATGGGGATACATACTATTCACATTTTTTGTTGAAATTCACCTCAAAACATCATATGACATACTATTTCCTTGTGATGATATTACTATTTTAAATTATTTGTTTATTCCTTCATATGATATTGTCAAATAAAGGTATTCTTTTATACATTTGTGTTATTAGAAATGTAGACAGTCTTTTATGACCAGAAATTCCGTAGCAAAACACATCTTTTTCAGAGGTATTGTGGAATATCCAGTTTGCGATGATGCCATACACCAGACAATCTGGAAAAAAACTAGATAGATAATTAGTAAAAATATAACTTGTTTGTGTAATTTATCCGTTATACTAGTTTTGAAATTTAGCTCAACAAAAAGGTACAGTATATATAATGTACATATGTAAAAGTTGATTTTTTCAAAGTTTAGGACATTAAAATATTCATTATTTTGGAAGTAGTATACCGATTTGTGAATTATCTTTTAGAAATTTACTCTTACTGTGAATGTGTGTGCATGTGTTTGTGTGTGTGTGTGTGTGTGTATGTATTTGTTATCTCTTATTTTATTTGCTTATTGTCCCCTCTTATGGAATTGCGTTATTTAAGGTACTGGGTTTCTTTATAAATTAGGCATCTGAGCATCCAGGAGAGTATGAGGTGGCAACCAAGATATTATTTTAGGCCATATTTGACTAACTACAAGTTTCCACCAACTGGGGTCATTGAATGATTTATTTTCACATTCAACAAAATCTTTTTGTGAGTCATTGAATTATTTTTTTTAACAAAACAAAAGAATGCCATAATGTAAGATTGGCTTGATGTCCATCACCGGGTGGTGTTATTTATTTCAGTGCAGTGCTGCCACCACATGGAAAAAGATTCCCCACAGGGAAGATCCCCACCAGGGGTAAATTCATATCATGTATGGACTTCAATTTAATATATTTTGGAACATTCAAAACTGCTGTCTCAAACATACATATTTATTCTCTGGTTTTACACTTGTATTTCTTGGAATGATCCTGTGAACTTTTGGGATGCTAGGCAATTTGTGTGGTGTTATACAAGGCACACAGTAGATGATGTTTGTTGTTATAGATCTGCATTCTGGCCACTGGCATAGGGATGGAACAGGGGTCTTGATATTTAATGGGGTTTATGAATTAGATCAGAGAGCAGCATGTTAGTGCATAAGGTCAGATATTGATCAACCATGTTTTCTATTATTGTTGACACCACAGATTATTACAGCACTGATTATGACTATTGTCACAAGGTATCATTAATTAAGAGACTCTAGACATTCATCATAAGGTATGATTAAGTGAGATATCAACCAGTGCAATGTATTTAGTATTAAGGAACCTGGCTTCAAAGACACCACAGGTTATTACACAGATTGTGACATTCATCACAAGGTTTCTAGTTTTTTTCTCTGCAGTGCTGCCACCACTTGGAAAAAGATTCCCACCAGGGGTAAGGCCTAAATTGCTATCAAGTATGATCATCAAGGCACTAATTTTGGAACATTACAAACAGCAGTATCAAACATGTATATTTATTCTCTGTTCTTACACCAACATGTCTTGAAATGTTCCAGAATGATGTTTTTGGCTTCATGTAGCCATTGACAGATCTTTTGAACATTTGTTTGCAAGTTACATAAAGTTGCATAATATCAGGGGCATTTGCGGGAACTGATCCATTTTGGCATTCATGAAATCACAGAGGTCACAGGCAATTTCACATAGGTTTGGGGTATGCTGAAATGATATGTGGCCATGAAACTTGATACAAGCAAGCCATCTCACTAAAATCAACCAAAATACACTGATCATGGTTAGCATGTTTTGCTGAAATTTCCAAGTACTGCATGTGCTCTTGACCAGCAGGTGGCCACATGTATACAATCATGTGACCTCTATTGCGGTTTTTTCAGAGTGTCAGGCTTGTATCATTGGACAAACATTAATGGACAAACAGGGTTTTGTAAAATCACTCCATTGTCCCAATCTGAAGGTGCCCCATTGTTTGCAAAACTAAGCAGGTGTTTGAAAAGATCACAGGTCAGCTAAACAAAATTGACCTTCATTTGAGCCAGTGCTACAACTAACCTCTGACTGTGCTGGGATTGAACTCATGATACAATTTCCCACATGAGCTGTGGCCTGTGCCAAAGGGTTAACCCGTTGTCCTTGTAAATCTGTGACCGGGTGGGTTGTCATGTCAAGGACTTGCGACAACAATTCAGTGAGGCAGCACTATATCTCCTACAAGTAGGTCTCATCACGAAATAACTGAAATAATGTTGAAAGTGATGTAAAACCCCAAACAAACAAACAAACAAACAAACAAACTAACCTCGGATTTAGCTGCTACTGGTATTGAGTGTTTTATAAAGTAAAGGCATTATTAAGCCACACTCACAGTGTGTCCCCCTCCATGGAACCTTAAAAGTCACATGACAAGAAAATTGTGAAAATGTTTATATTGTGCCATAATATATTACAATACATGGACATTGCATTTCAACATGTTTTACACATTTTTATAAATGGAGTACAGAATTATAGTGGATCAAAGTGATTTGCTGGACACGCCCCTTTTTATGTGGGTCAAATCAGGGCTGCTGAGATTTTGCCGGAAGTGACGCATGTTCGCCCTTCATGTTCAAAACAAACCACTCCAAGCCAGTGAAAGTCTTTAGGGATTGTAATTTATAAGTAATAACATGAGTGTTGATAACATCTTTGAACCACTGGAGGCCTAATTAGCACATGTGGATAGTAGGTCAGATCATGTTTCACATCATAGTCATTTGGATTCTGCCTGTAGTGATGGGGAAGACAGAAATACAGCCAGCCTCGCAGTTGAGTTTGTCAAACTTACATCTGCCTCTTGAGATTATTCAGATCCTACAAGGGACTGACTGAACTATTCTTTATCATAATGTTATGGTCAAAGTCATTTCCTTGTTGAGAAAGAAATGTTGAAATCTGAAAGTTTAGTATCATTTTTACAGAATTTCTATTTTTATTCAAAATTCCTTTGTCTGTTTGTATATAAATATTGATATATGATTTAGTTGGGTACCCACTGACATGCAATGACAGACATTAAAAAAATACCAAACTAAACATTTCAAATGGCCATTGAAATACAACTGCAGTGCATAAATAATAAATAATCAGACCTCAAAATTTCGAAGTCAAAATAATTTCCAGCAATGAAACAGATCTAGAAATATGTGTTGAATGCTTTCAAAACATTTTTTTCAATTATGTCAAACGAAGTTTAGCTCAACATTACTGAATATGAATAATATTCAACCAATTGATATTGTTATTGGTCATTGGTTAACAAATAAATAAATAAATTTTCAGTGTAAAAAAATATGCAAATATCAACAAAAAATAATTCATAGATATTTTAAAAGTGTCATCTCAATGTTCCATTTACAGTTTGAAAACCCTTAAACTTCATGCCATAATGTTTAGGGCTAGCTTATAAGTGTCTTGAAACTGATAAGAGTAGAGCAGGCCATATTTCAGACACTATACCCAGTTAAGTCATGTTTGTTTATTTTCTTCAATTAAAGTAGGGATTGTGGGAAGGGAAGCAGATGTAAATGCAACTCTCTATTTTACAGCCTTAAGTTTTGCCATTAATCATATTTTCAATGGATGTTATTTGTGTAGAAAAAAGGACATCAGCTGTTATACATGTATAGACATAGGAGGAATATGTGTGCAGGAGATGCATGTGGGGGCGCAATGACGTAGGCAGCCTGCTGACCCAGTTCTAGGTCAAGGGAGTAGGTTAATTACCCTGGGGGTTCAAAGATCTTAGATTATAGCTAAACTAAACATCAGACTGCAGAAAAAATTGTCAGATGTTTCTCAGAGATATGAAATCTAAAGATTTACCACTTAAAAAAATTCTTGTCATATGACTTTTAATGTTCAATGAAGCCAAGACAGTAGACTATGTTTATTATATGTATTCAGGCAACTGGCAGCAGGATGGGGCAGGGGTTTTGATATATAACATTGTCTATGAATTAGATCAGAGAACATAGTGCAAGTGCACTTAACAGCCTGCAGCACAGAGGGAAAAACCTACAGCATTAGGTCAGATATCAACCAGTGCAATGCTTATAGTATTAAAGAATCTGACTTTTGTCATACACTATTATTGTTGACACCACAGACTATTACAGCACCAATTGTGACATTTGTCACAAGGTATCTAGTTACAGAACTGATTGTAGCACTTGTCACAAGGTATCTAGTTCAACCTGTTATCATAAGTGACATCTTGAATGTTTAGTGACATCAAAGAATATTTCATTACATTGTAACACTGCAAAGTATACATTCATGTCTTTATTGTGGCCCATTGATCTGTAAGTCTATGGAGCATACATGAAAATATTGGTCCATGTCAGCCATGTTTTTGACTATTTTCTGTTTACACCATCAGATGGCACTTTTCATGAGGGAGAAGAGATTTGTGTGTGTGCAGAGTACAAGGATTTCTCGGCTTTAATCAATAACAAAAAAATCATGATGTCACTATTTTACTGATAAAGAATCACCGCACCATTATGATGTCATTGCTGCTTCAACTACATGAAATAGTGCACCATTATAACCCACCAAACCCCACTAAATTGATAACAGATATCACTTCAGAGGGGATCAATGTTTATTAATACACAAAAGAAAAATATCATTCTTCTTAAATTTCCCCATGATTCGTATAACAAAATTGAGAACATGTACTAGTTAATTTATCAAAATTCAAAAACAACTTTACTCTAAATATTGTTTTATCTAGTTTAAATAGTGGAAATGGTCAATATTTTGCAAAATCTAACTTTCCTCCAGTCAGGTCCAAAATTAACTAATGGTATCAAAAGTTAATATAAATTATTTTATTCACATAAATACAAGTTACTTGAGTTAAAAGGCATATGCCCAAATTCAGTCTATTAAACTAAAAAGCACCATTCTAGCTAAAAATACATGCCTTAGTTATAGAGATTGGTTGGTTAGTTATTTTCAAAAATTGTTTTGTAATTGTACAAATTCTTTTCTTTAAATGTTACCCGCAAGTTTTTATTTTATTTTATTACTGCAATTTTCAATTAAAGATTAGTAAAAGTGATCAAATGTTACAAGAAAAGTAAAAATTAAATTGAAAAAAAACTATCTTATGGTATTTGGCATTTTAACAAACTGAAATCATTATTATAGTTATTCCAATACAAAGCAATTGTCTTGCACTATGTCATTTTTAGGGGTTCAAATTTGGTGGACATGTTTTCTTTTTTGTGGGAAAAATGAACATTGGAAGACACCGTTTCCCCTTTTATTAATAAAACTTGGTATGTCAATAGAAAAGGTGAAAGAGTGTCATAAGTACAACATATTATGCTTATTTCTTATCATCCCTTTGAAAGTAATTGCAAAACCTCCTGAAGGAATTTCCTTCTCAAAGTCCACTTATGATAATTTTAAGACACATTACCCATTCTATCAGGCCAACAACAAGATACTTTCAAGGTACTATCAAAAAACAGTGCAAAAGTACTTTTCAAATTAAATGTGCACTCAAAATAGTTTAATTTCATATAATGTGAATTGTTAATTTAGTTGTGATTGTCAAAACCTTAATACAATGTGTTTTAATTTAATAGTATTTTCTTGAGTGAAGAAACAGTGCAAAAGTACTTTTCAAATTAAAAGTGCACACAAAATATTTTAATTCCACATGATGTGAATTGTTAATTAAGTTGTGATTGTCAAAAACTTAATACAATGTGTTTTACTTTAATAACATTTTCTTGAGTGAAGTTTTTGTGACAGCAGGTTATAAGGGAAGTGGCGCCCTCTGTGGTGGGTGACACCAGGGTTCAGATTTATATATAAGCCGTGTAATAGAATCTAGAGGATCAGGGAACGAATGGGCTGATGATGCTATTGTTGGAACATGACGTATTCACAGTTTGTATGCCCAACTGAGTAACAATTAAACCAGTTTTTGTACCCCGCACTCTTCGCAACCGGAAAAATTTGGGACATTAAATTGAGCTGAATGCATGTGTCCGTGATTCTGTGGTAAATTACTTGTGTGCACGATATAGCCACAACAGTTTGACATTTGCCTTAGATATTGCACACATGCACTCCTGGGGACCTTCCTCTGATCTGATTAGGTAATGCCTGCGATTGGTCTATTTATGTTGCCATGACAACCATGTCACCAACTTGGCTTGTGTGCATGATACAGCCAGAACGGTTTGACATTTAGCTTAGATATTGCACACATGCACTCCTGGGCACCTTTCCCCAATCTGATTAGGTTATGGCAGTGATTTGTAGGTTTTTGTTGCCATGGCGACCGTTCAACCATAAACATCTATTGTGCCCAAAGTGTGGGGGAGTTAGAGTCAATGCTCTTGTTACCATTACATACAGAACTTAACCCTCTGTTTCCGGTTTCACATCTAATATATTCAATTTCAAAAAATATAGAAATGCACATATTTAAATTAAAAGGAATCGTGATTATTGACAAGACATATTTTGTTAAAGTCAGTGCATATCAAGCTGGAGACTTCCTGGTACATGCATATATTGATTTCTTCTCAGAAATTATTGTCACCATAACAAACGTAAAATGTGGTAGTCCAGCTGCCTTTTTTACTTTGTTTTTCAACTTGAAAAGGAGAACATCAAACCCAATTGGTGTGGCACCGTCATCATGTTGAGACCAGAACAACATCTAAATACATTATCTATTTGTAAATAAAGCAGTCTGCAGGATTGTTCATTCCTATATGGTGTGTGGTATTTTCTTCCATGATATTTAATGCTGCATTAAGGCGTTATAATGTTGAAATACGGACACTATCTCCTGGATAATCATGCGTCGCCTTGTTACTGAATGTCTATAAATGTTGTTTTTTAATGAACAGTTAGCAACATGACAATCAATGTCCTGAGAGCAGATTCCTGCCGGTGCATTTTGCAATTACAGGACATTCAATTAAATAGATCTGTGTGGATAAGTGAATTACTGGATAACCAGCTAATTATCTCCATGTTGAGATAAACCCCCACATTCTCATGTCTAGTAAGTATTACAGGATCATCTGGTAGATATTTCAGTATTATCTGGCAGATATTTTATTATCCTCTAGTAAATATTTGAATATCACCTCGTCAGTATTCCAGTATCATATGGTAGTTAAATCAGTTCCATTTGGTTGCTTATCCTCTGGTACATATTTGAATATCATCTCATATGGCAGATGAAGTGTTTCATCCGGTATCTGGTGTCAGGGATTTACCATACACGCCAACGATACAACATACCCATAACCTGCAGGGTACTTCTCCCATTCAAAGTTACCATGGTAACGCCGGAACAAAACCCGGTCGTCATGACTGTGGCGGCAAGATGCGTTTGTCACCTGAAAGCACAGGCACAACATTGAATACTTGTGTAATTAGACAACTGTCACATTATTGTGTTCTTCATTTTCACATGCAGTGATGAAAGTCTTCAGGAAATAACCTGAATTCAGGTTTTTTTCTTCAAATGTGAAATTCAAAATGGCCTGAACTCAGTCTGAAACATCCAAAAATGACATTTTTGAAAGGAGGTAGTGGTATATTCAGGTTAATTTTTAATGGTAACTTGATTGGTAACTTTCATCACTGCACATGATGTATACACCCGTATAAAGTATGACCTCTGCATGACACAAATATGATGATAGAAATGGAAAAGAAATGTGTGGTTAAAAATGTGATGGAAATGTGATGATGGAAAACAGATTATAGAAATATGGTGAAAAAACTGTCGTGAAACAGGTGATGTCAGGCAGATGATGAGAGGTGATGTCAGACAGATGATGTCAGAGAGGTGATGTCAGACAGATGATGTCGGACAGATGATGTCAGAGAGGTGATGTCAGACAGATGATGTCAGACAGATGATGATGTCAGAGAGGTGATGTCAGAGTGGTGATGTCAGACAGATGATGTCAGAGAGATGATATCAGACAGATGATGTCAGACAGATGATGATGTCAGAGAGGTGATGTCAGACAGATGATGTCAGACAGATGATGTCAGAGAGGTGATGTCAGACAAATGATGTCAGACAGATGATGTCAGACAGATGATGTCAGACAGATGATGTCAGACAGATGATGTCAGACAGATGATGTCAGACAGATGATGTCAGACAGATGATGTCAGACAGATGATGATGTCAGAGATGTGGTGATATCAGAGAGTTAATATTAAGCAGTTTGGTATGTCAGTCAGGTAATGTTCGGCAGGTGATATCATGCAGGTGATGATAGACAAGTAATATCAGGCAGGTAATGTTAGGCAGGTGATAATAGACAGGTGATGATAGACAGGTGATGATAGACAGGTGATGTCATGCAATTGATGTCAGAAAGATGATGTCCGTCAGGTGATGTCAGTCAGGTGATGTCAGAGATGAGAGAAAGATGATGGAATATTGGTAATAAAAGAAAGGTAATAAGAGGAAGATGATGAATGAAATATGGCGGCTTGAAGGTGTATTTTGTACTGCTGTGGAATGCAATATAGGACACTTGATGCATCAAATGTCATCCATTTGTGTGGAAGTGAAACATTATCGTCCAAATTTGAATTGCCTGCGAGTTGATCATGAATGAAAACTTTTCCAAATGAAAATGGGAAAAAATTAATAAAAAGAACGCAACAATAAACATACAAGCATGCGAAAATGTTCATATTTCCATCTTTATAGATTCCTTGTGAAAAACCTTTGAATAATCCATATGAGTGTTACATTTTATTTTAACAGCCCACTATAGTTTATTTTTTTTAAAGAAATCATCTTGTTACTAAATGCACTTACCATAGCTGCCCATAGTTGTGTTTTCTGTCCATGGACATGGAGCAGTTCTCGGCAGAGGCCCCCTACATCATTGCTGCCGTGTATCTCCTCGCCCTCTCCTCCCAGACAGTCCGACCCCAGCCCTGGTATGTACCAATACCGCAGCCGCATCCCATCAATCCTTTCAAAATATGCCAAGTACAGCAGCTTTGTATTGCTTTTTATCATGAAATTGCACCTCAGGTTTTTGATAATTAACTATTGAATTAACCATTATGACCTCGAACATTAATCTTAAATTAATTTGACATGGTACAAATATTTGGTTAAGGGACAACTATTACACTTTTTTAAACTCGAAAATTAGACATCTTTTGAAGAGACTTTTTAGACATATTTCAGATTATGGAAATTTTGATTATGAAAGTTCATTGTATTTCAAGTCATTAAAATTGATCGTGAAAGTAGCAACTCCACCTCTATGTAATAAGTTATCATATCTCTGCAAATTGCAGTATACAGGTACTCACCTCATATCATTGCAGGCCACAGTATACAGGTACCCACCTCATATCATTGCAGGCCACAGTATACAGGTACCGACCTCATATCATTGCAGGCCACAGTATACAGGTACTCACCTCATATTGCAGGCCACAGTATACAGGTACCCACCTCATATCATTGCAGGCCACAGTATACAACTACTCACCTCATATCATTGCAGGCCACAGTTTACAAGTACTCACCTCATATCATTGCAGGCCACAGTTTGCAGGTACTCACCTCATATCATTGCAGGCCACAGGATACATGTATCCACCTCATATCATTGCAGGCCACAGGATACATGTACTCACCTCATCATTGCAGGCCACAGTATACAGGTACTCACCTCATATCATTGCAGGCCACAGTATACATGGTCCCACCTCATCATTGCAGGCCACAGTATACAGGTACTCACCTCATATCATTGCAGGCCACAGTATACAGGTACTCACCTCATATCATTGCAGGCCACAGTATACAGGTACTCACCTCATATCATTGCAGGCCACAGTATACAGGTACTCACCTCATATCATTGCAGGCCACAGTATACAGGTACTCACCTCATATCATTGCAGGCCATAGTATACAGGTACTCACCTCATATCATTGCAGGTCACAGTATACAGGTACTCACCTCATATCATTGTAGGCCACAGTATACAGGTACTCACCTCATATCATTGCAGGCCACGGTATACAGGTACCCACCGCATATCATTGCAGGCCACAGTATACAGGTACTCACCTCGTATCATTGCAGGCCACAGTATACAGGTACCCACCTCATATCATTGCAGGCCTCAGTATACAGGTACTCACCTCATATCATTGCAGGCCACAGTATACAGGTACCCACCTCATATCATTGCAGGCCACAGTATACAGGTACTCACCTCATATCATTGCAGGCCACAGTATACAGGTACTCACCTCATATCATTGCAGGCCACAGTATACAGGTACTCACCTCATATCATTGCAGGCCCAGGTGTCAGCTGGGTATATCTCTTTGCTAGGTGATGCTGGAGATCCTCGACATGACACTTGGTATCCCCGCAACCAGGTATTGTTAGAAAATGCCTTTTCTGAAACATGAAAAACATCCTCGAATATTATTATTAAAAGAATGCTAGATTTCATCATCAAAGGAGACTGGAAAAAAATATGTCACTGAGAATCTTCAATGAGAAAAAACACTAGAACACTGAACATTGACTTAGCACATGTATAATTAATGGCCAAATTTGTGACTCAGATACTACTATTATTGAATGAAACCAGAAAGAAGTAAATTTGGGTGGTGCTCATATGAAATGAAACCAAAATGGTTTTCTTTTTGAATGAATTGATTATGAACTTGATGGGAAGATCACTTCAGATGCATTTCCTCCAAGCACCAACCCAAATTTATTCATTTCTGATTTCATTCAATAATAATAGTCTTCAAGTCACAAACTTGATCAGTAATTATGTGTGCTGAGGAGAATATTGTATAATTAGGAAGGAAATCACAATATGCATCAGAAACACGGTCCTGGAGATATTTAATTATGACAGGCATTGTCATGATGTCTGGTAAGGCAATGCACCACAGAATACTATTCAAATATTGTGCTCAGTTGGATGTGACAATGCCTTGTAGTTCCTTGCAAATATGAGCAGTAGGGGGCAAGTAATTTGTGAACATGCCGGGCAGTAATCTTATTAATAGGGTCTTCCAACACTCAACCACAGACCTATCCCGAATTTAGCTTCACTCAAGAAATATTGTAAGAAAGCGAAAGGTAAGATTTGCAGTTTACAAACAAGCTTTGATATCTTGGCATGGTATGGATTACATCCATTGAAAAATTAGATTGACAGACAGCACTTTTTCATTTGTTCTGATGGAAGAATCTCACTGGCTTGAAGCATGTTCTTGCCTTAATCTCATACTTATCCACTGCAGAAGGCTGAGGTCTGTTATCTACTTTATACACGAATTGAAGCAGTGCAAACGTCGCAGCAAGTGCTGTGCAACAAGGTTGAAGAGTCTTATTTGGTCTGAGGATGGGGTGACAGTCATCAGTTTGGAAATGCACACAGAGGGCACTGCCGTCTGGGCCACAAAGGGGTATCTGTTTGGCTTTCAATATCCCATCACCCAAATCTAAAATTTCATCTGCTGCAGGTCGAAACAAACCCAGACATTCGTAACACAGAAATGAGAAAAAAAATTATTGAAGGAATGAACATAGAATAAATTGTCAATTACTTTATCATGCAATTGACAATTATTATGACGTGTGTAGACCAATATGATGTTCAACCAAATATTTCATTCATTTGAAAATTCAATTGAAAATGATATGAAAATAAAAAATGAAAATTAAAAAAAGACTATTAATATTAAATAGTTCAGTAAAGGGATGATCTGTAAAATGTATCTGCCTTGGGGGAAACCCTCTCTTGAAGCACCGAGATTGGAATGATAGATAGAATGGAGTGGATTCTCCTGTGTGCTGCTTCAATGTCCAGAGAATAATTATATTCACATCCAAATCTACAGGTTAGCATTCTCACTGTAGATGCCATGTTATTATCTTATGTCTTGTCCCAACTTTAGCACTCAGAAGGCTGTGCTTTAATGTAATTGTTTATGCACCTTTCAACTACCGTATTTACTCGTGTATAAGACGACTCGTGTATAAGACGAACCCCCAAAATTGAGGTTATTTTGCTTGAAAAAAAACAATTTCCGAATATAAGACGAGTTGATTTTTCTTGACATATCGGCTCTGCTACCATTCAAACTTCAGCTGAAGCTTGGCGGTCATTTTAAGGTGAAACTTAAATATGCTTACGATATAAGATCTTAGCAGTCTTATACACGAATATATACGGTAAAACGTAAATACGATGTTCGTATTTTCGAAATAACGGACATCAGACGTAGCTGATCGATTTTAATTGCGTTTTAAATGACAAATAAAGGTATTTACCCAATATTATCACAAATTCGCTTTGCAGGTCAAGAACAGAACAAAACCATCCATTCATTTAACATGCATTACACAATACCAGGTCGTCATTTTAAAAAGCGGGAGTGATGTAACGGATCGATTTTAATTGCGTTTTAAATGATAAATAAAGGTATTTACCCAATATTATTTCGTACACTTTGTTTTGACTTTGTTCTCACTGATTCCAATTATCAGCGTTCACAGTTTTGCATTTCGTCTTTGTTCCCACTGCTTTGAGTCGTGTCTTCCCTTTTTGGCAGAAATGCTTTCACACGGAGATCGATTTTAATTACGTTTTAAATGATAAATAAAGGTATTTACCCAATATTATTTCGAAACACTTTGTTTTGACTATGTTCTCACTGATTTGAATTATCAGCGTTCACAGTTTTGCGTTTCGTCATTGTCTCCACTGCTTTGAGTCATGTCTTCCCTGATGACAGAAATGCTTTCACACGTGGATCGATTTTAATTGCATTTTAAATGATAAATAAAGGTATATACATAATATTATCACAAATTACGCTTTGCAGGTCGAGAACAGAACAAAACCATCCATTATTGCGCAATAAAAAACAATCGTCTTCGCGCTAAAAACAAGAGCCTCTTCCCGTCACTTCCGCCTTTCAAAATTGCAACCACGTGTTGCGTTGAGTTGTGTCTTCCCTTCTTGACAGAAATGCCTTCACACGTGGATCGAATTTAATGCATAATGCATGTTAAATGGATGGTTTTGTTCTGTTCTAGACCTGCAAAGCGTATTTTGTGTTTATATTGGGTATATACTTTTATTTATCATTTAAAACACAATTCTCTAGCAAATCTGCAAAGTCAATGATCACATGACTTGAGTCACGTGGCCAATCGTTCCGCTACGTTACGGTCATCGTATTTACGTTTTACGATTGTTAACTCGCATTGAAATATTAATATATTGCGCAATAATGGATGGTTTTGTTCTGTTCTTGACCTGCAAAGCGAATTTGTGATAATATTGGGCAAATACCTTTATTTATCATTTAAAATGCAATTAACACCTTCCATTCATTTAACATGCATTACGCAATACTGGCGTGAAAGCGAATATCGGACAGGCGGCCTACTGTCTACACGAAACCGTCTACACGTGGTTGAATATTTCTTTAAAAGATATTAATCATATCGCTCTGACTTTGATTCCAATTATCAGCGTTCACAGTTTTGCATCTTGTCATTGTTTCTAATGCTTTGAGTAGTGTCTTCCCGTTTTGACAGAAATGCTTTCACGCTAGTATTGCGTAATGCATGTTAAATGAATGGATGGTTTTGTTCTGTTCTCGACCTGCAAAGCGTAAGTTGTGATAATATTGGGTAAATACCTTTATTTATCATTTGATAATGATGTCTGTTATTTCATCATTTTAAAGTAAAACGTAAATTTGATGTGCGGTACACGGTAAATTCGATGTGCGGAACATGAAGAGAAGCCAGGGATCCATCATTGCGCAATATATTAATATTTCAATGCGAGTTGATAGACTCAAATTGTTTTCGCGCCAAAAATAAGAGCTTGTCCCCGTCACTCCCGCTTTTTAAAATGACGACCTCGTATTGCGCATTGCATGTTAAATGGATGGATTAATTTGTGATAATATTGGGTAAATCCCTTTATTTATCATTTAAAACACAATTAAAATCGATCCTCGTGTGAAAGCATTTCTGTCAAAAAGGGAAGACACGACTCAAAGCAATGGAGACAATGACGAAACGCAAAACTGTGAACGCTGATAATTGGAATCAGTGAGAAAGTCAAAACCAAGCGTTTCAAAATAATAGACAATAATATTGGGTAAATACCTTTATTTATCATTTAAAACGCAATTAAAATCAATCTGCTATGTCTGTTATTTCGAAAATATGTACATCGTATTTACGTTTTACCGTAAATACTCGAGTATAAGACTGTTAAATCGATCCGGTATGTCCGATATTCGTTATTTGGAAAATAAGAATGCTCGTAATGAAAACTCGTAGTGCCGTAATTTTTGGGCGTAAATCCTCGTCCACAGGTTGCTCTCGTGTATAAGACGACCCCCCAAACATTAACTAAGGATTTGTGGACAAAAACCTTGACTTATACACGAGTAAATATGTTAGTTGCTGCTGCAGTTTATCACTTAAGATAATTGTATTATTTCTACATGATTATTGCTCTAAGCCATGCACGGCTATCATGGTACATATTTCCAGAAATTACTATTATTCAACAATTAAGTGTTTCTCTGTCTAATATATGCCATTACACAAGGGAAAATGTTATAAATTGGAGGAAGACAAAACAAAATCTTAAGAAAGTGCCCTCCTACGAACCAAAAATTGCATAAAAGTCATGTCTATTGAATACAGAACTAAAAGAAAGTCACAAGTCAGGATTTTCATATATGACAAGAGTCAGGTCTGTGCAATAGCTGAAGGTTGTTGTAGTGACATGTGAGTGACAGCTCCAACTATAGAATTCCCCTGATATCAATCACCCGATACCTTGTTTATGCCCATGAAACGATGGGGGAATGTCACATTTTAGCTAAAGGAACTTGATTATCTGCTTGTGAACGAAACTTGGTCAAAGTATGGCAAGTTACCGGTATATTCCAAATGACAATTTTTTTTGGCATCAGGACATTACCAAGTATGTACTTATACAAGCTGGCCTCGAAATACTCACCTGTAGTATTATGGTAACTTTATAGTATTGAAAAATCTACAGCAACATTTGTGAATAAATTAATCCATTTATGATTTATGAAATATTGAAAATATTATAAAGATTCCAGCCTTTCAGAATGTGTAATCCAAATTTAAAATAATTAGTTTATGGAATGTAAAGTCATGTTCTTCAAACTTAGCATCCATTAATACAACCAACATATTTTAGTAAAAGCAATTCAATCAGATGTTTTTCCTGCAAGCAATATATACTTCTGTAAGCATCTTTTGAAAGATGTTTAAAGAGATACGTCCTTAAGATTTCCTTGAGAGATCTGCCTTGATGCCTTGAAGCTGGAGGAGGGTCCCAATGCTTTATTAATCTATGTCTATCAAATCAAACTAATAGATCTGCAAATTTATACCAAATATAAAGGAGACACAATGCAGTAGACAATGCTGTTAATCAGCGGGGGAAGGGTGCTAATGAAGGTGTTGGCAGCAATTTGTAAATTATCAGCAAATTATATTGTGCAACAACTATTTACAATGAACAACCACACCAAAATGCACATCAGTAACTGCACCTCATATGCCTTTTATTTCATGAAAGGGAAATATAAAAGGAAACTATTTTATTTTTAAGGTGATAAGAATCCTCCCGGCATGTCTCATCCATTTGTTTCCATTAGATGTCAGTGACAGGAATTCTAGTGGGCTGTCTGTGCTGACAGCATCATTTCTTGGCAATATCGATGCTCAGGATTTTGCCCATAAATAGACATATACCATAAGATATCTCAGCATATATATATGTGTGTGTGTGTGTGTGTGTGTGTGTACACACCTGGGATATCTAAGCCATTCTAAATATAGAAGATCTCAATAGGAAAAGGTTTCAACATGTCTTTGGCATTAAGTCCCCACATCAGCTTGTCTCTTACAGCAAGGTGGGTGTGCGCATAATGCAAACCTCTTGCAAACATTAAGCTCATGACAAAGATACTCTTGATCCCCTAATTTCAATAAAATACAACATGCCCTTTGGTCTCAAAACTGACAAACAACAACAGTTTTTTGTTTTTTTTTAATTTGCAAATATATGGCTTGTTGTTCATGTATGGAAATTTGAAAGAAACTGATCCAATAAAAAAGTACATAAATTTGTAAGCTTACATAACATCAGACCACATGTTAATAGGGGTTTACACATGATAATTAAAATGATCCTCACATGGCGGTCAATAAATAAATGATGGAACTGTATCAAGGTGAGGATTGCTCTGGAGATGATCGACACATACAGAGGAAAATGATACATACCAGGCACTCTATCATCCGGGATATCTCCAAGAACACCGAGAAACACACATGAAGATGCGATGCCCAGCAGGGCCAGGGGGAGCCACCAGTCACGCCCTTCTCTCTCACCCCAAGATTCCATGGTGACAAGCAGTCGGCATTCTGTCAGTAAAGGTTGACATGTCCCATATGCTGTATATTACTCTCAGAAAACCGGATTAGTGGCATCATGAGCTAAGGCAGGATTACCAAAGCAACCGATGAGCTTACATAATAGATAATCCCAAATCCACTGTAGATCATGTCATTAATTCCAGCATTGTTTTATTCAGGCTATTCATATGAAGAAATATACTGTCTGTCGACACATAGAGTATTCTGGGATCTTGTTTACATCCTTATATTTCTAACATAGGTTGTAACTCAAGATGAGCATATGGTCTGCGTTCCTTGTTTGCTGTGGGTAAGTGGCTTTAGATACCACACATCCCCCCAAACCTCCACTTCTCAAATAATGAGAAGCACGCCTGTCTCGCTGTCAACCAATCACAGAGCCAGATCCCTGGCCCCGGGAAACCCACTAAACAGCTACCTGCAAAATACAATGCAAAATACATCTCAGCTTTGCATTACTTGATGTGATTGAAAAGAAAAAACGCACTGGTGCCATGACTTTCTTTGTGGTGGTGTCTGAAACTTTTGTTAATTAAACAAATAGGACAGGCCGACTTTGAAAAAACAAGACTCTTTAATACCTTGACACAAGACAGAGGCCACAAATGACTGCTGGTGTATTTTCAACAGCAATTCAAATATAATTGACTCTGGTTATATCCAGAATATATTTTCAGTGTAAATTCCTATATGCATATGTCACCATAAATATTTTTTTTTGTAATCAGATGCCTGTTATAATGATGTGAAATATTTTGAGCATACTAATTGAGAGGCATATATCGATAACATTCCAATATGATGAATCTGATATTAGACAAGCATAGTAATTCATAAGGTCCCCTCATTCTCATTAAGGACTATTTTTTTGTGTAAGTTGATATCATGAAGATACACAAACCTTTTAAGCACTATTTATGCTATATAAGGTCAGACAGAAGCCTGTCACCGGGACTCAATGCCCTACTTTTTTCAAAGAGTGACTGGGGATATTTCTTGTGTGCATGCATTGTCACATACACTTGAAACAGATCTTTATACTAAGGGGATTTATATAGTTTGGGGTTTTAAATTGCTTTCAGCATTATTTCAGTTATTTTATGATGAGATCTACTTGTAAGAGACATAGTGCTACCTTACCGAATTGTCATTGTTGCAGGTCCTTGACATGACAATCCACCCAGTCACATATTTATGAGGACAATGGATTTACCCTTCAGGCACAGGCCTCAGCTCAAATTAGATATTGTATTATGAATTCTATCTGGACAGGGCTGGTAATTGATCCCAGAACATTTTGAACTTTGGATTAACTTAGAGGACTGGTGCGAATAAGCTTGTGCTCAAACGAACTGTGCCACAGACCGTGGCCTATACCTCTGGTCGGTGGATGTACTCTACTGAGTTTGTTTTTCACACCAGGCAGTGTTCCATGACTGGTTTGTGTTGTCATCAAAGATCCCCAGTCACTCTTTCAAAAGAGTAGGGCATTGAGTCCTGGTGACATGCTTCCATTGTATTAGTGCCTAAACATTGCTGAAAAGGACGTTAATACAAACAAATCAAATATTGTTAGAAATATTTCTATAATATCTCCTGATCTCTCGCAGCTATGATCATCACAATTATACCATTAGTCTGGTGGTCCAGACACGTGGCCTTTGCATGAAATGAATACAGAATAGGTCAGAATCATAATCATTTGAGTGGGCCTGTTAAGCTGCCTATTCCATAAGGTATGTGTACACACTTGCAGTTGTCACAGACAGACAGGCCTTGTGCCAAGCTTAGCCGTATGGAGCAGACAGATTACAGGATACAGCGCATCCCTCTGCATGTCTTTGAGCAGGAATTTAGACCTAGATATTGTGTGCATTTATCCTCATCAAATAAGCAGAGAGTAGAAAGCAAATAGAGCTTTGGTGTGCAGAGAAACACCCTACTTTGTCTTGGTAATATTTGAGCAGATTGCTAACAATCATCAAGAAAGACACAACTTGTATCAAATCTCTATTTGTTACCTTTGATAATGATCTTGAAATTGTATGATCATTTGTATGTGAGGAGAGGAATTAGGATTTTGTTTCTGTAAGATATGTTATCTATCAATCTTAATATCTTTAGAAACTATAGTGATGCGTTTTTGTTTGTTTGACATTTTGGTGTTACTTTGGGCTTTGAGTATATTGCCCCAATCTGGGACTCGAACCCATTCTGCAAGCAGAAATCTCTGCATGCAATGGAAATATTTATTTGTACTTCTGTGGCACCTTGCCAACCTTGCGAAACACATTAGAAAGATAATAACTGGTATACCTGATGAAGATACCCCCGACTAAAACAAGAAATTTGGTTAGAAGGTGAGCAATTTAGTGTTTTGGCTGGAACAAAATCCATGGCTATATTAAATGACCCCCCCCCCCCCCCCCCCCCCCCCCCCCACTCCTGGGCCAGGTAAGATCCGCCTATTGCTTCCATGCACACCGGAAGTACGAGCGAGCGCAGCCTCGTGCCCATTAAGGGTAATTATCTTATACATAGAGAAAGCTGCCATTTGTTGCCTGCCGTATCAGCCTCTAATATTGTTTTGCTCATAATGAGGATGGGATGAAGACAATAATGGTCTGGAATAAATAAGAAGCCATATAATTTTCATAAACATTTTATTGTGATCGTGTTATATATTTCTGCAGAGGTGAAACATATTTATAAGCAAATTTTATTAAATCTATGTTGTTGTATGGCCTCACAATATAGAGTGGCCACATCCACTTATCAATGATGTCATTACATTATGAAATATATTTTGTAATGACATCATTGTGTGTGACATCATTTAAAAGGGTTATAGCATTGTCTGTATCGTTGGCAACACACAATATAGATCCACAATATTTACAGTGCTCATTAAATGACTGAAATGATATTGAAAGTCATATAAAACCCCAAACAAACAAACAAACAAACAAAATAATGTGAATGGCTATAATGAGATTGAAGCATTAATAAGAACAAAGTATTAATGATGATGATGCCAAGAAATGACTTAAGCAACATATTTAAGCTGATATTGATTCTCGGTTTTTGCACAGCAGATGTCCGCATAGCCTTATCCATTCCACAAAGCACAAAAGAAGAAAAAAACTGTCATCAGACTATTAGAAATAACTCACCGTGCCCAGTTCAGAATCTGCAGTCAAAGCCTCTCTTAGCTTCTCTGTGACCTTCACTATATCCTGGTGACAATACAGGAGCCAGACAAAGCACGTAAATTGGCCAAATCATTGAGACAAAGTATAGCCTGGTTCAGTTCCGTAGCTCACTGGTTGCTTCTCTTGACAGCACACCAAGCTGCCGTGGTCAACTGCCTTTATAATATTCATTATGTCAACCAACCCAAAAGCTGTAGTAAACAAATGAGTAATCGATAACCTGGCATAGATGATATTGGCTTACCTGAGGTTAAATCATTTTACATCATGACTGATCCTTTTCCGTGATTTCACACACGGAGCGTCCCAACAGCTTTAACCTCGTGCCCAAGTAAACAAGTCTGTTTTGTTAAGTTGCAAAGGCCACGTGTATTTCTTTTTTTTCTTTTTAGCAATGCTGTGACTGCTATCTTAAAAACCAAAAGGGCAAAGTAATGGATTGTTAGTAATATAAGGGGATTTGCTGTAGAAACTTATAACATAGAGGCAAGGCCTTTTGTTATTCTTCCAGATGATATTTAAAACTAAAGGAGAATCAGTGAAGCTCACAATTAAATATATTGGGCCTCATCGAGGTGAACTCATTTTACATGTGTTGATCAGTTTGTTGCTGTCTGAGATACTGATATATATATATAGCGAGGAGGATCCAATTATAAGTTCATGCCTTGTTGAAGAGTGACCTTCGTTCATTATCCCATGCTCCTACCTCACGTGACCCAGAGACTGGTATGTACCCAGAGACTGGTATGTACCCAGAGACTGGTTTGTACCCAGAGACTGGTATGCACCCAGAGACTGGTATGTACCCAGAGACTGGTATGCACCCAGAGACTGGTATGTACCCAGAGACTGGTTTGTACCCAGAGACTGGTATGTACCCAGAGACTGGTTTGTACCCAGAGACTGGTATGCACCCAGAGACTGGTATGTACCCAGAGACTGGTATGTACCCAGAGACTGGTATGTACCCAGAGACTGGTATGTACCCTATTGTTCCCAAAGCCATTTGTCCAGAATTAAAAGGGAGTAGGTTCAGAAAAGGTCAATAGTTCACCGCTTCAGATCCAACATGTTTGGAGGAGAAGGCATTTGCTGATTGCCACATGACCCTACAGTGTAATCTGTTGATGGTGAATTCCATAGGACTTACCATATGTCTGCCTTCGGTTAGGTCACATTATTACAGACCATCGCCTCAAATTACTTTTGGGTTTGACCTTACCTTGGCTTATAGAACAGCATCAAAATTTTTTTTAAAAGGCCACACAGAATGCAGATGTGGAGGTTGTGAAGGCGCATGACACCTGAACACCTGCATGTATACATGTGCTGGTCTGGCTATCCTGGCATGAGTGTGTGTGTGTGAATGTGTACATACATACCTGTACTGTGACTGGGATGTGACTGCAGGGTAATGGAGACGGAGAGCTTGTCAAAGAGGCAAGAACCATAGCTCTTTCCGGTGCCGCTTTATGGTGAATGAAAACACCGGTAGAAAAGCATTTTGTTTGTTCTGTTGGTGATGCCCTCAACTCGACCCTGGGCCAGCCAGAGGCAACCCCGATCCGAAGCAGCACGATTGATTGCCTTGCCTGAGGAAGACACGCCTGTTGCTTACGGAACATGTAGCTGCTGAATCTGATCAGTGACCACAAGGGCATAATGACGAAGGAATGTTTGCCATCAGACAGCAGCCTCCATCGGATATGTGCATAAAGCCAAGCACTATCTGGCAGTGACCATCAGATATCGATAAATAATGATAGCAGCCACTCAGAATAATAGCAGCAACCGACAAAACAGCAGAAACATTCAAAATAACAGCAGCAATCAACAAAACAACAGTAGTAACTTTTATAACAGCAGCCACCATCAAACAACAGCAGTAATTATCAAAATAACAACAGCAACAATCAAAACAACAGCAAAAGCCACCAAACAACAAGAACCATCAAAACAACAGCAACAACCATGATTGAAAAAACCTTGCACAACTGTTTGTTCTCATCCTAACTAATCCTTTTACATGATGAGTGTCAGCCTGTTCTTCAAGTGTAATGATATTCTTTACACACAGCTTTAACATGAGTTATTTGTACTTCTGCATCATTATAAATCTACCAATTTGAATTTATATTATTTGAGAAAAATGTCATTTAACAAGTCTGCCAAGAACAAAAATTAGGATTTTCACCAGTGAAGGAATGTACTTACTACTTGCTGTGAACTCTCTGATAGTTTCTTCCTATTCTCAGTAAACCCTGGGATGAATTGTTAAAACTGGCCGATATTCACAATTTTACAATGATTTATTATTTACAGTTATATTGGACCCGCTTATTACCATTGTATTTATTTATACCTTTACTTGTATACATGCTGGGTGAAAAGTTCAACATACACAAATACCAGTGACACATTTTTGACTATTTATATCTTTACATTTGATGTATGTCTTCGTACAAATAGCCCATACTAACAAAAAAAAATATAATATCGTAATTTAATAGATGACAATTAAATTGGCAACCTCAAAATGTTCACTTAATTTTTCTACATATGACGTTTATACCACCATATATGGTACATCACATGATCTTGGTTGATATGATAAGTTTCTTAGGTGCATCGCTCTGGGCATATATAGTTTACTCCACCAAGCACAATATAACACAACTTTAGATACTTTTTCTGGAGAATAACAACAAAATCTAGGAACCTCAGAAGATCTTATACTAATTGTTTAGTTTAGTTTAAAAGGATTGATAATGAACAATTTATATTTTCAATAAATAATAGCACTTTTGCTATTCATGAAATTATGGGTTCAAAGAAAATGATGATGCAGTTGTCAGTAGTTATTGAAATGTGCATTGTAAAGATGCACAGACAGTTCTGGTAGTGCTCCCCCTCATAGGAGGGGACTGGTAGTGCTCCCCCTCATAGGAGGGGACTGGTAGTGCTCCCCCTCATAGGAGGGGACTGGTAGTGCTCCCCCTCCTCTCCCTCATAGGAGGGGAATGGTAGTGCTCCCCCTCCTCTCCCTCATAGGAGGGGAATGGTAGTGCTCCCCCTCCTCTCCCTCATAGGAGGGGACTGGTAGTGCTCCCCTTCCTCTCCCTCATAGGAGGGGACTGGTAGTGCTCCCTCTCCTCTCCCTCATAGGAGGGGACTGGTAGTGCTCCCCCTCCTCCTCTCCCTCATAGGTGGGGACTGGTAGTGCCCCCCCTCCTCCTCTCCCTCATAGGAGGGGACTGGTAGTGCTCCCCGTCCTCCCCCTCATAGGAGGGGAATGGTAGTGCTCCCTCTTCTCCTCTCCCTCATAGGAGGGGAATGGTAGTGCTCCCTCTTCTCCTCTCCCTCATAGGAGGGGACTGGTAGTGCTCCCTCTTCTCCTCTCCCTCATAGGAGGGGACTGGTAGTGCTCCCTCTTCTCCTCTCCCTCATAGGAGGGGAATGGTAGTGCTCCCTCTTCTCCTCTCCCTCATAGGAGGGGACTGGTAGTGCTCCCCCTCCTCTCCCTCATAGGAGGGGACTGGTAGTGCTCCCCCTCCTCTCCCTCATAGGAGGGGACTGGTAGTGCTCCCCCTCCTCTCCCTCATAGGAGGGGACTGGTAGTGCTCCCCCTCCTCCTCTCCCTCATAGGTGGGGACTGGTAGTGCCCCCCCTCCTCCTCTCCCTCATAGGAGGGGACTGGTAGTGCTCCCCGTCCTCCCCCTCATAGGAGGGGAATGGTAGTGCTCCCTCTTCTCCTCTCCCTCATAGGAGGGGAATGGTAGTGCTCCCTCTTCTCCTCTCCCTCATAGGAGGGGACTGGTAGTGCTCCCTCTTCTCCTCTCCCTCATAGGAGGGGACTGGTAGTGCTCCCTCTTCTCCTCTCCCTCATAGGAGGGGAATGGTAGTGCTCCCTCTTCTCCTCTCCCTCATAGGAGGGGACTGGTAGTGCTCCCCCTCCTCTCCCTCATAGGAGGGGACTGGTAGTGCTCCCCCTCCTCTCCCTCATAGGAGGGGACTGGTAGTGCTCCCCCTCCTCTCCCTCCTAGGAGGGGACTGGTAGTGCTCCCTCTTCTCCTCTCCCTCATAGGAGGGGACTGGTAGTGCTCCCCCTCCTCTCCCTCATAGGAGGGGACTGGTAGTGCTCCCTCTTCTCCTCTCCCTCATAGGAGGGGAATGGTAGTGCTCCCTCTTCTCCTCTCCCTCATAGGAGGGGACTGGTAGTGCTCCCTCTTCTCCTCTCCCTCATAGGAGGGGACTGGTAGTGCTCCCCCTCCTCTCCCTCATAGGAGGGGACTGGTAGTGCACCCTCTCCTCTCCCTCATAGGAGGGGACTGGTAGTGCTCCCCTTCCTCTCCCTCATAGGTGGGGACTGGTAGTGCTCCCCCTCCTCCTGTCCCTCAGGACTGGTAGTACCCATATTATGAGCCAGTCATGTTCATCATAAAAATAAGGAACAGAACTTTGATGAGCGTGATCATTTTAATCATAGGAGTTGCATAAAATTGTGTACCTAGTGTTGTGGACAATGGATGGGGTAGCAGAAATTTACAGAACTTGACATTAATAAAGAACAGTAGGCACTGGCCTGACTGCCCTACCAGGTGGTGCCTGGGATCCTTTCATTGAGTATCTTGCTTACTGGACATGCTTCACAGACTCGGAAAGTCTGTGAATGCCACTATTATAGATATCTTTAGGAATTTCAGGATGAGGATGTTTGCAAAAATGACACAAACTTGAACACTATTCCAGTCCTAGTATGGACTCTCATGGCATAAAAAAGGTTCATAAAGGTTCATAGATAGTAATAGTCAGCTTGCTTTGTTTTCCACAGTAAAAGGTAGCTGGTCCGTTGGTTTCATGGCTTTTAACCTCAAACCTTTGAACCTTACAAGCTTCCTTAGGATAAGTCGTGGCACTCAAGTGTCAAAGAGCTGAACAGGGAGAAGTGGTATCGAGGCAACGAGACTAGCAACCAAAACTACATATTAGAACTGTGAAAAAACCCTGTTTGAAAGATGTGAACTGGAATCAAACAACATAGCCATAATTCCTTTTAAAGCAAAACTTTGTGACCAATGAAGGAGTTGCCTATTTAAGTTTTTCTCTGGACAAGTGTGTCTGTATACTAAATTGATATAATCTATACCACGGTTATTTAAAGAACTGGGTTCAAATTTTCATGATCCAAGTGGCCTGACATCATTATCATGATTGCATTGTGATGTCACAAAATGACATCATAAACTTGAAGCAATGGCGATATGTTGACATCCTTCTGAATTTCTATGTCTGGTCAAGACAATGAACTTTGAAGTGTGCAGTTCATGATTTAAAAAAAAGTCACACATCTGTTTAGTCCTGTACATGCAAACCAAATGAAGTTCCACATAGCTTCGTATGGTAACCCAAAAGAGTGTGCCTGGTACAATATGGTCACATGATGGGCCTGTGTGACGTTATTTGATCACGTCTTATGAGTACCAAAATAGACATAGAAATAGTCCTACATGTACACTGCAATGTTCATTGAAACATCACAAATTTATGTTGCACCAGTTCTATTCACCAAAGAAAATGAGAAGGAGCTCTCTTTATCAAACTGATACACATACATCTTCATCAAACTGATAAACATTATGAATCTGTTTATAATATTTAAGTTGATGTGAAAGTCAGAGAACTGTAAACGTATATGAACTTATTTGAGTGTTGATGTTTTTCTTTTAAGTCAGTACATGTAGGTAAGAGAACTGTTTGTAGCTGATTTGAGTTGTTGTTTTGCCCTCAGGTCAGCTGGATGTGTTCGTATCTATGCCAACAGGGGCGGGGAAGTCCCTGGTCTATCAGCTGCCAGCGGTGGCCTGTGCTGGACTCTCCATCGTTGTCTCACCACTCATCGCCCTCATGCAGGACCAACTGGAACATCTGGAAAAGCTCCACATCCCAGCCGAAACCATCAACTCTAAATTGTCAGCCGCAGAGAGGAAAAGGGTCATGTTCGACCTTGAACGGGAAGTGCCAAACACCAAGATGCTGTACATCACGCCAGAGCAAGCCGCCACTCCAGCCTTTCAGAAACTAGCAGAATCCTTAAAAAAACGAAAACTGTTGGCAAGATTTATAGTGGACGAAGCCCACTGCGTCTCACAATGGGGCCATGACTTTAGACCAGATTATTTGAAGTTAGGCAAATTTAGAAAACTCATTTATGACATTCCGTGCGTGGCACTCACAGCCACAGCAACCCCCCACGTCGTGGACGACATCATCCATTGTCTGAACATGAAGACACCGATAGCTAAGTTCAAGAGCAGCTGCTTCAGACCAAATCTCTACTATGATGTCCAGTTCAAGGAAATGCTTGATGACCCCTATGGAAATCTCAAAGACTTTGTCATGAAGTCTCTGTGTGTTTCAAAGGGAGATGATCTCAGTGAAATAGACTGGGTAATATTCTCTTTCGTTTAAGTATGAGAAACAAATTTTTAAACTAAAAAAAAAAAAAAAATCATGGACTCATTTAATTTTTCGTAAGTTTATTTGAAATTTAAATTGTCCAGAATTAATTAATACTTCTGTATGTTTTTTCCCTTGTCAAACATGGGCAAAGGTTATCTTAACATCATCCAGTCCATCTATTTGTCTGTATGTGCAACAATATAAATGTTCTTTATCCTGAAGTAGTCTGTTTATTACATTCCAAATTAAACCAGATATACATGTATCTCATCATGTGTCAGAAGCCTTTGGAAAGTGTGGGACTTTTAAAATGTGGGAAAATCAAATGTAAAACTTATCAAGGGCTTCTCACAATGTCTGTTGTGGTTATTTCTGTGTTCTGATTGAAACCTGTTGTTATTGCAGAATGAGAAAGGGTGTGGCATCGTTTATTGTCGCACACGTGATGCTTGTTCAGAAGTGGCAGGGCGTCTCAGTCGCAAGGGAGTGCCAGCCAAACCATACCACGCAGGCCTGAAGAACGACCTGAGGGCGGACACCCAGACAGAATGGATGGACGGACAAGTGCCGGTCATCTGTGCTACGATCAGCTTCGGTATGGGAGTGGACAAGGCTAATGTTAGGTGAGATAGTTGATTCACAACTTATATATAATAAGGCAAGACATGTTAAAAATTATTAATCTAATGTTAAAAGTCACCAGCCAAACATCTATTTAATAATGCATGAACATGGGCAAAGGTTATCTTAACATCATCATAGATGAACATCTATTTAATAATGCATGAACTGGACAGAATAGGGGCAGACAATATGGTGTGACCCTATTTTGTGCAATGCCTGGGATTAATGTGACCAAGATTTGCAGTGCATCAGCTGTGTTTGACCATATTATGTCACATGATTGCCAGAAGTGACCAACTCTATTATATTTTCCAATGTGATGTGACCTCAGTATTTGACTTTAGGTTTGTTGTGCATTGGACGATACCCAAGTCTATGGCTGCGTACTACCAGGAGTCCGGGAGAGCTGGGAGGGACGGGGGCCAGTCCTACTGCAGACTCTACTACGAGAGGAAAGAGAGAGATACTATTGCATTCCTTATCAAAAAGGAAAACGTTAATGTGAGAAAAATACATATTGTTATACAGATTGCATCAAACTAAAGTTATCATTCATGTTACACAATATTGCCTCAAACTACCGTTATCATTCATGTAACACCAGATTTCATCAAACTAAAGTTATCATTCATGTTACACAATATTGCCTCAAACTAAAGTTATCATTCATGTAAAACTAGATTGCATCAAACTAAAGTTATCATTCATGTTACACAATATTGCATCAAACTAAAGTTATCATTCGTGTTACACAATATTGCCTCATACTAAAGTTATCATTCATGTTACACAATATTGCCTCAAGCTAAAGTTATCATTCATGTTACACAATATTGCCTCAAGCTAAAGTTATCATTCATGTAACACCAGATTTCATCAAACTAAAGTTATCATTCATGTTTAGGGTGTTTCATTTTTTGGACTTTTTTTCCGATCAAGCTGCTCATTAAAAGAAATGTTCTCTGATATGTAGTAATCAAGAAAAAATCACAAAGAAAAAAATCACAAAGATAATATTCGCAAACTGTACAAAAAAGCAATGTATAGGTTAAACCGTATGCGATCCTTTCAAAGGAGATGACATCATTAAATTCTCTTAAACTCATTCATCATATACTATTTCATTCTGATACGTCATTTGCTTTTGTTCAGCTTCATTCATCATTTACTGAGCTGTTGATTGTGATGTTTTACTTTGTTGACATGTTTCATCACTCACCTTCAACACTTATATTTGAAGTAGTTATGGCATCAATATAAATCATATTTAAACTTGTTATCTTTTTTTAATTGGATTTTCTACTTGAGATGTTCCCTACTCCTCTTGTTCTATACTTATAATGTTGTGAATGTTAATATTGTTCACAGAAGAAGACTGGAGGTAAAAAGGACAAGGCGGCCATGTCCAGCTTTGAGATTATGGTGAAAATGGTAGAAGAACCACAGTAAGTCATTTATAGAAAATCATCTTTTTATAACCAAAATTATTTCCTTTTTTGTCACTAAGATGATTTTAATTTCATAAAATATATTTCCTATAAAAGTGTCATGAAAATTTGAATGAAGGCACTTCTTTGAGAAGTGCTATGAATAGATAGTGTTTGGTATCAATGTTGTATGGAATATATTTTTATCATTATTAATTGCAGATGTCGACATGGTGCTATATCTAGTTACTTCAAAGACGAGAAGCCAGACTGTGATAAACGCTGTGATTTCTGTTCTGATCCCAAGGCCGCCATGGGGGAGATGGACAACCTAAAGAAGGGAATTTATGGGAACACCCACCCTAACCGACATAGAGGCAAAACCCTGATGGTGAACCAGGATGATGGGCCCACCATGTATGGTGGCGGGCGCAAGGGAGCCAAACAGTAAGCAGTGCTGTCCTCTAGTGGCAGAATGTCTAGAATTGTAGCCCAACATTTTGTTTTGTGTCAAATGTAGAAGTGATTTAAAGATTTTAAGTAGGGCTTTTATGTTTTACCTTATGTGACCAAATAGAGTCACTAACAGCTAAAGATGACTTAATAGAGTTAGCAAGGATCATATAAAGGTGTGATGAAGCTTGACATGTATGTCTGGTTGCCATGGTTACAGAGAATGGAATGCTGAAAATGGTGATGATGGTGATGATGAGAAAATGCTGATGCGCGAGGACCGGGAGAAGGAAAAAGAGAAAAATCAAAGAAACAGGTTCATTATGGAAGAGTTCAAGAAGAGGAGAACAGTGAGTAACATCAGAGCAAGATCTCTTCATTGCAGACAGGTAGAAATATGGCAGCAGTAACAGGAGACCCGTCAGAAGTACCTTTATTTAGCGCTATACGCTCAGACAGCTGAGCTTTGTTTAGATAGGCATTGCACGACATGGTGGGGGGGAGGGACTGCCACTCAGATATACATTGTTAACACCGTGACAGCAATCACTATCAATATTGTCAAAAGTTTATGAAACTTTGCTTAATATATTAAGCATTTTGATGTGAATTTTTATGTTCATTCAACTTCTGATGCTGACATATTTTTGGATATTATTCTCACTGTTTACACAGCTTAATTAGAAAAAATGGGTTCAGAGAGCAGAAGGATCTACTTAATTTTACTTAATATCAAACTTAATTGTTCTTTAAGGAGAAGTCAAGTGTGTACTAATAACCTTATCTTTGTTGGCAAGCTAGCTGTAACATTGATGAGATCAGTTCTTTGATCAGTTCAGGGACTTCAAAAACCACTGCACATAGAATTTGGAACTAGAAACAGTCAAATTCTCTCGTGGGAAACAAAAATGACAACCTGCAATCAGCTTTTTGTGTATTTTAGAAAAGGAGGGGTTATTTAGAGAATTGAATACTAATGTGTGTGTATACTAAGTAATTAAGGAACATATAGTTGATGAAAAAATATCAGATCACAATATCCTAAGACTTACCTTAAATCTGCAGACTAAAGTCAATAACAAAAAAACTGTATCATATAGAAATTACAAAAAAATGAATATCGATGAATTTAAAAGAGACATTGAGGAAATGTTCAACGATAGTCAATCATATCAAGATGCAGATCTAAATAAATTACTTGATAAATATAACAAATTGACAATGGTACTTGACAAACATGCTCCTAATGTGGAGAAAACCATAAATATTAGGAAACCGGCACCATGGTTATCTGATGATGTAAGGATTGAAAAAAGAAAGAAAAGAAGACTTGAAAGGAAACATGATAAAACTGGCCTCTCCTCAGATAAGATACAATTTAAAATACAGAGGAACAAATATAATAATATCATTAAGAATTCGAAAAACGATTATTATTCGGGAATAATAAATTCAAATAAATCAGATCCGAAAAAATTATTTAAAATATTAAATAAATTACTACATACTAAAGAGGACACCCCTTTCCCTAGTCATAATGATAAAAAGGAGTTAGCCTCAGAATTTAATAATTTTTTTCTTGAAAAAATTTCGAATCTTAGAGAGTCCATGGACCAAATTGATAAAAATAATCAACAAATAAATGAGGAAGTCAGATTTGATACACAGTTGATAAAATTCACATTGTTAAGTGATTCTGAAGTCAAAACAATAATTAAAGAATCTGCAAAGAAGTCATGTGAGCTGGATCCAATCCCTACATGGCTTCTAAATGAATGCATGGGGAATTTACTGCCATTAATAAAGGCCATCATAAATAAGTCAATCTCATTAGGAGACATGCCTGATGACCTGAAGATGGCCATCATTAGACCCTTAATTAAGAAATTGGGCCTGGAATTGATAAAGAAGAATTATAGACCAGTCTCGAACCTGGCCTACTTATCAAAATTAATAGAAAGAGCAGTAGCTAAACAGTTTGTGGGACATCTAGTTAGAAATGATATTCAAGGCCTATTTCAATCAGCCTATAAGGAGTTCCATAGTACTGAAACTGCATTACTCAAAGTGCAGAATGACATCTTAATGGATATTGATGATGGTAAAACGGTAATGCTGGTACTACTTGATCTATCAGCGGCTTTTGACACTATTGATCATGAAATATTGCTTAATAGACTGGAAAAAAGATGTGGTATCACAGGGACTGCCCTTAAATGGTTTAGATCATACTTGTCTAATAGAAAACAATGTGTTGTAATAGATGGTGAAAGATCTGATAATATTAAGATTAAATATGGTGTCCCACAAGGCTCAGTTTTGGGACCTTTATTATTTACGGCATATATGGAGCCTTTATCAGATATAATTGGTAACTATGGTCTCAAGCATCACATCTATGCTGACGATACACAACTCTACATCACCATTGATCCTAAGTCTAAAGAAACTAGAGTTAAGTCCTGAAAGGAGATGGAAAATTGTATTATAGAGGTTAAAAAATTCTTAATAGAGAATAAAATGAAGATAAATGATGGAAAGACAGAAATGCTTTTATGTGGTAAAAGCTGTGAATTCAGAAAGAAAAATGTACCTGAAGATATTCTAGTAGGGGAAACTAGAATCCCTAGATCAAATTCTGTTAAGGATCTAGGGGTTATTCTAGATCAAGAACTATCTATGAAATCACAAATCAGAAAAATGTGTAAAAACGGTTTCTTCCATGTAAAAAATTTATCAAGAGTAAGAAATTGTTTAGATGAGGGAACAGCCAACACCCTTGCTCATGCATTTGTCACTTCTACCCTTGACTATGGAAATGCCCTTCTAGCGGGTCTTCCTGAGTGTGAATTAGCCAAATTACAAAAATTACAGAACGCTGCGGCGAGGGTAGTTGGGAAGCTCAAAAAGAGAGATCATATCACGCAAAAACTTAAGGAACTTCACTGGTTACCAGTAAAAGCTAGGATTGATTTCAAAATATCTCTATTAACATGGAAGGTGCAAAATGGCTTTGCCCCTAAATATTTGTCTGATTTATTAGAATATAAACAGTTGGGTATGGGACTGCGATCTAATGATAAAAATGAATACGTAGTACCTAAGACTAATATGAAATCTTATGGAGATAGGGCTTTCATGGCGTATGCACCAAGGAACTGGAATGCGCTGCCCCTTGAAGTGAAAAAGTGTAAAACTGTTGAAACTTTCAAGAAGAAACTTAAAACATTTCTATTTAGAAAACACTATCTTAATAAAGCGCTTCGAGCAGACTTGGTCTGATGTAGCGCTATATAAATCGTTATTATTATTATATTATTATTATTATTATTATACTTCAGGGTGAGAGCAGTGAGAGTAGCGAGGAAGTGTGGGAGCCCCCCGGAGAAGATTGTCCCCTCAGAGATGCTGACAGCAGACGCATCCCCAAACTCACTGTCAAGGTACACATCTCAGACATTTATGACTGAATATTTAGTCCCTCTTTGTAAAACCACATTCGCTCTGAGTAAATCGATAAACATTATTGTCAATTAAATATATAACGATTTATATTAGTAATTGGAAATATATATATCAGTGATGAAAGTAAGCATTAAGGAAAAAACCTGAATCCCTTAAAAATTAACCTATATATATAGGATTTAACCTATATATATAAGACTTTCATCACTGATATATATATATATATATATATATATATATATATATATATATATATATATATATATATATATATATATATATATATATATATATATATATATATATATATATATATATATATATATATATATATATATATATATATATATATATATATATATATATATATATATATATATATATATATATATATATATATATATATATATAGGTGAATGATACAAACAGATGATGACTATTGGTTATATAACATTTGCATAATATTAGAATAAGTTTTTAAAATGCAAAAAGTCTGATAAGCTTTCATAATAGGATTACGAAATCCTCATTGTATTTGTATGTCATTTCAGGCCCGGGAGCATTGCCTCAAGATGATTGAAGATGTTTTGGTGGTCAATTACTCCCGATTCTATGCCGATAATGCAGTCAAGATGGCGGCTAGCGACTACGAGCCCCACATCTGTGCCCTTGACCTGGAGGTGGAGGTGTTCTCTACAAGCAAAAGTGTCAACCTCTATAAAGCCTTTATCCTGAAGAAAGTGAGTGAAATCAAGAGGACAACAAAGAAAAAGGATCTGCACGAATCTCTGGTGCCAAAGTTTGAATCTGGTTTTATGACTGCCTCCGAGATGCTGAGGAGAGATGAGAACGGGATGACGGAATGCGAGGCGAGTCAAAGTGAGGCTGCTCAAGGTGAAGGTCACAACCCCTTCATTAAAGCCTCCGAAATGTTTCAGTCACTGACAGGAATTTCTCTGACGCATAACATAGAACAGAACGAACCTAAACCAGTGCCATCTATTTCTTATTTCTTTGAAAATAACACAAATGACGCGAGTGAAGGTGACCAAGGAAGTAAAACAAGTACAAATCCTTACAAAAGTGAAAGTAACACCATAAAAACTGCTGATATTAAGCTTGAAAATGTAAAAGGCGAGGATAGTGCTGTGCCGAAGACTGAACACATCTCAGATGAAACCTATTCTGAGGGTGCAGTGACCACATTTGCCAATAACGGTGATATTAAGACAGAAAATTTCAGCTCAGAGAACCTCAGTCAGCCCAATGCAGCACCTGGAATTCTGAAAAAGACTGTCCCCAAAATTGCCTACTTTTTTGAGACTGGTGGTAGTGCTCCTCCCAGTCCGCCAGATGGCGCCACTGCTGAGAAGAGACCAGCATCGGAACAGGTCAGTCTTATTGCTATCCTATCTATAAATTATCAGGTATCTTTTGTCAGTGGCCCAGATTTGCAATTTCATATAGGCTGACTGATTTGTAAATTGATGGCGCATTTTAAATAGTTGAAATGCAGGCACATGTGTATTAAAAGAGTTGATTCTTTCAGGTTAATCAACAGGATACAAAAAAGAGGAAAGTAGATTTTAATTTAGTACCGGATACAAGGACAATTGACAATGAACATGTGCACAAGAATAATAAACATTCACACCACCACAAGCATCACAAACATGATAAATCTCATCCTCATAGACACCATCATAGCAAATCAAAATCCTCCAAAAGTAGTCAACATAAAGTCAAAACTGAACCCAGCTCATCTGATAATTCCAAATCAGCCAATCAGGATGCAAGTGGCCCATCACATGACAGTGGTTCAGCCAATCAGGGGAAAGCACTCAGCTCAGACCATCAGAAGAAGAAGGCTGATGATAGCAAGGAGCTAAAGAATGTGGCTGATATGGTCGTCAAATATCTCACTCCACATTATAAAGAAGGAAAATTTGCTTCAAAGGTAAGCATACACCTGCGATAGATGTGCATTATTTTATTCTTCACATTTATTTGTGTCCTGTCCATAGTCTATGATCTTAATTTAGGTCTGTGTCACTAATCTGTATTTGTGCTACTGATCTAATCCTTCCCAGCCCTAATCCTCAATCACATTTTTTTTAGGAATGAGATATGAAGTCACAATCAAGCCAAAACATATTTCAGAAATTTATTTTTTATAAATGATCAAGATTCTCTAACATGTCTTAGATTAGATGATCAAGTCTGAGATTGGGGAACCTAGGCTCTGTAACATGTCTTAGATTAGATGTTCAAGTCTGAGATTGGGGAACCCAGGCTCTGTAACATGTCTTAGATTAGATGTTCAAGTCTGAGATTGGGGAACCCAGGCTCTGTAACATGTCACAAATTAAATGATCAAGTCTGAGATTGGGGAACCCAGGCTCTGTAACATGTCTTAGATTAGATGATCAAGTCTGAGATTGGGGAACCCAGGCTCTATAACATGTCTTGATTAGATGATCAAGTCTGAGATTGGGGAACCCAGGCTCTATAACATGTCTTAGATTAGATGATCAAATCTGGGATTGGGGAACCCAGGCTCTCTAACATGTCTTAGATTAGATGATCAAGTCTGAGATTGGGGAACCCAGGCTCTGTAACATGTCTTAGATTAGATGATCAAGTGTGAGATTGGGGAACCTAGTCTCTGTAACATGTCTTAGATTAGATGATCAAGTCTGAGATTGGGGAACCTAGGCTCTGTAACATGTCTTAGATTAGATGATCAAGTCTGAGATTGGGGAACCGAGGCTCTCTAACATGTCTTAGATTAGATGATCAAGTCTGAGATTGGGGAACCGAGGCTCTCTAACATGTCTTAGATTAGATGATCAAGTCTGAGATTGAGGGGAACCTAGGCTCTGTAACATGTCTTAGATTAAATGATCAAGTCTGAGATTGGGGAACCCAGGCTCTCTAACATGTCTTAGATTAGATGATCAAGTCTGGGATTGAGGGGAACCCAGGCTTTCTAACATGTATTAGATTAAATGATCAAGTCTGAGATTGGGGAACCTAGGCTCTGTAACATGTCTTAGATTAGATGATCAAGTCTGAGATTGAGGGGAACCTAGGCTCTGTAACATGTCTTAGATTAAATGATCAAGTCTGAGATTGGGGAACCCAGGCTCTCTAACATGTCTTAGATTAGATGATCAAGTCTGAGATTGGGGAACCCAGGCTCTCTAACATGTCTTAGATTAGATGATCAAGTCTGAGATTGGGGAACCCAGGCTCTATAACATGTCTTAGATTAGATGATCAAGTGTGAGATTGGGGAACCCAGGCTCTCTAACATGTCTTAGATTAGATGATCAAGTCTGGGATTGGGGAACCTAGGCTCTGTAACATGTCTTAGAATAGATGATCAAGTCTGAGATTGGGGAACCCAGGCTCCGTAACATGTCTTAGATTAGATGATCAAGTGTGAGATTGGGGAACTTCATCTCTGTAACATGTCTTACATCAGATGATCAAGTGTGAGATTGGGGAACTTCATCTCTATAACATGTCTTAGATTAGATGATCAAGTCTGGGATTGGGGAACCCAGGCTCTATAACATGTCTTAGATTAGATGATCAAGTCTGAGATTGGGGAACCCAGGCTCTCTAACATGTCTTAGATTAGATGATCAAGTCTGAGATTGGCTCTATAACAAGTCACAGATGAGATAATTGCAATGTTGTAAACAATCCCTACTATCAGGCTGTTACCAAGGCCTCTGCTGACAGTTTTAAACTGAACATCATTTAGTCAATATTTGTCACATTTAGGGACAAAACAAGATTCCCGAAATTTGCATTCTGCATTTGTTTTTGCGATCGCAAAATATTCAATGATCAATGCATCTCCTACCATTTATAAGACCTCAGCCAAAAAAGTTGAAATGTTAATGAAGTTATTGCTCTGACACTTCAGGAATTGTTCAAAGCAGTGGCGAGGATGATGTCACACAAATGTACCGCCAACAAGAAGAAAGGTGACGAAGGTGAGTAATTGTGATATTAAAATAAATAGATTACATTAAAACTATTTGAAAATGCAGTTTTGATCATGTTTTTGCCTATTTCAAATTTACCCAAAAAACTTTTTATCAAGTATTAAATTTGCCAAATTTAAAGGAGAAATTTGAATTACAATGTTGATTCACAGAATTTGTAATGTTTGAATTTACACCACAGGAATGAGGATGTGTGGACACCTAATAGTGAATAATTATTTATTTTATTCTTATTGCAGTGAAGCTGTACATCAAATACTTGATAAAGAAAGTGTTCCATAAGTGCCAACAGATATCTACTGAAGAAGAAGTCAAGAAAATTCTGGGATTATAACAGTTATTATGGACAGTCAGAACAGCTGAAATAGGACAGTAATAACAGTATTAGCAGTCAAGTTTGGAAAAGAGATGATCATGAGGTTATTATATTGTATCTGGAAGGCAGGATCAGTTCTGATTGCACTGCATCTGGCATGGAGTGCAACACAGGATCAGTTCTGATTGCACTGCATCTGGCATGAAGTGCAACACAGGATCAGTTCTGATTGCACTGCATCTGGCGTGAAGTGCAACACAGGATCAGTTCTGATTGCACTGCATCTGGCATGAAGTGCAACACAGGATCAGTTCTGATTGCATTGCATCTGTTCAACATCGGTGTCTGTTAAAATGACAATTTCTTTCAATCAAGTCAAATACATGGGAGTTAAAACTTAACTGAGTGACATACATTCAATGAAATAGAAAAGAAAGGAAATTTGATTGTTATGTGATCAAAGGATGGCAACAGTCAATTAAAATGAGAATCTGTGATAACAAACCAGTATTGAGGACCCAGATATGTCAGGATTTAAGTTCTGAGATTTTATGTTAGGATTTAAGTGTAGAAATCGTGAAGGCAATGGCGCTTCATATCAATACAAACCCTACATAAGTATAATGACAGCATTAATTATTATTTATTGTGATAATACATGAGTTTATTGTCAAGTAATTCTGTAAAATTTTTAATAAATGATATATTGAATAAATACAAATTATCACATATATACATATATTTATAAAGGTGTTTTAGGGTGAAAGGTTAGTGGTATTTTCTTTAGTTAAAGTGGATTCGACTTTAAACAAAGAATTGATAGAAATATGATTCAGATCAAGCTGGGCCATAGAGTGACTTGATATGTTCACGCATGGGTGTTGGATAATCATACCTTGTGCTGATCGTCCAAGGTCAGATGAGCATTTAGTATTGTCACATGAGAAACTGCATAATCTGATCATGTATGTGTAATATATTTAACTCCTCTCGGCTCAAAATATGTTGAAAACAAATCAGATTAATTATCAATGGGACACAATTTTAGTTTTAAAGTCATTGATATTTGAAATTAAATGGACCACACAAAAGCTGACTCAGACAAAGTTTGTCTAAATCCCATAAGTAGAACTAGAGATTGGTATGGGCCATTCCACACAGCCCCCATCTGCCTCAATCCCGGAACACTTTTCTGATTGGTCAGTTACATTACACAACTTAATGCCTCACACTGATTGGTTCATTTATCCACATTCACACAAAACAGAGTACACTCACTGCCCACTCATTCACACAAGGTTGGTTGGTCAGAACCTGAACTTACATGTAATAAAATTCAAACTCATAGGGATTCTGACAATTCACAGGTATGCTTTAAAGGGATTAAGCACCAATTTTGCAACAACAAAAAAACGTTTGAAATTCACATATTGATTCACAGTGTCTGTGAAACCTATTTGAACACAACCCTATTTCATAGCCTACTTTTGAAAGCACACTTCTTTCTTGGCATCATTTATATGTGGAGTGTAATCTTAGAGGCACTGAAAGGTAAAATGACATCACTAGAGTATGGCAATATGCTTATGATGTCATAAAATGTATTGTCCTTTGAATAGTGACAGAATTACGTCAAAGAGTGCTACCCTACTTTGAGCCTCATTTGAGGTCAAACAAAGTTCACGCTACCCGTGTTTACCCATCACATGCAGCTTATTGTTGAGACAGACCTCTCCTAGGAGTATAAATTATTTGTCTTATAGCAACTTAGCTTATGACTATAAGTAAAACTTAATTTTTTTATAAATAAGCTTTCAATACACCAAATTATAGAATTGATGCTTAATACCTTTAAATGGCCCTTAGCAGACCCTTATCATGATTTGTGTCGGGAGGGATGAGAATGACCAAATGGAATCCTCCATTGACCTTTATTGACCTCATTAGGTCATGCTGATTGGTTCTTACTGATGAGTCGAGGTGCTTTCATTAGTCATTAGTGGTTTAACGCTTGTGAATTAGTATCTGAATCAAGAAACATGTTTCGTTTCGCATATTTCAACATTATCTATCTTTCATCATGTCACATTTCGTTCTCCTTGTCAGCATCTGAAATATAATTCTAATAGTTCGTTGAATCTCAATTATATACAAACAGCACAAAAATATCATTTATATTTCAATAAAAAGAGAAAATAGAACAATGATGGCATACCTGGTTGATTTGCATACGTGATTATACTGTGATTCTGTGGTCTAATTGTGTAAAGATCTTTGCACATTCCTGAAAGTGAACAGATATGCTCCTAGTTTTCAAATGTGCATACAATACACCACGTTTCAGCTTACCGGTGTATACACCACATTGCTTCATCTTTTATCTTTGTACACTGGGGATTATTTAATGTGCATACAGAAACCTTTATGAATCTGGGTGATGTTTTTGCAGGTTGTAAACACATTGTTATCCACACGAGGAAACAGCAAGTTAGTAAATCATGATGAAATGTGCCTTAAAGGTCATCATATTATAATATCACTTGATTATTGCTTAAGTTTAATGCGTTATTTATGGTAAAGATTAAGAATTATTTAAAATCTTCTGCTTTGATAGCATCGTCAACACTACATAGAAATATGAATTATTCTTTATATCTGAGAGGTTTTCATCTCTTTTAAGAAAATTGAGAAATTTATCAGCCAGATATGAGCATGGAATTACACAGAATGTGAGGCCAAATGTTTGAATTAAAATTTGTGAAAATGATCAGATGTATTTGACTCAATGAAATTTTATCTCATCATTTACCTAAACCTATCTCCTCATGAACATTGTGATCTGGTTTTCTAGCGTTAGAAGTTAATAAAAGTCAAAATTGTCCCTGTTACTCCTCAAGTTGTTTTTAATTTGTACTGCTCTTGTTTGGAACATATCTGAGTTTTCATAATTTTTTTTTGTGTTTTGGAGGAGTGTTGTACCCTGGTGGTAATATTATTATACCAGGGGGCAGCACTCTTAAGGCTGTGCAAAAGAGATGTTTTTTTTACATTGCCTAATATAAATCATTTGTCATTTTCTCATAAATAAAATCAAAAAAAAAATATTATAATTTTATAACACAAATAGGATTGAATGAATTCATGCAGGGTCATTGTGTGACAATATTTTCCCACATATGGTATACATGATTACGGGCTAGGACCACTATTACAATGCCCCATTGAAAACCATTGCAAATGCCTCACCTTCAAAAATAAAAAAATATGTGTATCGATCTAGAATATTTTGAACAATATTTATAAAATAGCAAAGATATTCATCTTTCCAAAAACAGAGTATAAAGTGAGGTTGACCGTTGAAATTTTTCGTCAGGAGTTGTTAAAGTGCCACCTATTTTGAAAACAAAAGGTAGAACATGGAAACATAGGAATGAACCCCTCACAGCAAAAACCAAAATATAGTCCATTCAATAAGTCTCATTTTTTTTTCATAACATAGACAAAACAAGCCATTATTGTACTATTAAATAGTGCAATTTAAGTGGAGCCTTCTCTTATCTTCATCTCATTATTATCATGCAAAGTAAGGGGGAGTAGGATATTATCAAGCACTACTTTCATATGCCCCGGTCCCATATATCAAATAATAGACTCAGGTCTACATCCCGGTCCCATCAAAGAGTAGACTCAGATCTACATCACTAGCCAACCAAGCACCCCCAGAGGAAGACAAGAGGCCCAGCATGACCTCTTTAAGTCTAATATATTTAACCAAATTGCTACCTGTGTGTGTAAAAGTATAAGTGAAATGATGACAATGTGAAGAAAAAAAATAGTAAATTGTTCAAAATTCATGAATCTATGGGAGTTTTTTTCAGTTTGTAAATGAGTTTAGATTGTGGTCATGCTGTCCAAACTTTGTTATGCTATGAAATATTAATATCTTAATCTGGTTAGTTATGTGAGTGTTCATTGGTTGATTGGATACATGTTAATGTTAATCTGCATAACTGGTGATGCATATGATATTAAACCAATGAAACATGCCCTGTAAAATGGTGATATTCAAAGTACTGATACTCATAAAATATGCAGTGAGAGGAGGCATGCCAGGTGAAGATAAATGTACTTACTGTGAAAATCACATTGTGATTCTTAATTGACTGGAACCATCACATCATGCTGCTTGATTGATTGGTACCATCACATCATGCTACTTGATTGACTGGTACCATCACATCATGCTACTTGATTGACTGGTACCATCACATCATGCTACTTGATTGACTGGTACCATCACATCATGCTACTTGATTGATTGGTACCATCACATCATGCTACTTGATTGATTGGTACCATTTTATTATGCAACATGATTGACTGGTACCATCTCATTGTGCAACTTGATTGACTGGTGCAATCTTATTGTACAACATGATTGAATGGTACAATGTTATCATGCAACATGATTGCCTGGCACCATCTGATTGTGTTACTTGATTGACTGGTACTACTTGATAAACTGGTACCATCTCATTGTTTTACTTGATTGACTGGTAAAATGTATTGTATTATTTGATTGACTGGTACCATCTATTTTATTATTTGATTGATTGGTACCCACTTACATGTTCCTCCAGGCAGGACCAAAAGTTTCTCAACTTCCATAGACAGTTGTGAAACCATAGAACCGTGATGAGCTTGGAGAACCATAGTGGATGTTTAAAAGACAAAAAAATACACTCTCATTTGTGTGAGGCTCGTTATCATATGCGACAGAATGGGTGAAGGGAAGCATTACTGGATAATACAAGAGACAGTACCATATGCATGACAAACGCTCAGCACAAAACACTCAGTGTGAGACTGGTGGTCATGTATACCGGAAATTTGCATAATATGTAACCATGGTGATGTAAAAAGTGATAGTATATCATGAAATGTGATGATAAGCTTGTTCCAGTTGAATATAAGTATAGTGCACATATTTAGTAGATTTGAATATTTTGTTTTGTTATGCTATGAAAATTTCATGAAATTAAAAGTGACCCATACTTTAAAGGATATGATCCAGTATTTAGAACTTGATTCCCATATTGATTAAAATCTAAAAATAAAAATCAGCTAGCAATTTCAGTAGTAGAATGATTAAGGTGTACGCTGTTCAAAAGAAATTATTGATGTAGTTGGATTCTATCGTTAGGGGGCAGCACTTTATCTGTTTGCCTAATTATTCCTTCAGGTGGCAGCACTGTGATTAGAAGTGTGGTAGTGTCACTGAAAAGGTGCTGAGGGTCAGAAGAATGTTTCTGCATTTAAAGGGTGATATTTAAAGAAGCAAGAGACACTTTTTGTCCCGGTGAGTGGAGAACTCTTGATGTAACTCACCATAATTTGCCAAACAATTCTTGTCCTATAGATGGAGAGGTTAACAATATAGAAAGCTATGGCAACAGTATTACATTACGTCACCTGATGCTTGAAGGTTAATCCTGTATTTGTCATGACAGATCCTTTGTCTCTGCCCGGCCTATGGAGTGGTCAGGGGTGTTGCAGTGACCTTGAAGAGGGGTTGCATGTCCTCTTAAACAGGATGAGGCACATCAAGTAGTGCTCCTGATAGCATCTTTTTGATAGATGTGATCTATTTTCTCCACATTTTTAGAAGATTGTATGTTATAGATAAGGGTTGCATTGTTCAAATGGCAGGTCATTTGTCAATGAAATAATTATTTGATATAATCAAAATAAAATGTTCACCAGAATTGAATGGGAGAAATGTTCACATTTTATCTTCATGTGAGAGAAAAATAAATGGATGATAGTGTGTTAAATTTTATAGTTGTTAAAAAGAAACAAGAAAGAATGGTATAAATTCCTGTGTTTGTAAACATTTGTCAATAAGCAGTAGTTTTTGTTGTTTGTAGAAATTGCATCTCTCTTTCTTGTTAGTATTATGATCTATTTGGTTCATTTCAATAAGCTCTTGTGTTTTTCGTATAATCAAGGAAAGAGGTTGACAATGGTGCAAAACACACCATTTATAAGAAAGTGAAGATTTTGCTTTTTTATGCTGGCACCTGATTGGGCTGATTTATAAAGTTCTGGTTACTTCAACATTTCATCTGCGTCAGCTTTCTGAAAAATGAATGAGGATTTGTTAAATGTCCACTTATTTACATTTATGGAATTCTGTGTACAATGATTTTGTAATAAATGCAATCATATTTCCTTGTGTTGAAATGTGAGAAAAATAATTATGGTGGTTTATGTTTCATCAGCCCGTATATATGTATCAACTATCCGTGTTCATGTTGTAATCAACCCTGAATGTCACCTTCAAGTGCTGGCCTCTTGACAGAGTCTGTATGGAAATCTAAAATGCAAAATTTATTGCAAATTATCTGAGAAAATTGTGACATGCTGACTATTCATGATAACAGAGTTTATTGATGACAAATTGTCATAAAGCTTCACAGTCAGTTGACTTATTGTCCCTTATGAACCTTTTCTATACTGTGAGGGTCCTTCTTTGAGGGAGCGGGCTGAAGCACAGTCAATGCAGTCATAAGTTGTAGCTTTGGATAATATATGCAGATACCAGTTGATATGCTCCAGTAGAAAATAGAAATGGAGTGCTCTGATGCTATTGCTACATGTATGGTCAGTCCCTCAATCAATTATTTTCAACTTTGTTTTGATAAACTAAAAAACTATGCAAATTAGCTTGTTTATAAGACTGAGACTGATTGTTGTTATATTGTGAAGGTCACCAGGACATCAAGGACAAATGTTTGTCTTTAATGTCTATCTGACAGGTAGTTCAGAGATAGTCATCTTTTCTCATGAATTTTGTCAAGATAACATCTATAAAAGATGAAATTCAATGTTTAAGGTATAATTGGAGTGGTTGGCTAGTTAGACTGTCAATTTTATTTGATTTATGTGAGATAGAAATATCAGAGATATGATACTCATGTATGCAATTTTCTGATATTCCTTTAATTATGTCCTGTGTTTTCACTTAAACATGATTATTAACTTTTTTTTTTAGATTTCTAATATTTAAAGACATTTAAAATTCAAAATTATTATTAAACCATGCATTCACCTGTCAAGTGATATATTTTCTATAGAAATTGTTATGTAATACAATTTGCATTGAACACATTCTCCAGCAAAGAGTCCAGTTGTGTGGTATTTGATAACTTTGTCAAGGATTTGTCAAGGATAGTGTGCTGTGTGGAGCTTTATATTCCAAACAAAGGAAACTAACATTGTAATGTGTGGCCAGCAAACTTAATAAAGAATTCATTTTAAAAAACTGACAGATTTGTCAGTGGAACAAGAATGCCCACCACATATCATACATCTATCTGAAACAGGAAGGACATATCTTTTGTATCTTGTATTTAGAGAGTGTCAAACTTTGTCCAGAAGGGGATCAGCGTGTGTACTCAGATCTCAAAATTGTGTACACTGTGGCCAGGTATATGCTCTGACAAATATTTGATATTTCTGGTGGCATATGCCGGGTGCTGGGCCGTAGAATCAACAGACTTTTTCCCTCCAAATAGGGGGCCTCGACATATGCTGAACACAGTAATCTTTGTGCCATGTGGGGTGCGCTATGCTGGTATATTTCCAGGTGATGTATTAGCTTCGGTCCGGCCTATATTTTGCTTTCAGACACAATGTAAACTATAATAACATACTAAAATTAGGATGTGCATTTTGACTTTTGAGAAATAAATATGAAGTTAGATGTGGGTTAAATGAGGGGTCATATTTGGGTTAAAAATGAGGGGTCATATTTGGGGTAAATGAGGGGGTCATATTTGGGTTAAATGAGGGGGAGATTATCAGTGGTGACAGGATTCTGGGGTAGAGAGGAGATTCTCATCATCATGCATGCAGGGAAGATAGAAAAATATGAAAACATATCCTGATTAGACTAGTGGTGGTATATATGATATCTACCGGTACTTGCACCTAGCCTCTATTCTATGAATGGTCAGCAAAGTAATCACATGATACATTTACATATTGGGACCCAAAATGTGACCCCCCCCCCCCCAAAAAAAAAAGAATTAAATAAATAGTAATAATTTTAATAATAATATTAATAATGATAATTATCAATATTAATAATTATAATTATCAATAGTATAAATAGGAATAATAAAGTCATTAATTGACTCCTAGACTCCTACACAACATCAGCTGCACCAATCAGCTAGACCTTTGGAAAGGAAAAAGTGAAATATTAAGAATGTTGGAAAGGACATAGCATGCATTACTTTTATCATTATTCAACATTGGCAAACACTAATATTTTAAGCAGAAAACAGGGAGAAGTTTAACAAACGTGATAGCAGTATTCCATGTATGGTCAACTCATTAACATGACTTATGGAACCTTATTTCCCTACATGACATCAGTGTGACATCACTCTCCTGTAGGATGTCATAGAGGAGAGTGACGTAACTATGATGCTTTTAATAACACACCTTACCCTATATTTAGTGTGTACATATTACAATTTCCACATATTATCTATTAACAATTATTTGAACATTTTTGCAGGATGAAATCATGGCCTAACAGAAAATATTGATTTGCTTATTTTGTTCTCATAGTCAAGATGGTTCTGGTGCAAGTTTAATCACCCATCAGATTAGGTGGACTATGCATTCAGAGTGACTTTTTTCTGAAGTTGTAAAGTGATGATGTGCCCAAGATTATCATATTCAAAGGTGGAACTGTGACAAAATCCAAAGTGTATATAGAAGGGCCACTCTTCTTGCTGTAAACGATGATTGCAATATTCATATTTGTATGTGTGGGATGCAAGTCTTAATGCTTTTATGTACCTAAGAATAAACATATATGATAGTAATAACACTTGAAGAGTCCTACACCTTATTGCCTTAATATTATTGTTCCATGTCCATTGTCCACTGATATAAATTTATGTAATTAGGCCGATTGCCGATTTCCATGTTGTTTTTATTTCCCCATTGAAAAGTACACACCGGAACTGTACAACTTTACCGGAACCAGAACTGTACAACTCCACTATATTTAATCATTGGTCGGAGAGATTGGCAGGGGGCCTATCGCATATTGTGTATCATATATTCTATATGGATATAGCCATACATGTGTGTGTGTGTGTGTGTGTGTGTGTAGAGAGAGAATTGTGCCATTGCCTCTTGCCTATTATATCTGTATAGCATTTGAGGCAGTGTGTCATTATGTGTTTGCCCTGCTCTGGCCTGCCCCCTGGAGGCATGGTTACTACCTCAGCACCCTCCTCTCTTATGCCACATTATACCAGTGCCACAGCTTCATGTGCTGCCACAGAGTCATTGACCTATGTAAAAGCCAAACCACCCAATATTTCAAAAGCCCTGAGGGACAGAGCATTTTCTTGGGTATTTTCTTTCAGTTTCAGCTCCAATTAGATGAGGGGTCTCGATATTTTTCCAGAAACGGCTGCAAATAACATCTGCCACGCGCTGTGCTTTCGCCGGGCAGGTATCCCAGGCTTCTTGAGGGCTCACCCCATCAAAGATTTGTTGCCAGACGCCCCGATGAGGGTGAATATAGTCAAATTGAAGGGGTACATTTCAGCCTCGGGGTGGAGCTTTTGACGGGCCCTAATTGCAGGACATTTCTCCAGTCATCTCATTGTAATTAGCTGCTAATGTTCTTACTGCGTCCCTCCCCCCTGTGTACATCTCAACCTTAAGAGCCTTTAATATATGTAAATTATCGTCTTAAAATCTCTATTTGCATTTTAATCGTATAATTTCCATATTTGGTTTGGTTTGAGATGAGGGTGCTGAGGTCAAATAGTGTAGCTTGCACATCAAACTATGCACTTCTCTTTGAAGCATCTGAGAGGGTTTTTCATGTCAGTTGCTCAGTTCAAGCCAGGCTTTATCTCAGACACCATCTTAACTTCTCTCTTTATATTTGGCAGCACTTACAGCCAATATTTCTCTTTCAAGCGTGCAAGGTGAGAGGAGATGTGCGTGAGAGCTTACCGAGATAACATCTTTGTTTGTAGTGCCCTGCTCACCCTGAAAAAAAAATAGTGCTCTCTGCTGTCCGCTGCCTTTCTGAAGTCTATAAACAGACCTATTTTCTTCATATCAACCACATCAAAAATGATGATATCCTCATAAAGACATGTGATAGAGTGGACACCTAGGTTCCCTGGCAGGTGGCAGCAGGGGCCCCCATATCACCTTAATTGTGTCGGTGTAATAATCTCAACTTGAAAGATGCTGTGTAATTCCTCACCTGCCGGACTTGGATGTGGCGATGGAAGCGATAAACTTAACTTTGTAGTTAATTTTGTGGTCGCTCAATCAATTAATCTTCAGTAACCTTTTATTTGATTACTGTCTGTTGAGGTGATTCCTATCTGTCTGAAATCACAACTTTTGTGATAATTTAATTATTAGTTTAATTTATATTCAATTTAGCATCAATTTCACCATATTAGATATTTAATTTACAAGTTGTATATCCATCTAGTTCCACATGCTTCAACTTAAACAGACATATTAAAATACTTACTGTAATCTACATGTATCTTATTTTCATTGCAATCTATCAATGGATAGTGAGATATTTCAGGTGTGATGTAGACATGTTTATGGTGTCTACATATTTTTTTTCTGTTTTAATTTGAATCTTTGAACTGCTATAGAGATATTTCAGGTATGATGTACAGGTAGATAGATGTGTGGTCTGACCACCTGCCAGGGGCGTGAATCTTTGAGCTCACACCGATCCTATAGTATTAAGAGGGGATTTCAATGTGCCCGTTTCATGTCAGCTTTCATGGGAAGATCTATGATAGAAGGTAATAGCCCACCACACACCTGCATGCTACAGACATTAACAGGGTATTGTAATCTACAATGAAGATAGATTTCACCTTCTATGTTTCTGTGAGTGGGTAATGTTCACACATAATTTGCAGAGAATACTTCCATGACACCTTGTATGAAGTTCACAATTGCCGCCACACCATAAACCACACCACATGCATGGTCTCTCCTGAAAGGTCACTTCTCCTTTTTGAATATATTTTCCAAATAACAAGGAGGTCACTATGTTCATTTTCTTCAGCTTTTTTGTTGTCACCTCTTGCACACCTTGTTTCGCCCTTACGTGAATAACGGGTTGCTTATTCATGGAAAATGTACAATAAAGGTCTTACACGCAGATTACTATGTAGACAAAGTGGATGCGTGATTTATGCCCCAGACACACTGCTGTTGCCGATACAAGCAGGTAAATTAGAAGTTTGTGTAAGTTGAACATAACTCAGTCTCAACCTCCAATGTTCATGATCTCACCAATAAGATGGTCACCTGAATGAATCATTACAGATCTCAACAAAAAATCAGCGAACTTTTTTTCAAGTGATAATTTCTGGCGTTGACACATATCATCTGCATAACTGCGTGACCTTTTCACAAGCTGCTGTTGTAACCTCCCTGTGTTACTCAGAGTTACTGCATCACTGAAAACAAGAACTTTGTGAAGTAACTTACCACAGGTGAACAAAGCAGGACACAAGGTGGGATGCCTGTCAGACCACTGACCTTGTACCATGTCCTGTCTCCGTATCTGAAAGCTTCAGCTTCTAAGTTTTTATTGTACATGTATTTCAGAATTCTTTTTTCATGAATCATTAATTAGACTGAGATATCTCTCAAACAATGGATTGTGTTTACTCTTGTAATTAAAATATATATATATATATATATCTGGAAAAGCTAAATTCTGAAATTTCAAAGCTTTGTAATATTTATTTTACATTTCAATTTATAATGAAAAGATTACCTTAGTTTTTCTTGGATGGAAGAGAATAACCTGTTTGGTTAACATATAAACATGCTACTACTCATGGTGGGTGAAGTCTCAGGCCTAAGTATTTAAATATGGATGTCATTTAAATCTATGGGATGAATAGTTTGAAATAGGTGACAATGGTATGAGTGCTTAAGATTTGTTCAATGTGTGATTTAACTATTTGGCCAGTGGCACTTTTCTGTCAGCTATGGCACTAAATATGAAACACTTGCAATTCTCTCAAGAATAAAAGAAAGCTTGCTGTGCATGATAATCATATGTACAATATCCTACATTCCTCAACACAAAATTAGGCCTCCTCTCCTTTCTTGGGAGACTGGAAAACATGAAAAGTGGATCGTTTTGATTGGTCATGGACTGGGGATGCCAATATGATTATGGCCAATTTCTCCTGGCCACAGTATGTAGCCGATTGTAGGCATTTGTTTGTGGATGTTAGGGACAATATAGGCCTATCTGTCCATGCGTGTGTTTCCCTCAAGCCCTTCGATGCAGTTCCCTGTATATTCTTCCCAGCAAGCAGAGCGCACACCAATGGTTGAGCTTCAAAGCATTTGCTGCGGAATGAATGTGAGATGGATTACAAAAGCACCATGGGAGGTTTTTGCAGGAGTGGTCACCCAGGTGGGGGGTCAAAATAACCACAATATACCAAAAATCAGCACTTACAAGACACTTCTGATGTTGCCATGGTACCCGTCTGACCTTCACTCTCGTCCAATAGAAATCCTTGACAAATACCTTTAGCAGAATGTAACCTCTTAACCTCAGCTGTCAAAAAGTCATGGCAAAGAAGAGGAAGATTCATCTAATTAATGATTCAAAGACCAAAGAAATCATATTAAAGTCTGTAAAAGGTGCTCAGGTATTCTTCTTGTGAAATAAATGTTGAACACTTCATTGCAAAATCATTGGACATGTCAATCTTGAAGTCAGCAGTGCACTCAATGTGTCATTCATTACAAATTTCTTCTTTTTCTAATCTCCATCTTGTGAGTTCCAACAAAATGTGGTCATCCAAGTGAATTAGAGTCCTAATTGTTTGCCATTCTGCTGACCCGGATGATTAAAAAAAATGGTTGTTTTTTGTCTTCATTGAAGACAAGAATAAATTGCCTAAATATGTTATACTCTTTTCGACTAGCTTTATCTGAAAAATCTAAGTAAATAAAGTAAAGTGAAAAAGAAATTAAATAAAACACACTTGAAATCTAATTTGAATCTCACTGCCAAAACTATGTGTAAAAAACTCATTTGTTTGAAATTAAATAGATTGAAATACTTTCTTGAGAAGAATAGATTAATTTTTGGGGACTGCATCAAAGAGATTTAAGGACATAGCAATCAAACAAAATTCGTTCTTATTCTGATAAGCATCTGCTTTGAGGTGAGACCAAAATAACTTTGAGATGATAGATTTAAGGTAAAAAGTGAGATACATATCAAATAAAGCTAAGAGACGATAAAGGAGGATGACGTCGTCGGAAGATGCACTCCAAACAAACAGGGACTTGACCCGAGTGTCATTACCACCGGGACATCAACATCGGGAGAAATATCAATCATTGCCCCAGTGTGCAAAAACAAATTCAAATTTCAATTTCAAAGAAAGTGAATGATAAATTTGCATTTTGTAGGTTGGGTATGCACTTTGAAGTGGGTGTATAGTGGTCAATGCACTTGTTTGCCTCTAGTGCTTATTGTGTCCGAGATAGCCATGAAAAATGAGAACCGGTTTCAATATGTTAAAATTCTGATAAAAGTGTAGATTGTTTTTTTGTTGTTTTTTTTCAATTTAACCTGATTTAAAATCACACCAGATAACATAGAAATGGTATTTGTTATTGATATTCACCTTCCTATCTTTAAATTCATTTGCACCATGCAAAGCCAAATAAAAAGTCTATAATCATAAGTAAATAAACAAATATGGTAAGATGTACACAAACACAATATATGCAATTCAATATTTTATTTTTGTGACCATTTTGATTTTTTTACATAATGCTATATACATATATTACACATGTATACTTATATGTCTGTATTTGGCAAGATTATTTATATACAGTTTTCTTTCAAGTAAGAAGCAGAGTTATAGATCGCTTTAAGTAGCCATTTAGCACGGCGAGAATGACACTCGCATCAAAATGAGATGCCACAGTTCATTCAAATTTCGTAGATTTTATGTGAAAATACCATGATGGTGCAATTTTAACATCGACCTCTGACCATTCACTTTTTCATGTGAGAATTTTGAGTGAAATTTCCTTCTTGATGCATCAATTACATGAACCGTGACTGGATGGAAATGATTGATTTATGGAAGGTAAGGCCTTTCATTGTGTTTCTAAAGTTTGGTCAGGAGTTCTGAAATATTAATGCAATGAGTATTGATGGAGCTGCATCATGTTGACAGTCAAATCCCGGACTTCATATGTGCACGTATATAAGGGACCATTAAAGGTCATACAGCAACTGAAGGTGACCATATCTAGCTGTACATGACCAAAGACAGTCAGGTCATAAAGTATGACTCAATAGAGTCATGTAACTAGACGTGAATGACATCATCTGATCATGAATATTTGTGAACCAACACAGGTTCAGGCTGGACTGTGCAGCCATGTCATACCTCTATTTGTACGAGGGTAGTTCGCATGATTCATGCAATCTTCAAACACAAATGATATGGATTTAACTTTGGTCAATTTGAAACAATACCATGTTTTGTTTGAGCATGCTTTATGAAACTTTCATTTTCTGTATTAATTATTTTTTCACTCAAATCAAGCAGCTGTATTCTAATGTAATTCTCACATGTTTAAGTCAATGTTATGTTCACCACAAATATAAAACAGTATCATTCATCACATATTGGCACCGATTGAATATCAGAATTATCATTTTTAATAATATCAGTATCAAATGCATCTAACTTTGATTGGTTTGGCACTGTTCATTTTTCACCAGAATTCCCGTAATTAGACTTTATATAGTGATCTAAAATATTAGATTTTTTTTTACAAAATATATTTTGACAAGGCAAAAGCTTTTGACAAAGTTTACCTGATCAATATTAGGTCCGAAGGCTAACATTACTCTGTATTCAAGTAATATTGCATTTTGAGTTGGCAGTGGAACAATTACATAAAAACAAAAACTTTTGCACAAGCCCTTGTAGAAAATATATAAATCTACTATTCATGATACATTGTTTGCACATTTTGATTCATGTCTTGACGCTTTTTGAACACACATGCGGATATCTTGTTTTTTGTTTAAAGGTCTTGTCCCACTTACATCGTCTGAACACTTCATGCAGTTTAACTCAATCTGAGAGTTGTAATTGAATATGTGACCTATGTTGCCTCATACCCTTGACACACAGGACACCTGTGGTACAAATACACTCACAAAAAAGTAAAATAACTAAAAACTTCTATTTCATGAAATTAAATTAGCCGGCATGATTGATGGTTATGTTAAATAGTAAACTACTGTTCCGTTTTGTATTGCGCCACTGTTTTCAAGCATTCCCTGCTTGATATACCACATCCCAACTATGTGATAGTCTGGGGCATCCACAGTCTCTCCTCCTAAGACATACAGTCCTGTGGTCAGGTACGGGTGGGGGAGACTTGTCAAACTGATTCTAATGTAGCAAGTTGGCACTTTTTTTTTACATCTTTTGAATGCCTTTAGGATTTGTACTAAAAATCCTCGATTTTCTCAATGATCTAGCTTTAAAATATTGGCCTTGCCCCCAAAGAAATTTCAAAATATGATTGTCTTATTTTCTTACCTTTAAAATTATAACTGGAATTACACATTAATTGTCCCATTTTAAAATTCTCTGGCTTTTACATGACCAAATAAGGTTGTCATTAAATTATCACATATTTTTTTCATTATGACATTTTGTCCTATTTACATATATTACAAATTTCTATGCACAATATGAGAGAAACGAATACAGGTTGCCTGTATGTTTCGCTGCAATAAATAATATCATTAACATTGTCATTTTAATCATTGAGAGTTTGGCTACACCACCACTGAGTTATATGTTGGGTTGTTTCCTCCATCTATCGTCACATCCTTGGTATCAAGAATATAACTTCCTGATGTGGAACTTCCATTGTCCCCATAAATATCATTGGTATTGTCCCAGTGACCATTGTCTGGCAGTATTTGCTGCCGGGTGCCATAGCAACCATCAGTCTTTGCCTGGTATCCAGGTATTTTGCTGTTGCTGTGACTACTGTGATGACTTAGATCTTGATTTTGGGGATATTGTTTCTGGTTCCTGTGGATACTAACATGGTCGCCATAGTACCCTTTTTCTAGTCTTTGATGTGAAGGTCCCTGTGACCTTGGTGCCAGGTTGCTATGGCTACCATACACTTTATCAGCACCATTTGCTCCTTTAGACACATTACTATTGGTCCGTTTTGTGTTTTTCTTAGTCCGTGGATCAACCATGGGAGGGTTACCATGGTAACCCTGGTTTTGTGATGTACCAGGTTGGACACTCTGGTAATTGTTTCCAAGGTTACCCAGATGTCTCTGGTTGCCAATGCTTTGACCTTTTCTCTTAGGAGATTTACTTTGGTCATTTACCGAAACTTGCGGTGGTAACTTCCTGATGTTCCCTGTAGCTACATTATATGCACCTGAAAATAAAAAACAAAATATTCTTAAAACAATGAAATTTATCTATAGCTTTATCAATGAATATGTTAAATGTAGCAATCTTACGATAAACAAGTTCAGGAGGTTTTCATTGTCCTGTTGAGTATTAAAGGTAAATACAATCTGATTCTTGATATATGACAAATCATTCTGTTAGCTATTACATCCTGTTAGCTGTTACATCCTGTTAGCCATTACATCCTGTTAGCCATTACATCCTGTTAGCTATTACATCCTGTTAGCTATTACATCCTGTTAGCTATTACATCCTGTTAGCTGTTACATCCTGTTAGCTGTTACATCCTGTTAGCCATTACATCCTGTTAGCCATTACATCCTGTTAGCTATTACATCCTGTTAGCTATTACATCCTGTTAGCCATTACATTCTGTTAGCCATTACATTCTGTGAGCTATTAGAGTTGCACTCACCAGACAGGGACATATTCATGGAGTTCTCTCCCTCCTCGCTGGGTCCTCTTCCGGAGTCGGTGTTTGAGACTTCTCCGGAGCTGGAGCTGGCAGCATCTCCTTCTCCCCGGACCACTGGAATGCCTCCATACCACTGTTGCTGCTGAGCCTGCAACCACAGAAAAAAAGCTTAATATATAAATAACTGAATTTCTTTTTAAACATTTTTTCTTCAAACATAAATATTTGTCGTTCCATATGTAAACATACACAGAGTAAAATAAGCTGGAAAGGGTTAAAAGTGGAACAGCTCTAATGATATTTATGTCATACTTGGAGACAATTTATTGTTTTCCAATCAGGAAATGTGCAATCCGTGAGGTGAATGTATAAATACAGGATCTATGGGCATTGAGTAACATTGTGTTTGTTATCAAAGGAGAACATGGCGTGTACATTAAGGCCATTCTCCCAGCATTAAGGCCATTCATCCCGGTATTGATCATACTTCATCATCATTAATGATTCTCACTCTAATCATCCATCATAAAAACGTATCTACTACTACAGATGAACTCAACATTTTCTTTCTCACAAGCTTTACTACTGATAAAATTTTCACAATTATTTGTCAACAATTGCAACAGACATTGTTTCAGGTTTCAAACCTGGTTAAATTTTCACTCGGAAGCCACATATGGTTGATTCATAAATTCAAATGACTTACAAAATGGTTTTCTTTTTGTTTGCTTAAGAAATGCATCCTAACCCCATGTTCAAAATATGAGGCTCAAAATGTGTGATACATGGAGAGCCTTAGCCAGGATGCACTTATGGTGATATACAGTAAGACAAAGAGAGAGTGAGAAACTGCTTCCTGAGAACCAATTAGCGCCATTAATGTCAACTTCTCACATATAATAGATAACACACTTGAGAACACATCAATCAAACATTTCTTCATCAGGAAATATCTTACAGTGCAATGAGGGAAAGTGTAATATAAACAAATAAATGCATTTAAACATAAAGATCTGTGTCTGATATTCATGGTACTTGGTGGTAACTTACAATGCAGATAAAATACAGCTCTTGATGTGAGATATTGTGGAAGTAGTATTTGTTGACTCTGTTCATAGTGAATCATATAGAATAACACCACCAGGATTTTGGATAGTATTATTATTATTTTGGTTTGCATTGTAAATATCTTGTCGCAGTAAGTTCAGATCCTCATATTACAATCTCATCTGGTGTATAAACACACAGGGTATTTACAGTTTATGGCCCCTCTTCAGACTGTCATCATCTCATCCTTGTACAATTACAGGCTAAAAGTGTCCCACAAATCTACTGCCTCAGATTTCACACAATGCCTCTATACGCTACTTTGTAGACTTCTACAAAGCATTTGATATTTGCATAGTAACTTTAAATGGAATGGATACCATTTTAAAGGAACGTTTAAATATATAGACATGAATGTTTACACCCAAAATAATTCCAAGTAATCGCAAGGAGATCGGAGTCACAGAGGGTCACATGTGTATTGTGACGGGGACCATTCTCGGTAGGTTTGAATATTTCTGCGTTGTATCGATCTGAAATGTCAGCTGCTGTTCAGCGTGACACACATATGAAGGCCATATCCCTACATATTGCAATATGTGCTATCAAAACATAACAAAATACAATTTATTTACTCCCTAAGCAACATAATATAATCAATATATTTAAGCTTGATAAGCCAAATCATGTTCAATATTGCAACTGAAATGTTTGGGTTTTTTTTTTTTTGATAAAACAGGAATTTCTGTCACTTTTTCTTCCAATTTAGCATTAAACATTGTGATATGAACAAAAACTGTTTATTATTTTCTTAAATGAAAATGGAGCAACCTTTCTTTTTAATTGGGGTATTATTTGATTATCAACACAAGAGAAAATGACCTTCCCTTTTATAGCACTAAAACTAAGCTATAACTAAAACCGATCGGCCATTGCTCCACTAATTCCTAAATGACAAGGAAAACTGGCAGCAAACTTGATTCTTTCTTTAGAATATAAAGAGGAATGGTTGAGTGGGGAAGGAGAGCTGTATATGTAATGGGATGTGATACAAGGCATTACACAAACTCTATCCCACATCAAGGCCTCGGCCTCCGCGCCCGACGTTGGCTACAATAACACTGGCCGGCCGCACCAAGCACTGTGCAAAGAGACGTACAAGATGCGGGCTTTCTCTGCTGTCATCCCACTAGGCTTAGGGAACACATAAAAGGGTCAACTCCCAAGTCAATTTGTAGTTTTTCTGGTTGAGATGAGCTTCAAAGGTGGTGCGATATACATTAGGGGGTTTTAATGGGAGTTTCTCCACGTAGAGGTGTCTGGGACGGGGAGAGGGGACCATTGTTACGGGGAGTGGGTGATGCAGTCCTCTTAATGAGATGTTCTACATTTCATTATGAGGCATCTTATATATAGATACAAGGCCCATTACATACAATACACGTTTACCTTATTCCCTAAGCTACCACTATGACAAAGCAAAGTACCCAGTCCACTGTCGCTTCTAACAGAAGTGTATGACAGAGAATGGGGAAACTTCGTCTCGGGACAAACAAACACTTGTATGTATCCATTCCAATCTTTCATAGAATTACTGCCGCCGACCAGATGAAACAAGATCTATTCTCAAATGTGAAAATGAACTCTAAAATATCTGTTAATTCCACACATTTCTCCCAAATGGTGAAACACCTGTCAGTCTAAGCCAATTTTCAAATAAAAGGTGAATAGTATCTGGCATTGAAAAAAACAATTCCCTCCAAGGAGTGAACAGGAATAATTACAGATTCCATTTTCATCACTGATGACCTCTATGGCTGTAAGTAATTGTAGAAATAATTTCTTTGCTTATAGGTTACCTAGGTTATTTACCCAGGTCAAAGGTCGCCATAGTGCTACTTCAAAGAACATAAATTTGACAGTGTATACTACTGTAGCAAATAGAGAACACAATACACAATAAATGCTATAGTTTGTGCAAGTCCATCTTCAATGGCAAGAAAAAACACTTCTCTTAACAAGCAGAACTAACAAAAGAGACCCTAGTTTTGCTAATGCTATAATTTTTTCCGATCACTACTCCCTATAATGCTTTTCCTGTGTGGTTTCGCATTGTCCATCTGTCTCAAAAAGAGTGAAAAGGTCACAGATTTTTTGACACGTCCTTGAATAAACATTAAAATTTGGATATTATGAATCTCCCCAGGTGTGAGATGAGCAAATGTAGGATAAATAAAAGCAATTAATGGAGACATCCAGCGGGGATAAAAGTGGTCCTTGCCCGGGAATGGAGTAAATGGGGGCGCCTTTGTATGCCCGCCCCAAAGTAAATACATGCCTTTGCTAAAACCTCTGGTGCCATTTTGCTACAAAATTCCACCATTTTTTTAAAAGTAACGTCACTTTGAAATACATAATGAAAACTATTGCTGCAGACAGGTAAATCACAACTTGTGAAATGAACTGCATACAAAACTTTGTTCAAATTATAGGCATTTGTCAATAATTGATTGATGACAGGAAGATATATATATATTCAAAATATATTTGAATAAAACATACCGGCAGTTGTTTGGCAGAAAGTTCCCAATATTTCTGAGATTTGGGGTCCACCTTGGCGGGGGATGATGTCAAATTTATGTCTCCATGGAAATTTGTTTGTCTCCCTCCTTGTCGGCCATTTTGACCCTTGGTATCTGGGCCGTCACCATGCATATGTATCATCTGATGATTCTGAAATGACAGAGAGAAATCAATTAATAATCATGAATATGAACTTTGTATAATTTATGGTCGGGTTCCATTGACTACAGAGGATGTGAAACTCAATGGATTGATGTCCGACACGATGTCAATCTGTAATTTCCTTTCGTTAATAGCCTATTTGTTCTCAAGGTCACTCAGATATGACATTCTATAGAATTTTAGAGAAATGTTTGGAACTAAATATGAATTTTATAGCCTCGGTTTCTCACAATAAACAATTTTAAGTTCTGAACTTTGAATGTATTCTAGTGTGACCACTCTTTGATATGAGAGATATTCTCATCAGAAGACAACCTTGAATGCTTAAATATATCATGTACATTCACATGCTTACATGTAATTTCTTTATTACTCTGTAGATGGAATGAACAACAAAGTGCACAAAATATCTCTAAAATCTTGAACCGTGATAAAAAATATCAAAGCAAAAAAATCTCATCATCTGGGATATTTTTTCTTTTTCATGATTCACACATAGTTGTTGAACTTCCCATAATATAATAATTGCCAAAATTATGGAAAGCCGAGTCGCCTCATATAATTCACCTGTGCCTAGCAGTCTCCGCCACCTGTCAATGTTTGCTTCAACAGAGTGATTTGTGAATGAGGCTCCGGTAAGAATACTAAAGTGTCATGTCCATGTCAGCATTAACTGCATGTTTTGGCAATTTAAAATTCAAATTTAGCATGTTTGTGCAATTTGGAACTAATTTGCTTGAAAAAGCATTATAAATCTTTATGCCTGATTGCAGCGGCAGATAGAGAGTTATCTCCACTGGGACAGAATGGAAAGATGCTTGTCTCAATAGCCAATAAAAGCCCTCCACACATTGTCTGTCATTGCGTCCATCACAAATCTGACATTTTAAAATATAATTACAAAACAATCGTTTCAACAGTGACTTTTTTCAACAGATTATATCAATGTTTACACATATGACAAACTCTCTTCATATTTTATTCAAGATTTACAACGATTTCAAAGTTATTAATAAAAATGTTCGACCATGGCAGAAAAGTACGAAAGTGTGATGAGACATTGCAATATTGGCTTGGCCAGTTTCACTTATCAATGGCAGGTATGGTGGAATTCTCTCCTCCACATGCAACGCCTATTATGTGGTGCACTGAAGAAGAATGGAGGAATTATTCTCCCTATTCTGCACTAGGCCTGGTCCAGGGGGGGGATGTATAATAACCCTGGCACGCCATACTTTAATAACAAATATGACAGCGTTTGGGGCAGAGAAGTATCATTTACCTTTAAAAAAACTTTGTGTCATCTGAATCAGGGAGGGGAAGGTGATTGGCAAGGAATTCCAAGAGAGCAAACGAATGGGACAGCAAAACACAGACAGGAAAGACACAGCTTAAGTGCTCCACTCTCGAGTGAACAAAGTAATTGAAGAGAATAACTCGAGTTGCCTGGGCAACCCATTGCATGTTGACCGAGGCGGCTGTCCAATTTAGCATGTGTCACAAGAAAATTTAGGTCGAAATTGAGCCCCTGTTTTGCACAAATCGTTGAGCTTGCTGACGATAGCCGAAGCGAAGTCAACATTGTGCTTGGGAAATCAGAGAGAAAAATGCCGGATTTAAATTCTTTTTTTCTGCTGTCATGATGATAACGCTGATAAACCACATGGATCTCTTCAGCAAATTATGAGGAATATAATTGATATATCGACATAAGGGTGATAAACGCTCAAGCAGAAATCATGACTTGATGATCAGTTGCAAGTTTTCCCTCAGGGCATATTCTGGGGTGGAAAATCGGAAACGTTTTTCTAAATTCATATGGCCCTATGATAGCAATCATGCAGTGGTAACACATAACAGAGCATTTTAAGAAAAAAAATCAGATTGGTAAACTATGGGTCGCCTTGGGCTTTTTTTGTGGCAAAACGTACAATTTTCGAACAAATTACAGATAGAGTTGAGAGTTTGTAACAGTAGGTGAAATCTTGACACAAATATGATGTATTCCTCTCAAAGGTGTGCCGATTTAAACACCTGTTATAGCGCCGGGAGGAACACTGCTGCGATTGTTGGCAATCTCTCTTATTATGAACCTCTTCTAACTTCACCTTTACTTATGTACAAAAAGAGCAGGTCCCATAACGTTAATGACTGTAGATGCATGATAAAATAATTGCCTCTAAAAACTCCCCCTTCCCGAAAAAAAGAAAGAAAATGAATATTATAAATTTAAAGTATTTAAATTGCTGTTTGCCTGCCACATGTGACGGGTTTGGTATATCATTTAGGATGTTATAATTTTTTTTACAGTCGTTCCACTTCAAGACTAGTTATATTCATCTGTCAATATAAAAAAAAACCTGGCCAGCGTTACACTTGATAAACATTCTACAGAGAACATTATCACACATTATTAGTATGCTCATCATATACACACACAACCAAATCAATATCACAGCTGATATCAGTTAGAACATGTCGAAAGATGCAACAAAATGGCTATTTGCCTCATTGAGAATTTTCAAATGTCTGAGGTACTCCTTAGAGGGTGTTCGTTCCTGTATTTAACCATACTACTTGGCATGTTTTGAAGTTTGGAAATATCATAAAAATTCGGAAGGACCCCTGGGATTGTGTTTCAGTGTTTGACCATAAGGCATGATGGAGTTATGTACCACAGCCCAGAGAATCTTTATCCATCTCTTTATGAACAGCCTTGAAAAGAGCAACAAAACAGCATTTCCACCTTATAAAATATGGGATTTCCACTCCCCATGCCCTCCGGTTAGGATTTACAAACTTTTCAATTTGGAGTGTATGTGCGGAGCAGGTCCTTTCAGCAGGGAATGGGGTCTGACCCTGGAACGCGTCTCCATTTTCAACACCTATGGTTTTATCCACAGAGCTCAAGAGCTAATTTTGCTTGGAGCCATGGAGGTTTTTCAAAAAAGTCAGCCCATACGTTGTATGTATTGTTATCCAGTGTGGCCAATTTGATCATGTGGAGAAATCTGATATGGCTATGTCAGGGGCACCGGGCCGTGCATTATAATTTAGAAGCAGTGTAGCCATTCAGATGGTAGACTACAGAGAACTTGAGGTGTCGGGAGGATGGGACGAGTCACACAGCGCTGTATGGGAGGCTGGTGAGAGCGAGGACCTCAGAGGAGCCAACACGGGTCCGTGCTGAGCGTCACCACCCTTGCCGTGATCTGTTTCACACATCTAGCTTCGTTAATCAAAGATCAAAGTGACACCTGACAAATTCAGCAGAGCTTTTGTCTAAGCACCATACCTAGTATTACTACTAAGCTACCCTGAGCTTGTCCAGGTATACTGACAATCGTTCCCTCCCCCCATGCCTCAACCCACACATGAAAACCATGATTTCAAAATCTGATAAAAGACTCTATAGAGAGAATATTTGAATAGAGGTAAAGCCCTGTATGGCGGTATGCGATGAGGTTACGCAGAGAAGACAAAGGTAGAGGGCCGGAGTCGTATTAATGTACTGAGCATGTAGCAGGAGACATGGGTGGCGGGTTATAGCGCAGAGCTACGCTGAGGCTGCCATGCTGTCAACTCCCTCCACCCTCTCTGAGCTCTACATGGACAGGAAGCTACAGACCATAAACAGTATGAACTAAACAAGGTGCAGAATATTAAATAACAGCCACTGCTGTCTGTATAATATATACAACATACTAAAAAAACTCAATATTGGTCATTTTATACAATCATATCCAGGATTAATATATTAGCATATCTCTGTTCACAACCCTGGTGAGTTCATTATATTGACACAAGCTTAATGTTTGAAATATGCTTTTGATGGCAGCTGACCCCATCAGCAGAATTTGCCATTTATTTAAGTATCATCATATGTTTGGGGAAGAAGTCAATTATGCTAATTCCGACAGCCACATATACCATAATGAAGATTGCAATTTGCTTTCAAAAAGAACACAAATATGTGGGGTAGTGATGTAAACTTTCTTTCACAATTCTCCAAACATAAATACCAGGTCATTCTGGATGCTGTAAAAGCCATTAAAGCCATCCTTTTGCCTTGCCCCAGCAATCTGCCCTCTATAGAAAAAGCCATTGAAGATTGAGGCAAAACAGTGGCCTCTATCCACGTTATGCAAGAGGCGGTTTGGCAGGACTCTACTAAACAGTGGTCAGGTTTGTGTTAGAAGCTTAATGATGATTCCCTCAATGGCAAGGGTTTGCTTTTAGCTTCTGTCTAGTCACATTAGTGTTGAGAAATTGTATGCTTTGTCCCAGTCCCCCGGGGATAAGTATTTTGCCGCAATTATGCTTTGCTTTCGATGACGTAACCCACTTGCTGAATGGTGAAAGCCTTTTTCCTCTTGGCTGTTTGAATTTCAGATTGTCTTTGCCCAACCTACTCTACAGGTGGCTAACTTTTGATCATATTGTTGGTGTGCAACTTACTTGAAATCATCACATGTTGTAAAGGTTTGTCCTCAACAATGTTCTCCTCTAAGATGTCAAAACAGATTTCACTTACAAGCATAACACTCTTTAATTTGTTGTAAACTATTCATGTAATACTCCAGGGATTTGTCTGATTCATGAATATGAATACACACAGCTTGTATTCTTTGGAGGTTGTATCAAGTTCTATAAGAGTCTGAGGCCACCTTACAAGAACATCTTTTTTTCGCCAAACTTGAGCCATATACATTTTTTTCTTCAAATCCCTTCACAGTGTGAAAACATCAAAGCCCATATCACGTTTTCCGGACAGGTATGAATTTACGCAGACCACCTGTGACTTGAGCAAGCTCTTGTTGTATCTTATAAGCCCAGTATGGATGATAGGTTAATTATCGGCCTTGACAGCTGACCATCACCAAACCAGATACCTCTCTCCTCAACAAGACTTCCCTCTCAACCTGCTTCAGGTAATTAGCAGTTTGGGTAAGAGAGTGCCTTTATTTCTTAAGGCTAAGCCTCAGATGACACTTGTGTGTGGAGAATGGCTGCGATAATTAGTCTTAATCTTTTAAGTGTCAGTCTGGCACCCTACCTTTAAATGAGTGATCAGCTTATGACAACCTTCAACCAATTATGCTTTCTCATAACCACCATTTTTCTTGAACTCACTTTCTTATCACAAACTATCAACTTGTACCAATTTTAAAACTGAAGGATGTGGTTGCAATTTACTCAATGTGAATTTGTGAGTAGTTTTGTATGCCATCTATACATATATATCATTGAAAATATGAGTTTTGCCCCTTAACATCCAAATACCAGCGAATGTTTGAGGATATGTTTTGGTCATGTTGTGTTTGACCACTTTGCTGCATGGCAGCATTCGGCTAGGGTTGTACAGTTGTATCAGGTGTTTATTGGGTAATTTCAGATCAATCATGAAGACCAATGTCTGATCCAAGTGACCAGTGTCCAAGCTTGAGCCTATTTTCTGCCCCAGTGCCACTAATTACTGCTGCATTTGGTCTTTTGTGATTCACCATGCCGGACATGAAAGTGCCAGTTCAGAAGTTACAAGACCATTATCTGATCCACAGTTCTACATTATATAGGAAGTTGTCACAAAATTGTTTCCTATCCTGAATGTACCAGATAAAGAAATCAACACTCACTATTCATTTTAGGTGTATCATATATATTTCTGAAAATGCCAGTTATACTATAAATAATTAGGTAAAGTTTTATAAATATTTCCGAGTGACCATCTTGGGTGGCACATGACCAACAAAGCTCAGTTATTTGACTGGTACCATCCGTCAGAGTTCAAACAAAGCAGACACTATAGTGAAGCTTGTCTGCACGTGATTGTCAGTGTGTCCGGAAATATGATGTATCGATCACTCCAGTTGATGTCAATGATTCCAATCCACATGACAAAATGTGGCCGGGTCATATCAATATCTAATGAAATGGACTCCATATGGATCATTGCACCGTTTGAAAGTTACTCTCTTTCATGTTGAAATGTATCCCCGGAACTCTCTCACAGTGAAAAATATCTCACAAACTCTCTAACAATGCAGGTTCTGAAATCTCTTATATTGAAATGTATTTCTGGAAATCTCTCATCAAAATGATTGTCCTTAACTCAAATTGAATCAAAAGGTATCCCTGTGCTATTCATGTGTGAACCCTGAACAGATACCAGACAAATACATAAATATGTTGCAGAATGCCATAAATATGGAACTAGACCTCATCAGATAAACTAACATATATTGATATAAATATTTTATTCGGTTATATTTTTTAGCTTTCTTATTTAAAAAAAACTTTTGACTAAACAATTCATAATAAAAGCAATTCACATGTTCATGAATATTGATTTGTAGACAATTTAAATCTACTTTATCTGGGAGTCAATAAGCTTAAAATCGCCAAGAATAACATATGTGGCATATGCATTCTCAATTAAAAAATAATCCATCCATTGCTTGAATCAATGACCCACGGTAAGGGCCATATTGATGTTTTAACCTATTTGAAGATCCTGACTGCCAAATGGAACTTCAAGAGCTAGCCAAGATTTCATCACCATATAATTCAATCAATGCACGGGCAATTGATGCAAATTAATCAAGTGAAGTGTTTAATCCTTAATAAATGATAGCCCGTATCAAACATTCATATCCTAATGAAATAACGTTTTATAATTTTACTGCAACAAACTATCAGGTCAATCAACCCTGAAATTGCCATGGAGAGGTTGCCATGGTAACAGTTCAGAAATTAATAGAATTATCAGCCATGAGACATGAAAAAGAATAATATTTTTAATGTCAATGTGGTGCATGTGCAGTAAGAATTAGATCATAAATCCATAAACTGTTAATAATTCAAATTTCTATTGGCGATTTCGGGAACGTGTAGGCCCTCTAGTATAACACTCATATTTTTGTTCAGAAATGTTGCAAATTCTATGGATACCTGGAAACACCTGCATCCGATAGTCATAACAAGTAGCATAGTTCACCTGTAGAGGTGGGCCAGCTGACATAACAGGCCCACCATACAACAATGCTGACATTAACATAGGCAATTATCTGGGCCACAGCAATTAATGCACACCATCACTGCCACACTACAACCATCTTCACTCAATTAGGTCATCATCTTGAGATCACCACGCATTAAACAATACAACTGAGAGTGTATCTAATTATAACAATTATTATATATATATATATATATATATATATATATATATATATATATATATATATATATATATATATATATATATATATATATATATATATATATATATATATATATATATATATATATATATATATATATATATATATATATATATATATATACACATATATATACATATATATATATATATATATATATATATATATACACATATATATACATATATATACATATATATATATATATATATATATATATATATATATATATTCATATACACATATATTTTGAGAATATATACTGAATATATATGTGTGTATATGTTTTCTATATTAGTGTTAGGGACTAAACTCAACATGATAACAGAAAGACAATCTTACCTGTTTGTTTTCCTGAACGATGCTGTCATCAGTTTCATCTTGGAGGCTGAAATTGACCTCTTTCTTGGGTGACCTCTTGTCGGCAGATGATGCACTGTTATCGAGGGCCTGGGTGTCGGCCTTGTTCTTCAGACTATTACTCCACACCTTGATGCCCTCAATCCGATACCTGTATTGTGTGCTCTTGTTTTTGCCATCTTGCATCTTGGTCATCACTATAGCAACCACTAGGATCGCTATGACGACCACTGAGGAGACCGCCAAGGCGATGACGATGGTGAGATTAGTCCCACCAATCAGCTTGCCCGCTTTGGAGGCATTTCCAAAAGTCAGGGTAGAATTGACGAAAACATTGAGTACAGAATCTGCAGATCTCTCTGGAAATCCATGATCTGTTACCGTGACAACAAGGCGTAATTCTTCATCCTCATATTCTGCCAAATCTCTGTCTGTTTTAATGACCCCATTAGAAGGATTAATGGCAAATGCATCGTTTTTATTGCCACTACTAATGTCATAGGTAATGAGGCCATTTTCGCCCTCATCAAGGTCATAAGCCAAAATAAAAGCAATCTCGTGTCCTCTTGGAGTCTCAGGTGAGATCTGTAAACTGTGATTAGAAATATTGGGCCACTCAATAATTGGTGTGTTATCATTTTCGTCTTTGACATTCACTATAATAAGTGCTGAACTGCTTAGTTCTGGAGTGACCCCCACATTTTTGGCAATGACTGTAAGTTGATAAGAAGATTTAGTCTCCCTGTCCAGAGAAGCTTTGGTTCGGAGGTGGCCCGAGGTCGTGTCCACTGCAAACATCTGAGAGGCCGTGGTGGGGGCCAACCAAAACTCAAAGTAATTAAAAGGAACGGAGTCCGGATCATTGGCAGATACTCGTCCTATCTCCATGCCAATGGGTTGGTTCTCAAACACATCAAACTCAAAGAAATTTTGTGTAAATATGGGCGGCTCGTCATTCCTGTCAACCACAGTGACAAGCACAGTGGTCGAGGAAGTCTGCTGGCTCTCATAAGGTATGCTATTGTCCCGAGCTATCACTTCAAACATAAAATCCCTCCTCGTCTCAAAATCGAAAATAATCCGAGATTTTATCTTTCCAGATCTTTCATCTATACTGAAAAGATCTGCCTTTTCCCCGCTGATTTCATAAGAAAGTTTACCGTTGAGATCCGAGTCCATGTCAGTTGCATTGACCTGACCGACAAACGACTCCACATCATTGTTTTCAGGGACCTCAAAGGTATACAATTCTTTACTAAAGATGGGCACGTTATCATTCTCATCTGTAATGGTAACAGTAACAGTTTCTGACGTCATTTTGCCGGGTGTTCCATAATCATAGCAAGTGATTGTGAACTGCTTGTCCTGTTCAGCTTCGTGATCAAACTGGGTCGCAGTCACCACTTTATACTGAGTCAGTTTAAGTTTTTCCAATTTAAACAGGTCAGTGTCAATGTTGCATGTAAACTCTCCATTACTGTCCGAGTCAGGGTCGGTCACTGACACATAAGCCACAAAAGTGTTGGGGCCATCAAACTCGGACACTTGGGGTCCTTGGTCTCCATTTAAAGCATTGACGCTAATCTTTGGTGCATTGTCATTGAGATCCTCTACAATCACTCTGACTGCAGCAAACACTGGCTGAGAGTTGGGACCATTGTCTGCAGCACTCACCAGCAACTGGAAACTTGCCTGTTTCTCATAATCCAGGTTTCCTTTCAGGTATATTTCGCCTGTGGTTTGATTGATACCAAACAGAGTGGAGTACTGATCAGCACCAGGCCCGAAGTTGTACACAATCTGGGCATGTATGCCTTCATCAGCATCGTGAGCTTTCACTGTCAGGATTGTGGTGTTTATTGCACTATTCTCTAATACTTTGCCCTCGTATGTTGCATTTTCAAACCTCGGACTGTTGTCATTTCCGTCCTCTACGTTAATTTCCACATCCAGGTAACCAGCGTTCTCAGGTTTTCCCTCCTGATCAAAATCATATGCAACGACCTTGAGGCGATAGAAACTCAGATCCTCTCGATCCAAAGCACCGACCAGAACTAACTGTACGCTCTGAAAGCCGTGAAGGGGCTGGGGCAGTGTGGTGGTTTCCAACTTAAACCTGTCTGTATCAGAAATGAGTTCGTACCTCTGTACATCGTATGTTAAGCTATCCAGGTCTGTGGCCAGAGGCAATGTTCGCTTTGTGATTCCTGGCAGAGACAGTTCCGGGATGTTTAACGTCACTGTGTCTTGTGGAAACTTTGGACTGTTATCGTTTATATCCACAATGTTAATCTCCACATATATAATCTCCAGATAATCTGTTGGTGTGACAGCGATCTCCAATGCTAATGTACACACTGAGGAAGACCGACAGATCGCTTCTCTGTCGATGATGTTAACTGCACTTGTCTTTAACACTCCACTTACATCGTCTATATCAAACAGTGACACAATGTCCTTATTTTCATCATTTTCTACAATCTTATACCGAAACAACTTCACCACTGACGAATTATTATATTTCGTAAGCAGCTGGGATTCACTGGGTACATTCCCAAGAAAGTGATTCTGTAACTCCTCTTGTACATTATATTCTAATAAACCCGAGACAGGTGAGATGACAAGCCAGAGACACACCGAGGCCATGAGGATGTGCCTCGGCAAGGCACACCTACCACACATCTTGCGTGTTGCCATAGTTCCACCGCACCAGATACTAATCCAAATTACACTGACTACAAGACGAGAGGTAGCATTTAGCCAGATGGTGTGCGTTGACAAGGTGAACCTAGATGTGTACACAGGCTCATCTCCTTTGGCGTAGTAGTAGTAGTAGTCACCTTGTCTTTTTTTATTGTGTTTTTTGCTGCTGACAACACTTCTGCTTCCTACGGTCGCCAACTCCTGGGTCGTTTATGTATCTCTGCTGTTTTATTTCATTCCATAAACTCGTCTGTTGTACTATGTGCCGAGTTTTGGCCGAATCTGCAACAATCAAAGCAAGCATATGAGCACACATCGTGATGGCCACATTACTACTGGCGACACTGTAGACACTTCATCCCTCCCTGGCGGCACACACCATGTGACCTGCGAGCCGTCAAGCGAGACACTCATCCCTCCTACCTTGGCCCACAACCTTTGATTGATTTTACCTGCCATTCTCCTAGCAGCGTTCTGATTGGCTCACGGGCTGTGTGGCAGCCTACTTTAAATATCAAGCCCATCGCTCACCATGTGACCCTATGAAAACAAAACAAGGCACACTTTCCTTTTATATGAATTGCATTTTGGTCGACCCCCTATTGACGACTTCCCTGAGTGTCCTTGCAGATGTTTTTACACCAAATATAGACACTGTAGTCCCCCATCTCTCAGGAGACGAGTCTCTCAGGAGACGAGTCTCACAACACTGGATACAAAGTGATACACTTTGCCCTTCTCCCAACCCCGAAAACTTTTTCTCAATATATACCAGGCCCTCTTAAGCATCTTGTAAGATGCGAATCTACCCGACAAAACATTTGTCGTTGACAAGGAGCAGTGGGGAGAGATTATGAGGGTCGGCTGTGTGTTGTTGCTTATTGGTCCTGAAAGTACAAGATCGCCGCCTAGGGGGGAGAATTAATTGTACAGGACCATTCAGTGTTTGCATTATTATTCTACTGACTTGGTCTTTTATGGCAGGAACAAAAGTTTCTTTACTCAGGAGCTGTACCAACTTAATGCAGCGCAGAGTTTGGATAAAGGATGCATTTGCAAGATGACACTGCAGATGCCGTAGTGGAGATAGGATGGATACAAAGTTAGGGCTGCAGTGGAGACCTTGCATAAACAACGCCAGAGGCCAAAGCCCTGCAAACAAAACAGGTTCATCTCACAGTGAAAAAGACATCCACGGTGCATTCTGACCGGCAGAATAACACAGCCAAGATCCTATACAAACCGTGATTAGACAACGAAGTTGACGCAAACAGGAACATAAGTGAAACCTTTAATAGGCTACATGTTGGTTACATTTTATATCCACAGGGTATGTTTGCAGAGAAAACAGGGGAACTAAAGCCGGATCCACCTGCACATCATTGGCGACTTACCCCTGTGTTAAACGCCATCTCACCCTGCCCCGGCTCCTATGAGCATAGGGAGGGAGGCTATTTACTTTGCCTTAACTCTTGCTGAGACTGTGAATACATCTGATCTCAGTTTCAACACTTTCTTCCCATGAAAACTGTCTCCATCACACTACATTAATTAAATCGCAGCTTCTGCTTAGATTTTCATAAATATTTTCCTAACCCATCATAAAGGTCATCAAATTGGGAAAGTTCTAACTTGCTTAACATTCCTTCTCATAAAACTCTTTCATCATTTACATCACCAAGTACAAAATTGTTTTCTACAAGAAATTTCAAAATCTTCGCTAATTCGATGAAGTGTCCAGAAACTTTCCCAAACCTCTTATTTTGTTACTCTTTTCAGGTTGCTGAAACGTGAAACTGTTAACATTTCCAAGCCACTGCTTCTGAATACAACATTAAAATTCTGGTTGAAATGTAACCCTTTCAGTATTACCCCTTTGATGAAATTTACCACCTTTTTAACCATAATATGAGACCTGAAATTTAATGCAACACCTTGGGTGCTATACCTTGTTGTGATCTAAAGTTAAATTACAATTTCTAATAGTAATCATTACCTTTAAATTACAGGTCACAGAGAACAAAGAAACTTTATTGGATTTTTACTAATTTCTTTTAAAATTTCAAGTTCTTCATCGACACAATTGTTAGATCCGGTTCATGGGTGTTATTTCTTGCTGGGAACGTGAATAAAATCCACATTAACTTGTGGCGTTCCTTTCTACCCGTTTCCCTAATGAGCCTAGTTTACATACTTTTTGGCCGAACCTCATTATACCTATGATCACCTGTGTTCGCCTGATAAGAGATAACGACCTTTGTTCAAAGTCAAACGACCTTTTGGGCAAGAACAATGAGGGCAATAATGACCTTCCTTTTCATTGGCTTCCTCTTGTTGTGTTTTGTGACAATAGCGATGATCATAATGGGTAGGAAATCCCACGCTAAGATCTCTAAGCTATTATTTTATGATGATTTTGATGATGTCCATTATTAGGCTTGGGTCCTGAAAATTCCTCCAAATAGTTCCCGTCAAACAATATGAATTATTCAAATGCCATTGGAACATCGTTAACTTTCTCATCATGGGCTATAAAGTAATTTCAAAGATCCTCATTTTGTGTAATAGATAAGGAAAATTATATGTTTTATGACAAACTCATACATATGAATTGTCTTTAAGAGACCTAAAAATAAAGCATCTAATGATAGAAATAGACCCAGAGATGTATAATATACTTTACACAAGTTTGTTATTTTAGGCCCCTATGAATAATGCAAGTGCCAGACTTAAACGATACCGTCATTGTGGTAAAAAAGAAGCTGTCTCCACCTAAAAAGGTCCTGAACTCTTATATCTAACCAACAGGTATACAAACCTAACAAGATTATACAGCGCTATTCTTATCCATACATTATGATTCATAGATCCATGAACTATCCTATTAGATCGAGAGATAGCTCTGGCCCTTCAGATAGGATTCAGCTTGTGTTTTACTGTTTTGAAAGGTCATCTGTCGCGTACCGGAGGTCATCAGGAACAGAAGGCTGACATTACCAAGGTCATTGAGGGCAAGGAGTTAATTTTTACCCGCAGTGGCCTTATCAAGATAAAATTGGGCAGTCTTCCTGGCTGACCATCTGCAGGTAAGGCTTAACAGTTTGCCTGTCCCTACCATAAGATTATACGGGACCGTGAGATGAAATCTAAATTATTAAATTATACCCTAGCAGTATGAGAAAAGTGTTAAATAATTATCTTATCTTGATACCATCTGTGTCTGTGTGATGATGATGACAACAAAACAAATTTATAATACAGATCTGTACAAATAAAACTGCCAAAAAATATGCTTATATTAATTCAATTTTGATGCAATGTTTTCTTTCCTTTTATTTTTGGCCGCTTTTTCTCTTCCTGAGATGTGATAAATGAGAGTTTTACAGCAGATGAGGTGTGACAACCTGATGCATGATTCAAACAGATGGATGTTTGTGGGATGTTCGTGTCGGCTGAGGTGTGAAGAGACGGTCAGGCAAGAAGGGTTAATTACTGATCTTCGTTAGTCCACTTGAACTCTAATTAGTTGTATCTGAGCCACATGGTACAGTAAGGTCAGCCAACTTGACCACATTAAGTCAGTTTGACCTCTCCAGGAATTGACCTCTCGCAGGCAAAATCAATAAGTGTTTCACCTATGTTTTACTTCCAACAAATGATTCCTCTTTTGTTTAGTTTGATTCAGGGAAAATATAAACTCTATAGTCTTAAAATCACTAAAAGAAATTCTGAGTTGATATATATATATTTATCTAATAAAATGGTGCTGAATTTGTTGGCTTGGGAATCATGACGAATTCCTTCAACATAAAAAGTTACCACTTACTGGGTAAGCAGTGGTTCCTCACTTCACAATCACCATATAAATATCAGTGAGTGCTCTCCTGTGCTAGGAGTTACATAATGATGAGCAATGGGTGGACACAGTGACAACCACCACACAGGGGCTAGAGACGGCAGCTTGTACGCCAATTAGCGTAGTGTCACTGCCTCAAGTGCTCTGTAACCCCGATGAGATGACATCATAGCAAGGGGCAGGGGGAGATTCCCCCAGGATGTGCCCTCAGCTCACACCCAGGGGGCGCTCCTTGTATCACTACCTCTCCTTAAAGCTCAAGTAGGCATGTTATCCTTGATACAATGACCTCTCACGCTGACGGTGGTGTGTCACATATAAGGCAATAAAAGCTATCGGCATGCTGGGCGTCATTCCTCAAGTAGGAAACTGATAGCATAAAAATACAACTTGCTCAACACTAAATTGCCTTACTTATTAATACAATTAGAAACATATTTTTGGCCCCCACAGCAATAATGCCACATTGATCAATCACAATGGAGCAGAGACAATGGGCTGCAGGCTGAGGCAGATTGGTTACGATATTCTAAATATATATTATTTTATCTTCCAAACCTTCTTCAAAGCAATTTCAACCAGAATTTCTTCAGTGCCAAGTCACAATTTGATAAATACTTGCATGATGTTCATTCCGAAACTTTCCCGAGCCTCCACCAGAAAAGTCGTACCAAGCACTGGAGTCATGTGACAATGTTGGTTTTTTATGCCATCATGTGGTGCTCTATCTTCCTTCCCATCATGCAGTGTCACTCTCGATATATCGGAATCCGTAAAGCTGCCACCGTGCCTTGTCTCCCCGCCTCACTGGCTGCGGACATACCTATCATTATATTTCCCTTCTTTCTTTCACTGACGGAAATTCTTGAGAGAAACGTGTAATTAGATGCAGTCTGTCTCGCTCCTAATTCTACAAAGAGCGTTCACACAAGACAGCTTGGAAAAGTAGACGAGAAAGACATTCGCTGGGGAAATTACGGCTATTTCCCTGTTGGTCATATCGCCTGATGAGTGGCTACTACCTGTCAAATCTCACATTGTTCTCTAACCCTATGCCCCTGAGAAAACTTATCCCGGCCTCCCAACCCAGTCTTTTGATTCGCTTGGGGGTAAAATTAACTTAATTGATAAAAAAAACAGCGGCATGAAGGATATGTGTCGGACCACTCATTTTCTACACGCACAGTGGTCATATCTGCCGACAAACGCTGCGTTTGACTTTGTGATTGTGACATTCAGATTTATATGTTGGCTTCGTCCCTCATGCCACTATCAACCATCCCGATCTAATAATACTGTGTCCAGATCTGAGACGTCCAAACATTCCGAGCACAAATAATCCACGCTCGGCGACGGAACCACTTGAGACGATCTGTCTCAAAAACCTGGCATAAATACCGACAAACAGTTGAACTGGTTGGTTTAAAAATCTACAGTGTTGAGTCAACAACTTAACTTTGCTACATATATACAAGTATTATAGCGGTGATCTCCAACGGAGAATCTGCAAGTGTCTTCAGCCAATTCTACTCACAACTCTGAACTATCAGCTTTAGAAACCCCCAAAAAACATCTTGGAGCAGAAAATGACATGTAATGCGAGGTCGATACACTTATTCATATCTTATTTGTGTGTCAGGGAGGAATTTGGCAGGGCTGTGTCTAGTCATTACGACCTTTGTTACCATCACACCGTCTCTTGGATCGCGGCACTAAGATGATACAGTGTAGTATACAAAGGTTGGAAGCATAGCGCTGTGAGTTGGCGGCCGAGCCAGACCTACCGCAGACGTTCCCACATAGGTCCCCTTGTAGAGTCAGTAACACATTTACCATCTATTCAACTGTATTCTTTGGTCTGTGAACCACATGCATTTGTCGCATACTGTATGGTCAAATGCCTCCTGTGTTGTATCAAAACTGAAATCTATTTGTTGTCATAAAATGGACACCACCTGTATGTATACTAACATTAATATGAAGGTTAAATGTCATTGGAGATAATATAATGAACGGAACACAAATGTTATGTAAAAATATGTGTTAACCATAACAACAATTGTATTATGTAATGATAATATTAAAAAAATAGAATTATAAAGTTTCAAACTGTTCTAGACTGCTCTATGGGTATAAATATTCTGAAGATGTTAATGCCATTTTCCAAACCATCAATATACTGCCCATATATATGTATATGCCCATCTTGCCACAGGCTTTTTGTATTGATCTTCATTTAAACATTGATGATGGATATAATAGTGTGAAAATTCATTGATCTTACTCATTAAAATCGTCCTTCCGAGGTGATTATAACACTCACTGTCATGTATGTGGACAAATTAAACTAAATTTGATATGAATTTTCAAAGCGATCATCCCAATTAAATGTAAAATGGTGGATTGTGAAATGCAAGATAACTTACTGAATATCAACTGGTCTTGTAATAAAATGTAAGAATTCCAAGAAGTGTAAAAAACAGGCAAACATCTCCCCTATGTTTATAATAGCTTTTGCTATTTTATCCATTGTTGCCATACAGGTTATGCCTCCATTATTGGTAAGTACACAAAGACTTAAAGCAACGAACCAAGCTACTGGGAAGAATCCTGGGTATTTAGCTGTGAATTTGTGTGACGAAAGACTCTCTGGTATCATTGCTACTGAACTCTTGGCTAAAGCCGGTTCTGAATATTTCAAAGACAAGGATAAGTACAGTTCATGTTTGTACTGAAATATGGATCCAGGCAAAACATTGAGTGAGCGATCTTGCTAGGAGTGAAGGTAGATGCATATAATCAGATCTACAATAGATTTATTTCACCTTTAGCAGAGAATGTTAGATGGTGCTGTTATCATCTTTCTATTGGCCTCATTATTAGATCAAATGTCCTATATTGTATGAGTATGGTACATTATCTAACGACGATTACTGGAATTTCCCGTAAATATTGCCTGCATTATGCAAAAAATGACTAGAACAATACGCTGGCATGTTAAAGTGGCAAGGCTCTTAGCATGTCAAGAATTCGAATTACAGCTCCATTTTCTAATGCGTAAATTTTGTTTCTTACATATCCACTTATACACTATTTCTATAAAGAAAAGTAAATTAAATATTTCTGTAAGGTAAATTTTCTACTTTATATACATAAAGGTAGGAGGTATGTGAGGAATGACGACGCATATATAATGTTGTTTTTACTATTTAGTCTGGAGAAGACAGCAACCTCGCATTTGACAATATTGTGATTCCCAAATGCATTTGTTAGAGCACATATTTATCTGAGATCAATTTTGACAGTCGCACTGTATGGCAGGATTAATAATATTTGCAATTCACACACCACCACTGATGTCATTTGCCAATTTTTCTGATTTTTTAAAAACACAAAAAAATACACTCCTCAGTCTGAAATAAATCTTGGTGAATAAAACCTTAACATGCAGAATATTATATTTCTAAAAAAAAGTTGGTGCTCTGATAACAATGGTCACTTTTCTGTTATATCAAAATCAAAATAATGTATGTAACATCGCTCGATAGGGTATGTCCCAGAAAAAATATATTTCTTAGGACAGTGTCTTAAATGCGGAGCACAAATCCAATGTGACTAAATGTTACATAAAGTCCAAATCTCATAGAACAACATTTAAATGTTAGCACAGGTCCCTCAAAGAAGTTTGTACTTGACCAGATTACATTGAATATGGCAGATCTAGCCTGATTAAGCTTGCAATATCAAGTCTGTGGTTATCTAGTGTGGACAAAAATCATTTTGCCGTAACACTTCATAAAAGTGACAGTAGCCTGCGGCACTGTCGAGGCTACAAGATCAACATGTTCTGTAGTGATTTTCACCACGTTACCTAGCCCCCGGCAAGCAAAAAATACATTTTGAAAGCCGTTTAGTCATATCTTGCAAATGTAAGTGGCTTGTTTGGCAGGTTATCGCAACTGTGTATTAAAACTTCATTGCTACCTGTCGCAAAGACCACGAAAATGGGTTTACTACCCCACAATAAAACACAGAAAAGGTTAAAATCATCTGTACATAGCAACTGCAGCTGTCAAAGCATTTAATATAGGTCAAAAGTGAGAAATTATGGGAAGTTCTAAGCAACACAAAGACTGTTATGGGCAAGTCATACAGTTAAAGGTATTCTAACGATGCTTTTCTTTGCCCTCTGGTATGTGGTAAAATCTTACTATTTGATGAGGTCGATACAATTCCCAGTCCATGAGTTAAATCAAGGGTAAATAAAATGCAGGTCAGATCTTTTGACAAACAAAAACTTATATCACAGTCAGATAATTAAAGGTATTTCATATATAGCATAACACAGAAAATCATTAACAATGTGAATTCAAACAATTCCAACATTTCAAAATGATACAAACATATCTAACATTATTTTTTCTTTCCCTGTCTCTCTTCTATTCTAATCAAACATTCACAAAGAGACCTTATGTCTTATTTTTAATTAAGACTGGGCCGAGCAACACCTACGTATGCAGGATGAGCAGCCGTGACTTTTCGCAAACAGAGGCGTAAAATTTGGTTGTGATAATTTTACCCTTGACACCCTGGGTGTGCGGAACACAATACTTAGCACCCTTTAAAGGGGAATTTCAATTAACTGTTATGAATAGGTCAGCACATGTCTGTAGTCATCTTGACCGGCCTGACCGCTGGCTTCAGCAGCTGCCATGAGGCCATTCTGCCAATACTGACCAACTGTTCCCACCCCGACACAATGACCATGCATGCACTTATGTCAATATAACAACCGCAAGAGATAAAAGCAATCGTAGTTTTATATACAATTTGCCAACAACTTCAACGAGTTTGAAACCATGGTCGATAAACGTGTCATGTGACTTTAATGAGGTATATTCCACGGCTTACTTAACAAGTCAGCACGGCGATGATCTATGCCTTAATTATTCATTCTCTTCATAAAGAGCGGTGCTGCCCTCTCTTGGCAGAGCTCGCTGTTCTGGGTGCAAAAAGTCATTTTGTAACAAAGCAAGATGACATGTTTTATTACCTGCATGCTGCCATGGTGGAAAACACTCATTAATTTTGGACAAGTCAGACAGCAAATGCCTTTTTGTCTCACAATAATGGCTGGTTTTGTCTGGCTCCACTGATTTTGACTTTTTGAATTGTGAATGAGTAAATATACTCTGCATGAAGATGAACTTGACAGGCTTAGTTCATTGTTAATGAGTTTGACAACACACTTGAAATTTTTGCATAAATTTGAAATGCCATACGTCAATATTTCAGAAATCATACAGGATAAAAAAAATGCCTTTTTTTGTGAAAAAACTGTGACAGGTAAAGGTAATTTGTGTGAGGAATGAGGCTGTTTTATGAGATAACTTTACCTTGTTTGAAGACAAGGAACTCACCATCTCACTCCCGTACCGAGAGGTCGTGACGAAGGTGAAATCGATTACAATATTTTACACATCATAAATGACACAAGAGTTAAATGTTTCTCTCTTCAAGTGTCACACATATATATAGATATATATAGATATATATATATTCTCTAGCTTCACACAAGCCATGATATACATACGTTATTGTCTTATCCAATTCCGAGATTTATTGACTCCAACTATAAACTTCTCCAAGGATGCTGCATTGCTCGCATTCTTTTTACTGAATATTGTTTTCTGCAGGCTCAATATGCTCATGAAATGTACTTTGTCCACTGTTATCTATATTACTGAGCGTTCTTTAACCTATTTGGTGTTACTTCACTACTCTGCTGCATTAGACTATGGTGTTGCTTCTCCATGTCCTCCATTCAAATATATCTTGGCACTTAACATTAGCACACATAAAGGGGGAAATTTATTTGATAAGAATTCAAAAGTTAATAATTCAGCAGTTAAAGGATATGAGATTTCAAAGATGGGAAAATCTCAATGTTTGACCTCTGACAGCATGAAAAGACATTTGAATAATGCTGTCAAGTTTGACGTCACAAATGATAATTTGTAATTGCAATATCTTGCTGTCATTAATACTGTGTGTTTTATCTATCATTTTTGTTTATTTATAACCCCTATCTGGTTTTTGGGTTGAGATTTGAAGAGATTTGTGTATATTTGATACCCATACAGGGGACAATAGAGGAGGGTATATAACAATGGTTGATTGCGGCGGCCTGACAGAGGGCTTCCTGTCACAATGCAGCTATTGTGTGAACAGAATCGCTGACCAGGGTACGCTAGCAAAACGCCTTATTGTAATGTCGGGTATATGTATATATTTCAACCAGGATACAGAGCATTTCACATTATTCATGATCGGAATAATGATTAAACAAAAACCTAAACCACATCTCCCGCAAATATTGATAATTAAATTTTACGATATTGACAGCTGCTCTTAACCTCAAATGTGGATTTTCCAGCTATTAAAACCATTATATATACTTCTTTAGGGTGTTCCATTTTTGGCAAAAGTTATCAGATCTTATGGGCCATCTGGATTGGGGTTACATATGCCTTAGATATGATGCTGATTTTTTTTGGGCTTGATCGGACCGATTTGAATTTGTCCCGTATGACGTTTTTTGCAAAAATAGGTAAAAATGGCTTTTTTCAGAGTTTTTTCAGGATTATCGTTCCTCAATATTAATTCATTTGCAGATTTTCTGTTATTTATTCCATGAATATCATTTCAATGATAAGTATTGACCAGATGGTAAAACAGGTATCACATTTTATGGTTATATATAGGAAAATTGGGGTTTGATTTGTAAAATATCACTCGCTTAATACAAAGATACATGATACAATATATCATTGTCCAGTATTACAAGCTTTGGTTAATATGAATGGATTCCCAGCTTTTTTTGTTCTTTATATAGTAATATTGATGATAAAGAAGTGGGTATGTGTATTATTATGCAAATTAGAAAAGTACCAAAAGTAGGTCAAAGTTCATATCCTGTTGCTAGCAACACCGGGTCAAACATGGTGGGCAGAAGTGTCATCTGCACATCATACAAGAAAGTAATGTGATCAATTTTTCAACAAGAGGACATTTACAAAAAGGTATTTGTAGTATATTTTTCAGTTATTTTGTGAAATATTTAACAAAAGAAACAGTAATTAGTAGCATAGTGCTTGGATAGTGCTTGGAATTGTGCTGATATGCAATGCACGGTGCATGTGTATAGTGACTATTATGTCATTTATGACCAAACCCATGTATAAACAAGGTAATTATTATATCATTCTTGCACTTGCAGGTGTTTCATAAATTCCAATGATTCAAAATGGAGTAGATGATGTAGTGCATGTGCATAGCCAGAATGATATAAACTTTCAGTGCTTTATATAGAAACTCTAGCTTTGTTGGTGGTGGAGTAGGAACAGTTTAACAATTATGCCTGGGAATAAGAATAGTGGACGTAAAAGGAAAGCAGTGCCTGACGTTGACCTACCAGAAATTAGAGCTCCTACTACACGGTCATCCAAGGAGTCCAAGGTGGTTGATCCTTTGCCTTTACCAGGGCAAACAAGCCAGGGCACAAAACTTACTTATGCACCTTGTGAGCCAAGAAACTGAAGGAAAGAAAAGCACTACAAAAAGTCCCTGTGTCTCCTCCTTGGATTTTAACCATTGGCTCCCCCCTTGATAGTTTCTCAAATAATCACCTTCCACAGAAGCGGCATATCTTGCAGAGATGGAGAGGGCTTCAGATTGTGAATGTGATCAAAGGTTACCACGCCTTTTCCAGAAATCCTGAACAGAAAATTCAAGAAGTTTATCAAGACCAGCTAAACAGTCTGTTTGACATCTCCCTAGGAGATGAAACAGCTATAGAGGAAGCATTGCCGGAAGAGTGTAGTGATAAATGGATGGAGGACTTGATATTTTACAGAGGCCAGAAGCAGCATCCACAGCTCTACACCATGGGTGGTGTAGACCTCAAACTGGCTGCCAGAGAAAAATGTGCTGCATCAAGAAGAGATCAGGAGAAGAAGAGAGAAGTTATTAAATGTTGATCATTTGAGTTCTACATTATTGCTTTCTCTCTTGTAGGTTGTACATCCTCGTCGCCATGGTGCTCCATTTCAGACTGGCTTTAGGATGAGAAGACCAGGTGCTGTAAGTACAATCAGATTCATGCAGCAAGGTCTGTACCTCCTGAAGATTGCCATGCTTCGTGGACGAGCAAGAGACAGATTTCACCTTACTCCGAGGGAAGAGCAGTGTGTCCTAGCTATGGCCGAATATATCTGCCTGTTTTTGTACAGCACTACCTACAGGCTCGTCTGCTCCAAGATTAGACCTAGAGTTGTGGACAAAGCTGAAGAGGTATGAAACAGTACATGGAGCTGGAACAAAACAATGCACACTCACTGTAGCTGCTCTCCAAAGTGTGAAATGCCACCTCTGGTATCTTACACAGGAATGTGTCATTTTCTGCCTCTTTGATGAAGATCTGCCAGAGGTGGAACGGCAACAGGTAGCTGATCAACTGCTATAGAATCCACAGCCTGCCAACTTTCATACAGGAAAGCCATTTTTTCCAATCAAAAATCTGCTGAATGGTGGTAATCTGGCTGACTTTGTTGGACCACGCTCATGGTTGTTGTTTAATCTAACTAGACTAAACAGCCAATGGCTTCAGAGCCCAGTGGCAGACTGGCATCTTGACCAGGATTATGTCATTATGTATGACATGGTCAAGAAGATAGAAGTTGTAAATGATGGAGCAGAGAGGGCCATCAAGGATGTGACAGAATATGCCGATATCACACATGATGGGAATCTGCAGGATGACTACATTGTTATTGCCAACCGTCATGGAGAAATATTCCATAGTCTCAAGCGTGATGCACTGAGGAACAATGAGAATATGAATGATAACCCTGAGAATTCTTGAGAATATGAAGTCAAGAATAATTCTAGTACCATGGAAATAACTTGATGTTAATTACCTTGTGTTATGCATTTAAGAGTCATGTAAAATTTGCTCCAGACTGTGTTTACCAGGTTGTTGTCTCATTTGTTGCATTGACATCATTTGATAATATCATTGATATGTATGATGAATATATGATTAAAGTTGTCTATATTTAGCAAATTCTGCCTCTATCTGTGTTTAAAGTCATTTGTTTTTTACATTATTATTCACTTTCAACCAGAGAATCTAATATATCACTTACAAACGGGTCAACACCTTAAACTGAGTTGATACTTGTAAGTGACATACAACATAATCTACAATTGAGATAATGTTCATGAAGAGAATTGTCAAAAAGTAACGAAAAAGGCCGAAAAATGCAATTTTTGCCTATTTTGCAAAAAACGTCATACGGGACAAATTCAAATCGGTCCGATCAAGCCCAAAAAAAATCAGCATCATATCTAAGGCATATGTAACCCCAATCCAGATGGCCCATAAGATCTGATAACTTTTGCCAAAAATGGAACACCCTATACTTCTTAATGTCATAATCTCTCATAGCGTCAGGTGCACTTGAAATATATCCCATTTGATAAGCATGATGTCATTTCTATATTAAAAAAATCAATTAATTTTTAATTCAGAGATTTTAAAAGAGTGAAGAAAATAAAAACAGAAAATGATTTTAAAAGAGTGAAGAAAATAAAAGTAGAAAATAAAACATAATTGAATATTCCCAATAATGACAAATGTTCTACTTTTACTAAACAATCAGAAAACTCATCTGTAACACTCAGTATTTATTTTATGCCTTTCTTGGTTATCTGATTTCAAATTATTTCAGAAAACGCTGGGAGTCATATATCAAATTCCAGCACACACCTGGAGTGAATTTCATGACAAATTTAATAGGTCGTTTGACAAGTATAGGGTCAAACAATTAAAATGCACACCAACAATTCAACACCTGTTTTCTAATACCGGTAGGTTAAATCTTTTTTTAATGTCAAAGACAAGGCGAAAAGAAAAAAAAATAATAATAAAAATCCATGAGTTGCATGTTATCTTTTGATAAATGGATATTTTTATTTCTCTATTCTGGGAAAGCACATTCAAATGTAATATCTTAAAAAGAATGCATATTTTGCATTCAAAAAAGTTCTTTATGAACTGTAATTAGAAGAGAACATATTTTGTATCCATTTTAGTCTAATTATTTTAGTCCTAATCTCAACAGAAATCTTAACATCTGACATGATGGGAGATTTCCCAAAATGTTCAACAACAAAATATTGGTCAGTGCTTGAATACCATGGTAAATAGAGGGTTAACATAGCTGATATCAATCCTGAATGCATGAAGCAAACTTTTTTCGGTAACTCCTTCTCAAATACTATCATAGAAATCTCTGCCCTATAACTGGCTATGACTTTGGAATTATACGATTGACTATTGTTTGAGGTCAATATCTTTCATAGAGGAGGAAAACTTTGTGTTGCCATAGTGATCACCTCAGAGGCCTGAGAGGTTTTCTGTGTTTTGATGCACAATCTAAGGTTAGTTATTGTTCTTCCAGTAAAGAGAGGTCAGAATTTGCTCAAAATGAAGGTGAAGAGAAAGGACAAAATAATTAAGAGAAATGAGACAGACAATTTGGTCAAATTGGCCAATTTATAACAAATGTAAAACTCTCACTGTGCAATGGTTTATGACCAGTCCAAAGTGCAAATATTTTTAGGTCTGATTTTATTATTTAAACATTTCAACATTGTGAATATAACATTTTTAGCCCATAAATATAATTACAATAGCATATTCAACTAAATATCAACCTTAGAAGTTATGGAAATATTTTCCATTTGAATCAATAGGATAATTAATCTTAATGCAAAAATGTGATTTTATATACTATGTTGAAATGAGACCCCAAATAAAAAGGACCAAAGAACATTTTGTTGAGGTGTAATAGAATAAACCAATATGTGAGTGCAGTCATTAGAATTTTATCAGCGAGCACCCTGTAATTATTGTTGTATAAATTCGTGCAATTAGACAAGACACAAAGAGACTAAAAGACACTAAATCACGTAACCAGCGGGGAGGCCTTCTAGATGGTGGTGTCGAAAAAATATATAGGATTTTCGAGGTTAAGGATAACCCTTAGAGGTGTGTCAAGAACCGCCATCCGTCACCCGAAGATCTCTGGACCTCAAACTACTGGGTTACAGCCTAAGGGTATGGATGTCGCACCTGAGAAATGCAAAGTGCAGCCCCGTAGAGTCTGAGGACGGGGAATCATTCTAAGATCCGAACATTTCTTGCTCAATAAAAAGAAACGACTGTATACGGGTGAGCTGGGCACAGCTGGTGGTGTACGGGAGTAGGGTTTCTTCTTCTCTGCAATGTCACACCTAGTCAAAGAAGGCCGGAATTGTTTGTCACTAGCGGGAGCGACCATATTTCAATTTACCCGATATCGGATGTTTTTTCCTTGGAGTATCGGTGACAGACAAACAAACCGCGGGTCCTATCTATCATCGGCCATAGACAGTGATCCTATACTCTCTTGTAGACAGTTTTACACCTTTAGTCAAGATTTAACACTATTTAGCTCTGATCTCGTTTCAGGTTTCATCTTGGACATTTGGAAATTTGACAATACTTGAGGCTATCACAGACGTGTATGCGAGGCAGGACGATGGATGTCTGAGGTCCGGTATACAATTATTGAACTAAGCCCTGATGTGAACCATAGGAGCCCCACTTAATACTAAGCTAAATAAATTTCAATAAAAACTTACAGTGGATAGGTGGCTGAGAGCGACAGGTAAATCCCGACTGCATACATCCACGCTGTTCTCTCTATATATATTGCAATATGTCGTGTGGGCCACTGTGTGGTGGGCAATCATTCAGCAATAAATATATCAGATGGTCCAATAGCCAGAAACAATACGTGATTCTCTTTCCGGGAGAAACGTGCGTCCCTCACTCGGCAGAAATCGGCTGCATCTTCACACGTTCTCACCTGTCCAGCTGCATTTTTTCAGTGACAGCACGTTCATTTCGTGCGAGCACACTCGGCCAGTGATCCACATGCCTGATGAGGGAATGTATCATTACCTGTGCTCGCAATAAAATATGTCGCCCCCGTCAGGACCTCGCTGTCAACTTATAGGTCATGTGACCAGCTGCCTTGACAACAGATCTTGCAGAGTGGTGACAGGCTGGACAATGTGGCCACTTTATTCCCAGCCATCAACCAAGGTAACAAATGGTGAAATTACTGCACACCTCTTTCCAGAGACTGCCTTGATTAGCTATCCTCCACGACAATCAAATCACCATATCAAATAAACTGCTACAATTTTAGACAGTCTCAACCAAGGACCATCATCTACTTTCTCTGTACCTGAACAACCCTGGATAATTAATGTTTACGAGATCTGTGCCTCAGCAAACACTTTTAAGACACATTACATACATATATCTATAAGCTACGCCACAAATCTTTTGTGTTCTTAGGGATTCACCTAATAAAAAACATAAGCCCATAAAATGTCAGCTGATAAGATCATATACTAAGCGGCAAACTTTGTCAGAGAGCAAAACTCCATTTTTTGTGGCCTGGCATGTACGTGTATCAGTTGACAAAGGGGATATTCCATACCCCATAATTAAAGTGCATGAGCGAGGGCAAACAAAGCAGCAAGACAAATGGAAGGACCTCTCCACCAGAGGGCGTACCTCCATCCAAGCTACTAAACCATGCATGGCTGCTTATATTTTGCAACAATTTCTTTTCTTTTTTTTTTACGAAAGAAAACCTGATAAAAATTTCCAATTAAAATCAATTAATTTGATATTCAATCTTCGCATTTACCCCAATAGCAAGGTTGATGGGGGCAGATGCCCTGTTTATTTAGCCCTTTTGTCCTGAATGCCCTTCTACCCTGAGGGGACCTCCAGGTCGAGGAAAGATAGGGGTAGGGAACTTTTGGTTTATAGAGTTAACAACATTACAACACAGTACATGTACATAATGTCATTGGTGGCAGCAGCCCTGGGCAGGACGCGCACTCTATAGGTATATATAAATATAAACTCTCCCTGAAAACTTGCATATATAGCACGGCATCATGGGATATGTATCCCCAGGCTGAGTCAAACAGGGCCGACCAAAAACCAATGACATAATGGCTATATACACTGCCAGGGTTAGTAATTTAACTAAACTGAGCAACAATGCTTGGTTTTGTAACCTCCATGTAGCGAGACACAAAATTACAAAGCGCACCACATTGGCCCGGCCTCAGAACACTTCTACCACTTGCATTATCGGCCTCATATCTAACACTGCCCTCGGCGATATCTCCGAGCGGAACCGAAAGACAGCAACATTCCGCAACACGACACTGTGAAGTCTGCCGCCATGCAATGCCCCGATTTCACACTCACTCTCCTACTCGTAATTAAAAAAAAAACCTCTCAGTTTCATCTTCTGTCTCTAAAAAAATACCAATTATAGCTCTTTGAAGTAGGCTCAAGAGAACAAGAAAGCATCTCTTGACCTGATATTGTTGGCGTGTTGGTTTCTGGTTCTGATTCCATCTGTTCCCAGGAGGAACGCAGCTTGTTCCCTTACATCGGACATGACACATCTCAAGAGGCACTGAACTCTCACTAAAATATCAATTAGAGTTCTGAAAGGTTTGCAACACTTTCTCTTACCCAACTTTATGTAATGCAAAACATCCCAATCACAACTCGAGATGGCGGAACAAAAACCTAATAAATCTACTACAAGATGGTGGATAAAGAACTGCAAACCGTTCTTCAAGGTTTCACAATACAAATATCTATTAGCCCTCTTTGAAGTTGGCCAAGCAGTGTGAAAAAACATCTCTTCAGTCACAAGTGTCATTCTTGTGAAATGGAAAGTAAAGGTGTTGAGGGGTTTGTACCGGAGTGACAACCTCTTGATGTTATTTAATGAATTCTGACCGCATCTGAGGGACTCCTGGAGCATTGTAGAGGAGGTACATATAGACGGACACCTGGTGACCACAAATCTAAAACAATCATTTGACCAATTCTTCCTAAAAGGATTTTGAAGATATAAAATTATTAGTCTTTTTCATGTTTCTTTGCGTAAGATGTTCTCTGTTTCACTTTTTATTTATTTTTTCCTAATAAAACAGTTTATTTCATGTACTTGTCTTATGCCTTTAATGGTCTTAAACTCATCTCTACCTGCGCATCTATAAGCTATCCATCCCTCCATCCCCAGGCTCCAGTCTCGGATATTTAATGTTCATGTGTACCCATCCCAAGTTCCCATCCTGGATGTTAGATGTTCCCTCTATACCCATCCCAAGTTTCATTCCTGGATATTAGATGTTCTCTCTGTACCCATCCCAAATCCCCACTCTCGATGCTAGATGTTCCCTCTGTACCCATCCCAAGTTCCCATCCTGGATACTAGATGTTCCCCCTGTACCCAGGGGCGTAGCCAGGTACAGCCCCCCCCCCCTCAACATTAAAAAAATTTTTTTTTTACTAGTACTTGCAAGGAGGAAGGGGGCTGAAAATGACTAGGAGGCTGTAGCAGGGGGCTGAACCAGACTTGGTCAAGTAGGAGACAGAAATTACCCCAACATATCCAGATTTCACATTAGTCTGTTCCCTCTGCACACACCTGACCATGGTGAGCAGTCTATATATGTAAAGATGCCTGGCCTCTTAGGGGACAACTCATCCATCACCTGTGGTCAGGAGACAGTCATCTTAATGGAGTCCATCAAAAACAGGTAGCCTTTCCCACACTTTCAACTCAATCTAAACATTCTCTTTCTATTAGCAGAGCAAAGGTTTTTAAAACATAAACATTTCTAAATAAAACAGTTATTAATAAAAAAAAGATTTCTTGTTGCCATTTGCTTGAAGATTACCAAGAAACACATATATCTAGTATAACATAGCAACTAGAACACAGACAAAATTGAGGTTGTGTTTTCATCTGTCTCAGTGCCAATACTGACATTAATCTAAATGCATTACACTATTTTATCGCAACACATACTACATCACAATTGTTTACAATTGTTCTCAGTTGTTTGTGCTACCTATTAATATTGTCATCCCCAGGTCCTATTAAAGAGCAAATATTTGTAAGATTTTATCCTCCTTCCCATCATGCACTGATCAAGCCCCTTGGATTGACGAGTAAGCTAAAAGTCTAAATATATACATTCCGGGAAGTGAATAATCCATTTCATATGTATGTGTGTAACAAGGCACAAAAGGCAATCAATCCAAAGTAACAAAAATAAACCTATTTGGTTGAAAAATTTAAAAAAATTGCTCCACTGTCAAAAGTTTATTATGATATTCTATACATACATAAAAAATAACATTAGTTAATTCTAACTGTTATGTTCAAAATTCTTTTTCCCAAATGTAGTTTTCTTGTCGTACATGTTTCCATGTTAACAATGCAGGTGTAGTTTTATCTGATGAGTAGTTTAATGACATGATCATACTTCTTTAAATGTTTTTGTAAACTAAGCCTTGAACGACTTACCGTTGACGTTTATGTTAATCCAGGTGCAAATATCCAATGTTCCGGATTAATATAAAAAAAGCCGCTGGGAAATCTTCCATTTAGATCCCAAGTGAATAAAGTGTGTTTGTTGTGAAAGCTTCAGTGCACGTTCTGTGACAATATTAATGCTATCATCAGGTTTGTAGCCTTAGGCTACCACCAGGAGGCACTGCATGATGATATGCAAATGAGCTGATCACTCTCCTGCTGTGATTGGCTGATGAGAAAGTTGAGCCTCACTCTGATGGCTGGAGGCAGCAATCACCTCCAATCCCCAGCAGATATTTACACAGGCCACAGGACAAACAGACAGACATCTGCAGGTCATATGATTATCTGCTTTACAGGCAGAACATCAAGGAGGATTAGCACAGCAAATCTGGCAATAATTATTTATCATGCAGTTGTTAAGTGTAGCAGAATTTGAGATGAAACTGCAGAAATATGCATAATAAGATAACCCTAGTTGTTGTGGAAGGATTGTGGTAACATCACTCTACTTCTTATAGACTCATCCATGACCCCAGGCCAAATCTCCTTTGTAGAAATTGTGTGCTTAGCCCAATGTCCATCCCAAGATGTTTGTTATTCCCAAGTAAACTGCAATGCTATTTCAAAGATTAACCTGTAACTGTGTATTTTCCCAATAGATCACAAGACTACGCCAACTAATGCAATAAATACAGTTAACCAGATCTGTATGCCGGCACATATGGAAAATACAACTCTACAGCTCAAATGTACCCCGCCAAAAGAAGAAATGTTGGTAGAGTAATTTGCCGGTTGACATTGGCAGTATCATACCCAGCTAAGTATATGCTCTGATGGTGAAGACGGAAAGATGATCTTCTAAATCACTCCGTACTGTTGCTTGACCATTGAGCGCATTTGACATAACCATAATTATGGCGTCGATTGAGCTCTTTCATGAACACGGAGGGCATAATTTGGCCATTTACTGTGAGATTACATGTCTACCCGTGTAGTTCCAGTTAGGGACGTCGCCCCGTTCAGCCATAACGTAACATACAAATTGGCTGTGGCTTTTCAACAACCTCCACAGCCACCTGTAGACGCTGTCACCATGCAAATTATAACTTTTTCCATTTTTATATTCCGCTCACAATGTTCTGAGTGAGTCAAGTACACGTTTGTATCATTCTGACGACCTTCCTTATTTTGTCCAATTACATCCACAGCCCTTCCACAAAGGAAGGGCAAACCTGGCTTTTTTTCTGTCCCGCATTGAATGATGATTTTCACTGACACTTTGTGTAATGCTATGTATTCAAATTTCAGCTTTTCATAAATGCCTTGCTGTGAGAACATGGGGAGCACAATGTACCTTATCAAGTCATTTAGAGCCGGGGAGACCCCTGTCAGGAAGAATGCTACACCCAGGTCTGTTCTCACCTCCGCCCTGCTGATCCCACAATGCACTGCAAAGCCCCATGCGCCCTCACAACTCTCAACAACATCTCATTAATGTAAAATGTGCAGCTTTTTCTTTGTAAACACTCCAAAAACTTTCTCTTTCAATGGGATGTCCTGATGTTAAAGCAAAGTTTGTCTGATACTAAGATCAAAGAAGGCCCGAGTCACCTCCGATCCATAAGTAAAGGTGTGGAATGAAAAGATCTAAGGGAAATCAAACTTTGTGAAATACTTGAAAACATCCAATTCATAAAGCGTAAAACATCATATATATGATTGGACCTTTATGTTCTTTCAGAAATTTATTGTAAAGCATTTACTTAGGTTGAACCTTGGCAGGTGCCATTTCTCACAAATCATTCACACTCGCTCTTAACACCCCCACTGTCCTGTAAACTCTCATATTGTCCTGTTAACAACCTCACTGTCCTGATTACAATCACATTGTCCTAATAACAACCCCACTGTCCTGTTAACAATCCCACTCTCCTGTTAACAATCCCACTGTCCTGTTAACAACCCCATTGTCCTGTTAACAACCCCACTGTCCTGTTAACAACCCCACTGTCCTCTTAACACTCCTGTTATCACTCTGATTGGATATTTATCAAGTTGTGTCCATACCTGGTTTATAATCATTAGCTTTCTTAAAGATATTCCACTTAATGGGAAAATCATCATCAGTTTGTGTTCTCCTAACATGTCCTTCTAAATTATCATATATACACATTACCGACCTTCTAAATATCTGATTTTGTTGAACAAGATTGTGATAGCAAATGCATATTCATGCCAATGCATATGCACACACAGTCACATATATGTGTGTGTCAAAAAGTCACTCACATGAGATAAAATTCCCTCTGAATATTAAAATTCTTTCGAAATTTGTGTGAAAAATCATTTCAACAATGTTCACAGATCATTATAGTTTATAATGTAAGGAAACATAGACTATTAAAAAGAATTTCATGGTACAGCATTTTTTATAAGGAAATCTGTTTTAGTTTCTGAGTAACTTTTACCTAATGATCAAAGAAATATTAGGAAATCTTACCTTCTTAATTCAAAAGACCTTTGTGGTTACTGTGGCAACACCTGAAATGCACAAATACCAAATAAATATGTTACTCTGGTGGAAACTGGACGGTCTTTGATGGACTATATAATTCCTTGACCACATCTTTACTTTATGATCTTCAAAATGAAAGAGTTCAAATAATTGGCAGCGGTGAAAGGTTATGTTTGATAAACAACTTAATATTGAATAGATTGCCATCTGCTATTATATAAACTCTTTTTACTTGCTTTCTTCATCTCATTTATAATGCTAATTTATTGTTTACAGATGGTTACATCATTTGAGAATATTAATGGAGAGAATCTTGTCTGCAGAACTGACCAGGGGCTCCAGGGTTGACAATGCCATAATTACAGGTCTCTGGTATCAAATGTCTGCTAATAATTCTCAGATTACTTCGCAGACATTTATACACTGATGAATTTGACTTTGATGAAATATCTGGTGAGAAAAGGCCGCCCAAACTTACGTAACAATGCAATAAAAAAATCAAATTGACAAATTAGCTGCATTAGTTATGTTAATTTATGTCTTGAAAAATTTATGGCGATTTACAATACTTGTTATAGACTTTACTAAATGAGAAAACCAACTGTCAGAGAACTATATATGTGTGGCGTAGACAATAGGATGGCATTGCTGATTATATGACCAAAAAGTGCCAGAAAGATTTCCTTTCTAAATACACCTGTCTGGCGAAATCAAAGCCGGCGAAGTCGCTGAGGTGTATGATATGCTGGCGAGCACTGGGGAATCTTAAGATGTTAATAACTTAATAAGATTATCTAATAAACACCTGTCAGCCAGGATAATATGAACAGAAAGGGGAAGGAATCGCTCACCCATGGGAAACGAAACATATGGGTGGCCAACAACTTTAACCCTGTATTATAAGAACTTTCATATTCCAAACTATTTCCTCCCTGAAATATCATGTTATTGATATGATTTTTTTTTCTTGAATTTGGATTATCTGAAATGTTATGATCTTACTTTTTCTATTATCATTTTGTTATGTTAAAAGGTTGGTAAAGTAAATGTTATCATTTAAATTGATAAGGTTATCAGTACGTATCCAAGGTGTTCAAGGAAAGTATTGTTTGCTTGTGTTGAGATATCATCCAACGATCTAAATAATGGCTATTGTGATGTCACCATATATGTTCCATTGTGATGTCACCATTTATAGTGGGTTCAGTATCATTTGGGCAATATGGGATTTTTGCTAGACTGATTTTACAACATTCACATATAAAGGCTTTTTGAAGGCTGAACACTGGTGCTTAGAAAACCTACAGCCACAAATGATAGATTGCGAAGACCTCCCCGACATCGATGACCACCCAGCATCTAAATTTGAAACAAGTCATAGATTTCGTCTTACAATCCCTCCGTTTTTCTTATATGATCTGATAACTGAGTGACGTATCGGTTTGCAAAATAAAAACTTTTGGGATGATATCCATACCACAAACTAGATTTGTGATAACCTTGTGAGGCGATTCGTGCAAAAATAGTCCACTTTTCCTTTGAGCATTGGGTAATTATATACAAGTCATTTCACCCAGGGCGATTTATCAGTTGGGCTGTCAAGAAAATTTCGGAAATGTACATGAAATGTATCGCCATGGAGAAGACCTATTCTCTGCAGTCATATGGCACAAACTCTGATTTCTTGTCCGATTTCAAATGGCACTATCAAACTGATATATGTTTCATTGGCATAGAAATGCTGGTGACAGGGGCAAACCCTCGCAAAAAGCACTCCCCCGAGTGGTCACTCCCCCTCCGCATACAATTACACAGCCTTTTTCTCCATGTACCTCTTCAAATTAATTTAGCCACTCTTGCAGAAAGACAAATTGAAAAGAACTAACCTCAAATTTCCCAAATATACATTTATTTTCTGTGTTTTTATCACTGTTCATCTCATTAAAAATCAAACATAAGTGGCAAGATAGAACGTTTTTAAAGATAAATGTGTCTGATTAGTTAAAGCCCAGACACACTTATACATTTCAAGTCATTAAATTTCAACCTTTAAAAATAAAAATAATATATTGCAAAGAATTATGGACAGGAAAACAGACTTAATATATTCATAATGTAATGTGTCTATTGACCACCTGGCGCACTGCAATCAGTCCTATTAAGGAACTGCTTTGACTACTCTCAAGAGTGCTATGTTCTGACACTTATATTGGGATGCAGAAACTGAAATTAAGTGCGATGATTGGCTTATAATTCTGACACCTGCTATCAATAAATGGCTCATTGTGCCACGCATTGCTAACAATTTTCACAAAACTCAAATTTTTGGTGCCGTGACAACTTTGCAAACTCGTGAGAAGTGCAAAATGCCGACAGAAGACATCAGCAGCATTGCTTTTATGACACTACAAACAGATTGAAACTCTTGAAACGCCTGCACAATGCTATCGGAGGCCTGCCATTGAATCCCCCTCTGCCGGCAGATGCCTAACCCTAATAACCCCTAATATGCGTGTCAAGAAATCCCCAGATAAGTTGCCAAAATTAGAAAATATTTGTATCAATTTAATCATTATTTTGATTCAGGTGTGTCATCCTTTTCATTGGAACTTTGAATTTAAATCAGACAGCATTTTAAATTGGTCTTGGCCATTTGAGAACCTCCAATAGCAGCAACTTACCTGATTGAATTTCTTATCCGGAGTGGAAATGATGGACCTATTGCCTATTTGTTATAGCCCTAATTTACTAGGAAGATGGGTTCCTTTCCCCAGAGAATGTCAAGACAAAATGAAAAGTTCGGGTCAGAATATGTCAGCTGCTGACACATTCCCGTGTGGAATAGAAAAACAAATGGAAGTACAAATGAAAATAAAACTGGACATTCTATTCAATAGTGGTTATTGACATGTCCTGCCAAACTCGTAGAAAAATGATTTATTTAGATGGGTAAACAAACAGGAGGCAAACTACACGTGTCATGCCATAATTAACTAGCAATCCAATCTATCAGGCTCCAGAAATGTTTGTCTTTACTTAATTAGTGCATTTTTCAGAGAGAGACCCCCTATGCTTAGTTGCAGCCCTTCTATTGTCTGGCAATCATTGCCCTGCTGGGAGGTCACAATAGGAAGTGAAACACCCTCTTCTCCCCCAGAGTCTGAAAAACATGTCCACCATTGTTTTCATAATATCTTAACAAACACACAGGTGTCAAGCAGTTGAAACTGGGAAGATTACCCTCAAGTGAGGGTTTAAGAAATTACTTTGGCTACCGTGAACATGGGTCTGCTATTCATGCCATTGTGTTCGGCAGGTGCCCAGGTTTTTTTGTGTTCTTGGTTCAACCGCAGCACTTAATCAAGCGGGCCATAACTCTTGACCACCATCTTACAACTTCCTTTTGTCACTACATTTCTTGGCTAAACCCCTATTTCTTCTTTCAAATAATACCTAAAGACTCATACCTTTGTAAAGTTTGGCATCAGAATGCTTATAACCATTACAGAGTTCTTACAAAACTGTCTGAGAATTGTCACTTTTTGGCAGATTCTCATGTGGCATGACAAGATTAGCTAAGTTGCCTGCCAGAGAAAGTCATAAATTATGAAATGTCACCATAAGTAGTAATTTAGGTAGATGCATATGCAACATTGTATTACTTAAACATAATTGATCTAAATGCGCACGCTGTTGTCAAGTTTGTCCTAATGACTATTATGTATTGTTTTCTTTTATCCTGATTTTTTTTAACGTATGCTGTTGAGTTAAGATACTAAGCATACTGCAGTTATTTGAATTTTTTTTGCTCAATATTCCTTTTGAAAGATGGAGATTTTCAATGAGCGTCAAATAATCACAGAATATGCAAAATTATGAAGTTAAATGTAAATATGCATTATCACACAAACAGATTAATAAGAAAATTTTCAATAATTTAAAAAAATATTCCTTATAGATAGATGCAAATGACTGTAATTATTTTTCACACCATGTTTGCAGGTAACATTTCATCTTATATCTTTTTTTTAATTCTCTGATATGTGGAATTTTTTTTCATTTTTCTAATGATAGACATTAGTGTTTCTGGAGGATTGCTTACCACGAGAGCATCTGCGGAGAGTCACAACTTTGACCTCCTGAGGCAGACACTGTCAGCAGCATCAGTCAATGACATATTTTACCCAATATCCTCACCACTGTTTATTGCATCACACAAGCTTTGTTACTTTGAACTAAAGGAAAACATCAATAACTTTGAATTGTCATTGTTGTGCCAAAGATAGTGAAGAGCATTTGAAAAGTAGAATCCCACTTGCTTATGGAGATTAAGGACTCCCACCAGATGACCTAGATCCTGTAGATAATCTGCACTGACAAATTGTCATTAATCTAGCAATCTTTGTAGTCACTAAAATACATCTAAGTTGCATTTGAAGCTAAATCAGACTGTTTCTAGTAAGTCATTTTTCCATATGCACAAGTAACACTCCTTTGTTTTTCCAGGATCTGGGATACATTTTGAAAAGGACATCTGTGCAAACTACAGCGAATTTACAGCTGTGATGTTTAAAAAATAAATTTTATGATTGTTAGTCAATCATTTTTTTTTTTTAATTATCTTTGTTGCAACAAAAAAAGTGAATTAATTTAAATAAATCTAAAAATTGTCAACATTTTTTTCTGGAAACTTTCAAATATATTGACTTTGAGAGATTGTTTATGTGCTTTGTGTTCCAACCCAAGTGAAAGAAAAAGTCTGAAAAGCCGTTTTTTTTTCGTTGGTCGAAAATCTCTGACAGGAAATGGGCAGACCGGTTGAGGGACTCATGAAAGTTTCTCTGTTTTCTCACTTCATCACCTGCGTAACTTCACCACATGCTCAGAGTCTGACGAATGTCACATAACATAACTAAGGCCAAGTGAAACACAGAAATGTTTCTTGTTCACAATACAACAAACACACAGCAGATAACTGTAAGGACAGATTCTTGGACTCCCTAAAAATATCTATTTTTGAGGAAAGTTTTCTTTCCTGGCACATTCAGAAAGGAAAAAACAATGAAATGATTACTTTGGCATCACTTTTGTTTTAGGCATGCCTGAGCTAGAAGCATGTGTGGTTGGTTTGGCCTGCATGAAGATTGTCACAGACCCGTGTCACATTCCAACATTGTCTGCAAGTACCAGATAATATCTTAATGACCCAAACACATGAAAGTGACATCTTCAAACACAAAAACAGTTTAAGAATGCCCCAAAAAATATGAAGATGTTCAGCTATGAGCTGAAGCCAACATGTAGTAAAATTGTAATTCATCTCTGATAGAGAAAATAACCTCAAGAAGAGATTCACTGAATCATGAGATATATTTAAAGGCAATTTAAAAAAAAATAATTATCAAGTCCTAAATTGATACATAATGAAATGATCTCTCTAGAAAAAATAGCTTTGGCATTTAAGATTTGTTTTGTCTTTAAACCCATTCTATCAAGCTTGCAGAATCTTTTCAATGAAAATGTCATGAATGAAATTTTTGGCAAATAACTGAGCTTATATGAGACCGATGGCAGCATTTCAGCGGAGAATGTGATAATTTTTGCCGGGACCTGAGTTGGTAGGTGAGTGGGCCATCTGTTGTGGTTTGAAAACCTGGTGACAAGATGGTGTAGTTCTCACCTGACACCCTAATCACCTAATCATCTAATCACCTAATCACCTAATCATCTGTCCACCACATCACACACCCAGATATGCTAACAGTTACCAAAGGATTTAGGTTCAAGATCGCACATAGTTCACAAAAAAGTGTTGAAAGACTGCATGATGGTTGCCGCAAACATTTAAACATGATATAAATTACCTCATATATTCAATACCACCTTGATGGTTCCTATCAAATACTTGGAAAGTGAATATAGGTGGAATTCCACATTATATGCTCCATATCAATAACTTTTTCTGTATGTGTTATTTAAATCTATGTCTCTCATGGACTTTTTCCATCCATATAGTTTGCCAAAGACTTTGAATTTTTGTTAAATGTGATTTCACAGAAATTAAGAATTCAATTATTAAGCACGATTATAATTTGCCACATTTGTTGTCATTAATTGGCATCGATAACAACAGGTATACACCAACAAATGTTTTCTAGATCGTTTTGTATGTAGTGAATTGGCAATACAGTGTAACAGTTGTAATGAAGATAACTGTATCAAAATATCTCATGAGTGTAAATGATGCAAAATAATTAACATGGGCATGCTACTGCATGTGACAATCTGTATCTTTCATTTAAAAGTAAATTTTTGCAATAATTTCAATACAATTGAATAGCATTTTTATGCATTTGATACCCTTTTTAATATGTCATTTTCCAAAAGTAATTATAATTAACGTTTTCCAAATGAATTACAACATGTATTACCAGATGTACATAACCAAGATATCTTGGTACATCTGTTATAACATGCTGAGTATTTTACACTCAAGGTTTTCTGTAACTCTTCAATTAAATCCCACTTAAACGCATCCGGTTCAATGTCTTTTATGATGTTTGTTTAAGGATGTTGTAGGTTACAAAATCATCATGTATCATGTAAATTTCAATTTGCATATTGTATTAGGAATGAAATTACAGGGACCATAAATTATCTTTTAGTCCATAGAGATCTATAAACTATTGTCATTGTCAATAGATCTCAAAATTTGGCATCACAGACACAGGAGACTTGAATTCAATATATGTATGCATAGATACAACTGTCCAAACATAACCTTTGTGAATTATGGATGAAAGATAACTGAAATTAATGAGTTATACCAGCGAGAAGTTAAGATCTTATCAAAGTCGCGGCAACAATACGGGGACTATTCTTCGAGTCAGGCCATTGGAGATTTTTTTCATTAAGATAGTTTAGCTCATCCATAAACCACCGAGCCACTCTCATAAACATAACCAAACAATTGAGAATCTCTCAAACATGAAATAATCTGCCTTCATATCAAAGTGCTTTTATGAAACACACTTTGTAACCATAGATCACTCCATAGAAAACCATGGCAAGAAGAAAAGTCCGTGAGCGGCCGATCCAGTGGTGACAAAGCGGTCTCGCCTGGTGGTCTGAGGAGGGGGTGTGACCATCTTATTTATGCTTACGTCTTATTACCAATGCACACCTACGTAGAGTCCCGTCGACACGCTCGCCATAACCTCCTTTGTTCAAACTAAGTGGCCTTTTGTGTGTGTAAATGCATCTTTTCAATTTATGTAGAAAGGGCCAGGAATTTCTGGTGATATTCTTGGAGGAAGAGTGATGTAAAACGTCACCTTGGAGCACCACCGCTGAAGATCTATGCCACTTTTATTCAATTATATAGACTCCTTGTTTGGCTGCTATCTGTCCCAAACATTTCTCATAATGTCAAGGTATTCTCACCAAACTGTGGATTGAATAGTACTGCTGTGTAATCAGAATGCGACATGAATTAATCAAACAAATTTTATTCAATTTACTGAATGCCAAAAACGTTATTTTCACCAGAAGGAAATAAGAACAATAGTTGATTTTTTACTTCAACAAAACCAAAATATTTCCACTCAAAAGATGTACATTGAGAAGAATGGATGTGAATTGTAAGTGAATTTTGAGGATCTCATGTATCAGATTTCACTATTCGACCTCAGTACAAAGTTTAGATGCATAGATTTCAATGATATGGACCAGAACATTGCGAACACTTCACATGAAAAGGATGCTCCCTACAAACACAATGTATAATGGCCCCCGTATGGTTTCCCTGCCCTAACATTCAGACATAATCCATTTTGACACCGCCACCACTTTGCCTTCGGGCGTTTGCAGCTTGGCTATTGCCCAAGGGTAAAAAAGCCAAACAAAAATGAGAGCTAGAACACACTTTAGCTCAAATAGTCTGGCTTGGGAGCCCCAGGGGTTATGCCGTTAAACATTTATACTTTTTTCCATCTTGCTTTTGGCATAGTGGCTCGTAGGAGATGTCAATCTGTCGCATGTGTTACTGTAAAATCTGATATCATCACATGCACTCTAAGAAAAATGCTGAATAAATCAGTTGGATTGTATTATCTCTTCTATCTGATAACAAAAGATTGCATGATAAAAGATGCTTTCCTGCACAACAAAAGAATAAGAAATAACTTGCCCAGAGAAGGACGCTGTTCCAAATCACCAACACAAAGATAGGATAAAGAAGTGAAAGAATATTATAATGAGCAAAACCAGATGCTATCGGATAATTATGATGTATTTCTGATAATAAATATTAACAGTACTTACTCTTATGATACACTGGTCACGCTTCAGTGATTAACTGATTTGGCGTCTTGATAAAAACGAAGCTTGAAAATGTAAAGAAATTCTGATTTTCTGAAGATATTGCTGATATAAAACTTTTAGGAAAAAAACTAAATGGGTTCAAAATATTAATATAATAAATGCAGAGGGAACACCGCCTTTTCTATATACTCAAATATTAAAATATTAATCAGAGGGAACACCACCTCTTTAATATACTCAAAATATTAATATAATAATCGTGGAGGGAACACCACCTTTTCAATACACTCCTGTTTGGCAATGGAGTATGAATGGCCTTGCTACACCTCATAATCACTGAAAGGTCAATCGGCTATGTGTGTCTAACCTCAGCTAAAACCAATCAACACATTATGGGTCTGTCCACAAATGATATCCTAATGCCATCTTTATGACTTTTATTGATGTGTGGCAGCTAATTTGACCACAGACAAATAACTGTTTTCATCCAATAGACAGTCGGGAGACCATTCTCTGTGGACCTGAGATGCCATTTTCTTTTTCTGCAGAACTGCCCTCCCATTTACGGCCAGTCACTATCACATGTCAACTTTGACCTCCATGATGAAAATTGAAATCTTCACAAAACGAACTCATGCCAACTCTGCTTTGTGAAGGAATGATTGATTATTCTCACATTATATCAATATACAATGATACTCGGGTTAAGACCTGAATATTAAACTCCAATTAAGGGTCTTTTCTGAGGACACAAACCTCCAAGGAAATGGCTCGCTTTGATCAAGCAGCAAATAATACTCACGTTTCTCAATTGTCAAATAATTGATGAAAGTTTCAATCAATTTTTAATTTCAAATGAAACATCTCTGAAACTGCTACATAAGTGGCACACACATAAAAATGTCTTGTTATATTTCCTACACAAGACAATCTGGTGGCAAAGATATAAATATGTATGCATAATTTGCCACCAGATGTCACTCATACCCATTTATGCCTCACCTGGAAGTTTTGAAATAGAAATAATAAGTTAATTACAAATTAGATATACTTGAATAGGTCACATTCTCAGTGGAGAAAAAAATTACTTCTACCAAGAAAATTAGTCTTGTTCATTCAATTGGTGTTTAAATCTTATTTACTATACTTTGCCAATTATGATATGAATATTAAATGAGCTATTCTCAATTAGACAAATTGCACAAAAGGTACAAACTGCCTTCAGGAAACTGCAAACAGAATGTCAATGTCCTATTAATATGATGAAGATTTTACACACATCACTAGATTGGAAAGTTTTATGAATAATATAAATTGGAATCTAAAAATTAAGAAAACTCAAGGTTAACCCAGATTAACCATCTCAAAAAGCTAAATAAATAATTTTAAAAGATAAATACATATTTTTTTTAATAAATGATCTCAAGTTCGTACTGTTCCAACAGAAGTATATCAATTGTACTGTAACTGAGGCCCTGACATAGTCTCATATATCAACTTGTGTTCATGTTAATCTATAATTGTAAAATTAATAGTTACAAGAATACAATGATTTTATGCTGAAACAAATGACAAATTTTCCCTCTGCCATTGTTGCCAGGATACAAGGTGACTAGTACAACACTTGGTGCCACCTGGTGTCAATCACCAGATATAACAGCTGGCAACCAAATCGGACCTGGCTCATTTTGAGAAATTGAAGAATCAATGATTTAAAGACATTTTAAGAGAACATAAAAAGTCATGCTCTATTTTGTTCATAAACAGTTGAATCTGACTGATGACTTTGAAATTGTAAGGTCATATTTTAGCAAGTTTGTTGATTTCCATGTTGCATTTAAGGTAATGTCCTGCATTTGGACATAGGGTCCTGGGTCTGTGTTTGCAATACACGTTTCAACCATGTGGCAATGCATCATCATGAGACCTCTACATGATGTATTGTGAAAATTTGATATCATTTATATGTCATAATTGTTTCATGGCACTGTCAGGACACCTGGTGTTGAGCACAAAAAACATCCAGTCCATCAATTTTAGACCTGTGTGTCATTTGCAAGGGAATATTTTTAATGTGCTATCTCAATCTATGAGAAGTTCAGAACATTACATATTGGCATTGGCTGTCTCAAGATTTCTGATAGTCGTATAAACAAATTGGGAAACCTTCAAAATATCTTACATTGTTCAACAAATTAGTTATTGCATATGCATGTATATATACATGCATATATAAACGTACACGCACGAAAAAAATCCTCCATCTGTCAACATTTTAAACAAATTTGAGTGAAATGAAAATGCCATTTTACAGCGTTCACAGCACATTATTGTTTCTTTTGAAAAAACCTTTCACTATATATATCTATTATATATTCCATTTTTTTAATGCAGTTTCCAATATGTTCTGTTGTTAATTGTGTTTTTTTAAGTTCTTATTTCATTACCTGAGAAACAATCTCCACAGTATGCTCCATTCTAAATAACACCACAACGATTGAAAACTTTAATAAATATATAAATATATTAAAAAAAATAACATTGACAAAATATATTTTGTCACCACAGCATATTTATCATGAGTAATTTTATGGGATTCAATCTCATGTAATAAACTAAAGATGATTTCATCTAAAAAAATGCAAGATAATCTTAAAATGTTATAAATAAAAAAACAGATGTATACCTGGATTTATCACCATAGAAGGATGTGCTTCCTGCAATTAAGAAGACTCTGTGAAATGCAGTTAGTGATTACAATCAGCATTAACAATCATTAAGAATCATTAAGAATTTGTGAATGGATGTTTAGATCACTTCAAATATGACAAGTTCTTTCTTCTTTATCTGTTAGTGACAAGTACCTTGTAGATCCAGTACTCAAGTCAATCAAATTTCTTCACAATTCTTTTCACGTACACATCAGAACATGTCGGTTACCGGTATTCTACATCTTTCATTATGGAACTCAAAAATCCATGCATAAAGTTGTGTTTTCAACGAAGATCTGACAGGAAAGAGCAATATTTTCATTTCTCGTCATTATTGGGTGGCAATGTGTCAGAGACTAACCTTTTATGATCCCATCTTTTACATGTTCCTTTCTCATTCATCACCTTGTGAAATATATCCTGTCAGTTTCATGTCACTTTCCATACTTCGCATATTTCAAAGTCATGCAAAGTTTCATGAAATGGATTCCACCAGAGCGTAGTATGCCAATTGCTGTTCTTATTTCATGTAGAGTATATTTGTGAAGATTTGAACATTGTATGCAAAGAGACTTTACTGGGACGGGACTGTTAACTCTGCCCCATGCCTTAGCTTACTGTCTCTCCCTATGAGGGGCAACACAAGTCCCATGTGACATGTAAGATGAACATGTAAAACACTGCCATGATAACATGTGACGTCCCACTCTACACATACATATCACAGATCTGTATTCTCTCAAAATAGTGCATTTCTGATTATCAACACTCATATATCTTTTAAAAGAAACCTGTTGAAGATTTTGCCAGAAATATATATAGCCTTTTGATGAAAAGCTACTTTGTTCCTAACCCTGAGTGTTTAGAAGCAACATATTTTTCAACCACATAAGTTTATTCTAAAAAATAATATGGAAGCGATTTTTGGGAAGAATACAGTAATCCTGAGACTTTGGATGAACAGTTTGCGCCTGTCACTTACTTTGATAAATCACCCACAGGTTCAAAGGTGATGATTAACTTTATCTTAATTATATTAAGATATTTCATGGTGGACTATCTTAACGACTCCTCAATGAGATACCGGCATTACTGCTAATTATACACGGAACACAAAATCCACTCATTTGTGAGCCTCTGGCCAAAAAATGCCTGTTAATGAGCCGAATACTGCAGTGCCCTCTACAGGAGAACATCGCAATCTGACAAAGTCTCACCTGGTTCACTTGATGGCTAACTTAAATACAAACAAGCTTGAGTCTGGCATCAGAAATATGCTTTGGAAACTCACATTATTGATTTAAGACAAAATTTTCTCACAACTGTAAGTTTCAGAGGAGATGTAAGTTTCAAAATACTTTTAAATGACACCATCAAAATGTTTCAAATTTGTGAAAGTTCTAAATTCTGTTGCAACACATATCTTGTTTCTAACTCTGCAAAAAGGCTGAAATTTCATCTGTTTGGAGCACAAAAGCTGAGAGATGTGAAAAAGAGAGGCTGTCAGTCCAGTGTCAGGCAAACCATACAAATTTCAGGAAGTTCATTATCGGATCACAAGTTTCGGCTCATCGCCCTTATGACAGGCGTTGACAAGAGCGAAATAAGCATCAAAACTTACAGTCAAGTCGTAGATTACTTATCTGACGATTCTCAACTGTCTGACCCTGGCAATACATTAAGGGGAGCATCCCTTGAAATTGATGAGCTGTGAAATATTATATTATGATAAACCCGGCCCTGCTGCAGACACTTCAGTTTCACTGATATATATTCCATAGTGGCCGAGCTCAGGAAACCAATCCCTGTGATTAACACATCATTTTAAAGTCATTTGTGGTACAACTTGTTAGATAATATTCAATTTCAACATTTAACAGATCATTAATTATCAACAATGATTCTGTGTGCCAGAGAAATCTGCTTCAGATTTTTAATCTTTCAACTTATTAGCAAATCAATTAGATTTCAACAGACTTTACCAAACCCAGCATGAGAGAAACTGAAGATAAAAGTTAAATGATAAGTTATAAACACATTATCGTTTCTCCCTCTGAAGCAGTTGCAAATTGAGATATTTTTTCATGCAGATACTACTGGGGAGGCAGGCAAAGATTTAATCAGAATGTTGATGAGCAGAGATGGGCGTGGTCCGTTCAGACATGACGAGACGGCCTGGCCTACCAAGTAGCGCACATCTCCATCCTGGCATCTCACATCAAACTCTCTGGGGGTGAGGGGATTCTGACAGCTAACTCTGATCCCCAAGTGAATCTAATGGTCACTCTCTTCTTTAACTTATTTCTTTTCTTGAGTTTCCTTATCTTATACTACCATGTCTTTGTGGGTTAACTTGAAGGTCACTTCAAGGTCAGTGTCTAGTGTTTTATGGATTACTACCTCTAGGCTGACTTTTAAATTGTTTCTTGGTTACCTTTCCCCTTCCAGGGGCTTCACAAAACTTATGACTTCCCTTTGTGCTATTTTTGTGTGACAGCCAAACTTTGCTCCAAGTTAAGATCAGTTTCAAAAGAAAATTTCTGAAAGCATTTTGTCATTTTAATCTGCATCACAACTCATGACTTAAATGGGCCTCCATGAAACAAAAGACTTGCAAACACTTTCTTACACAGATAAAACATTTACACACAAGATTTCAAATCTATTAAATGATATATATCTGCCATTCCTATTTGAACATTAATGTGTTTCTTTCAGATTACAGTGGCTACCATCCACCTGTCTAACCTCACCAGTTATTTTGTCACTGTTGTTTCAAAGTCTTTCCAAGATTGCCAGGTTCTGGGCAAAGGGTGTTTTAATTGGTTTAAATAGTGGTTTAAGTCAGTCTATTAAGGCCTCTTTAACACAATCATTAATAAAACATGACAGAAAAAATCCATTAAATAATCCCAAACCCAAGCAGCAACTCTCATTGCTGGAATGCAAGGGGATTGTGAATAATGTGGTATAAATATGATATTAAAGGAGCTCAAATATCACAGAGAAATGTTTGCCAATGTTTACAAATGGGTAAAAAATAGTTTATACCTATTTCAACCACATTTCATTGAAAGTCCTCATCATATTTGAGATTCCAAAAATTCCTCCTTTCCCCCCTACATTTGACTTTTTGTTTCTTTATTTCAATTCAAATCCAAAATCAAATCCTTATTTACAATGAAATAAAAGCATAATAACCAAATCCAACCACTGAAAAATCAGATTTGGCAGAAATACATGACATTGGACATGACACTCACATTTGAAATGCCGTCCCATATGATATCAGAACTCAGAACTCAGAACTCAGAAACAATTTATTTGACCCCTTTACAAAAAGGATCTGGGAGACTCCCATTAAGACCAAAAGGTCGCTGGCATGGGAGCCACCCAGAACTCCTGATTAGGCAACCTTAACAATTGACAGAGTTTATAATTAATTTAACTTAGATTAGGAAAAAAATCATAATTGGGTTATAATATTATCATAAGTTACAAATAATGATTGTTCATTGAACATTAGAGATAGTGATAATCTATGATAATTTATACCAGCCTGCAATGTCATATCAAAATGTTAACTTTCAATAGTCTGTTGCAGAAAGGGATGGGCCAAACTGTCTACATAGTCTTTATCATGTTCAGAAAAGACAATATGTATGTAATTGCATAAAGAAGAGCATCTGCATCAAGAGTTTCATTATGGAAGAACCTACCATGGACTAAAAGTCACTCTTCAACCCTCCCATTGTTTCCACTGCCACGACTGGTCAGCCAATTAGATGTGTGTATGACAGTAATAGTATGATTATAAGGATAACTCTCTTAAATAGACATCGAAAACTAGCTGTAAGCTAATGTTTCTTGTTCAAATGATCGCTAAAAATTTTATACCTTTATCTTAAACACTAGCCTCTAAAAATATCAATTATTAATCGTAAAAATGTTGATAGAAATTTGAACCAACCTTGGAGTGATGTTTAACAATTGAGGAGGGTAGTCCACTGTGAAGCCCTTTCTTCCTGAACACTATCTGAACATTTTAACTTGCATCGCAATAACTAAATATAATAAACTTTCTCCTCCTTCATGAGGCACAGGGGAATTCCAATACATGGAAGTGCCACTGAAATATGTTGAATCAATCACAGAGTAAATATGCAGCTATTTCACATATCCTGCCAATGACCAGTCTCTAATGCCTAATTTCTATATGCCTGAACCTCGGCTTCTGTTTGCCCTATGATATAATATGAGGGAATATTTGGGTAGAGCTAAACTCTGGGCTGGTCCTCTGGAATTGTCCTGTTCCCCCCATCCCCAGGTCCATGATGGTACTTCCAGCTAAATTCTCTCAATATTGATATCATTTCTTTATAAATTCTCTCAATATTGATATCATATTTTTTTATGAATTCTCTCTATATTGATATCATTTCTTAATGAATTCTCTCAATATTGCTATCAATATTTTATAATTTCTCTCTATATTGATGTCAATTATTTTTCAGAATAAATACTGCACATACATAATAGAACAAAGGCACAGTAATATATTCAATCATACTGCAACCTTCTCAGATATACAGCAGGTTGATGGGAGGATACAATCCTGCCAAGATAAGGACAGTCTATACTACTGCTGATAGAATCCGACCTCACACAGCCAGGTCCTGATTCATAGTACTAACTTCTATCTCAGCAATATATGAGTGTGAGGAATAAAAGCTGATGTCACTGGACCACACATCTAACACCTTACCAACCATTATGAACCATCATTGACCTCAAAATTTTGATCTGATAAATCAGAATCTGTTTCCTATCCTCATGTCATGACATCGAGGTCTGGTTACGGAGAAGGCACTTTTTGATGTGCAGTAAACGATATGGTACATGACAATGTACAGAGCATAGCTATGGTACCAAGATTTTAAGTAATGGCCAGTTAGGCAGGAAAAACTGCACATCCAGAGCTGAACAATATTTTTGCATTCATCTAAGTCAGGGAGAGGATCTACCAAAAGAAATATATCTGTAGGTGGAAACGATACTTGTATCATGTCTAGACAAAGGAAATGGTACTGATCATGTCTAGACAATTAAAATGGTACCTCTATTTGTCTAGACTATGAAATATATGGCACCTGTTGAGTTGACGTGGCCCGTCTCGCCAGTCCATGCTGTACATTGTAAGACAGGATGATATTTTCACCTCACACCTACCTACCAAGCCTACAGTGTGTTTATTAGACAAACTAATCAAGCCTTCTGCTTGTGTGTACATCAACACTCCTCCAATTGCATTGCACCCAATCACCCAATTAAACTAATATTTCAAATGACAGGAAAGTAACTTTGTTAAATAAATAACATCTCAGTTTTTAGACTCTTAGACTCTCGCCCACTTCTGTGTGACTTCAGGGTCATATATAAAACTGCCATCCATCAATACGGGGAAGTCTCATGTTAAATGGAGAATATACGAATGTTAAGATTATTAAACATCCCATTCTTATACATGGAAGTGCATTCAACCTTAATCTGAATTGGGAATATCAAATGAAATCTAATTTCTTGAGTAAAAAAATAATTGATACCAAACTCCTCTTAACTTGAAATTAAAAGTTCATGTCTCTTGTACAATTTCATTGTGTGATTTTATTAAAAAATAATAGGGTATAAAATGGCAGACACCTGACGCATTAGTACATGTGGATTTGAGAGAAGTTTAATCCTCATCAATCAGAGTGAAGCTCATTGAACTAATTAATCTGGATGGTACATCTCAGACTTACAGGATCCCCATTCACAATTGGCAAAAGAAATGGCAACTGATCAAATCTCTGAATCCACTCACCTCCGCCTTCAACCCAAAGCAAAACACGACTTATGTATTGATATGCCAATCTCCTTCACAGTATAAAGTATCCGATTTTGCTAAAATCCTTTCAGTATTTAAATAGTTTTGATATTCTGGCAATATAATCCTGTTAGAAAGTCATATGTCAAGATGGGACACCTGCAGATGAGGAAATCCTGACCACAGAAGTAACTGCAGACGAGCACTATAACTTCATGTCCAGTGAGGTTTGGCTTCAGACAACTACCGGTATGCCATTTTCACAAGTGCAGGCGTGCCAGTCATCGTGTTATCATACCTATGTCAAACATCCATTATTGGAGACCCAGTCTAGCTGACAGTGCTGTTTTGGCCAGGAATTAACTCTCTCCTCTTTGTTTTCTATTCATAGAGAAGCCCTAATGAAAACACAGCTTACTGCGGAGAAAAGAACGGGATGTGGGGGGATTGTAGCTAAATATTCCGCGATAATCAACCCCGGTATTTGTTGATGTATCTTCTTATGATGTTTGGGTTGAATGACAATAGGACTGCATTAGCAGATTTGTAATGTCAAAACGTTCCATTATACACTGACCTCCAGAGGCAAATTATCCGACCCATTCCTATTGGTCAGAAATCAGTACTTTGTCAAAATATAGAAATTCTGAAAACCTTGTCCAGGGGCTATATTCTAACAGGAAAACCACCCCTATATAGTGTGAAAGTTCAAAGCTGGGGTGACACAAATTAACCTACGTCTTTTGATTAGAATTTATTGGCATGCTAAAAAAAATCTTTAGCCGTCCAAGAACCTTAAGCAAAGGAAAGAAGATTAGATTTAGTTTTTTTATGTCCCCTAAAGAGGAGATTAGGTGAACAAAGAGGATCTATGACATTTTTATCAAAACTTTGATGGAAAGATATAAAGGTGACTGAAACTGAAACTGATCCTTATTTATGGAAAAAATTATTCCTTCAAAGGAGAAATGGTGTAATCCAATTAAACAAGAAATTCATTTTCTGGACATTTATTACTTAGAATTATCACATCAAAGAAATCTTATTCTTGCCAAATAATTAAATTGAAGCTTTCTTGGATACTGTTTTTTCAGATTGAGATTGGAAATACTATTTTATCTCCTCTGTGGATCTAGTATAATGCCCTCAAGCTGTGTATTTCTTTCACAAAGTCTGGCACCTGTGCTGCCTTCATCAATGGGATTTGGGATCTTTTTTTTTTTCTCAAACCTTTCTTTGATAATAGTGAATCTACCTGAGAAAAGATAATTTATCTTTAATGAAGCTTCACAAGTCTTTGTCACAAAATAATAGATCCAATGTACAGCAGCCAGTATAAATAAAACAAACTTCTGCAAATTAGAACATGCAATACCCTTAACATTTTTAATCTATTTTATTTTCACAATATAGTTACTGTTGTAAAATTATTCTCATTTCCATTTTTCATTGTTTGTGAAAAAAGAAATTATATATTTGTTTATTTGTTGTTTATTTAGCAGGGATGGAGATTTATTTACTACAGGTTTGTGTATATCTCTATAGAAGCAAACCAGTCTGGTAGTCTGACAGGGGATCTGACCAGATTAATTAGACAAGAAAAAAAATAATAGGAAATTAACCTTAACATGGCTAAAATAATATTTAATATGACTACAATGCTTATTTTTTTCATCATTCCAATAAAATATTTCTCTAAATAATGGGTGGTCATGTGACATGTTGTGACACGATAGAACAATGTGTAGCAGAATCATGGGAAGGTTTAAAATATGCAAATGAGAGAGGAGTTTTAACCTTGCGATAAATCACATAAATATGAGAGACAGTGGTTTGTGTACGTACAGGACCATATATCACCTCAGTATACATAAAAGAGGAAGATAGAATCGCAGACATGACAGCTACATTCAGCATACGATTGATCCCGGCGCACCCTGGTGGTGCCCGCAGGCCAAAAACTGTCACATCTCAAATCTTGTCCTCGCAATAATTTCATCATAGCACGCTACATGTAACGATATGTGACATGTTTATTCACTTGTCACCTTCAGTGACGGGTCTGTTTGAATGGTGTACACTTCAAGGAGAAAATTGTTGAGATGGCTATCTGGTGTGTTCTTCACACCTTGGTGCACAGTAAGCCCCCCCACGTGTGTGTGTGTGTGTGTGTGTGTTGTATGTATGGCGTGCTTGTTCTCTCGTCACCTGCCCGTGCCTCCCAGCATTCACCACTATCGCTGTTTGTACTACCTGCCCTTTGTGGACATTCCTAAAACATATTCAGGACACTTTTTTCTTTCGATTTTTATTTGAAAGATTTTTTCATCTTTGTCGATAACATTAAGAAACTTATATAAATATATATCCTTAGAGCATGTCTTAAGTGTCAACCTCAAATATTTTTCTAAGGAAGTTATTGCAATATAATCATTTTTGTATGTGTCAAATTTAATAATGAATACTTTGTATTTGAAGTGTTCAGCCACAGTAGACAGGATGTGTATACTTCATTGATGAGTGACATGGTGCAAATTGATACATAAACAGTGCCACATGTGAGAACAATGAGGCAAATTAACTGGAATAAATATAACAGTAACTTCTAATTGTACCTCAATACTTGAGCTCATCACTGTTTGTTTAACACTCTATATATCAGCCCCCATCTGGGCCTCTCTTTCCAGAGAGGAGGGGCACTGCAGGGGGCAGGCAAAGTTCAAATTTGATGGTCTTTGATCTCCAAGAAAAGTTGTCTGCCAACATAAGGGTTTCGTGGAACGTAGGTGTAATAGCGTCATACATCAGAACAAGAACTGTTCAAATTATACTAAATTTTCCATGACAATTGTTGAAAACAGTCTGTGGTTTGAAAAAAAAAATCATGGTTGAGAAGGCAATTTCCGTCACACTGTGATAATCAAATATGATTGGACGGAAGAATGTCTTCAAAATCTTAAAATGGATGTGAATTATAAAATTGTTAAATCTTTCATCCATGAACAATAGGAAATAATTCAGCTAATTCGCAAAGGTCATTTTGGGTCAGGGTTTTTCAGAACACCTATAAATTGAACGAGGGTTCTTGAAAGAAGAGTTCATGCTGTAATTTATAGTCATGTAATTGCTTTATACAGCCAAGCACACGTTCCAGTGTGAATCTTTTACACCTGATACACTATCATATCTAGAGCTGAAACCTATCCCTTATATTATTGAAAATGTAGGGTATAAATTATCTACTCTTATTTCTCTTTCCGACATATGATTTGAAATTGATTTATATCTCCATACTGCGGCCTTGTTTTTCAGAAAGATCTAATTAAGCTAACCAACTTAAACAATAATTTTTCGCCATCTCTTTAGAAGAAAATGATCCCAAATAAAATTACATCTTGAAATTTAATTTTTAATACTTACAGTTTCTCTGTTAATTCAGCTTTCCATATTATGAATAATGTTTAATTGTATTCCACTCCCCAAATGTGCAACTAGATCAGATGTTAATCTGTATTTCTCCAAGACAATGTCCAGAGTGGTGATATAGTTATAGTTGGAGTTTCCAAGGGTAGAGTACATTAAGTGTGTATTCCGTTATAATCTATTTGTTATACGTCAGTCCCTGATACAGGTATGCTGAGGCCTGGTCATTTGTGCAGTATGTGCCAGTGCTGTATCTGCGAGATCCAAATCTTCTCCCCAGGGGGCACCAGGTCATTATCAGTTTGACTTGGTCTGCCCGCTACAAATGGCTGGCCTCTGCAACAAACACAGCCAACCACCAAAACAAATTCAGCAGCGTGGGGCGGCGTTCAGCACCCCCAGCGTAAAGCAGGCGCCCTCTAACATCTTATCAGCATGTCACTTTACCCTCGGGGAGAAAAGCAGACGGACTCAAACTGGGGCTATTACCCTGCGCTTATCATCGCACAGGGGTCCTGCCACCAGCCCTGGGGTACTCTGATAGGGCCCTTATGGTGGTCCCAACATAAAACCAACAAACTTTATATTTCTGCATCTAATTTCATTATTATCATTTTCTAAATATATAAAAGAAAAAAAGACATGTTGAGTGGCAGACAAAAAAATTATGATGCTGTTTTTCACCCTTTTATCTGGAAAATCAATACAAGCATGAGGTGCATTTTTGAAAGTTTTCTGGGGGTGATTATGCCATGGTGGCATCTCAAACCACCGCCAGACCACAGCGCACTTGTGCGAGCAATGATTTATGGGGGAACATAAGCATGAGATATGGTCAGCCATAATGTACATTGTTAAATGTGCCGCTTTTCTTACTGAGAGGTCCTCTCTGATACCAGCTGGGATAAAGCGTCAGTAATTTGTACCGTCTGGATTGGGTTTGCTACCAATATCTGATACTGCCCATTATCTTTGATCTAAAATTCATACATATTTATGCTATATATCTATGATAAATGGTCATAACTTGATCACTCATGCGATACCTTTTGACCATTTCCTGTCAGAATATGATCAGTAAAAGTAGCATTTTCTAACTGCCGCCTTTTAGCACAACATGAATTCAAGACCTTCTTTCAAATCCTACCCTAGTTGATAAATTCAAACAAAATGGTTCCAAGAATATCAAATTCCTCATTAAAATCATAATCTTTGACAGCTTTGCAAGTATTTGGCACATTTTCCTTGGGGCTAAAGAATGCTTAAATATGATGGCCTGGAATTATAATTAAGGACATCTACCCGGTAAATCTGTCATATTCCATTGAGCACCCCTTTACCTGCCTTGAGGCCTGCTCATTTCAACAGTCAGCTTTGAGGGCAAATAATGCGGCACCACCAGGAAATGTGACAGAAATATAAATTGGTAAATTATACCTATTATGATTTATATGTAGCAAAGACTTTTCATATGCAAGATTCAATTTTTTCTTTCATAAAAGTTTATGGCACAAAAAGATTTATAGGCCTTCCGTAATAAATTCACAACCTGATCAAAATTATACACATGGAAAGTTTTAATATATCATTTCATATAGAGCACTCAAGAATCATATTTTTCATGGCAACTTAGGAAACTGTTAATTATATGTTCATGATTATAGTTGGATAATTTATAGGCACATAATTGTCTAATCTTAATAGCAGGGATAGATCAACCTAGTTGTTACATCAATAAAGCCAAAGGAACAATAGGCTTTCAACATAACATGCAGAGAAACAATATACTTCACTGCTAATCAGAATAAATCTCTCCAACACAACACATTGTCTAACATTGCGCTGACCTTTCTCACAAAGATTGTTTCAAAGTTCCACCCAGAAATGCCACATCTCTTTCAGGCTGAAGCAATCAAATAGTTTGGAAATGCAAAAGACCGTCCAAAAACTTGCTATTTTGACAATTCTATGGCCAAGCAGATTTATTTTGTTGAATTTCGTTAAACTAAACATAGGCCCCCTGCCAATCTCTCCGACCAATGATTAAATATAGTGGAGTTGTACAGTTCTGGTTCCGGCAAAGTTGTACAGTTCCGGTGTGTACTTTTCAATGGGGGAAAAAAAACAACATGGAGATCGGCAATCAGCCTATACAGATAAAATATCTATGGTATAAATGATAAATTTTGACATATTTAACATAAATTTTAAACAAATCATTACAGAAAGAGAAAGTGATGTTTGTGTGTAAAACAGGTCCTACTTTCTCGGCCTTTTTACAGAGATATAAACAACACCGATATTCAATTTACATCCCAGATACCAGATCCTTTTAACTTTTTGCTCCCCACACAAGCTGTGAGACACAAGCGTTCTATTGCCAAGGTCATCACCCAGCCATTAATTGCCATTAATATATGATGACCTTCAAATTGCAAAGGTTTCTCTTGTCAACAATATCAAATTGTTTGCTATCGGTATTCCTCTGTTTCTGTTGGGTGTCTTTCGTCGGCAATATCTCGGTGACTGGTAGAGAAGAAGCAGCCCACTATTAGCACCAGATTATGTGCTAAATGTCCCACCTCCAGAGCAAGGTTCACCACTCCACCATGCACCCGAGCTCGAGGAAAATATCACTCCATGGAGCAGACTTTTTTCTTCAAAGCAAATTGTTAACATATTTTTTGTGGCTTGTATGTGTGAGTAACAAGCCTATCTACTGACCCTTGATAGAAAAAGCTCTTCATTGCCAAACTTTTCTCTTGTTCTTGGACCAAGAATCTTTTGAGGAAAAATCCTCTTACAAGTCATGTGTTGTCATGTAAAAACTAACATTTACCATTTTTTTCTCTCTAAATTTCACAAATATCCACTGCACAGTATTGATGACACTTTTCTCCAAAAGTATTTCTTTTATTAAAATCAATATCTCAATTTTTTTATCAGAAAAGTGATGATTATTTACAATTAATTTTTACATTATAAATGAAAATAATATTTTCTTTGCATTAATTTGTTTTTCTTTGCTTGAGGTTCAGGATAACTTTGATAGCATGGTGGGAGGCTAGCAATGCTTGGTACTGCATCATCTATATGTGGCATTTTAACCACTTTTTATTTACAAATTCCCCAGATACACCTGATAACCATAGCACTTGAGAGTGTCACATTGGGGATGGATGGATCTCCCGGCTGCGTTTATACTAAGTGGCAATCCCCATGTCTCCAAACTTCTAAACATCGTAATGACTGGCCATGGTCAATGTCTGGATGACCAATAACAAATACACACAGACACATACACCGATTAGACCCAATACTAAATACCATCATCTGCCAGATAGAATGAGCATCTGCCACAACATACCTGCATCTGCTGCAGGAGGTAATGCAAGATTCAGAAAATATCAAAACATTAATTCCCATTAAAACAATCCATCCAAATACAATCCTAATGTTGAACTCCCTTGCACTTTTAGTTTCATGTTAATTTCTCCCAAACTCATCCCTAGCAACCTAATTCCCTCTTCATATTTTTGTTTATTATTATAAAATAAACTTGTTGACGCAAAAGATTTTAATATCATTCTTTTCCATAATATCATAATTTAATAGCTTGAAATAATTATAAGCTATTTGCTGGCAGATGCCAGTCTTTTTGTTATCTAGCCAGTCTTCATGTGTAAGACCACTTCAACTTAAATTATAAGAAAATTTACCTTCTTGAAAGTCAGGATGACACTTGAAATATGCAGTCCTTCTCACAAGACTTTTGAATCCTCCTGATCCGACAAATGTTTTAATTTTTCATTGAACACAATGTGTCCATCATATCAGTGGTTCCTTGACATATTGTCTTGATGTAACAGTTCAGTGAATGCCGGGTGAGACCCGAGTAGCTTGTCCAGAATAAGATGCCACTGTCCTCTGAGAGAGGTGTCCTGCAGACCTATGTGGAGGAGAGTGAGGTCCATAGAACTCACTCAATCAACCAGGTCACATGACTCAGTGAAAAACTGGTACAGCCAGGGCAACACCAACCTATTGACATCAGATGTTTAGCATGAAAATTATCATAGATTTGTAACTTATTGCACTATCATTGGTTTTTTTTCTATGTTTGAAAAAATAAATGATGATTTTCAAATGCTTTAATATGATTTTCCAAAGAGAGAAGCTTCACCAGTTTTGCAAGTGGGAAGACAGTCTTCAGAACAGGTGCAGGGTTAGTAACGACCCCTTCAAGAGGCCCTCTACCCAAGTAGCCCTGACTACAGATTAGCACTGACCCCTCCCCCTGGCTGACATACCCCTTTGACCCCTCCCCCTCCGACCCTCCCCCGTACAGTCTCCATCTTAACCTGTGATCCTACCAAATCTGATAAGATTCAATAGATTCTGATCTGGCCGTGAATTCAGCAGGAAGCTGATACTGTTTGATATTTGTTGATTATTTGCGTCTGTTTTTGTCTGTTATCATAATAGGTCGGGGATAATCTATGAACACCCCACATGTCCCTGGTGCTGAGAGAAACGCCAGTGAGGGCCTACCCCGGAGTGATCTGCCTAGCCTACCTGTCAGTCTGACCAGCAACTCTATATTCTTATTACCTTCCTCCGCTTTATCATGGCCATCTTTCTACTCATGACCACCAATTTAGAAATAAACAAAATGACAGACTGCTGTGAAACAATATTTGACTAACCCCTCTCTGGTTGAGAATCTTGTAAACTTGGCTACTTGCATTTCAAGAATGGTTAAAACTATAAACCATCTAGGTGAATATTTTACTACATACAGTTTGATTTTATTTTTTACGCTCAAAATCTTTTATGCACTTAACACCCCAGAAATGTATTGAACATGCTCTGATTGGTTTTGCAGCTGGCCTTGTACCTTTTATGCAGGGGTCAATTAATCTCCAATAACCCTGAGAATATAAAATCTTGAGAGTAGTTTTGTGAACACACCTGCATGGAATCCTGAAAAATGGTCAGTTTGCCCCAGAGTGAGTAACTGACCTTATGCTCCCTGTGAACTTTGGATCACCTGTTCCATCCAACACTGGTAACCTGCACAAATAACTTACTCTTCACTGACAAATAAACAAAAAAATTCAAATATTAGCTGAATAATCACCCAAAATTACTATTCTTGCTAGCATGGAACGAACTGGTTCAAATAATTTGCAACATATTTATGAGAAGCTGTCAATTTGCAAGGTTCCTCAGATACACTCTCAAATTTGCTAGTCACATATCTATGAGAAGGGCAGTGACCTCCTCCAGGGAAAGGTGACTGGCTTGAAGTGGCAGAAGTTACAGTTTATCATCTAACCTGTCTTGGCCAGTCAACTGTAATTTCTCTGTTTTCCTGGCCAAGCACCCATAGCCTGGCATTGGATATCTCCCATATGGGGCCCATCAATATTCCCAGATTCCCGCCAGGATCTATGAGTGACAGCTGCAGGAGAAATACTTTCATGGAAATATCCCTTCCTTCCTTTTCCAGTAATAATAATAATGATAATAATAATAATAATAATAATAATAATAATAATAATAATAATAATAATAATAATAATAATAATAATAATAATAATAATAATAATAATAATAATAATAATAATAATAATAATAATAATAATAATAAAATAATAATAATAAAATAATAATAATAAAATAATAATAATAAAATAATAATAATAATAATAATAATAATAATAATAATAATAATAATAATAATAATAATAATAATAATAATAATAATAATAATAATAATAATAATAATAATAATAATAATAATAATAATAATAATAATAATAATAATAATAATAATAATAATAATAATAATAATAACAACAATTTATATAGCGCTATATCAGACCAGGTCTGCTCAAAGCGCTTCATTAAAATAGTGCTTTCTATATAAAAATGTTTTAAGTTTCTTTTTGAAAGTTTCAACAGTTGATATAAGTTAATTTTTGTATTAATTGTATACAGTCCAAAAGGGATTATGAAAGACATGAATGCCAAGGAGACTTAACATTCTTACAGTACTCATCAAGAGATGTAACTGACAGAGTGTGTCACCACTAAAAAATGGGTGTGAATACCGTGGAAGATGTAAAGATAAGCAAACATGACAGAGCTTAGCATGTATATCTCAGGGCCTTGGTATTTCTCAGTGACTTATGAGTGTTACTCTGGTCACTGGTACTCTGCACTCGTACCACCAGCTTTCATCATATACCTAGAAATGGCTAGAATCAGAGAAATGATTGATTAGACCAACAAGACCATAAGTCTCGTTGATTATTAGACTCGCTTACCTGAAAAGGGGTGCATAAGATATTTCTCTCCTTTGAATCATATGATGAAGAAAAATTGAAAGTTTGATTTACTAAACTCATGGTCTGAACATTACTGTTGGTGAAGATAGGAAAAATCTCTTTTTCTTAAATCAGATGATTCTTGATTAACAGAAATACGATTATGTTTTCATTGAATATTTTAAAGATATTAATACAAAAAAATTATATCTGTAAGTATATATATATATAAAATAGTTTCTTCGTAATTGCAGTCCAAATTTAGTATTGGATTTTTTGTTTAAAAAAAAACATAAATGTCAATGGCACAGTCAAGATATAGCGAAATATGTATAAGATGGAAACAAACTGATTGCAGATCTTATAAGATGAAAATTTTCTCCGGCATTTGATATCTTTCAATAAGCTTTAGCAGCCCTGGAAGCTATCAAGATCTAATTGACTTGAAGTTAAATGCTTTAACTGATGCAAACAATCAAAATTACTTTAAAAATAAAACTCTAATATGAAGGCTTCAGAGAGTGTGATTTTTAAATTATTAAAGATTTTTAAATTATTAAAATCATGGCGTTTTAAACTTTGAGTAAGTTGGCCATTATTGCTAACCTTGAGCATTTTGTTACTTAAATGCGTGTTTAATCTCATGTCTGCTCTCTCTGCTTCCACAATTGTGCACTAAACTGATATTTTTTTCTCACTTTTCACATGCAAAACCACTTACATACTAACACAGTGTAACTGGCCATAATGACATAAACATTGGCCAGATTTTCTCTGGAACTGTCAGCTTTTTATGATTTACATATCTACAACTGTCACAGAGCCAGAAACAAATCCAGGAGGTCTCGAGCTCTGCCACCCGCCTCACACTTTATCTTGTCCAAGCATGTGCCATCCAATACTCTTGAACTTCTTGACTTTCCACAGTGCCCCCTGGTGGAATGTTCCCCACTGATAATCTAGTATCTCTTTTACATTTCATTTATCTCCAATGTTTACCGACCATTTAGGCTTCACAATCAGCCTTTTCGGTGTTCTGGAGATAGTCAGGGATTCTGTCTCTATTTTTTGTACAATTTAATATCCATTATTTCAGATAATAATGTAAACAGGTCATGTGAGATTAAAAAAATAATGTTCAAATAAAACATGGCATAATTGATGATGCTAACAATCATATTGAGACGAAAAATGGTACAGGGCTTAACATTAACACTTCAGGGAGTCCCCAAGCCAGTATGGCCTGGTGGATTAAATATTCTATTGGCTCAGATTCAGCTGCAGACTAAAGTGAATTCTTGTTATATTGCGGCAGACATTTAACTAACCACCTGTGTCACATTGGGCAGACATTTAACTAACCACCCGTGCCACATTGGGCAGACATTTAACTAACCACCTGTGTCACATTGGGCAGACATTTAACTAACCACCTGTGTCACATTGGGCAGACTTTTAACTAACCACCTGTGTCACATTGGGCAGACATTTAACTAACCACCTGTGTCACATTGGGCAGACTTTTAACTAACCACCTGTGCCACATTGGGCAGACATTGGGCAAACATTTAACTAACCACCTGTTCCACATTGGGCAGACATTTAACTAACCACCTGTGTCACATTGGGCAGACATTTAACTAACCACCTGTGTCACATTGGGCAGACTTTTAACTAACCACCTGTGCCACATTGGGCAGACATTGGGCAGACATTTAACTAGCCACCTGTGCCACATTGGGCAGACTTTTAACTAACCACCTGTGCCACATGTCTCATTGAAACCTTTTTAGATAAGATATTTTTGTACTTCTAAACTATAAAAGTTGTAATATTTTCCTTTATATTTCTTGCCTTTACATTTGGAATCAGCTTGTTTTAAAACAAATCCTTCATTCATTTCCAAGTGATTGAAATTGGTTTAATTAAATACATTGTAAACACAAATGCTTCAAATCAAGACAAACTGATCTTAATTGAGTTTTAATAATTGAAACACTAAAACACCAACAAGTCTTTCTACCAATGTTTCAATCTGTTCAATTCAATCTACAAGCCTGGAAGCTACACCAGCAAATGGCTTGGCTTCTCTAAGAGATTAACACTGCAATATTAACCAGTATGCGAATTCTTAAGATGCAAATAACAAACTACAGTATCAATGAAACTAAGTGCAAGTGCAAAGCTTCTGTCTTGCACAATCCCCAAGTCTATACAAGTTTCTCTTAGTTGATATGAAATATGGAAGTGTTTAAAAATGACATTGTGTGGCAATTACTGCATCATTCACTTCTATCGCCTCAAGAATGGCTGGTTGCAGAACAGGATAACTGTAAATCACATTATTAAATCATATGATTATAAAAAAAAATCTGGGCATTGAGATCAGATCCCTAGACTTAAAGCAATAGTGGAAGAAGTGGAAATTTAAAGCTGTTATACAGGAGTTCATTTAAAATAACTGTCATTTTCCCTAAAACTGAAAGAACACCACAAATTTTGAAATCTTCCAAATTGACATTTCATGGCGAGGCATATGACCGTAAAGACCCAATTTCTTTGCTGTCTTATAACTTAAACCTTGAATGGTGATGGTAGAGACTTAAATCCTGAAATCTAGTTGAAATGAATTTGATTGATTCTTTATAACATTATAAACAGCAGAGGGACTCATCTACGTGTTGCATTCTTCGCATATAATTCTGCTTGACTCGGATGTATTTTTTTAAGGACATGGAGGCCATTGTCCCTGATGACATCATAATAGTCAATAATAATTTGTATTGTCAGAGTTCAAAGTTCAAAATCCTCACCTTAAAAATGATCTTCACCTTGAAATTTATTTCATTTTTCAGGGTTAAATGATTGTCCCTAACCCAAAGCTTTGTTTTTATATGTGATAAACACATCATATATGTACAATGTTGATGAGAGACACAGAATCAAAGATCTGATTGAAGATTCCACCAAAGTAAATTCTCACTGCTCAAGTGGGACATGCTGCCACCTGGTGTGTTCAAATCTGTCACACATGGAAGAATTTGTAGAAAAGGAAGCTTATTTCATAGCAGTAACAAATGTTCGTTAGCATGTTATTTTATTCCAGTCAGTTTATTACACCCATAATCGTCTTTCTTCTCAAGATTGCAAAACTGATTATTTTTTTCTGTTTATACATTAGTTGCAAAATATTAATGTATTCCCTTCACTGAATACAGAATTGTAGTTACCATATTAGTTGTCATATCTACAAACTTATCCCATCATGCATTGGACGTAATGCAAGAGACACCTTGTGTATCACAAATGTTGGATCTCAAGTTGTTTGTTTGTTTGTTTGTTTGGGGTTTTACATCACTTTCAACATTATTTCAGTTATTTTGTGATGAGACCTACTTGTAGCAGATATAGTGCTGCCTCACTGAATTGTCATGTCGCAGGTCCTTGACATGACAACCCACCCGGTCACAGATTTACAAGGACAACGGGTTAACCCTTTAGGCACGTGCCTCAGCTCATATGTGAAATTGTATTATGAATTCAATCTCGGCACGGCCGGGGATCGAACCCACAACCTTTGGATCACCACAGAGGAACTGGTGCTAATAAGCTGGCGCTCTAACCAACTGCGCCACGGCCCGTGGCCCTCTCAAGTTGTCAAGTTGTGAGAATTGGAAACAATTTCTCAAAATATATTTTCCGCTATAGATGATTCATCAAATTGTCTTATATTGTGGACTCAACAATGACATACTGAAAACATTGCCTTCTTTATCTTTATATTATTTTTGTGCCCTAATTTCAGAGTGAATTAAGTATGTCTAACATAGTATACATTAATAGTAGCACTGTCAGGCAAACTCCACACGAGTCAGTCTGCCACTCTGGACCATGCATCTACCTCAAACAGCGGCCCAGACATCTTGGTCGCTGTTTATATATATATATATATATATATATATATATATATATATATGGTTTGGTGACTAAACTGATTGTTATATTCATTATGAAACTGGTGTGTAAATTGTGATATTTACTTTTGAAAATTTGGTCACAAAACACATCTTTCCGTTAAAAAGATGACACTTGAAGATACAAATTTTGAAACTCAACTGAAAAGTGCCCTGCAGTCGCATAATTCATGAAAATGAGAGTTAATAAGTCTGAAATAATATTCATCATGAAAAAGAACTGTAAGCGCTCACCTTATGGAGGTGGAGTGAGTTCACGGTGGACGTGTTGAGGTAATGGTATTCCTTGTGAATCACAAGCCACGATAATTAACTATAACTACGAGGTCTCCTCTTTTAATTCCACATGGCTGTTGGCTGTTTTTCCAGCTACGCATCTCTGCAAGAACAAGATGTAATTTTTGGTAGACCTCCAAGAGTTTCAATCACGTCGGAGCAAGCCTTTAACACAGGGCCAAGAACACACTGAATGCTGCCTCAGGTAGAAGCATGTCCCGAGGTAGCGAGGTGTTGTTAGTATTTTGTTAGTGACACACAAGACGTGTAAAGTCTTTATGAAGTAGAGCTTTCTTTCTATTCAGCCCCCATGGCATGAGAGAATGGCCGACATGATGGCCGTCAATACTGGCACATTGTTCCGCCAGATATACTATAATTTGTCTTTGTTTGGTGTCAAAGTCGGCCGCTTGGGTCAATTTATGACCACAAAGTCCTGATGCCCGAGGCGTATTTTTCGATTAATTTGCAACTGATTTGGAGAATGGAAATCTTTATTTTCTGGGATCGGTGTCCTCGACGTGTGTTTTGATTGGCTACAATATCAGACAATACCAATCAGCGGGTATCTGCCTGTTTGCTCACCTGGTTTTTATTCTCAATCGTCCAGGTTGTGGCACCCATTTCAAAGGCATATTCTGGTGAGAGTCAAGCAGCTGACACTGATCCCTGCTCAGTTACAAAGTGTGGTCACCAGGGGGCAGCACCAGAGAGGGCCAGTTATTGTGAGGTCCATTCCATGCTCAGCAGCACGCCCTCAGATTCTGGGTGTCCCCTTACCCATGCCCACTCTCCATGACCTTCCCCACATTTGTCTCCACATCACCCTCCCCACACTTCCCAGGATGCAACATAATACAGAACATAATACATAGAGCCACGTCCCATCATGTTAATTTTATGACAGGTCCAAAGGTATGATGTTACCAGAACAGCAGGCATCTCCATAGGCCTCACCTGGATGTTCAAGTTCGATTGGATTCTATGGCTGAACATGCAAAATACTCTTTGAAATAAAAGGGTTCTAACTGAATACTTTGTGGATGATTAACACATAACTGCATCTCTTTAAATAGCACTGCACATCAACTTATACAGGCCCTAGTCATGCCCCACAGATCTCTCTCACAGCTCAAAGATTTGTGGATGAGAAGCCTGATTGTAAATGTGATTTATTTGAAAGATGCTACTCTGAGAAACTACACACAGAAACAAAATGAATAAATGAAATATAAATTTGAGATATTTTACCTTTTTTCATCACATAGGATTTTGTTATCAGAGAAAATCTGAACTATTTTTTATTATAAAAAAGGTGATAAAGAGTTATTAACCAAAGATAAATAATTTCAAAAATAGATAAAAACAAATCCACTGTATTGTCATAATTCCGCTGTCAAATTGTCATGCCTAAATATAAATCATCAAAATGATATATTGAAATTTCTCCACCAAGATTATTTACCGGTATATATTGTTGACACAGAGATCAGTTAAATCTTCTTGGAAATAAATGATGACACAAACTTCAAATTCCATCATAGAATAATCCAATAAAATAGGTTCCATATAAAGACACACCAACCTTCCTCTAACTGAAGCAATACTCTTCCCAAAGATTTCCAAGATGTCTGCTCCAAGATGCGGTGTCACTGCCTGATGATAAAGTCAGTATAATAATGATTGCTGACCTTATCACTGACAGGAATCTGACTTGTATTTATCCCAATATTACCATGGGAGTCTGACAGTTTGTTTCCTTTTCACGGCAAACATGAGCACTTTTCAAAATTACACCCCGAGAATAGTGACCACCCAGCAAAAGTGGATCACGGCTGAAGCACTGATGACCTGTTATTTATGGGGTGCCAATTCCACCTTCAAAAGAAAATGATAGTCTAGCGGTGGAAACAAGGAACAAAACCCACCATCGAGAAAATAACACCCTTCCCTGCTCGCTTCTTAAAGCAAGGCAGCTGTGAAATATGGATTTGTCCTCAAAAAGTGACAAAACTAGAAATTAGGACTTGGAGACCTTGACAGAGTCATGAAAATGACAGTCTCACTCTGGACTAGTCAGAATTTCATATCGATAATTATATATTTTTCAGGCATTTTGACAATTCACTTTTTCCCATGAGAATATTTATGAATGTGAGCAATCATTCTCAAATATTAGAAATCTAAGATCTTAGAGGAGATGCAGACCTTCTGGATGATAATCTTTTTTTCTCCCTCAATAAATGGAATTCATATGGACACAAAAATTGAGATTGCCCAGATCAAAATTTCAAACAAGTTTTACATAATTTCTTTTTAATAAATACAGGCAAGCACTTCATATTTAACAGAATTGAAATCTTAAAGAACTCTTAAGCATTCAGCTGTGTGATTTTTTCTAAATAATAAATATTTACACCCCAATGGTAAAGAAACAGGTAACCAGAGTGTCTCTGACCTAAAGAAGTTTCTCGGGCCTAAAGAAGTATCTGACTTACAGCAAAATCTCGGACTTTCAGCATTGTTTCTCACTGACAATGGTGTCTTTGACTTACAGTGATGTCTCTCACCCACAGAAGTGCCTCTGACCTACAGCAGTGTCTCTGACCTACAGCAGTGTCTCTGACCTACAGCAGTGCCTCTAACCTACAGCAGTGTCTCTGACCTACAGCAGTGCCTCTGACCTACAGCAGTGCCTCTAACCTACAGCAGTGCCTCTAACCTACAGCAGTTTCTGACCTACAGCAGTTTCTCTGACCTACAGCAGTGTCTCTGACCTACAGTAGTGCCTCTAACCTACAGCAGTGCCTCTAACCTACAGCAGTGCCTCTAACCTACAGCAGTGCCTCTGACCTACAGCAGTGCCTCTAACCTACAGCAGTGCCTCTAACCTACAGCAGTGCCTCTAACCTACAGCAGTGTCTCTGACCTACAGCAGTTTCTCTGACCTACAGCAGTTTCTGACCTACAGCAGTGCCTCTGACCTACAGCAGTGTCTCTGACCTACAGCAGTGCCTCTGACCTACAGCAGTTCCTCTGACCTACAGCAGTGTCTCTGACCTACAGCAGTGCCTCTGACCTACAGCAGTGTCTCTGGCCTACAGCAGTTTCTCTGACCTACAGCAGTGTCTCTGACCTACAGCAGTTCCTCTGACCTACAGCAGTGTCTCTGACCTACAGCAGTGTCTTTGATCTACAGCAGTGCCTCTAACCTACAGCAGTGCCTCTAACCTACAGCAGTGCCTCTAACCTACAGCAGTGTCTCTGACCTACAGCAGTGCCTCTAACCTACAGCAGTGCCTCTAACCTACAGCAGTGCCTCTAACCTACAGCAGTGTCTCTGACCTACAGCAGTTTCTCTGACCTACAGCAGTTTCTGACCTACAGCAGTTTCTCTAACCTACAGCAGTTTCTGACCTACAGCAGTGTCTCTGACCTACAGCAGTGTCTCTGACTTACAGCAGTGTCTCTGACCCACAGCAGTGTCTCTGACCTACAGCAGTGTCTCTGACCTACAGCAGTGTCTCTGACCTACAGATGTGCCCCTAACCTACAGGAGTGTCTCTGATCCATAAAAGTGTCTCTGACCTACAGAAGTCTCTGACCTACATCAGTGTCTCTGACCTACAGCAGTGTTTCTGACCCACAGCAGTGTCTCTGACCTACAGCAGTATCTCTGACCTACAGATGTGCCTCTAACCTACAGGAGTGTCTCTGATCCACAAAAGTGTCTCTGGCCTACAACAGTATCCCTGACCTACAGCAGTGTCTCTGGCCTACAGCAGTATCCCTGACCTACAGCAGTATCTCTGACCTACAGCAGTATCCCTGACCTACAGCAGTATTTCTGGCCTACAGCAGTGTCTCAGACATCAGGAAAATATTTGGAAGAAATGTTTGGACATTTTTTACACAGAAACACCAGTACAAATGTTTCAGTGTTGAGCATGGCTGTATGTACAATTTGCAAAAAATTCAATGACCAAATCTTAAATAGTAATGGCCTAACCTTCCCTTGATCTTTGTGAGGTCACAAAGGTCACAGGAAAGTCATCACTAAGTTTGTTACAGATATAACTGAAGAACATTTGCTTGGTTTTCTTGTCTGTATTCAGCTTTTTTCATCTCCCATGAGCATAAATGGAATACATTTCACCTAGCACACCTTATAATCTCAATTCTGAATGCTGAAATATGTTTTGCTCTGTCTACCCTGGCAGTCAGCTTTAAACCTATAATTATCTCAAACTTAACCACCAACCGGGACTATGTGCATATGTTTCACAGAATCATTTTCATATTTCAACTGTAAACAGCAGGTGCAGACAAAAAAGGGCACAAAGTTGCCATTCTTAACAGCAGCATCAGTTACAAAACTATCATCAAATAGCATTTTTGAATCTCTTTTTTTTTTACTTCAAACTATAACTGATTTAATAGTATGCATTACTTTGTCAAATTTTGCACAAAAAAAAGGTTAGCAAACATATTTTCACAAATCATGATGTACATACATAAATATATAAAAATGTAACAATGTACAAAATATAAAACATAATTATTTCCTAAACATTTCATTATTTTTCATTAAACATTCATTCATGAAAAACAACCATTGGAGATTCTTATTATTAATTTACTTAAAGTTTTTGCTCAATATCAATTAACTTTGTGATATGACCCATGATAAACATGTCACCAAAATTACCTTTAAATCTTTTTATACAAGAAACATATTTTACTGTTGCTTCTTCATATCTCTAATCATCCTTGAAGTGAATCAGTGAGTATTTTTGTGTATAACGTCCATATAAGTCACGTTTGGGTATCATATCTATCCTGCATGTTTTAATGGCCACAAAGTGCATGGAGACATTGAGTGATTGAAGGTTTTCATCTGCATGGCAAGATAATCTAAATTTCTCAAATATATTGTCAATAAATTCCATTTTCATCAATAATTGATTCTATTTTGGCCCAGGGCAAAATTACATTGCTTTGAAGCCAGAAACATAACTGGATTTCATGATGTGCGATATTCACAAGTTTTGTATTATGCTCTGGGGATTAAGACGATATCCCCGACTTCATAGTCCCGAGCCCAAAGCTCCCCTAACTGCGAGTTCATTTTATCTTTTACTTTGCACGTCAGTCGTAAGCACTAGCTGCGAGGGGCAGAGTTATGCATTGTTGTGTGAGCCACAGATCAGATGAGTTTGTTCATTATGCATGATGACATTGTGTGAAATTGTGATCTCATGTCTGGAGAACGTAAACTCACCCCGCAATAATCACCGCAATAATCACCGCAGATTACAAGTCAAGTACAACGCCAGAGGCAAAATCACTGATAGCGCCACCTTGTGTCAATTTATAAACAACTCCACTTCTGAGCAGATATCTTGTTTGTGCAAGAATGATCAATTTACCGTAAGTTTATTTGTGACCAGGCATTTGTCACTATTAACATCAGAAGTTTGCTTTAATGACCTCAAATATCAAGGTCAAACCATCCAATTTTCGCTCGCGTTTGTTTTGCCTTTAGGGCTAGATGTTTGAGGTTTCAAGGTGATTAAGCCGTAAGTCAATGGAGCCTACCCCGATTATCGGTCCATGGCGGCCATGTTTAGGCTGATTAATTCTGATTACACCGTCAGATGTCGCTTTTGTTTGAGAAGTGATTTGTGAGTGCGTAGTAGAGTAAGAAGATTGGGATTTTGCCTTGTTTGCAAACTTACGCGCGAGCTTGATTTTTTAAAATCAACACTTGTTTCAGAGTTTTTTCACATAATAGAAATGTTGCATGTGAAATCATGGTCTGAGACAAACAGAATTAACATGGGAAAATAATTTCCTGTACTGTTTGTGTCATTCTCCTTGAAGACAAGTGTAAAATCTCTTGTTTTAACACAAATGTCACATATGTCACATTATAAAGCCATTCACGAAACCTCATTCTGACATAATGGTTGAATGCCAGCTTATTTTTTTCTAAATAATAATAATTTAGAGACTCTGGAACAAGATATGATGCCATTTTCAACAAATAATCATTTGTAATATTTTATGTAGCAGTTTAGTACCACCTCAGGGTAGACTTGTCTGCCATGTCAAGACATGTAAACAGCCCTGTGCTATCACATACACCAGAGGCCAGATTTGCTCTGTCACGCACATCTTCTGTCAGTCAACATGTCATCTTGGTGTCTCACACAGACATGCAGTGACACCTAGTGGGCAGTTGTGGCATATTCCTGCCACTTATAACCCATCACACTGTGATTACATCCATCACAACCCTACTCTTGCATTAGCTATACATGCTTTCTAGATCCCACTAAACCCTCCGACACTAATGTGAATGGTAACTCTCATGTAGTGTTATCAATGTTATGCAAAACTGCTGCATTGAGTATTCCAAAGAAAATGTTCCTTATATTTGAAAGGATTTGATATATTTTAATTTTTAAATATGTCCATCTTGTATTTGCTTATATTTATTTATGATCTTCCATTAAGTAAACCATATGTGAAAATATCTATGATACTTCACAGGATATGCATAATAGAAAGGGGATGTTATACAGCCTGGTGAAGCTATACGAATGAAGTTACAAACCTCAAAGACCTACCCTGTCTTTACATAAAGACATTGAGTGGACATCAAGGCACTGACCTTCCCTGTCTATGCATCAAGGCACTGACCTTCCCTGTCTTTACATAAAGACATTGAGTGGACATCAAGGCATTGACCTTCCCTGTCTTTACATAAAGATACTAAGTAGACATCAAGGCATTGACCTTCACTCTCTGTGCATCAAGGCATTGACCTTCCCTGTCTTTACATAAAGATACCGAGTGGACATCAATAACCTTCCCTGTCTTTACATAAAGACACTGACCTTCCCTGTCTTTACATAAAGACATTGAGTGGACATCAAGGAACTGACCTTCACTCTCTGTGCATCAAGGCATTGACCTTCCCTGTCTTTACATAAAGACATTGAGTGGACATCAAGGAACTGACCTTCACTCTCTGTGCATCAAGGCATTGACCTTCCCTGTCTTTACATAAAGATACCGAGTGGACATCAATAACCTTCCCTGTCTTTACATAAAGACACTGACCTTCCCTGTCTTTACATAAAGACATTGAGTGGACATCAAGGAACTGACCTTCACTCTCTGTGCATCAAGGCATTGACCTTCCCTGTCTTTACATAAAGACATTGAGTGGACATCAAGGAACTGACCTTCACTCCCCTTGTGCATCAAGGCATTGACATTCCCTGTCTTTACATAAAGACACTGACCTTTCCTCTCTGGATATCAAGGCACTGACTTCATTTGTACGAAGTTCCCTTAATCAACCTTACAGCACTAATCTTTTGAAAGAATCTTATAAATCAATTTAATAAAAGCAGCATAATAACAATCACAACAATTTTCTCAATGCTTTGGAAAATATTGCCAAATTCTATTACTCCTCTTTGTACCCTCTTAGCAGTATGGGTGGTAACTCTTGGGTCAGTGGTAGCGAGCAACATGTGATATGATATATTTGTTTGCATGTCATCTGCCAAGTGTGGTTTTTGAACTATTGTTGATGTATGTTGCAATTTACTTGGCTAAGTCTTGACTTTGGAATAATGGTGATTATTTGCCTACCTCTCCTGCCCACTCACCTGTAATTAGGCCTGTGTACTATAACAAGGCAGACCAGTGAGTTACTTCATACTGTCTGGTCACTGTATCCTGTCAACTCACCAGGTCAGTGCAGTGTCACTGCTGCCATCTGGTGGGCAAGGAATGGGTAGAGCACACTGTTACTCCTCTGAGAGACAGGAATGGGAACAGACAGGCTACATAAACTCCAGGGAAGCAACATTTCTCTGGACACTGTCTGTCTCTTTTTATCATCATTAGACTTCTCTGAGGTTTCTGTTTGATTAATGTCAATATTAATTGTATTGTCCTGCTGGTGAAACGTGTATTTCACTTTCAATCCTGGAGCATAAAAAAACCTTTTGGGTTTGTGGGTACTGTCTGTCTGAAAACCAAAAACATGTATCAGTAAACATGTATCAGCAAGTTGTCATAAATACTTCCATTAGATTTTAAACCAGCAATAACAAACTGGTCAAAAGACATAAAATAAACATGATCATGTTTTCACTTTAATTGCTTAAAGTTTGACAATGGCTCTTTTTGTCGGATTTTGGCACATGGCAACAGATTCTACATCCAATGAAAGGGATAAAGAGGCTGTAGAGAAGAGAAGAGCATGCATTAATGATGTCCAACTCATCACAGAGATGCTGCAGATGCTGGCATCATGAATCCTGCGATAATATGTTACTACTGCTTCTCCCAAACCTGTCAAACCAGTAGGTGTTTATAGCAATAGTATGGAGCTATAGTGCTTGACAGTAACTGATGGGGATTTGAACCAGGAAACTCTTTGTCTCTACCAACTGAGACAAGTCTGTGTCAAACCAGTAGGTGTTTATAGCAATAGTATGGAGCTATAACGCTTGACAGTAACTGATGAGGATTTGAACCAGGAATCTCTTTGTCTCTACCAACTGAGACAAGTCTGTGTCAATCTTTTATGTTCATTTGATATTAGAAAATAAAGCCTATCATAAATGGCTGAATCCTTGTGAATGTTGAATTACTGGAGGAAAATGATGAAGTATGCTTATGTTAATAGTTCAAATATCTGAATATATTTCTAGATTTTTCATGGATTTTTATTTGTGTGAAAAAAGGAGTTCTTCTGGTGTTTAAAATGGTTTGATTTTTTAAAGATATTTCGTTGAATGGAATAATGGTTCACTTGGTTAATTCAAATCTAATTTTCTATGGGAGTGATAGTTGACACTGGCCTAATCAGAAAAAAGTGGATCAAAAAAGTTTATGTTTTGTCATTGACACCAGAGAAGAAGACTACACTGAAATATTAGCAAACAATACAAAAATGAATTGATTCTGTGGAACTTTACCTATATAAAATTTTAGGTCACAGTTCTATTGAATAGAGCACGGCTTCTCATGAAATACTTATTCACTGCTTGACAAAAGACAATACCAATTTGCACATTGCCAACACTTTGCTATTATTGGTTGTTTTTATATCATCTGACATGCTAGATATCATGTGAATAACTAGTTTATCAATTATTTATAAATTTTGCAAAATTTGATTATATGAATACTTCAAACTCAGCTGAGAATTATGCACTACTAAGCTGTATATATGCTGTCAGCCAAGATAGAAAGATTGCAGATAGAATGTCTACTAAAGCACACAAGTGCTGATTTTTGAAAAAGTGCTGATTTAAAAAAAATTAAGCTTGCACATTTGCAAAATGAGATGCAAAATAAAAAAACTAGACTGGGTTCCGTCTCAATCAAACTTCATGATAAATTATTATTTGGGTCGGGTACGAGACTAGTTGAAACAAACCATTCTCAGCAACATCTTGAAGCAAATGTGAACTAAACAAAATGTTTACTCTTCTTGCAAATCGAAATGGCCCGATAATATGTGCTTTATAGACTTACAGCTTAATCACGTTGGAACCTAAAAAATCTAGCCCTAAAGGCAAACAAATGTGAGTGAAAAAAATTAAGCTTGCACATTTGCAAGGAAATCCTCATGCTCTGCACACACAAATCACTTTTCATTTACGAAAAGAATAAATTTCATCCTTAACAGTCAAAACAAGGTTGAATCTGACCAAACTATTTCTCACGTACAATGAAAATAAACAAATAATCTGTAAATCGAAATGTATCAAACAATCAGGATTAAAATCAGAACATAGAAAAACCAGTAAATTGAATTGAGAGTAAAATGAGGCTGTACTGAGAGTAAAATGAGGCTGTACTAAGAGTAAAATGAGGCTGTACTGAGAGTAAAATGAGGCTGTACTGAGAGTAAAATGAGGCTGTACTGAGAGTAAAATGAGGCTGTACTGAGAGTAAAATGAGGCTGTACTGAGAGTAAAATGAGGCTGTACTAAGAGTAAAATGAGGCTGTACTGACAGTAAAATGAGGCTGTACTAAGAGTAAAATGAGGCTGTACTGACAGTAAAATGAGGCTGTACTGACAGTAAAATGAGGCTGTACTGAGAGCAAAATGAGGCTGTACTGACAGTAAAATGAGGCTGTACTGACAGTAAAATGAGGCTGTACTGACAGTAAAATGAGGCTGTACTGACAGTAAAATGAGGTTGTATTGACAGTAAATGAGGCTGTAATAAAAATAAAATGAGGCTGTACTGAGTAAAATGAGGCTGTACTGACAGTAAATGAGGCTGTACTGACAGTAAAATGAGGCTGTAATAAGAATTAAATGAGGCTCTACTAAGAGTAAAATGAGGCTGTGCTGACAGTAAAATGCGGCTGTACTGACAGTAAAATGCGGCTGTACTGACAGTAAAATGAGGCTGTACTGACAGTAAAATGCGGCTGTACTGACAGTAAAATGAGGCTGTATTGAGAGTAAAATAAGGCTGTACTAAGAGTAAAATGAGGCTGTACTGACAGTAAAATGAGGCTGTACTGACAGTAAAATGAGGCTGTACTGATAGTAAAATGAGGCTGTATTGACAGTAAAATGAGGCTGTACTGACAGTAAAATGAGGCTGTACTGACAGTAAAATGCGGCTGTACTGACAGTAAAATGTGGCTGTACTGACAGTAAAATGAGGCTGTACTGACAGTAAAATGAGGCTGTACTGACAGTAAAATGCGGCTGTACTGACAGTAAAATGAGGCTGTATTGAGAGTAAAATAAGGCTGTACTAAGAGTAAAATGAGGCTGTACTGACAGTAAAATGAGGCTGTACTGACAGTAAAATGAGGCTGTAATAAGAATTAAATGAGGCTGTATTGAGAGTAAAATGAGGCTGTACTAAGAGTAAAATAAGGCTGTACTGACAGTAAAATGAGGCTGTACTGACAGTAAAATGAGGCTGTACTGACAGTAAAATGAGGCTGTAATGACAGTAAAATGAGGCTGTACTGACAGTAAAATGAGGCTGTACTGACAGTAAAATGAGGCTGTAATAAGAGTAAAATGAGGCTGTAATAAAAGTAAAATGAGGCTGTAATAAGAGTAAAATGAGGCTGTGCTGACAGTAAAATGAGGCTGTAATAAGAGTAAAATGAGGCTGTAATAAAAGTAAAATGAGGCTGTAATAAGAGTAAAATGAGGCTGTGCTGACAGTAAAATGAGGCTGTACTGACAGTAAAATGAGGCTGTATTGAGAGTAAAATGAGGCTGTACTGACAGTAAAATGAGGCTGTACTAAGAGTAAAATGAGGCTGTACTGACAGTAAAATGAGGCTGTACTAAGAGTAAAATGAGGCTGTACTGACAGTAAAATGAGGCTGTACTGACAGTAAAATGAGGCTGTACTGAGAGCAAAATGAGGCTGTACTGACAGTAAAATGAGGCTGTACTGACAGTAAAATGAGGCTGTACTGACAGTAAAATGAGGCTGTACTGACAGTAAAATGAGGTTGTATTGACAGTAAATGAGGCTGTAATAAAAATAAAATGAGGCTGTACTGAGTAAAATGAGGCTGTACTGACAGTAAATGAGGCTGTACTGACAGTAAAATGAGGCTGTAATAAGAATTAAATGAGGCTCTACTAAGAGTAAAATGAGGCTGTGCTGACAGTAAAATGCGGCTGTACTGACAGTAAAATGCGGCTGTACTGACAGTAAAATGAGGCTGTACTGACAGTAAAATGCGGCTGTACTGACAGTAAAATGAGGCTGTATTGAGAGTAAAATAAGGCTGTACTAAGAGTAAAATGAGGCTGTACTGACAGTAAAATGAGGCTTTACTGACAGTAAAATGAAGCTGTACTAAGAGTAAAATGAGGCTGTACTAAAAGTAAAATGAGGCTGTACTGACAGTAAAATGAGGCTGTAATAAGAGTAAAATGAGGCTGTACTGACAGTAAAATGAGGCTGTACTGACAGTAAAATGAAGCTGTACTAAGAGTAAAATGAGGCTGTACTAAAAGTAAAATGAGGCTGTATTGAGTGTAGAATGGGCTACACATAAGATCCTTATATAAAATCATATTCCTACTGACTGATAATCACAGGAAATTGAGAGATTCCCGGGACAAATGAGCACGAGGAAGTGCCCCGCCCTCCTGCATGTCTGATCAACATTGTGCATCCCATAACCTGCAGGCATAACAGCCTTGATGGTACTCAGAAGATTTATAATACAACTAAACTCTGCTACAGTCTACATAATGAAAATACACACCGAGTATTTAGCATGTTTAATGTGATTGTGTTTAGATAGATCCACCATAAAAATTGGAAGGTTTTGTTTGTATTTACATGGCTAAAGGGAAGGATGGACTAATCATGTTCCTCTGCATCCAGCATGACAGGACCTCATAACAAGTAAGATGCCTAATGAATGGGCCATTTCCTTTAATGAATTCTTTTGAAGTGTAATGAAACCCGTGTAAATATCTACTGCCAAAATATCATGCCACTGTGATTTTAAATGATGGATTAGATTGAACTATTTTCCCCTCATCTTTTTGACGGAGGTGATGTTAATCATTTTCTTATTACAAGACTATTTGTTCGCCATTTTAAAGTAAAATATAATAAAATTATTACTGCATACATTTTTACTGTTAAATCTTTGTGGATAATCTAAAGTGTAGTTTTGTGGAAAACTCCAGAGAAATTAAAAGTTAAGCCAAATCTGGAGTTATTATAATGGTACCTCATCATAACTCATCAGAAAACAGATATCTTAGAATTTATCTATTTCTTGGCAGATAATCCATAATACCATTTCACCTGGCACAAGGTGGCAAACCAACACACCTGCCTACTAATCCACAGGGATTAACATTCCCCATAATCCAAGTTAATCCCAGATTATCTCTGCATGTGCCAGTATCGTCTTTTCTTATCACCTTCTGCATGTAGTGCCTCTCACCTATTCCATTTTTCTTATCAAAGTTCCTGTCGTAAACCCCACGTGCAAAGGATATAGCCTTTGCCATTTATCACCAGGCATAAATATGAGAACAGAGTGATAAGGTATCTGGAAGGGCCCCAGAGGTACGATCCAGAGCTGATAGTCCGCCATTTTCTGCCCTTCTGGGCTTGTCTTGATACAGATGTCTCAGCCATCAAGTGCAAAATGTAAAAACGAACTACGGTACATTTTTCCTTACTCTGAATGTAACCATGAATCTTATTTTTCATAAATAAAAATAAAATTATAATATTAATAATAACTTGGTTAACTACATAAGTATCTCACTTGATTATTAATATACAGATTGATGGAAGCAAAGGAGGTGAGATTTGGGGGGAATGATGACTGTTAAACCAAATTCACTTAGTATAAAATAAAAACTAAAGCCCTTTCTCAAGATCATTTGTAAACTTCATACTTTAAGATCACGATTATGATTTTTGGGAACAACAACATGACTTTTGTCTCCAAACATGAAAGAATCATGCATTTTATCTCCAGCTACTGATAGTGCCACCTAGTGGGGATGCCTGCAACATTAGAGGAAGATCTGGAAAGTTTCAGTGATGAAGATATACAAGCACACAACACACTTCACATCTTGACCATCTCTTTGAAGACAAGCACATTCTAGATATCATTTCTGTTGCTGACGATAGTACATATCCTATTAAAAGCAAATAGTTTTGGAGATCACTCAAATAGGTTCATCAAATTACATCATTAACATTTTAAGATTTGACTTTAAATTCTTAGAAGATATTCTCAGATTAGCTAAGGGTCCCTTCAGTTTTCTCACTTGGTTTATCCTAAATTTGCCCGGATACTAGACATATTATTGTTGACATTTATGTGCAATAACGTTAAGATAATGATATTTGTCAGTAGATAGAATATTGCAAACTTTCATATTTACATTTATAAACAGTAGTCACATGGCAGATAAAAAAAAAAAAAAAAAAAAAGTCACATGGAAAATGTTAGAAGAAAATAAACATAGAGCCCTGGCCTAACTGGAGACTTTTACAACATAAAAAATACTTGCTAAATGTAATATAATATCATTATTCTTCACACATGCAAGTAATTCTAAATCATTATAAAATGTTGGTGTATTTTTGTTATATTTGTTAAATAAGCTCAACCTGTGACACCCAGTTTTAGCATTGTTGATGCCGTGGTGGGTCCCAGACTTCAAAGAGTATTTCTGCCCACCCACCTGCCTGGCCTAATTACTAACCATAACATACACTAACATCCTCACATCTCCACGCTCTGATCCTGACACATTAATCCACAAAAAAACACAACAAAATCACAATGTTGAAATTCCCAATCTTTTCATAATCTTTCTTGATATATGACATTAATTTGACTTACTTTTCTTTGTATTCAATGGGATTCCTGTGTGTATATTTTGAGTAGTCCTGCGCATGATGTTTCCGCCTGTCTCTACCCACCTTTTGTGGTGGGAGGTTGAGACCTGCGTGATGTCGGCCATTCTTTGTGAACCTCCCATCATCACATATATCACTGGAGAAAACTCCTTAATATTAATGAACAGGAAAATCTGAAATGACAAATTTCCTGGTCAAGCACCATGACATTGTCTACTTAAAAGGATCAACAAATTTTGCCTCTTACTTTATAATACATAAATATTCTATCCAATATTAAATGTAATTTCTTTATTAAATCAATGAACACAGAACTTTAATCATAGACATTCTTCTATTTATTTTTGTAAAAACACATTTAAATCTGATCTAAATCCATAAAATTTGAAGATATTAAAAAGTATCCATGTTACCAGAGAAATCTTGTTATCATGATAACAGAAATACTTTGGGCATGTTAACATTACCTTATTTAGGCAACAGAATCCATCAATCTCATCAAGGTCATTAAATCTTTCATGTTAAGATGGTCAAAAAGGAAATATTTAAATATACATATATATACTTATATTCCAGACTTGCTAATAACTGAAATTCCTCACCTCCACCGAAACATTCCTTGGATCTAAACTGTGATCTTAAACTATCCATTAAAATATCATGGCAGTTTTCTTCATGTATGCAGAGAGGTTTCAATAATAGAAGCCTCTCTTTGTCTTTGTTGAGATGGGAGAGCCAGAGCCCTCAGAAGCAGCTGAGTGGTTTTAACCCTTTGAACCTGATTACTTTAATTAGAGGACGGGGCGCTCAGACCATTCTTCACACTGGTCAGAAATAATGCCTGGCTTCCATGATTAGGGCTCTGCCAAGGCAAACAATGATACACCATCCATTACCTACTGCTGCCATCATATGCAGTCTTTATAATGTGCAGGACACAGTCAATTGCTACATTTGTTGGGTATTTTTTCCTTTCTCTGTCAAAGTGGTGTCATCCATTTTAGACATTGTTCTGTTCAATCCTTTAAAGTTCTTAAGAATTATCCACTGCCTCCGAGGATAAGTCACTATTTTCCATCTTTTGTTTTGTCATCACCAATGACATCAAAGAATACAGCATATATGTATATGTTATAATTTGGTAAAACATTCCATTCACTATATATATATATTCTAAAAGATATAATATATAATTTACCATTGCCAATTTCTAAAGAAAATTACTCAAACTTCTCATCATCACAGTTATCCAGCCAACTATAATGTTACCATATTGCAAAAGTAAGCCAAATTATAAAGGTGCTAAATAAAAAAAAGTTCACTTTGTATATGGACATCTTTGAGAAACTCTTTGTGTGCATGATAATTTTCCCTTCAACTCTGAAGCCTTTAATATAACTCACTTCATAATTTATTGAGTTTTAAAAAACTTGTTAAAATTACTCAAAAAAACAACCATAAACACTTCTAATTAAAGCAGCCCAAAAAAAGATTTCTTCACAAACGACGATAAATAACATCATAATAATGAAAAGTGCATTATTCGTCACACATAAAGGTGAGGGTAATTTTCTGGAGGTTCACATGACATGGACGGGACCAGGTGTCGTCTCTGCGTTTTTCCTATCACAATGCAATGTAAGGTCACGTAAATAGAATGCCAGACAAAAAGACAGCCAATAGGACTGCTGACCCATTGATTTCACCTCCGATAATCTTATCAATGAAATCACTTTCAGGTCTGTTCACCAGAAAATGAGCAAAGGAAAATGACTGTCAGAGATGAGACTCGTGCTCACCTTAATCACATCATCTTCACAATATTCTTCACAAGCCAATTCCCCAAATTACTTCTTTGGATTTATGGCCAAAAGAGTTTGAAATTTCTGTCAATAATATATGATCAAATATTGTTTTATTTCACCAATAGAGGATGTCTCGTGAGTGTTATTTAGACAATTGGGGTTTGGAGATGTTTGCCATACCATGATATCCTTACATGCAGGAGCAGACTTTTGGTGGTAAAAAATGCTTTGGGGCAAAAATGAGGGCGATCACATCGCAATCAGCGCACAAGATCTCAGATGAAATCTACAGCTGAAATGCACACTCCTGTGGTACTCTTTGACCACCAGGAAATAGCCAGGACACAAATGTCTCCTCAGATCTGCTATACAATGCATGTATGTAGTAAGGATGTAAGGGTGATGGTCTGCACACACATTGATCCTATTGCCAGGAAACTGGGCCTTAACCTAACAGAAGCTAAGTAAGTTAATCTGTTACCTGTACTTGCTGTATATAAATGTGTCTAACCAGTGTGATTTATAAAAATAAAACTGCGTTCACCATATGCCCAAAACAGAGAACGATGGTCAATGGAGTGTACTTTATTGGCCAACTTTTCTCTATGAATTATCTGCTGTTAATAGTACTTTTATTATGAAAAACAAGAACCTGCATGTCAATAAACTGGATTTTCACATTTTATAAATAAAACATTAACTGTGAGTGGGTGTGAATTTTCTTCAATAGAAAATATTCACTGTGATGAGGACCTCTGTGAATTCCAAGCCTTACACTCTCCATTATCTGTGATTACAAATGGCCTCAATGACCAAGGTGGTTCCACTTTTTTTTTCATCTGAATTCGATTAATCATATCTTCTCCAACCTCCCAATATGGGTCAGTTGTTCTCAAATTTATCTAATTCTTCCTCAGAATAATCTACAAATCTTCTTGTCAAATATAAATATATATGGAAAATTATTTTTTGTTGCCACAACACTTATTTTAAGAGTCCACTCACTTCAGAGCTGTGCTCCTTGTGGAGATTTAGTTGGGTGAAGAGTTAGTGCCCCCTAGTGTTTTATTTAGCAAAGCGCCCTCTAGTTAATAATTAGATTTCTGGCTCTCCAAGCTAAGTAAACAAGTGTTGATTTTTAAAAATCAAGCTCGCGTAAGTTTGCAAAATCCCAAGGCAAAAAACCCCAACAAAATCTTCTTACTCTACTACGCACTCACAAATCACTTCTCAAACAATCTGACGGTGTAATCAGAATTATTGAGCCAAAACATGGACGCCATGGACCGATAATCGGGGTAGGCTCCATTGACTTACGGATTAATCACCTTGAAACCTCGAACATCTAGCCCTAAAGGCAAAACAAACGCGAGCGAAAATATGCATGTGGGTGATAAATAAATCCAGTGCACTTTCCTCACTAATGGCTAAACATCTCATGCAATAGCTGTCACATGTCAATCGGTGTCATCAAAATCTTACAGGAAGACTTTGTAGAAGTGAAAACAAGATAGTCTTCTCTAATAAAAACAAAGTTGGCTAGCTGTCGAACAATGTCTATCTTCTGATGACAAGCTCCAATGTGAGATTGATTTACTGTGCAAATCATATTTACCATTTTTCTCTTTGTCTCTTTTTGTCTTCTATTCTCCTCCCTCCAGCTACCAGGTATATCAAGCAACACTATTGAATCAAGGAATGAAAATTAATTTAGCATTTGCCACTGCTAATAAAAGCATAATCATTTATTAAGTTTTATTTTCAAATGTAAATTTTATGTTGATATAAAATAAGGAATATCAGAGACTGCAGACCTTTTGTCACATGTCAGCTGCATTAAGTGTGGAAATTAAGGGAGTTTCCAGCCCAGTTAAAATGCTGCAATTTTTCTCAGAAAATTTAAGATTGCTGCCAAATTTTAATTCTTCTCATTCTTTCAGTCATAATTTTAGATAGGTGCTAATTTAGGAAAGATACAATAAAATCATAAGTTAAATGTGCAGCCATCACAATCAATCCTTTAATAAGATACATGGTGACATCACACCTTAATTAACGATGATCTCCAACATCGAATGTACAAAATATTTCAGCATTATGCCAAGATGGTGTGGAGGTACAGAAATGGTGTGGAGGTGTGGAGGTACAGAACTGAAATGTCACTTTTTGATCATAAGGGCATGTGATAGAAGTCATTTATTTATTTTAATATTATTGCCATTTCAAACTTCGATGGTTGTCAATTCTCACTGCTCATGTGGGCCCTGCTGCCACCTAGTGTGCCTAGCTAGGACAAACAAAAATGTGTTAAACAAAATGTCATAAGTCAAGATGAACGTCATTCATGCATGATACCATATAAACACCTTATGATACCTACCGTAATTACTTGTGTATAGGACGACTCGTGTATAAGACGACCCCCAAACATTAACTAAGGATTTGTGGACAAAAACCTCGACTTATACACGAGTAAATATGGTAGGAGGGGAGGTGATCAATTTTTTAGATTCATTGAAATATTGATTTTAATGGCCTAATGGATGCAGCTTGACAAGACGATTTAAACAAGGTCTCATTTACCAAAATCGGAGCAACGGTTAATATTTTATGGCCATTTTTATACCCTAAAAAACGTGTTTTTTTGGGACGCTGGCTTATACTGGGAGAAAAAGTAGCCAAATAGCCAAGTTTACAGGACAGGAATATTCATAATTTATATGTTTGGACAGAAAACCGTAAAAATAGCCAAATATTTGACAAAAATTGACATAACTTGTAACTATTAATGATTGATTGATGAATCGGTAGTTTAAATCACTCTGAAACCACTCAAAACCCATAAAATCTCTTTTGAGAAGGCTATTAGATCATAAAGGTTGACAAACAAAAGAAGCTAACTGGGAAAGTAGGAAATTCATTTGAAATTATAAGGTCAAACAGGCACAACTAAACAGGGGCATGGTTTAATAGGTACCATGGAAAACAGTCAGCCACCAGCTGATGTAGGCAAGTGCACTTTATCCACTTTCTCATCTTTTTATCATTTTCAAAAAATAAAGTTTGACTGAGTTCTAGCCCCCTCTTCATATCCTGTTTGGACCCTCAGAGCATAAAAATATTGACAAGGGATAGTAACAGTAAAACAAATGTCCAAAAATGAAATATTACATATTTAACTTATTGCTTCCTTTCTGGATTGGCTGTAGACCTTCCCTGCAACCTAGAGGCACTCCCAGACATGGACCTACCTGCCCGGGTGGCTAGCTGCAGTCTTGAGGCATTCCCAGACGTGGACCTACCCTACAGATGTGGACCTACCTGCCCGGGGGACCTACCTGCAGCCTTGAGTCACTCCCAGACGTGGACCTACCCTACAGACGTGGACCTACCTGCCCGGGGGACCTACCTGCCCGGGGGACCTACCTGCAGCCTTGAGGCACTCCCAGACGTGGACCTACCTGCCTGGACCTATCTACCCTACAGACGTGGACCTACCTGGCCAGGGGCTACCTGCAGTCTTGAGGCATTCCCAGACGTGGACCTACCCTACAGACAAGGACCTACCGGCCGGGGGGGGGGGGGGGGGGCGCTACCTGCAGCTTTGAGTCACTCCCAGACGTGGACCTACCCTACAGACGTGGACCTACCTGCCCGGGGGACCTACCTGCAGCCTTGAGTCACTCCCAGACGTGGACCTACCCTACAGACGTGGACCTACCTGCCCGGGGGCTACCTTCATCCTGGTGGGGTCGGCTCCTCTTCGGACTGATCCGAGGGAACTGATCCACCGAACTGATTCTTATCCAAGAATTCACAGTCTGACATCACTGACAAAGCTTGTAAACACTTTTACTCTGATACCTTACAATCAAATTCACGACAACCAAAGCCGCACACTCGCCGCAATGTCGAAGTATGAATCAGTCTTGTCGAGCTGGCAATGAAAGTGACAATCCCTCGACAGACAGACTGATTTTCGATTTCGCGCACAAATGAAATTCGCATTTTTGGCGGGAAAGTAAATACTCAGATATTACTGGGCACTAGATTCAGCAACTGTCATAAGGGGTCGAGCTACGAGGTCAAATACTGGGAAATATGATAAATTATCCTGTTTATAATTGTTTTGGGTATTATATTCACTTCATACGATATGTTTCCCTGGTGTTGTCCTTTATGTGATTCATCTATAGAGTTCCTGGTACCTTCTTTCAGTTTTACTAATTAGGCAAATATCATAAAGGGTCCTGCTTTGGGCTCTAACATTGGAAGTAGAAATAGAAATTGCCCCTATTTATGACTCTTATAAAAGGCTACAACAGAAAACCCATGTGCTTCTAATGGGCCAAAAGGAACATGTATGTCATATAAAAGAGGTAGGGTATGAGAAGAAATATGCTTCAGAGATGATGCAGGTAAACTGCTAAAATCTTAATCATTCTCAGTTAAATTTGTCTTGCTTTAGCAAAGCCATTGTGCTGACATGCATTTTTCATGATGATCAAGTCTTCAAAGTAAAAAGATAAACATTGTGTCAAAGACAATTTTCAACAAAATGCCCTGTGACCTTGGCAATGTATATTTCATGAGTATATTGCTTTTGTGACTTATCAACTAGGTAAGTGTGACCAATTATAATCATAAACTGGACATATGAATTTATTTGGTTGCACATGAATACTGGTATATGTATAATACCACATATACAAAATATTTATTTTTTTACAAATATATTTGGGTCTTTTGAATCTATGATCCCTGTTCTAATTTGTGTCCTGTCACTAATCTCTTAATCCTCAATCTGAACCTTTCCTTCCCATATCTCATGAAATGAGATGTAAGTTATTGCTACACTTGCATTCAATTTTTCAAAGACTTGGGATCGAGGTTAGGTATGAGTGTGAAGTATGTTACTTATTCACTCTTCAAAGTTCATTATGTTTTCGAAACTGATAGATGAGGGTGTCAACATGTTAGATTTGAGAAATTGTCTTCAAAACATTACCAATCTGTATTTTGTGTATTATAATATCTAATATTCTGAGTAACAAATAAACCGCAAAGGGCACCATATTTTGTAAGGGCTAAAGAGGGTGAGACACTGGAGTGAAGAACAGTTGTGGAGGATTAAAAAGTTGAATAGGTATTGCAGCAAATACATTCACATGTATTATGTCTGCATCAAAATCATTTTCCAGGACTGCATTCTCACTGGTTATCTATTGAGGCTTAAAGGATCAAATTGCTCTTTAATTTTGTCAACAGAGCATAGTCAATAATAAATGGAAATATCTTGTTCTAAATCTAACCAACAGTTCTAAAGCTTTGTCATTTTCATTTTACATTTTAAAAAATTTAGTGTTCTTTGTGGAATTAAAAAAAAGGGACACATATGACCAAATATCTATATTTGTTTGAAAAGCTTTCCCTGAATGTTGGATATTTATGGGAGTGGTGTTCTCCTTTCTGGAGGTACAATCAACAACATGCACACATACTTTATATTTTTTTATTTTTGTATCATACATATTTAATATTCCAAAATATTAACCAATATGACTATTGGGAATGTTGAGACAGCTATATACAAAAAACATGTATGTACCACATTATTCTTTTATCGACTTTGCTGCATTCACAACGCTATCCTCCAATACACGACTTCTCTCTCATAACAGTCCCATAAAATCTGGCTGTGAACTAAGTGCTGAAAAAATTAACAACTATTGATATAGACTGCAGTGAAATATTAGAGTCACAATGATGAAAGTTTTGGTTCCAAACATTTCTTTTTGAAAAGATAATAAATATAGTAAACATGCTTGATATGATTTTGAACAGAGGACATTAAAGCACCATCTCAATGGGGAAAAAAGAAGATTTCCAGGCCAAGTTTTGACAATGTAAATGTGTCAGGCCCCAGGCTTGACTGTTTTCATCCCTTGTGAACCTTTTTCGTGCTGCTATGGCATATACTTTATGGGGGGTTATGAAGCTCAGTCAAACTCCAGACATTATTTTACAAGATTTATATTTAAGGAATCAATACTGTGCAGTTAAAATGTGATTTACACATTCACATAGTAGATAAGTCATATACCGTAATTCTTTTCACAGAAACTATAAAAATCATATTTCAATATATTTTCATGACTTAGTTTTAAATAGATTCAAGGTTTTTTTCATGTTCTCCATTTATAGTTTTTAGTGTTCGTGAAAAAAGGCAGGGCACAGGAAAATTTAGCCATGAGAACATAAAAGTCTGCCACACAATTCTCCGTTTTTTTGGGGTATAATCTCAGAGCAATGTTTATTTTTGCTCTCAGATATATTTTAATTTCACAAAAATCATTTGGTTTATGTTCATAAGTAGTTTTGGTGAACAATATATTTTTACCCAAAAATATTTTTTTCTTCCTTAAACCACATGTGTGAGTCAATTTTGAGATGTTTTAAACATTACATCGCATTGAATTTGGTGCCATTTATCGAGTCCAGTGTGCCACGATTCAAGCATCCAGTACAATACTGCAACCCTTTATATCTTGATCATGCATATCTTGATGCATATAAATTTGATTTTTTTTCAATACACTTCTATTCCTGCCCATTTTACCAAAATATTAATAACCAAGACTCCTTTTTTACATTCTTTTCATTGCTTAAAGTTCAGTGGCTAGGTTATGACATTATTCAATTTCTGATAAAAAAATAAACATTAGGAATGTTAAATTTGATTAAAAATTACATACCGGTATATTTATCGCAAGATTACATGGAACTTTACATGGACTTGTATCAAGGGTAAAAAATGACATAAAACTCTCTTTTCTCATGGATGTTTCATCTGTAAAAGAAAGGCTATTCATATTTGAAAGTGCTTCCAGATATCTCATTCTGACAGGGCTTTTTTCTATTATTTGGCCAGACTGTATTGTATTGCAATTTGTCACAAATAGCCTGATTGGAGACTTCATAGAATGTCGCAAGTTACTGTATGTAACATTGCTGTGAAATCTTCTTTGACAGATTTACTTCAATTAACTTTAATTTTGTAAAACACTTCTATTCCTGTCCATTTTACCAAAATATTAATAAACAAGACTCCTTTTTTACATTCTTTTCATTGCTTAAAGTTCAGTGACAAGGTTACAACATTATTCAATTTCTGATAAAAAAATAAACATTAGGAATGTTAAATTTGATTAAAAAAGAACATTACATGGACTTGCATCAAGGGTAAAAAATGACATAAAACTCTCTTTTCTGAATGATTTCTTCCTTTCTGCCAGGTCTGATAGTCCTAGCAATGCTGATATTTCCCTTTAAAGTGGAAGCCAAAAACTTTAAGTCTTTATATAAATAAGATATTGTAGTGGTATGATGTTTGAGAACATGTTTGTCATATTTAACAAGAGATTACCAGTTCCACAAAGCATCGTATTATTAGTCTAATATTTAGTTTCTGTCAAATGGCTTTTGCAATTTCTCTCTCAAATTTCACATGCCATGAAAATAAAAAAGTTTTGTTTCTCATTACTCCCCCAACCTATTAAAAGTAGGTTTTAAAAGTTTGAGGTGTAACTGCAAAGAATAAAATCCTAGACACACCTGAGACCCCTACCAATGAAATCCTAGACACACCTGAGGACCCTACTGGTGAAATCCTAGACACACCTGAGACCCCTACCGATGAAATCCTAGACACACCTGAGACCCCTACCAATGAAATTTATGAAAACAGAAAAAAAACATGTAATCTTGAGAATAGAAGCAAAAAAATATAAGACTATTTTCTTTCCTTTGCAAAGTTAGGCATTGTTCTGTATTGTGGGCTGCATTTCTATGTCTCACTTTTCACATGTATCAATCAGGCACTGTCGATCACACCTGCTATATAACATATCTGTGATGGTCAGTGCCAAGAAATCTGCCTTATTTTTTCTCAATTCCACACAAGTTGTATTTGCAAATTAATAATTTTGTGAATCTTTTGTCATGAAATTGCCATTATCTCTTAATGAAGCTTTTTTCATAAAAGTATATTTAAAATAATATTTATAATATATCATGTATAGGGCACTTTTATCATCATATAACTCATAAATATAGTATCAATGCACTGCATATCTATACAATCATGTATATGAACCTTGTTTGGTCTCTTTCAATAGATAAATAAATATTGATGACATATTATGGTTTGAATGCGAGGTCTGCGAACAGAGGCCTGGCACTGTCGTTGGCATACTCTGGATGCTGGGTTTTCACATGGAGCTCTATATCCTTGGTCTCCTTGACCTTGACGGAGCAGTAGGGACACTTGAGCATACGAGACTGATGGGCCACTTCCGACAGGCTCCTCTTTGTCTCTTCCTGGCTCACGGCCTGGTCCTCCTCATCATCATCAGCTGGTTTGATGCACCTCACCTTCTTGTCCTGCACGTAGTCAGTAAACTCTGGGTGTAACTTGGCCACATGTTCTCTGAAAGGTTTGCCCTGTGCAAATCCCTGCTGGCAAAAATAGCAGTTAAATGAGAAGACTTTGAGGTGAACAAGTCTGATATGCTTATAATGATTTCTCCATGAAGCAAAACGTTTTTGGCAATATTCACATTCATAAGGTTTCTTTTCCTCAGAGTCTATGACATGCACAAGTGTAACATGCTGATCAACATCTCGCTTGCTGTAGAATGCTTTGCCACAGAACTGACAGATTGAGTCTCGTATTTTCTCATGAATTGATCGGATATGCCTCTTTAGGCCTGTCTTGTTGCATAACGTTTCATGACATATAGGGCACTGGTGACTTGGCTGGAACTTGTGGAACTGGTTAAGATGAGCGCCTAGGTTGTAGATGGTGGAGAATGTCTTTGGACACAGATGACACATTGCTCTCTCTTCATTCTGCTGGTGCACTGTTTTGATGTGAGACATCAGAATATATTTATTTTTGAAAGTCTTGTCACACTTGGCACAGACAATAGTGGTTGGGTTTGGTGGGTGGACTGTGCTCATGTGTTGCAGGTATTTTTTCTGATTAGGAAATGACTTGTCACACTCTTTGCAGATTTTCTGCAGCTGTTTTTTCAGGTTATTGATGTACAACATTCCATCTTCTGTGTGTGCATGTTTGCCCCGAGCATGATTCAAGATATCATCCAGACTTGGAGCTTTAACATGACACAAGTCACAGGCAGCTTTTAAACTAGAACTAAACTTGCGGGGGTCTCCACCAATAGTTTGAATATATTCTGCAAAATCTTTGTGATCAGAATGTTCAATTCGAACATGTTTCCGGAGTAAATATTTACTTGTAAAATTTTCATGGCAGAATTTACATTTGTCTGCTTCTGCATAAATATAGCCTCCCAATTCCTCGACATAACCCATATGTCCCTCCTCATCCCTGTGATCCACTGATATATGCAGACGTAACTGTGTAAGGTCCAAGAACTCCTGCAGACAAAATCTGCACTTCGTCGCTATTTGTTTCTTGAAATCTGGAATAACTTTTAGGGTTGGTCGACCCATTTTCTTCCACTGTTCTTTTGGTTTGCACTGTCGTTTTGTTTTCTTATTTTGGGGATACTTATCAGATTCTAAATTATTTTCACATATGTCTTCACCTTGCTCCTTATAAACTAAATCAACTTTTCGTTTCCGTAGTTTTTTTCCCATATCTTCTGTAGCTCTTACTTTCTCCTGCTTTGTCTTGATTTCTTCTGTATCAATCTCCTTTTGTGGCAACTTTTTCCTTGGCATACCCCTTTCTGACCTTTCTTCTGTCAATTTATTTTTTGAAAGCAATTTATTTTGATTCAGAGTTATTTTTTCATGGATATCACAGCAATCATAACTATGTGAAGCACATTTTGGTTTATCTCTCTTGCAGCTTGAAGTCTTAATTTTATCAACCAAGGTACAAGCATTATTCAAAATTTTGAGTTGCCCAGAATCTTGCTGTTCAAAAAGACAAAGAAGGTCTGAATCATGCTCAGCTTTGATGACATCGCTTTTGGATTCTTGTGGTTTTGTATTTATATTGCTAATTTGATCAATTTCAGACGACACTAGTGTTGAACTCTCTATTGACGTCTCCATCTTCACCCCATCAAAATCTGCAATCTGATATCTGAAGGAAAAAATAATCAATATCAATCCATGTGTAGAAAAATATTTTTGACATATATATAGTTTATTAAAATACAACATTTAGTCAGTAGTATGATTGACATTGCTTGGTCACAAAAGTGCTTTGTTGGCCTTGTGGGTGAAAATTGGAGATTGAATAACGACAACAAAAATCAGTGGGTAGATGAGTGAGTGAATGAGTGATTCTACATTGTTTATCAGTAACTGTTTACAAATCATGACAAATCATATCGGCCTATTGGTCCAATTGCACATTTTCACTAAATTTTTCAAAGTTTTTTACCTTTCAAAATTTGTGCAACTGAATACTATGTTCACACTGCCTGCATTGCATAATATTCCATCTCCTTCGTGTCTGTTGTCACGGTTGGTGATTGATGTCCTGAACACTATATGATCATCTGTATCCATGTACACAAGTAGCTCGCTTGTGACAGTCACACCATGGGGAAGTGCGTGCATATCTGGTTCTTTATAAATCCTAAATCCTTTCAGAGCCTCCAATCCCATTGCCTTAATCAAGACATTCCTGGGCAAAGACAGTTGTACGGGCGATAATGGCTGTCCCATCTTGATTTCTGTAAATAGTGTAATGTTTGGAAAGATCCTGATCCTTTGACAAGAAATGAAACGCTTAAAAATTGGACAGAATGGAAACATACACAAATTCTCTTACTAATTCCTAGCATATTTTTAAAGTTTATACAACAGCAGGATTGCAAAATTGCACAATTTAACCTTTTCAAAAAAAATTCGTGTTCCTAGACCATCTTACACACTCCTCACAGAAACGACATACGTGCACGAGCGCTGACGCCACTGATGGAAAGTGTGTCAAAGTGTGAAGGAATTGATATGTCCCGCCTAAATAGTATTAAACATATATAAATTAATTGATTTGTCCTGTAATTTGATCTTCTGTTATTCGAATAAATTAATTAAATATATATCCTAATAATCGAATCGTTATTATTTGTCATTTAAAGAAAATATTTGAACTGTTTGTAACAATTACATGAGTAGAATCTTCTATGTGACAACGTAATATTTATGTGAAATGCCTGTTTTGAAAATGTTTTTTTTCTTCTCAATATTGTGTCCAAATAGTGAATTTCTCAGTGACATCGAGTGGTGACAAATACCAAGTAACCATTTATAATATAGAAATGACAATTGCTGATTTAAAAAAAAAAAAATCAAGCTTGCGAAAGTTTGCAAAATCCAAAGGCAAAAATCCTTGGCAAAATCAAAGAAAATCTACTTCAGTACATGTACTTTGAACAATAAATTACCTACCAGTGTAAATTAGAGAATATGTGAGCTTAAACTATGCTTTAAAAGTGCATTGTATTTACGTTTTGGAAGTTTAAGCAGGAGAGGACCCTTGTAGCCGCTGCCAGTCACGGTCTACTTCATCAGCGGAAACTGGTCGCTGACGAGCTACAAGGTCAAGGGTCCTCGCCGGCTTAGCCGCTGTAATCAGCAGTAATTGGTTGCAACGGAAAACTGGTCGGGCACAAGCAGTTCAATGTTGGGGCCTGAGTGAAAAGTGAAAATATTCACAGAATTATATGCCAGACATGAGGTTTAATTAGGGCAAAAAAAGGAGCTTATTAATATTAAGATTGGCAGCTCACACTTGTAGATAATTTACAGTGATAAAAATATTAAAATATCCAAATTCAGCAGCTTGACTGCGGTCTAATGTGGCAGTTCAATATTACGGTCCACTTGGTATCACGGTTATTTTGACCAGGTACCATTTGGAATCCCACAAATCACTTCTCATTTAAAACGCTATCTGACAGTGTGAGCAGAAACTACGTGCCAAAAACCATGAAAACATGGCTGCCATAGACCAATAATAGGTGTATGCTCTTATAGACTTCATGTCAAATCCTCAAATATTCAGACCTAAAGTCAAAACAAACGCAAGCGAAATTTTCAAAACAATTGTGATTTTTCACCAATTATTGCAAAATGCACATGCATGTGAATCCTATATTATGGGTGTTACATCTGCAACATCTGTCAGGATATCACTTCTGGACGTTTTCGCTCATGGTCATTTTGCCTTCAGGCAGAGGCAACAAGTGCTGATTTAAAAAAAAAAATCAAGCTCAGGTAAGTTTGCAAAATAGGGAAATCTTGCAGCGCGTCAGTATTTTGGTGGGCCATACTGAACAATGCAGGCGTGTCCATGTATGCGTATTGCTGTCCGTAATGACATCTGTAACCAAATTGATGCATTGCCTTTCACATAGGGTAGCAATTGAAAACTTGACGCATAGAGTGACAGATAGGTTTCCCACAGGTTGCAAGTCTAATTTTGGCGGCAATTTGGAAGTTTGGCCGTGAAAACAGAAAAACTTATGCATTCATGTGAACATCAGATGATGCACTGCATTAATGACTGCACATATGGAAAATTTGATGGGATAGAAGAACTGTCAAATAGCATTTCTGGTTTATTTCTGGATGTGGTGTCAAACAAATATCATTTCCGTTAATTTGAACTTTGAAGTTGGATATTTCTTGACCTAACTGGATATTTGCAGTGATGAAGTGATGGACGCGACCGCAATTGGGCAAAACATGGCCCTCCTAGTCCCACACTATCCCACTCCCCTGGAAAGGATTTACTAAAGAAATTTGAAGGCATTTCCAGAAAATGTTCACAATTCAAACTATGATCATATATCTAAGGCTATTGGCCTATGATTTATGCTATGAGGATCCATACAGAGACAGGATTAGCCTTAAAAATTGTAATATTTTTGCAGTTCCAAATCTAAAAAGTTATTTATACTCAATCGAAATTCTAAAGTTAATTATATTAATCCTTCCCTACTGACTTTCCCACTCACAAAAGCAAGTTTCTTGAACACAGGATAGCCCAGGTGTCCCCTGCTGTGAGCCAGCATTGTGCCTATTGTGGTGCCTATTGTATGTACTCAACACTGGTGTGTGGTTCTTACCAATTATTGTGCACATGTGAATATTTATTACAAGCAGGGATTGCTTGAAAATTAAAGGTTGCTAGGTCACCACCCTTCTACAAGGGAGAGAATTGAAGCCAGGTCAATTGATGGTCATAAATTGCAGGCATTTTGTTTGTCAGGACCAACCTACTTTTTTTCCTTGACCTGTAAACCTGCCGTCGCCCATCAATACATTTTTTGCCATTTACAAATTCATAAAAAGATGTGTTAAAAATCAATTATATTTATTCCAATAGAATTAATACAGTTCATATCCAGAAGAACATATGTGAGTTAAAATTTCAATATTAACAACTTTGCAATAATATTTTCATTTTAAAAGGTGTGCATTATTAAAGTTTCCATTTAATACCTCACATAAAAATTGTCCTTCAAAAGGCACAAGAGCATTACCCGTAAATACAGATGAATAGATGCATTTATTACCCTTTATCACAAGCTTCTTAAAAATAGATATGTACAAATATAATGCCCATTTTACAACACTGTGCTCAATCAGCTTAAATAAAAAGTTCTTTTTTTCAATATGAGCAAACATCACATTTTTAAATCACCACCACTAAAATGGTGCTTACACAAGTTGCAATGCAATTATATATTTTATATATATATATATATATATATATATATATATATATATATATATATATATATATATATATTAATTTTTTTATTTAGACAGGCCAATCTGAGTTTTATAAGTAACCATGTTATATTCTTGAGGCAGTGTTCTTTGATATGCTTGCATGAGTATTGCAAGTGAAGTTGTGGGTACAGGTTTACATATTAATTACCGGTACTGAGATAGCCAACCCCTGTGGGATTGTAAGTCTGCAGCCCCACTACCCCAGCCACCAAGGCCTGGTCTGTAGATATGCTTCAGACAGGAAGGGGGCTGTAATTAGGTACATTTGTTTGTTTGTTTGTTTGGGGTTTTACATCACTTTCAACATTATCTCAGTCATTTCGTGATGAGACCTATTTGTAGCAGATATTGTGCTGCCTCACCGAATTGTCATGTCGCAGGTCCTTGACATGACAACCTACCCAGTCACAGATTCACAAGGACAACGGGTTAACCCATTAGGCATGGACCTCAGCTGATATGGGAAATTATATCATGAGTTCAATCTCGGCCTTGACAGGGTTCAAACCCATGACCTTTGGATCACCACAGAGGAACTGGTGCTGATAAGCTGGCGCTCCAACCAACTGTGCCACGGCCCGTGGCCTTGTAATTAGGTAGAGGGCGGCTATTAGGGATAATACAGTATTTAAGTATGGCACAATACATTCCAGTCACCTATTAATAATGAGAATGGTACTTCACAAGTGGAAGCATGCTAAATTTTTTTCAATAAAGCAGAAAAATAAATGGAAAATATTTCTAAGCATCAAAGGTATAATTTTACATGAAAAACGAGTTCCCAAATGTGCTATCTCAAAATAGCACCAAAATATACATTGTATAATAAATATGAATAAGCTCATAAGATCAAATTTATAATCTCTGTAATTGAGAATATTCAAATAAGTTCATAAGCATTCACACCATTAAAAGCAGTTTTGATCAAGAAGTTTTGCCCTCCAAAAGAAGGCCACATGTATATGAAATGCAAAATTGTTGTATGATTCCTAACAAGTGGCTAGATACTACAGGTCATAGAGGTAGAATCTCTACTCTCTGGTACTTCATGATCACTATCATATCATCCTCTCCCTGAATAGGATTATTTTTGTTTAAAAGTATCAAATTTTACCCCATGTCAAAAGTGGATGAGATGCATTGGTCAAATATGATATCACGCTCCTTGATATGACCCTTATTGGAAAAACAGGGCTAGCTTATTGAATTCTGACAACTTTGCTGATGCCGTACATGAAATTTGAAAAATGTCTCGTGGCAGGCCGTTTTTGGAATTTTAAAATGCCATCATGATATTAGAGGTGACTGTGGCTGGGAACACTCCTGTGGCTGAGTGAATGATAAGTCTAAAAATAAGCACCATCATACGAGGGCAGTACGAGGAAAGAAGGGGCCCTGCATTTCTAGCTTTACAACCCCCAGGATATAAATATACCTGGAGATAAATACTCCAAAAATAATTTTTTGCATAAAATATAATTTGAAATGGTTCAGTACATAAACATCTCCTGATTGTTACCTTGACGAACCACATTTTAATGTTTTCTTATCAGCTCTGTATACTTGCATTGTTCTCTTCTAGAGGACCGTCCTCCTCTTCTACTCTTGGCATTCCTGCTATCCTCTTCTCTTTCGCCCAGCTTTGTTCTTCTCCGGAAGCAAAGCATAAATATACTAGTGCTCCTAAAGTTAAAATGCCAGCATTCATGAGAAATACCTTTCTCCAATCACTCCGACTTGGCTGAAATACAAAAAAATTTGGTTATTATTATGTGTCATATATTTCAATAGAAGATATTTTGGATTCCGAATAGTTTGGAAATTGATTATTCTGTCCTTGTTCATTTTGGAGAAATGAAACAAATATGGTTGGTTTACTGTCAGTTGTTGATAATATTATCACCACAATACCATTAAAATGTTTTTGTCACATATATTGTAATCCGAACCAAAAATAAATTTGTCATTCTAAGGTCGACTTAGTTTCACATAAGCCTGTTTCTATTGCTGAAAGCATTAAAACAATTATCTTAAAAATAGTTCCTTGTTGAGTGTGGCAAAGAATAAAGACTTGAAAGGAAAAACTTTAAAAAAAGTATTACTAACACAGTAAATTGAAGCGAAAATAGATTCACTGAAAAACGATGAAAACTAAACAGCAGATTCACAGACATATATGACTTCCAAATTAGTGATGCAACTGGTTCAACACATGAGATTGTTCTTTTACCACTGATTTTGAAAGCATAGCATTTCGGCTTTATGACAAATTATGTCAAATTCATTGTGATTGAAGACATGAAGCACATGTGATAGAGGCAGCCTTCGAGTAAAGCATACTCACAGAGTTTTGGGTTATTTTGGTGGTAAGGACTGGCGACACAAACCCTCCTGTATTTGCAAGAGCATTAGATATGCCCATCAGGGTACCTGCAAAGGATTCATGGACTATTATACTTTCCTTTAAACATGGTTTACATATGTTTTGTGGGTCTGTATTCATCTGGCTAATCTGCCTATAGAGAGTAGAGCCATATGCATCTGGTTAATCTATAATCTACCTACACAGTGGATTTTTCATTTTATTGATGTACTTACACAGAGTGTTTTTTTTTATCTAGTTAGTCTACCTACATTAGGTTATATCTATTTGTTTAATCTACATGTACCTACATAAATTGGTTCTAAATCCATCTGGTCAACTACCTTCATTGGTCGACTTACCTCTATACTTTTAGGCTACATCCATCTGGTTGACCTACCTACATTAGGTTGACCTACCTACATGCATTGGTCCTAAATCCATATTGTTGACCTACCTACATGCATTGGGGCTAAATCCATCTGGTTGACATACCTGCATACATTAGAGCTAAATCCATATTGTTGACCTACCTACATGCATTGGGGCTAAATCCATCTGGTTGACATACCTGCATACATTAGAGCTAAATCCATATGGTTGACCTACCTACATACATAGGGGCTAAATCCATTTGGTTAACCTACCTGCATACATTGGTGTTAAATCCATATTGTTGACCTACCTACATGCATTGGGGCTAAATCCATCTGGTTAACCTACCTGCATACATAGGGGCTAACTCCATTTGGTTAACCTACCTGCATACATTGGTGCTAAATCCATATTGTTGACCTACCTACATGCATTGGGGCTAAATCCATCTGGTTGACATACCTGCATACATTAGAGCTAAATCCATATTGTTGACCTACCCACATGCATTGGGGCTAATTCCATCTGGTTAACCTACCTGCATACATAGGGGCTAAATCCATCTGGTTAACCTACCTGCATACATTGGCGCTAGATCCATCTGGTTAACCTACCTGCATACATAGGGGCTAAATCCATTTGGTTAACCTACCTGCATACATTGGTGTTAAATCCATATTGTTGACCTACCTGCATGCATTGGAGCTAAATCTACCTAGTTAAGCTACCTGCACACATTAGGGCTAAATCCATCTGGTTAACCTACCTGCATACATAGGGGCTAAATCCATCTGGTTAACCTACCTGCATACATTGGAGCTAAATCCATCTGGTTAACCTACCTGCATACATAGGGGCTAAATCCATCTGGTTAACCTACCTACATGCATTGGGGCTAAATCCATCTGGTTAACCTACCTACATACATAGGGGCTAAATCCATCTGGTTAACCTACCTGCATACATAGGGGCTAAATCCATCTGGTTAACCTACCTGCATACATAGGGGCTAAATCCATCTGGTTAACCTACCTACATACATAGGGGCTAAATCCATCTGGTTAACCTACCTGCATACATAGGGGCTAAATCCATCTGGTTAACCTGCCTGCATACATTGGAGCTAAATCCATCTGGTTGACCTACCTGCATACATTGGAGCTAAATCCATCTGGTTAACCTACCTGCATACATAGGGGCTAAATCCATCTGGTTAACCTACCTGCATACATAGGGGCTAAATCCATCTGGTTAACCTACCTGCATACATAGGGGCTAAATCCATCTGGTTAACCTACCTGCATACATAGGGGCTAAATCCATATGGTTGACAACGAATCCTCCTGTAGATATGCTCTCTGTTGTCATGGATAGAGTGAGGAATATGATAGCTGCAATCCGATCACAATCCAGCAATGCTAAACCAACCATGCATGACGCCATCCCTATTTCTCCTACAACATATTGGTGTAATGAAGTCATTTCCCATTATCAAAAGAACAAAATCAATTTGAAACAATCAATTTTGAAACAATATAGCGAGTGGAATATTTTCACAAACTATCTGTTCATCATTTTTGTGGTAAAAATATAACTTATTTTGTGAAATTGGGATCTACATTATTGGTTCCGTATTATTTTTCCAGTTTATTGTCAACATAATTTAAGTTGTTGATAATTTTGTGTATAAATATATTACCTGCAGTTTGATTTCTGATAAAAAAAGCACTTTAATAATTGAATAACTGCTGGTGCTATATTTGTTCAGACAGCCACATGGTTGACTTGTGTGACAAACAGACAAACACCAAGTTACAGCCAGAGATACTTGCTTGAATCAATCTGATAACAATTAACTGATAAACACTGTAATCAACAACCATCCAGAAAAATTAGAATTTTAAAAATACTAAAAAATACTGTTTTTTTAATCATATAGCACAAAGTGGTGTTATGATCAATACAAGGACACAAAACCCCAAAGAACAAATACCGATTATGCAGTCAAAGGTCAAGGAGATGAATGCATTCCTGGTAAGAACAAGCTGACCGTCATGTGGGTTCCCTGACATGGTTAATATAATCCATGTATAATCTGTTATTCTAACCCTCATCTTATAGCAAAGTTCAAAAAGGTCATGGAAAGGTCAACATTGCCCTCGTTTAACATTTTGTCATGAAGCATGCTTGTGTGAAGTTTGGTGGCAATCTGTGCTTTTCTTGGCAAAGTTATCAAATATGCAAGTAGTTCCAATGGACAGGTGTACAGACAGACACACCGACCCTGTCCATTTTAATTGTCAGGTAGGGGACTATAACATTAAAATATTCAAATATAAAAATTTTAATATTTTAAATATAACATGGTAAAAAAATGAAATTGTTTTGCAACTGTAAATTGTTTAATACTTGCCTATTAAAGTGAAGAGTTTCCTGGTGGCAGTGTTTGATAGGATCTGTTTGCGGCGTATGTAGTCTGCAAGAACACCAATGAATATACCTGGCAAGAAGGACACAAGGTGTGGTACAGATGTCAATAGTCCATTCTGAAAAAGACACCACAAGACTATTATCACCAGCTGATTGACCGTGACCTTGGCCAATCACATAACATCCTAACTACTAGTATTCCTTCTCACACAAACATCAACACATATATATATGAATAATTTTATACATTTAATGAAAGCTGGTATTTTTTATGGATTAGTATGCATCACCTCTTTGATGTCAAACTTGAGGATCTGTTTCATGTAGGTAGGGGTGCTGTTAAGAATGGTGTAGTATCCGAGGCTGTCTGTTATCATCACAAACAGGAGGCTGAGGAAGGGCACCGAAGTCAACAACTTCCTCAATGGAGGGTTGGTATACTGTAGATAGAAATAAAATCAATGTCAGATGCATCATTCTTTTTATATTGCTATATTATATTCAAAACCTGTAAGAGTTTGAAAATAAAAACAAATGTTTCAAAAAGAAACATTACTGTAGTCTGTTAATATATAAGTTGGTGTACTAATATTGTTAGTTCTATTATTTTTAAATGAATTTATTTCTTCTTCATTTACTGATTTTAAAGATTTTCATGACCACTCATGGTTAACTGGTAGAAAATTAAAATTTGGCACCAAAATTTTAGACTGCCACACAAACTGATGATGTTTAACACATTGAGTGTGCCTAGTTTTTAGGCATCCAGTCCCATATAACTATGCTATGTATATTTGTAACCATTGTGACCTGCCAAAACCTTGGATAAAAACTGTTTATCCACTTTCCATTGGGCATCCTGTCCAGATATATAAGTCTTCAGAAATTAACATGCAACTGCATATAAATCTTCATAATCAAGTGAAAAATTTGATGTTTAAATCTCAATTCTTTGTAAATGGATACATGTCGTTTTAAACTTTAAAATGGAATTGTACAAAGTTTTCTTTCAGTAAAGTTTGTGACTGACCTTGACTGTGTCGAGATTGTGGTTTCCTGCCTCAATATAGAGCTTCTCAGCAGTTGATATGTGTGGATGAGTTGCCGGAGTATCATAAACAAATATCATCCAAAATATGAACCATACTACAGACACACCACCTGCAAGTTTAACAATTCAAATAGCAAATATTCTAAATAGTAAGAGTTATTTTCATTAGTTAACTCGAATCATTCGAAAATAATCACATATTGTTTGTATGTGAACAATTTTACATTTCTATCCTTATTTTTGGATTTCTATCCTATTAGAATATCTTATTAATGCAAATGTAGTTTTTAAAAGAAAATTATCATTCATATTATCTGTCAAAGAATCTGTTATCATAGGACCTTTTTTGGTTGCAGTTCATGATTTTGAAACAGAAAATAATCAAATTATATATTTGATTTTTTATTCCCCCGCCCTGCCCAAAATTGTCTTTCTGGAATAAACACATAAAAGAAAAGAAATTAATGTTTTAATTTACCTACCAAATACATAGAAAACTGAAGGCCATCCCCCAATGAAATCAGACTGACACAAGAGTCCCGACACTGCCAGGGCTACAACATTCCCCACTGACGCTCCTGATCGGAAAAAAGAAAATGCAAAACATAGTGAAAAATCTACCTCATATCTGTTGCAGATGACATAATTTTTCCATAAGAGAATAATATACCGGTACCTGACTTAAGGGGTAAAACACTGAGGTAAGGAAAAACCGAGAGGGAGTAAAATTAAAATATTTGGTGTTAGAATCAATATAAATTCTGAGAGGTAGCCAAACTGTGGAAGCACAAAAAAACATGGCAGCTGTAAGCTAGTCAAATACTGCTTCATATAATAAAAATTAAAGATTCAAACATTTTCAAAGCAGATTCAAAGCATAAAATCAAACACTCAAGCTTGATATATGTACTGACCTGAGCTTGAAATGGCAATCATCTGTGTCTGCTCGTACCACGGTGCCCACCGACTCCACAGAACATAGAATGAAGGGTAAGTTGGGCCCTACAGTAATACACAAAAAAATTAACATGCACGTTTTGTGTCAGGCCCTTAAGATATTCTCATGCATATCTCAACCAAATTACAGCCAGAATGTTCTTAATGCTTTCACAGCTTGGCTGTCCGTATCAGAAATCAGAGACATTTAAAATATTTAAATATCTCTGCAGAAATGAACACGATATATGCAAATGCATTTGCCACTAATAGTCAGGTAGATAAGTCCAATGTTTGTGCACTTTTGGAAACGAGCACCAAACTTGGCACGGTTGTACATTGGATCATTGTGAATCATTCTGGATATAGAAACACTTTGGTAGCGCCCCCTGGTGGCCGGGGGTGCCACCTGTACTGTTACACTTTCTCAATTTGAAGTACCCTCAGAAAAAAAATCTTAACTTCTTTAATATTTGAGATATTTCTATTCTGATTAAAGATTTGGAATGTAGGAAATATTCCCTAACAATTATTTAATGACAAGAAAGACATTCCATGCATATTTAATCTCCTTTGTAAACATTTTTTACCAAAAATCTTAATTCTACTCCATGTTTTCCTGGAAATATTGGAAATAAGGATACAAAATATTGCTTAAATGTTTTTCTGTTCAATAGATTAAAGTTAGTTATTACACTTATGAATCTAAAGCTTCATTTAAAATGAAAATTGATTGAACAGAAAAGAAGTTATGCAATTTACAACAATGGTACTTTCACAGTTTCGTATTTTATCCTGTATCTATATTTAACAATTTGTAAAAAATAAAATCTAACTTGTCATTATTTTAATAATGACATGATTAAAATATCACTGGTATATACCTGTACAGCAGAAATTTTGCTAGGTATCATCTTTACAGACACAATCACACATTGGGGCACATGGCAGAGATGCACGAGTACAACCACAACGATTGTGGCATGCCTTTTTACAGGCACACTTTATCAGCTCTCTGCAGCCTTTCAAAGCTTCTGGAAGCACATGTCCTGCTCTGCGGGCATGTTGCTCAAAGGCAGCCTTGGTTGGTGGAAGCGTCTCAATGCGATGCTTCTCTCTTTTGATGAACAAGTCTTTTCTCGCTTCATTGAGGTCTGTATGTGGACTTGTTCTGTCATACCAAATGATGACAAATCTCTCCAATAGATTCAAAGTTTCCTGGCTCATGGTGCTGTGAGGTGTTGATATTTCCATGAAAGCATCTGTGACCTCTGGGAAACATCTCCAGGCATCCCACGCTGTCTTTTTGCCTCTGCCAGCAAAACCCGAAACAGTATCACAGCCTGTCAGTGCATGGAATCCTGGGAGTGCTTTGGCCTTTTGTTCTCCTATTGCTCTTGAGATGTCATGTATAGGGAGATATCTCAAATATGTATTTGTCTCAAATCCCACCCAAATCTCATCTACTCCTAATCTTTCTGCATATGCTGTTGCCAGCACAACAACATCTGTATCTACTGTTCTGATCAAAATTTTTTTGTGATCCTTACTAGCAGTATCAGCAGCATGGATGATTAGACGAGAGTCTGCCTCCTCATGGTTACATGGCATGATGTAGTCATACCAATTATTATCTGCTACCTGTTTGCTACAGAGAACATTTACTCCATCAGTGATATACACCTCCTTATCTGTCTCCAGATTATCAATCAAGACATGTGTCAGAAATGGGAAAAGTTCCACTTTATTTGCATTGACCAAAAGGAATTTTGACCAATTCTTTGGCATTTTTGTTGAAGGTGTCACTCTCCGCCTTTCTCCTTTCCCTTGTGGAAGATTTAAGACTATCAGGAATATATCTATCTCAAACAATGTCTAAGCGTTTCACTGTCTGAAGGTGGGACTGGATGAATGGCAAAAAGATCATATCAGCATATTCTTTAAATGTGCAAGCCCTTTTTGGAAGTGGAAAATGTACACTATGGCAGCTCCATCAAACAGTTTTCAACTTCTGGGGAATCTCTGGTTGGCTGTACATAGCTCTCCAGACATGGTATAAGATCAGATTTCTTGCCAATTCTTAGTTGCCCATGATCTGAAAGTGATGGTGGAAATGGTTGATTCTCATGACAAAAGAAATCTTCCATATTAATAGCTCGAGTTTGACATGAGATGTACAATCGGGAAAAGAGTTCACAATTATCTTGTAGATGTGATATGGTGTTCTGTAATTTAGATTTATGTGTCTTTTGTGGCCTGAAAAAGAGTGGAAGGTTGTTTTTACTTATGGTGTCTGATATGGTTTTTGAGGTTGAGGTAATTCTTTCTTCTGTGTATTATACATAGTATCTGTGTATTATTGCTCCTGGCCAATTCAGGCCCTGAAATCATCCATTTACGAAAAGCACTAGGATTCTCTGTCAGTCCCACATGACCCTTTTGTAAATCTTTGTGGATTTCAGGGTGATTACTTTCCATGGTTGAGAGGTCCCTAACATACACAGGCAGCCATCTTGCATAATTTGTGTGGTCCAAAGCAAAGAACCATGGCACTAGCTTAGATAAGGCTTCAGTGAACAGAATTATGTCTCCCTCACGTTGTGCTCTAACAAATGAGAAGATTGTCATCTGCAGTTTCACTTTGAGCCACCAATAATGGAAATGGGGACAGTTTTCGATGCAATTCTGTTCCCAACATTCAAATGATTTGCTCTCCTGGCCCTCTGGCAGATCAGCTTTATATAGTTGGTATGCCCTGCCAAGAAGCAAGGACAAGCATGCTGCTGTTATCTGGTGAGCATGCCTTGTTCGTTTGAGATGCTCAACCTTCAAGAACGAGTCTGCTGTTCCCACATTAGCTATCTCAGCCAACACCAAGGCTTCCACCCATCCACTACCCTTCAACCATGTACCAATGGCATCTCTATATGGAGCCCTCCCAACATGACTATGTACATCTGTTCCCCATACAAATCAGGCCAACACCACTGTATCTGCTTCAGTAAAGCATAAAGTGGTTGATCTCCTACTATAATTGGTTTCTGTCCTGGAGACACATGGTTGATTGCTTTTCGTACAACATCCATGCCATGCTTCATCATTGCTACTCTATGGGCATTTTCATAGAAGAGAGGTAGGAGTGCACATTATTTTATGTAAAAAATATGGCCAAATAAAATGAATTTGAGTTTGAGTTTGAGTTTGTGATTTGTGGTGGCTCCCCATGTTGCTGTGATGCATGAAATGCTGCCCCTGAAATGTTGTCATCTCTCTCCAGGTCACTCTTCCCAATAAGTTCTTTTACTCTGTCAAACCGCTGATCCTCATCTTTTAATTGGGGTCAGTTGGAAAAGTAGGTCAGTTTCAGAAGATCCTTAAAAGTAGGTCAATCTTACGTACATCTGCTGATCAGCAGAGGCTGGTACATATTTTACAAATAGTATATTACGCATTGTGGTAATTTCGATCAAACACAAAGACAAAAAAAATGATTGAATAAGTGTAGAGAAAAAACGGGACAGATAAAGTACCTTCATTGTAAAATTTAGAACTTTTTTTCTATTAATCTGATTTATATTCTGACTGAAGTTTTAGATTCTAAAATGTATTCAAAAAATTTAATTTAATGAACCAAAAAGCATTTAAGCATTATTTTACATTCAATATTTCAAGACAAACGTGAAAATAAATTACATTTATTTATGAAAATGGTAAAAGCAGGAGATTAAATATGCATGGAATGTCTTTCTTGTCATTAAATAATTGTTAGGGAATATTTCCTACATTCCAAATCTTTAATCAGAATAGAAATATCTCAAATATCAAAGAAGTTATGATTTTTTTTCTGAGGGTACTTCAAATTGAGAAAGTGTAAAAGTACAGGTGGCGCCCCCCGGCCACCAGGGGGCGCTACCAAAGTGTTTCTATATCCAGAATGATTCGCAATGATTCAATGTACAACCGTGCCAAGTTTGGTGCTTGTTTCCAAAAGTGCACAAACATGGTCTTTTTATGGACTTATCTACTTGACTATAATCCCCATTCAACTTTTTAATCTCCCACACTTGTTCCAAAAGTTTGGTATTTTATCTTAATGGAATAACATTGAGGTATGATGAACTATGATTGTCAAAAAACATGGTTCTTAAAAGTACTGACAGATGTGTTGGGTTGCAATCAATTTGTTATTTGCACTCAATCTATCACAGACATGTACACCTCTCTCAAAGTGACATTAATGATTAAATCATATCCCAGGGAAGGTCCCCAACTTTGACTCTTACATTTATCACTTCCAGTTGACAGATACACATGACCTTTTCAGAATTTCTGAAAAGAAAATCTGTGAACAAGAATGGTAATGGAAGGGAAATCTGTGTAAAACAAAGTTTGAAATAACACTGTATGCTCCGTTAATTTTGAAACAAAGCAGGTCCCCAAATTACACAAGGAAATTTTTTGAACATATAACAAAAAAAGAAGAAAAAAAATTCTATAAATCTCAACATTTCACTCAGAACCATATCTGATTTTGGGATAATTTTGGAAAATTTCTTATTGTTATATATTTGTTGCCAAATGTATATTTGGATGCCCATGAACATGACGAAATGAGATCATGAAGCTTGGGAGCCATTATGTGACCGTATCAGAGAGGAATTCATGATCAAATAGTGCCACACAAAAGCTAGGAACAAATGATGTCGCATGATGGTCATGTGACCTAATATGGTCATGATTATGCATGAGGTAACATCAGGTCACCTGATGGGCATGTGACCTAATATGGTCATGATTATGCATGAGGTAACATCAGGTAACATGGATTTACAGCTATAAGAAGGTCACTTACTGCACATAGGCCCATGCAAGCCCGGAGTGCGATGAGCACATAGACATTCCAGTGAGCGACATGAGGTGTGAGCAACGTCAGCAGAGCAGGGATGAGCTGAGATAAACCAATCAGCAACTTAGCACCATATCTCTCAGCCAGATATCCAGCAAGCAGTTGTAAGAGTGGGTAACCATAGTAATATGAACCTAGCAACAATGCCTGTATTCCAGGACTCCAGTCAAATGGTCCATTCTCCTTAAAACCACAGATAAAACATTAGAATCTTCAATATATCAATGTTTTCTCAGTTATTTGGTGTTAATATTATATTATGTCTTGCATATCATACAGAAATGATTGTTATTTATTTTGCTAGTGTTAAATTAGATGTTTAATGTCCACCGTTTCGATTGTTTTTGAAACCTTTATTTTTAAGGTGACTTTATGGTCATTTTTTAATCAACATCGCCCTGGTCAAATGAAATTCACCACTTGGTGAACATTCATGAATGTTCATGAATTTCATCAAAAGTTCATCAACTGACATGCATCAAAATTGACATTCACCAAAGTTCATCAATAAATTTTGTTTGTAAATTTGTTCATCAATAAATTTTGTTCGTAAACTTCATCTGAGTTCACCAAATAAAACAGGAACTTTGAAGAATAATCATCAAGAATGAAGGTTCATCATAGTTCATGAACAGAAATATTCATGAACAATAATGAATATTTTTATTTCCCAATACTTCGCCAACTGTTGTAATGATTAACTTAGATATATTCCTCAAATTTCATAAACTTGCACATGAATAATGATGAATTATCATGAATCACATCATTCTTGAAAATTCATGAATCCAGTTTAAATTTCAGATTCTTGAATCTTGATGAATGATTAGGAATTCAAGGAAAATTAATAAAAAAAAATATATCAATCATTCTCGAGTTGATCAGTTTCTTGTAATGTAGTGTTGCATGTGCAAAGGGAAGATTTAATAATTAACATCCAAGGCAGATAAAAGCAATTAAATTACATTCCATCCTAGGTAAGATAATATAAGAATTTAACTATTTCGCCCCCCCCGCCCCCAAATTTTCTTTGAAATTTTGCATTCTTTGGTTCATAATTTCTGATTCTTCTCAAATGGAATGAAGGGAGATAACAAAGGAATATACAAGTGTGGAATATGTCACTCTCACCTACATTCAAAACTGGAAAGAAAATGCATCTGGACGGAGTGAAACAGTCATCATATTAGACTCAAAATATTGTTACAAAGTTGTCACTGGATGCATTTTTTCAAAGGGTTTAACCATTTACGTGATGTCAACAATGACATTAGAGAGATCAATTAAGTCAAATTCTCAACTGTCCTATATATTGCATTGTATTTGATATATTTAAATTATCAGACAATCTTTGGTATCTGTGCTATAAACATTTTATATTATCATTACTCTGTCTAATTATCTTTATTATGTCTTGTAGACCCACTATTGTTCTGCTGTTGTCTAGGCAATCTTATACACACAATTGCCTCATGACAAATGCTTCCAACATTGCTTCTGACATTGCTTCTGACATTGCTTCTGACATTGCTTCTGACATCATTCAACAAGCTCACTCCCAAATGATCACGTTTAACTTTTAAAGAATAGTCTAAAAGCTTGTTGTCCAGTGTGTTGTGTGAGGAATCTCCAAATCTCCTGTATATATATATATATATATATATATATATATATATATATATATATATATATATATATATATATATATTTTTATATATATACAGGAGATTTGGAGATATATATATATATATATATATATTGAGACTGAGATTGATATTTTTTTAGACTGAGATTGATATATATATATATATATATATATATATATATATATATATATATATATATATATATATATATATATATATATATATATATATATATATATATATATATATATATATATATATGGATGAAAACTGGGGTGGATGGAAACCAGGATGGACGGACGGAGACCAGGATGGACAGAAACCAGGATGGACGGAAATCAGACGGACGCCAGGACAGAGGGACAGACGGGGTGATTGCTTAACTTCCAGTGCCTCAATAAAGAAATTCTAAATCAAAGTTTAAAGCACCATTTTGCTTTTCATCACTATGTTATTAGATACGAAAAAAGTAGACTGACTGTGTTAGTAGTAGAGTTTATTGATGGCAGATGTCCCGGACATTCGTCAGAGGCATTCCAATGGTCTTCCTTAGTGTAGTTCACCATGGACACCAGAGCTATGTTAAAGTTGACCCTCATAGTAAATGTATTGAAATAGGCGAAGAAGGATAGAAAAAGAAGCCGATATCTGTGTGGGAAACATGGCTGTGATCTTTCTACAACAAAGAAATCTAATATATAAATAAAAAAGAAATGTGTAACTAAAAACAAGGAATAAATCTTTCTATAATATTTTTTGAGACTGAGATTTAACATTATAGTTGTTTCCATATGTGCAATCTGTAATGCAGTGCATAATGCGTAATGCAGTTGCAAACTGTGAGAAGTCTTTCTGTCATCAGATTTTCAATCACTATGCATCATTTTGCTTACAAACATCACAACATATTGCAATAAACATACATGGAAACAACGGCATTGCTCAGTGTGGTATAAAAAAAATGATGCTCTGCATGACACACTGCGCATATGTAAACAAAGCTTATATTTTATATTTATCTCAGGTAAAAGCACCCCTCTATAATGGAGGGTAAGAAATTGGATATATAAAAGAAACATATTGACCAATGGCCTTTGATCTGTGCTGAACATTGCTTTCTTGTTTTGTTTATGAACATTTCCTTTAAATGCCTGTAGATTGCTTTATTTGTGCATGATCACTTTCAGGTTTAATAAATGACCATTTTAGATATGCAGGTCGAGAACAGTAAAATGATAAAAATAATATACTATATACACTATATATACTACACCAAATACTGGAGCTGTCTCAAGTCACTCCATATTGATTTATTCCTGGAGTCTCAAACTAAGGCTGTATTTAGATTATTGGATTGTGGCACTGGAAGCTCTTGGTGTAGATGCATGTGTGAAACAATTCACTGATAGAATTTATCTCCTGACAATATTGTCACAAAGTCACATGAAGCATTTTTATGATCTAACCTATTTGTAATTCAGTATGTAACTTCATATCTATAAGTATACAAATTATTCATTCTTTATTTATTAATAGTCTATTAGATTGTGTGTTCTAATTACCAGCACTGTTGTTTATTGCTAGCACTGTTGTTTATTGCTAATCCTGACAACATGTTCACACCTGCCCAAGCTGACACTACAACAAGCCATACATTCTAGAGCTGTGGATAACAGGCTCACACAGACCAGGTGTCTTCTCACCATGTGAACAAAACAAGCTAGGCTCTCATACGCTGAGACTCCCTTTTTAGCACATTCGTGTAATTAACAACATTTTGGCTTGTTGGTAGAGTCAGCACCTTCTCCGACTTTAAAAGGGCCATGTCTGGACTCTGAGATCAGACTTCTCCTGAGGACAGCTCTCTTCATATCAGACCTCTCAAGGATTCTTCTCAGACTCAACGTCAGGACCTAGCTGCCTCTCACATTACATAAGTGCTGTTTACAACAGTATATTGTTTTATGTATATCTCTGTGGAATAAACAAACAGGTATTATTATAAATACATTCACTGGCTCCTTATTCCTTGTCATAATAAGCCTTTGACAATATTGGTGGAGAATCATCAATCCTGATCACCTCACACAACATGGAAAGGTATGATTAGTTAAACAGACAATTTATACTCAGTACCTGCTCACAACACATGAGGAAAAAGTTGTTTGACACAATCACATAACAGTGGAAATAGTATACCTGTTGTGAATGGAGACATTCTGACATACACAAATCATGACTTCAAAATTTAACTTCCTACAAGTCCAGAGGCATTGGTGTTGGAGGATCTATCACTCTATAAATTCAAATGTATTGTCTGATTACATCTCCAAATTGGCAAAGACACTTTTCTCTATAAGTTCCATATTCTCTCTCATTGACGACACATGATTCTAGGCATGGCTTCTTGACAAAAAAAATCATACAAGTCTCCAATTCTCAAACAAAACTAGTACAATTACCATTGTTGGTAGCACTCACTCCCTTGTTTGAAAGTCTTCCATAACTAACCAGGTTCATTCTCTCTACCCAACACTCATTCCTCCTAAGATTATCTACATTATTCTTGTAGATACTCCAGCATCTTGGGACAAAATAGATTGGACAGAATAGATTTGTTAAGTTAACTCATCCATTGATCAGTTAAAGTCATTTCATGAAGCCAGAGTCAGAGTAGTAAATAATGCAGAACATCTTGTTGACATTCCTCAAGACCATCCTTTGGCAACTATATCAAATATCACGCCAGAGGTTCTCAACATGCACAGATGAACTGGGGAGGACAAACAAGGTGAAGCATCACATAGAAATGCAACATAAGCTTATTTATAAGCATAGCTATAGGCAGTCATCAAAAGATATTAGATGAAATAGTGGATGATATGTTTGCTCATGGACTAGTAGAACCATCTACATCAAAGTGGTCAAGCCCATGTATGCTTGTTAAAAAACCTTCAGCCAGCAGTACTGGTAAAGGATCTAAAAGGCTGGTTGTAGACCTCAGGTTTGTTAATAAATATACTAAGCCATCAACTTATCCAATGCCATCCCTGAAAACAGTATGGGATGCAGTGGGCAATGTCAAGCCATCCATCTTCAGCACTCTGGACCTCGCCAATGGGTTTTGGCAAGTACCACTGGACAAGGAATCAAAACAATACACTGCATCCTCAACTCGGGACCAACATCTACAGTACTGTGTCATGCCCCAAGGTCTGGCTGGCTCACCCATTACCTTTCAAAAAATAATGATATCTGTATTGGAGGTGTCTTGTACAAATGCTGCATAGTATATTCAGATGATATCATTGTATTTAGTAAAGATCTTAAATCACACATTGCTCATCTACCACACAGGTTAGAGGAGGCACATCTTACAATGAAACTATCCTAGTGCCAATTTGGTAGAAAATCAGTCAAGTATCTAGGTAATATCCTGTCAGCTAAAGGAGTTACTCCAAATTCACAGCGATGATACAAAATTACCCCATGCCCCAAAAGCCTGAGCATGTCAGGAGATTCTTTGGCATGACTTCATCCTACAGACGTTTCATTCCTCAGTATTCTGAGCTGGCAGCACCACTTAATGCTCTCCAGGCCAGCTCACAGAAATTCAATGGTCAGAAGCCTACGAGAGATCATTTCAGTCTCTGAAGGTCAAGCTCATCTCATGTTCTGTCTTGAGGTATCCTGAATATTCAAAACCCTTCACAGTGACTACAGATGCCTCACACACTGAGATCTCCTACATTCTTGGTCAGAAAGACGAGAATGGTGCGGACTGTGTGTCATAATGGAGCCAGAGCCGTAAAGAACACAAGAAGAACTGTAGGTCCACTGATTTAGAGGCACTGGCAGTATGTTTCAATCAGCATACATGTCAAGGAATTTCACAGTACAGAGACTGCACTACTAAAAGTGCAAAATGAAATATTGATGGACAAAACAGTAATGCTAGTCTTATCAGACCTTTCGGCGGCATTTGACACTATTGACCACAATATATTATTAAATAGACTCAAAAAAAGGTGTGGTTTCAGGGGAAATGCTCTAAAGTGGTTTAGATCATAACCATCAGGTGGAAAACAATGCATTACCATCAATGGAAGAGTATCTGAAAACATGAATATTAATTATAGGGTACCACAAGGCTCAGGTATAATGGAATATTGGGTACCACAAGGTTCAGTTCTAGGGCCTATAATGTGCACCTCATATATGGAATACCTATCAGAAATTATTGAAGAATATGGCTTGAGGCACCACATTTATGCAGATGATACTCAGCTTTACATTACCTTAGATCCAAAATCTGAGGAAAACTATCATGAGCAGAATTGGAGAAATGCATGAGTGTTACAAGTGTTTTTGTTAAAAATCAAAATGAATTAAATGAAGGCAAAACTGAATTACTAATATGTGGAAAAATACTCAAATTTTAAAAATAATGAAATATTGCTTGGGGAAGCAAATATTTAAAGATTGTGAAAAGTCAAGGATCTTGGTGTGATCTTTGATCAGGAATGCAACATGAAGCAACAAATGTAAAAAAATGCAAAAATGGCTATTTCCATGCCAGAAACATATCCTGTGTCAGAAACAGCCTGGATGAAAAAACTGCTAATAATCTGGCACATGCATTTGTCACATCTACACTAGATTATGGTAACTCACTACTCGCCGGGGTTAGGGTTAGTTACAAAAACTGCAGAATGCTGCAGCTAGAGATGTATGCAAAATAAAAAGGCATGACCATATTACAGAAAAATTAATGGGGCTGCACTAGAAGGTATAGAATGGCAAAGCACCTGACTACCTATCATGGCTATTAGTACCTAAAAGGGTATAAGACCTCTCAGATCGTCAGAGAACAATGAATACATTGTCCCAAGAACAAAACATATGGTGATAGTGCAATAGGGCTTTTGAGGTATATGCACCAAAGATTTGGAATACCCTACCACTAGAGGTGAAAAATAGTAAAATACTAACCTCCTTCAAATCTAAACTTAAAACACATCTATACATAAAACACTATATCGAAAAAGGCCATTATTTGCCACATGATGCTCAGCAGCATCTCAAGCATGTTTTAAGCAATCTAACCATTGTTCAGAAAACAGCCAAAGAGAACCTGGCATGTCACCAGCGACTCAGTAAAGAACGCTTTGACACTAAGGCCCAAACTCCCACCTTTAAGGTCAATGATACTGTATTATTGAAAAACAACAAAATGGTACTAGGTATGAATCCTAAACTCAGCCCCCAGTGGTTGGATTCATATAAGATCACCGAAGAGGGTCCGAATTACTCATAGAAACTGGAGCATCAACAGACAGGCAAGACAACTTGCTTCATAAATGCATGTCTATTGTAGCACTCATGAGCAACCAGCGTTCCCTACTTGCAGAGAAGTCCTCCAAGACCAGCAAGCACAAACAAATGCTCATGACATCTCAGATTGCAGGTGAGGCTAGGGTAGCTGTTTGACATAATTTAATGGTGACAGAATGCCTTTGATGATGTCATAGGCATTTTACCATACCTACTTGACTTCATTTAACCCCTCAGTGCCTTTTATCAAATATGAGGCCAAGCAAGGAATATGCTTGACTGAGTTTCTAGCCCTGTCTTGTGTCTCCTTGGCACCCAGGAAGCATAAAAAGGATAGTGGATAGTAACACTCAAGGAGTTTGCTTTAAAAAAGAGGTTCTAGTTCAAATAGGTTATACCTGAGAGCAATATAGTTTATTATTGCTATACACACTTACTGGAGTGCATCAACCCATAGAGAAAGTATAAAATCTATTTTGTCTCTATGACAAGTGCCTTCAGCTGGGAAAGGATGTTGTCTCTCACTGTTGTAGCTATCTCTCACTTATGCAGCTGTCTCTAACTTGTGCAGCTATCTCTCACTGCTAGAATGTATCATTTACTTCTTGTTGTAAAGTTTGCAACTACGGCAGTCATTTCTGGGGCAAAATCTCAGTGAAATCTACAAACAACATAAATAACTGTCTAACGATTTCAGACATATAGAGCTAACGACCAAAGTATTTGCGCAATCAAAGGATTGGCTGATAATAAGCCTTATTAAAGCAAATTGTTGCAAAAACATACAAATTGGTCCTGCTCTGTCAGTTCTTGGCTGATTTTCATCATTGACAACTCAAAATTGAGCTATGTGACAGATTGCAATTATCAGCAAAGTAATATATTGGGAACATATATTTAGCACAAAAACCTACAATAAATTAAATATGCAAATGTACAAATTAAAAAAAAATTTAAAATAAACTTATTATATGTGCCCCTGATTTCCTTGTCATGACCAATGGTTGTACACTGTTTATTTGCTGACAGTTAATAGATACATTTGTAATAAAATTTAGATATGGTTTAAACAAAATTGTGATAAATTTGATCAACTCCCGTTATTTTTATGGCTAATATTACAATTTGACAGCTCATCTGACAGGTCCTTTTGACCGTACTATTTCAGTGGCTGAGAGGGATTGGGTTGCCAGGGTGTGAAAGCCTTGTATATGTGAAGGTGCCCGTATGACTGCCCCCTCCTCTGATATCAGATTTCTTAAGGCTTTGCATCAGTGTAGGATGCCCAGAGCCAATTCTGGTCCTGGTGGCCAATTTGGAACTAAAGGATTTTTTTTTTAAAAGTGACATGTGAATTTGAATATTTTTTAACAATGTTATTTTAAAGGCTAGAATTCTCAAAATTTGAGGCATGATAGAAAAAAGTTCAAATGTTCATGCATATTTATAGATATATCATTATTAATTAATATTTAATTTAAATTGCAACAAATGTATAATATTGTAAATTTCTCATAAAGATTCAATAATCACATTGCACAAATATATTAGGATTATTATGAGCATGAAATATTATTATTAACAGGAAATATTTTTATTATTAATCATTATATATTTATTTAACATATTTGAAATCCCCTGATTAGCCAATGGGCCCCCTAAAAAGTAGTTCCAAGATAGGGCCTCTTTTAGGGACAAATATTAAATATTTTGGAAAACCCCCTTTAAAAGATGGAGGCGAACCCTTAAAGCAAACTTTTGGCCCAGTACATCATTGAGCAGATTGAATTTTATCAATTTAGTATGCAAATACACTTGTGCAGGAATAAACTGGTTGTCATGCCAATCAACAACATTTAAGCTGGTTTCACTTTGAGCAGTACAGCTTCACATACATTAGACCTAATAATTCAGTGATATCTAATTTGAACTTTTCACCCTTGACATTGTTGGCTGTATGAACCGACCTATATCTTTACTTTGTCAACACTTTCTTTTATCCTCGGCAATCTGAGATGTCAATAGTATACACGATGATCTTGTCACTCACCCTCGCTTTGTATCGATCGATTTCCACAAGTTAATCCACGATTAAACATCAAAGGTTCCGAATCGTTCATTTCGTCTTCACGCTACACAGTTTGGAACATCAAGCTACGTTTTCATTCATCACATGGTGTGAAAAGCGCTTGGTATGCTAGTGTGAGCACGGGCAGCATCACATGACAGAGCCAAGACTTCCAACCAATCAGGATCGGATACTTTGTTAGTAAACACAGACAACATGGATTGTAGCGCCTCTCAGAACCAAACTGGCAAAGCATTAACTGAACCGGGCAATAATGCTGCAATAACTGAAGGTAAAGTATGCCATTTTGTACCCGTGGACTTGGTTTTTTTGTATACATCAAGGGGCTAAATCAAAAACATCTACATCTACGGAATACGGGTCTGGATCTGCGGTTGCAGATATCTTGAGTCCCGGATAAACACTCAATTTCCAGTCGTGCCCCCACCACCCACCATTGCTCATGCTCATGCCAACATGCCTATGTACAAAGTTCAATAAATATATATAATCATGATTAGTAGACGGCTCCGCCGGCCATCACAGCTAGGCCGCCGAGAGCTGGTCTGTCCATTTGTCCTCTGGGTGGGACCATCTGTAGCTGTCCTTGTGTGAAGCAATTCTGCAGTCTGCTTTTAAATGTCTCAGCTGTCTCCGCCATTACAACAGTAGCTGGTAGTATAAGTAAGAAAGGTGAAGAATTAAATCAATATATCGAAGTAAACATGTCCTAGAAATAAAGATATTGACATTTATGACAATGATGTGTCAATCATGTATCGAAGATTTCTGAAGATTGGGTTTTATGGTCATGAGGGAGACAAGATACTGTGACAATCAATACACGTACATTCTATTGAGGTGAAATCTCAACCATAAAGCCCTAAATCAATAAAATAAAGGATAAACTCTGTACGATGTGGGAATCACTGCTCCTTAAGGCGGATCCCCTTAAGGTCATTCTCACCGACAGGAGCGCTGCAGTCACAAGTGGGGCTCAGACCAATATTACAATGCTCTTAAACGTTGTCGAGTTGTCTACATTTGGAGGAGAGAAATAAAATTTATATCTCCATATTCTGTGGAGAAAGTAAAACATTTCAGCCGCGATATTTTCTGGTCTAAATACTGTTTATGATGAGTTAAAATTGTCACAAAGTTGAATAACGTAAGATTTTTCAAGTTTTTGACTCATATATGGCGTCATAAGACAGGATATTTGAGCTGTGGCATCATAGCAACGCATTTATTCACACAATGGATTCAAATTGATCCTATCATAATTGCCGACTTCAGAACAGTGAAAAATTGAAGATTCATATTTTAAAAAAATTAATTGACCAAAGTTTCATTGAATTATTATAACACATTTTGGTTTATTTTTTTAAAGAAAAAATCAGAATAGTTACTCTTTTGAAGCTTACAATACCATCCACTCAAAAATTACTTCAAATAAATCTGTTCATTTCTGTTCTGATTTCTTCAATAATAGATATTTTGAAAAAAAGAAAAATGCGTATTCCAAACCTTTTATTTTTTATACATGTTTATAAAAAATGTGTCTCTATTCGTGTTACTTTGTGAAAAAAATTGAAACAAAATATTTTTTTATGATACAGCATTTACATGTATAAATTCCTGCTACAGTTTTTTATTGTTCATTTTTTATTTTTTCTAAATGATGACATAACATTTCACAAGACAAAGTATCTATGACAAATTTTAACTCATATTCATAAATATGATATGAATTTGAAAATCTCTTCATAAAATTGTCTAAACTTGGAGCAGAGAAATAAAATGGCCATAATCTGCATAAATAAACAAACATTTCATTATGATATGTGTAGCTCTAAATGGTGGGTTTGATAACTTAAAATAGTTCTGATAAAAAAATTACATCAAAACTTTCATATCTTGCACCTATATCTGCCAGGAGCATCATTGGGAGAAATCTACATGCCATAGCAAAGAGGCTGGACCTGTCAATATCTGATGCGAAGATACAAGGCCGCCATAGACTGACAAATGCATATGTTGATGAGTCCACGGAGCAGGATCTCACGGCACTGAGTATGATCAATGAGGTGCTGTGTTGCTTAAATGGTGATTCACAAATCACAGGTTTTAACAAAGATGAATTAGAATCCATTTTATTTGAGATATGTGTTAACTGAACATTGTGATTTTATCTGATTGTGTGTGATTTTAAATTGTTCATAAGATATTTATTTTATTGGTGCTATACCCAGCTAGTCTTAATTTAACTGTGTTATTTTTTAAAACCACTATTCCATAATTGCATATTTTGTAATTCTTGTGAATGAATAAAATGATTTATAATATGGCGTCATCATAACAATGCCCATGGCAGCAATTATGACGTCCCCTTTGATCTTGCGCCGTTGCGCCTCCATTCATAATTACTCCAAGGTTTGACTCAATCACGAGAAGCAATATATATAATGGGTTGCTATGACGTCATGCACACAAGCCTTTATACATACCTTTATCAAACTTTCAATCTTTGTATTTATCACAAAATTCTTCTAATTTGATTAGAATAATTTGATGTACAAGGCAATTACAATTTAAGAAATTACAAAAGAAAACAGGATAATTATGATCAGAAGAATGACCATTAATGTTTATTTGTGTATCCAAAATGGAAAAGGATAGGGATGTTGACGATTGGAAATATGGGAAGAATTGGGATAAATGGGAGGATGGGGAGAATTGGGATGATGGGGGAGAATTGGGATGATGGGGAGAATTGGGATGATTTCAAAGATGGGGAGAATTGGGATGAAAGGGGAGATGGGGATGATTGGGAGGATGGGGAAAATTTTGATGATTGGGGGATGGGGAGAATTAGGATGATTTAGAGGATGGGGGAGAATTGGGATGATTGGAAAGATGGAGAGAATTGGATAAAAGGGGAGATGGGGATGATTGGGAGGATGGGGAGAATTGGGATGCTTTAGAGGATGGGGGAGAATTGGGATAATTTAGAGGATGGGGGAGAATTGGGATGATTGGAAAGATGGAGAGAATTGGATAAAAGGGGAGATGGCGATGATTGGGAGGACGGGGAGAATTAAGATGATTGGGAGGATGGGGAGAATTGGGATGATTGGGAGGATGGGGAGAATTGGGATGATTGGGAGGATGGGGAGAATTGGGATGATTGGGAGGATGGGGAGAATTGGGATGATTGAGAGGATGGGGAGAATTGGGATGATTGGAAAGATGGGGGAGAATTGGGATAAAAGGGGAGACGGGGATGAATGGGAGGATGGGGAGAATTAGGATGATTGGGAGGATGGGGAGAATTGGGATGATTGGGAGGATGGGGAGAATTGGGATGATTGAAAGGATGGGGAGAATTGGGATGATTGGAAAGATGGGGGAGAATTGGGATAAAAGGGGAGATGGGGATGATTGGGAGGATGGGGTGTATTAGGATGATTGGGAGGATGGGGAGAATTAGGATGATTGGGAGGATGGGGAGAATTGGGAGGATGGGGGAGAATTGGGATGATTGAAAGGATGGGGAGAATTGGGATGATTGGAAAGATGGAGAGAATTGGATAAAAGGGGAGATGGCGATGATTGGGAGGACGGGGAGAATTAAGATGATTGGGAGGATGGGGAGAATTGGGATGATTGAGAGGATGGGGAGAATTGGGATGATTGGAAAGATGGGGAGAATTGGGATAAAAGGGGAGATGGGGATGATTGGGAGGATGGGGAGAATTGGGATGATTGGGAGGATGGGGAGAATTGGGATGATTGAAAGGATGGGGAGAATTGGGATGATTTCAAAGATGGGGAGAATTGGGATGATTTCAAAGATGGGGAGAATTGGGATAAAAGGGGAGATGGCGATGATTGGGAGGACGGGGAGAATTAAGATGATTGGGGGGGTGGGGAGAATTGGGATGATTGGGAGGATGGGGAGAATTGGGATGATTGAAAGGATGGGGAGAATTGGGATGATTGGAAAGATGGGGGAGAATTGGGATAAAAGGGGAGATGGGGATGATTGGGAGGATGGGGTGTATTAGAATGATTGCGAAAATGGGGAGAATTGGGATGAAAGGGGAGATGGGGATGATTGGGAGGATAGGGAATTGGGATGATTGGGAGAATTAGGATGGTTGGGAAGATGGGGAGAATTGGGATGATTGAGAGGATGGGGAGAATTGGGATGATTGAGAGGATGGGGTGTATTAGAATGATTGGGAAGATGGGGAGAATAAACCCCTTGCTCAATACCAGGGAGACCCTGGGGTGACCATACCTACGTCATATGATATGTTGCTGGAACTGAGGCTGTGACCTAATTGCTCTATGCTGGGAAGGGGGTGTGTCACTTTCAGCCTGGTGCATGCTGTGATACCAACAAGTCTTTATTATAAACATGGTTTATTCCCAGATACACACTCTGTGACATGATACTCTAAGTAGACATTGTTAACCAAGGCATATCAGTACCCTAATTAGTAACTGGCCCTTTTCAGATAAGATATATATTGGTTACTATGGTTACAACTGGCCACCTTGCACAACCCTTTCTCCAAGACTGTAGTGTCCATGCACATGTTCCCCTATGCACATGTTCCCCTCTGTTAGAATTCATCAGTCTGCATAGAACATATATTCAAATCATTACAGTAACAGTTATGGAAGCTCGGATAAATCACCTATAAAGTGGAAATATAAAGGAGGCTTTGAAAGCAAAATGTCAGGAATCAAATCTTCCTGTCAGTGGGAACAAACATGATTTGGCTGTCAGAATACTTGCAGCTGAGACAAGGGATAACCTTGAGGTTGAACCACAGTGCATTGTAAATTAAAATGATAGTGGAACTGACACCAAGAATTGGACCAAAAGAAACTTTAACTCACTTGCCCATAGTTTGGCAAGGATCTAAGACAATTACAAACAGTCAATTTTGGCCAAATATACAAGTACCTTGTGCGACGGAATATAAAACTTTGAAAGGCTATGAATTCTTTAAGGAAGGTCACATAAGAAAGCTTGATATTGGATTAAAGGATGATAGCTGTCTTCTTCAATGCAAAGTGTTGGCTTCAATGAGACACAAACTGTATGAAGTGTGCATTGAGATGGACAAAGTCACTGGAGACATTCAGCTTGGTACATGCTCATGCCCAGCAGGGTAGGTGTTTCTTTGCATAATCAGAATTTTATATTCACATGAATAGCTCCATTTTAGATATATACACCTATGGAAGATGATGCCTTGAGAACAGGGGTCCATCAAATCTCACTATACTTCATAATCACAAATAGTTTATCTGCAGTATCAGCATGCAGCAGTATCAATGTCATTTTATTACACTTCAATATACTCAATTTTTATTATCTGTCATTTGGTTACAGACTGGGTGTATATGGGTTAGGAACGTGTAATCATGTTGCTGCAATTTTATTTGCAATAGAGGGGTTTTCACAGAAACAAATGCACAAACTGCCTAACCAGTTTCCTGCACTTCAAAACTTTCACAATGGGTTATTACCAAGACACAAAAGGTACAAACGAAGCCACTGAAACAAATGAAATTTTAAAAGATAAAGTACCTAAAACCACTTGCAGCAAGTTGTAGTACACACCATTATGACTCAAGGGCTAGGGAGCATCAGTGTGTGGATCACCAGTACAGACAGACACTTGCAAAGAGTAGCCAATCTTCCTGCCCAAATTCTTTTTAATTCAAATGTCAACATCAAATATATTTTCTCTTAAAAACACTAAACAAGTTGAAATAGACAGTATGTATGAAAGTTTGCAAGAAACAGAACCAGAATCAGATTATGTTTTGTGAGCTCTGCCTATACACAGGACAGCATGGTTTGTGGCTTATCCCAAGCATGGAGGTCAGGGAGTAGAGCAACTAGGTCAAGTGCCTCACTTCAGCAGCAGGGTAGTGACGTATCACAGGATTCCCCTAGTAATGGGCAAGTGGGCTATTGGGATGAAAGGGGAGATAGGGATGATTGGGAGGATGGGAATGATGGGAGGGGGAGAAATGGGGAGGGTTTCTTCTTTCTGGGCCTGTCACCATGGTACAAATTATTAAGGTACCACCTTCTTGTCATGTATTTTTCTTCTTTCAAGACCTGCCACCATGGTACAAATCATACAGGTACCGCCTTCTTGCCATGTCCTTCTTTACCTTCTTCAACATCATGGCTCTTCGAATCAACTTCAACATAGCTCTGGTGTCCATGGTCAACTTCACCAAAGAAGACTCCTACAATAACAGCGGGGACCAGTGTCCAGGGACGGACCCAGAAGCAAACAAGACAGGCATCAACGAGGTATCACAAACTCAATCAGCTCATTAAGTATATAGCATATTGTAAATGATTATTAACTTTTAATATCAGAGTGTAAAAATAGTTGCAATGGTTTGTTGTCAATTAAATATGGAAAAAATTGTTTATGATTTTAAAGCATAATGATCAGTGTCATTGTTTCATATGAAAGTAAAATTACACAGCAAGTTGACACATGACTTACCATAGCAATATAGAAATATGTTAAATTATATTGTTTTAGAATAATGAATAATAACATGCAAAATATGTCTACAATCAGCAATTTAGAACAAACTATTTTTGATTAGAAAACAATTACCACCTTATCAATCTATCAGCTATGGCGAAATGATAAATCATTTATTATATTATATTATTTTATATATATATATAAAATAATATAATGTGGATTTAAAACGAATTTTGAGTGGGAGATTTTGCCGTGAATGCAAAAAGTTGAATTGATATAATAATACCTGTTGGACATGAGCTTTCTGGCATATTACTTTGAAATGCTGCCTTACGCTGTCCACATTCAGAAATCATCTCACATCATTTCAATGCCACTCTAGCTAGCAATAAATCCCATTTTATCATCTCCAAAATCTAAAATATTGGCAAAGGGGAAGTTTATCTTTTGGAGTTTTCTTTTGGTTTATTAGAGTCCATGTATTTTTTTTATCGTGCCATGCATACGTAGTTTAGCTCTAATATGTGCATGTCTCTTTTAACTCATTAAAAGTATATAAATGACAATATATTGGAAAATAAAAGATTCTATAGAGTTGTAACTTTGAGGTAAAATCTCTCCTGGTGGGGTTGCATATGGGCTGAAATCTAGTTGCATAATTTGTCATTTTAGCTTTTTTATTTTTCTCACAGACAATCATATTTCCATAAAATGATTTCAAGAACGTATCTATATCGCAAGCTATGTATAAATATAGCTGCATAATGTTTATCCTGAGGTTGTAGCATAATGTTTTATATACATTGGTTTTACACTGATTGATCTGATATTGATTTGAAGTATATTTTCTTAAAAGAATGGAGGATTTGACTGGAGCCCATCCATCCAGAGTACGCTGTTGGGGTGTTACTTCTACGCCTACCCCATCCTACAGGTGCCATGTGGCTACCTGGCAGAGAGGTGATGAGTGATCAGTGATTGCTTCCAGAACCATAACCAAATCAACTAACCCTGATTGGGTCTAATAAAAACCCTGATCATATCAATTATCCATGATTAGATTAGATAGACCTGGTCTAATTAAAAAAAACCCTGATCAGATCAATAATCCCTGATTAGATGAAATAGACCTGGTCTAATAAAAACCCATCTTCATGCAGACATTCTTATTTACTATCAGATTGATCAGATCAATAATCCCTGATTAGATTAGATAGACCTGGTCTAATAAAAATCCTGATCAAATCAATTAACCCTGATTAGATGAAATAGACCTCGTCTAATAAAATCCTGATCAAATCAATTATCCCTGATTAGATGAAATAGACATAGGCCAATAAAATCCTGATAATATCAATTATCCCTGATTAGATGAAATAGCCCTGGTCTAACAAAGATCATGCAGATGTTCTTATTTGGTATTATGTAAACACTTTTCATATATTTTTGCACCAGGTTGTATCTTTACATATAAAATTAAATATTATTCACACTTTACCTGTAGTCTATGCAGTCCATAGATGTGTTTAGTATTTTACTTTCAATAATGTACATAATCAAACATTGAAGATATTCCACCCAAATAAAACAACAAATAAGCTTAACAACACCACATCACTATATACAAATTCCCCAGCACTTGTTCTCTGGCACTTCTCCAGGGTTTCCGCAATGGCAGCAACGTCTCATACCTCGTATGGTTTGGCTTTCAAAGGGTGATATACATTTATAAGGACCATCAAAACATTATCCAGTTCCATGCATGAGCCTTTAATACTTATTTTTCTGCAGTGATGGAGGAAGATATTTTTGTCATTCTGTCTGTCAACTTTTATCTTCTCCTCCGAAATTTCTGGTCGGAGTTCTTAGCAAGAAGTAAGAAAGATGTTGTCTTTTCAGGAAACCTATCCTATCAATTATCTAGTTGGTTCAGATTTTTTTTATATTGCTATGATCTAAAAAATGATATGATAGCTCTTACTGAGTTGTCAAGGAGGCGACCATTTTAAATAACACTACAAATATTAACCAATGAGAGTCGAGATAAGAAGTTGAGGCCAAATTCAATATGTATCTGCTCAAAAAGTCTGCACTGGAAAATATTAAACCGATTAAAATTTTCAGAAAATGTCACAAACATTACAAAAAATACCATTGGGTTATGTTTATATCGTTTGTTGTTGTATAAAATGTTGCATTGTTAGAAAGTCCAAAATGCATGTTTGAATTCTTGTTTTTAGTTGATATAGTTGAAATGAGATATTGGCCCTCTGATAGTGATATTTACATAAATTTTATGATTTGGTTTTAAGGTATGGTGCCAAGATGATTTTAGGATTGTCTCAGCTCATCCCTGCCCTCCTCACACTGCTCATCCCCCTGGTGGCAAGCTGGGACGTTAACGCCTTAATTGCACTGAGGGTTCTCATGGGATTTGCTGCTGTGAGTATTAATTCTGCAAGTTAGTTATGATATGCAATGTGTGATGTTGGCCTGTCAGCATTAGAGTTTGAGTATATATTTTCAGAGCCCGACGTATCCATGTAACTACGTGCTGTGGAGCAGGTGGGCGCCCCCTATGGACCAGTCCAGGATGGTGGCACTGGCCGCTATGGGTGAGCAAAACAAGCATTATTTCTTACAAAATGACCCCAAAGTGTGCTGCTGATTAAATGTGTGTGTCAAAATATTTTTTACAAGAAAACTATTAAAATTTGATACACAAATGTATTTTGATATTTGTTAATTTTAAAACATTCTTTATTAAGCATTGACCTTGATCTTGATCTTGATCTTTAATAAATAAATGATTATGAAAGGTCGAGATGGCACAGTATAAAAAACTATATTGAAATATCCAAAACCCATATGTATAGTATTAAAGTGTTGTGATCAATGTTATCAGGCCACGGGCCATGGCGTAGTTGGTTAGAATGCCAGCTTATTAGCACCAGTTCCTCTGTGGTGATCCAAAGGTCATGTGTTCAATCCCTGACCATGCCGAGGTTGAACTCTTGATACATTTTCCCATAAGAGCTGAGGCCCGTGCCTAAAGGATTAACCCGTTGTCCTTGTAAATCTGTGACTGGGTGGGTTGTCATGTCAAGGACTTGCGACATGACAATTTAGTGAGGCAGCACTATATCTGCTACAAGTAGGTCTCATCATGAAATGACTGAAATATTGTTGGAAGTGATGTAAAACCCCAAACAAATAAATCAATGCTTTCATCATTGTACACCTTAGAATTGATCAAGTAAAAAATTATTTCAAATTTGTAAAATCGTTTTTTGCTATTGAAGACTAATTTGTCATCAAATGGTGGAGCACTTTCCACCCCATTTGACAAGTAATGATTTTTGTAGTTGCTTTATTTGGCTGTTACTATTTGTGTTTAGGAGCTGATGTGGGTACTGTGGTGGCATCCATCCTGTCAGGAGTCCTGTGTCACTCACACTTCCTGCATGGCTGGCCATCCGTCTTTTATGTCTTTGGTACAGTCTGAACTATATATTTTCCTATTTTTACAATCTGAGATGAAAATGAGGTCAATTGTATTCATTAGACATTGATAAGATGATTGATGATTTCTTGATACCAGGTGGCGTGGCTGTAGTGACGTCCATAATATGGTTCCTGTTTGCGTACGACTCTCCGGCCAGCAACCCACACCTCTCCCCAGAGGAATGGCGCTACATTGAAAGCGGAACTGAGGAACTGGATCTTGTGAAGGTCAGGAATGATACAATGTTGATGCAATTGAGAGCAATATCAAATCAAACTAATCCCTTTGTAATGCTTATCGTTCGCACTATCCGTATTTTAGTTTTTGTTTCCTTTGGATACATGTGTGTATGGATGTATTATGTCCGTGTAATTCTATTAGTAAATGCAATAAATTTGCCAAAACAACTAAGATACCTTCACTTGGTATGTAAACTCTTATGGGGACATGTAGATGAAAACTACAACCAAGACCCTTTTGAAACATTTTAATTTTTGAAGAAAAGGCCAAGTTGGAAAATACCAGATGATTTTTCAAATGCAATATATTTTCCTTTCAAACCAAGTATGTATACCCTATGGGGAAATACCATGAACATATTTAACCTGTGTGACAATTATTCTTTCATGTTCATTCATTGTTTGTTTTATACTGATGAGAAGACGAGGGTTTAGTGTCCTTGATTCTCTGATTATTTCAAACTAAATGGCTGAGATCTTCAATCCTATCCTATGCATATAAATTGAAGGAATATTGTAAATTAAAACAAATATATCTGGCATTAACTGTTGGTTATTAGATATTTGTATTATATTTGTAAAAGCATATGGTTAATTTGTTTTATACTTGTTTTATGTCTGTGTTATATTTGTTCATATATAGTACCGGAACCCTCCATGGGGGGCACTGGTCAAGTCAGTGCCTTTCTGGAGTGTCCTCATTGTGATGACAACAGATGGACTCGGCTACTACACTATCTTCACCTGCACTCCCCTTTATATGAGACAGATCCTCAAGTTTGATATACAGAGTGTAAGTAGACCATCTTCACCTGCACTCCCCTTTATATGAGACAGATCCTCAAGTTTGATATACAGAATGTAAGTAGACCATCTTCACCTGCACTCCCCTTTATATGAGACAGATCCTCAAGTTTGACATACAGAATGTAAGTAGACCATCTTCACCTGCACTCCCCTTTATATGAGACAGATCCTCAAGTTTGACATACAGAATGTAAGTAGACCATCTTCACCTGCACTCCCCTTTATATGAGACAGATCCTCAAGTTTAACATACAGAATGTAAGTAGACCATCTTCACCTGCACTCCCCTTTATATGAGACAGATCCTCAAGTTTGATATACAGAGTGTAAGTAGACCATCTTCACCTGCACTCCCCTTTATATGAGACAGATCCTCAAGTTTGACATACAGAGTGTAAGTAGACCATCATCACCTGCACTCCCCTTTATATGAGACAGATCCTCAAGTTTGATATACAGAGTGTAAGTAGACCATCTTCACCTGCACTCCCCTTTATATGAGACAGATCCTCAAGTTTGATATACAGAGTGTAAGTAGACCATCTTCACCTGCACTCCCCTTTATATGAGACAGATCCTCAAGTTTGACATACAGAGTGTAAGTAGACCATCTTCACCTGCACTCCCCTTTATATGAGACAGATCCTCAAGTTTGACATACAGAGTGTAAGTAGACCATCTTCACCTGCACTCCCCTTTATATGAGATTGATCCTCAAGTTTGATATACAGAGTGTAAGTAGACCATCTTCACCTGCACTCCCCTTTATATGAGACAGATCCTCAAGTTTGACATACAGAGTGTAAGTAGACCATCTTCACCTGCACTCCCCTTTATATGAGACAGATCCTCAAGTTTAACATACAGAATGTAAGTAGACCATCATCACCTGCAATCCCCTTTATATGAGACAGATCCTCAGGTTTGATATACAGAGTGTAAGTAGACCATCTTCACCTGTGCTCGCCCGTGCTCAACAAATAACACAAATAAATCTAATATCAACTCCTGTTTGTATTTATCTTCTGGGATATACGACTTATTCAAGGGTATCAAATATATTTCATTCACTCCTGAGACAACTGCCAAATTGTGATCAGTGAAATCTAACATATTCCTTTTTTTATAACATATTACTTTTTTATAACTGGATTATATATATAACTAGGTTATATATATATATATATATATATATATATATATATATATATATATATTTACTTTGGGTTTTAACTCTTTGTCACCACGGACTTTGTCCAAAGTCCAAAGTAAAAAGGTAGTTGTATACAGTGTTATGGTGATAAAAGTAATCCAACAAAGTCCGTGGTGACAAAGAGTTAAAACCTTTTATTGCGACATGTTTCAGTCCTTCAAGGGACTTCTTCAGGCTATATATATATATATATATATATATATATATATATATATATATATATATATATATATATATATATATATATATATATATATATATATAACCTAGTAATTTCTAAATGCTACCATATACCATTTCTTAATAATTCTTAGTTGATACTTGCAGAATGGTTTATTGAATTCGCTGCCGTATATCGCAGGCAGCGTGGCCTTCACGCTGTCCGGGACTATGGCCGACTATATCCGGAGTAGAGGCATCCTCAGCACAACTGCCACCAGGAAACTCTTCACCTTAATCAGTGAGACTCTTGCTTACAACGCCCTCTTTTGACAGATATATCTACATCAAAATAATCCACCTGCTGTTTTAGCACGATGTTGAATTTTGCATGAAATTGGTTATGATATATTTATGCGATATCAAAGTTGACCTTTTTGTGTGATATTAAAAATGACCTTTCTGAATGATATTGAAAATTCACCTTTTTGTGCGATATATAATGTTGCCCCTTTTGCATGTGTAATATGAGTTAAATGCTCATTTCCGTTCAAAGTATATATGATTATTCTTCTATAAATGAGTACCCCAGGCGAGGGAGGCATGGCGCTTAGTTTCATTGGTCTGGCCTATGTGGAGTGTAACAGGGCGGCTGCGGTGACCTTGCTTGTGATGGCTCGCTTCATGGATGCCACCCAGATTGCTGGCTTCGGGGTCAACCAACTTGACCTCGCACCCCTCTATGCCGGTCAGTGGCAGGGCATCTCCTATCTTATATCAATCCACGATGGATACTATAATAATCTAATTTACCTAAATTTGCATTACCTTTACGTATGTTGATAAATATCATGTTTTTGAATCGAACATTTTGTTTGGTCCTTATGTTGTTTCTGTATTGAAATTAAAGATTTAAGTTCATAACGAAATTTTGACCTATGTTCACGCATTTTGCATGAAGTTGATAATCTGGTTTTGGTTGCAGGAACTCTGATGGGAATAACCAATGCAATATCGCAATGTGCCGGGTTCGCAGCGCCATCTATCGTCACCAGCATCACCCATAATAGTGTATGCACTTATTTCTCAAAATCCTTTAACTCCATATCTATGAATTGCGGAATGTTTTCACTTTTTATGTATTTATTTATGTATTTATGACGTTCATTTGAACTGCTCAGTGCATTTTACGAAATTCTTTCATATTATGATTACCTTTTTAACAATATATTACGTAGCATGACTTCTGCCGTGAAGTGGAGACATTTTCTGTCATTCTGTCTGTCCGTCAATTTTGATTTTCTCCTCTGAAACCAATGGTCGGAATTAACAGCTGTCACTGAGTTGTCAAGGAGGCTGCCATTTTGTATAACATGACAAATATTAGGAAATGAGAATCAGGATAATAAACATTCATTTTGATCGGTCAAAATTCTCATCTGCAAATTTTCATTTATAAAGCAGTTTGCAGGCATTTCCAGAAAATGTTCAGAAACTTTACAAAGGCCATTGTCCTTTGTTTGATTAATTATAACGTTATTTGCTTTTGATGACAACAATGAAATAGTTTAGGAAGTCATGTTAGATATCGCAGAAAGATAGTTTGTTTCATGACGCTGTTCAGTTCACATTTATAATTTGATACACATTAATTTTCCAGTCAAGTCTCAGCAGGTGGCAGCACGTGTTCTTTCTTATCGGGGGAATTGCTGCTGTTGGATGCCTGCAGTTTCTCATATTCGGGACCGGGAAGGAGCTGGACTGGGCGAAAGAGAGGAGGATCATTGCAGAGAAAAGGTTGGAAGAGGACCATATAGAAGAGGATCAGACGGAAGGGGATCAGAGAAGGATCATATAAAAGAGGATCAGAGAGGAGATGAGAAAGGAGAGGATGATATATAAGAGGAAGAAGAAAGCCACGAGGAAAAGGAAAATGTTTGACTGTCTCTTCAGTTTCAAATAAAATGTTTTCTACAGGCAAATTCTGTCCCGCTTGGAATTTATTTTCAATACTCTTTAAATAAATGAATAAATGAATAAATAGATAAATAAATAAATAAATAAATAAATAAATAAATAAATAAATAAATAAATAAATAAATAAATAAATAAATAAATAAATAAATAAATAAATAAATAAATAAATAAATAATAAATAAATAAATAAAGGTGGCGTGAGACAATGGCAATTATTTCAACCCAAAGAGCAAAATAGATGATAATAGAGGCAAATCATTATACAACTAAGGAAATGACCCTGTTGTCAGTAAATTCCAACATTCTATTTTCTCAGTTGTTTGATGATTTAAACTTGATAGAGAAAAATAATATTGAGAATGCCAACCTTAAGAAAAGAATTAATTGAGACTCGCACATCTGCAGAAAAAAATGTTCAAAGGGTCAAATGTTTGGGGTAAAAATGGAGTTTCATGCTTGTAGATGACCATTTTAAAGGGGAAATGGAAACAAAAGGGAGAGGGGAAGGAAACAAAAATAAATTTGCATTAAAATAGCAACAATTTATCCAAAACATGTTTAGGGAGCTTTTTATCCTTTGCAAGACATTCAGCTTGATTACTTTACTTAATTTTTATTATTAGGCAAAACATAGACTTTCATAGTCTGGATTTCAAAACGAGTATAATATCTTAACAATGACATTTGCTTAATAACGCATATTCAACAGTTATATTACTATTTTGGGGGATTAATGCAGGTTTTAAACAATCCATATGTCTGAAAAATGTTTGAATTGAGCAGTTTTAAATCCAAACTTAAACCAGGCTGAGAAAATACTTTTTAGTCAATTCATTAATAGTCATAACTATTTATTGATAATTTTAAGCTCCCGACGCCTGAAAGGTGTGTGGGGCTATAGTATTGAGCTTCCTCCTTGTGTGCATGAGTCCGTGGTTCTGTCTGTGAAAAAATATTTTGACATTATATCTTAGCAGTGATCTAAGGTACAGGCTTCACATTTTTACCACACATGCATCCCATGAGGGCCTTAAAAAGATTACATCAGCTGTGACCTTGACTTGGTCATAAGCTTTAAATTGTAACCTAAATATTTTTGCTATAACTTGTTATATCTTAAAGGACCTAAGAAATCTGACCTACCTTAAATTATGAATGTTTAAAATAGACACACAAAGTAAGAACATGATGAAGTTTTAATATTCTTTCAAAATGTTACCAATAATTTCACCATTTCTCATTACTTTGACAGGCAACTGACAGAAATGTCTCGGCTTGGCAAAGATTAATTTATGGGTTTTAATCCAGATTAAACAGTAGTTTTTAGCACAAAGTACACAGGTTCTCTGCGGTTGATCCCTTATGCTCTTTTTTGCACTCTTCCCAATCCTGAAAAATTCTGTTATTTATTGATGTAAGTCCCAACCACTGACTTTCCTAGTCAGTAAAGCCAAGGTAAAAAAAAATAATGTGTCACCTCCTGGGACAGCTAGGAAATAGAAATAGAAAATGAAATAGTTGTATTAACTGTGAATTAGTGTAAATAAAGTATTGTATCATTTTCGAATACATCATACATCCATTTACACACATAAGTATAAAAATTGATTTGTGCGCACCCTAGGAAAAAATTAATTGGTGACCCAAAGAACTGAGAAAAAAAAATATGGAGATATCTTTTGGTCTGGGAAAAAAATAGAATTGCTGAGTGGGAAAAACAAAATTGGCAATTTTTTTTCTCCACCCCTTCTGAGAAACAATGCTAAGAATGTTACCTGGAGTCCATGGATAAGTGCAGGAGATGGAAAGTTAGTTTCAAATGCATCTATACAACTATCGATATCTCTATTTCATTGTACAATTTTATTTTCTATTTTTGTGTCAACATACATTCTATATCGTATTATTATTATTTCTAACATTGTATTTATAGTCTTACATTAAAGTTTAAAAAAATCGATTTTGCTGTATTTCTATAACTAACAATGCACAATTTATTTGAAAAGAATAACATTTAAATAAAACTAGCAAGGTTAAAACATCGATTTTGCTTTATTTCTATGACTAATAATGCACAATTTTTTTGAAGAAAAAAAAACACATTTAAATGAAACTAGTCATTTGCGTAAATGGGTAATTTCAGTTTACAATAGTACCTTTTCCCAAACAGCTAAATTTACCCCAGGAATTTAGCATGTATTGGTATTATCATTGCTAAAAAATTACTTCTTTCCACTTTAAACATATTTAAGGTTTAAACATCTTGGATATTTTTAGAATTCTTTTTTCTTCAGAGCTGGTTTTTTTAATTCCTGTTTACACTTTTAAACACATTTGATGTCAAACATAATATTTACATATAATGACATTTTAGACTCATATATTTGGTGTTAAACATCAAGGATTTGATATCTTATGTGTTAGAGTCATATACTTGGTGCTAAACATCATGGACTTTTATCTCATGTGTTTTTTCCCGTTGAGCTTGGGCTGTTGTAGGCTTCTATTTGTCTCCCCAGACATCATCGCGCCCAGGAGCCTCAACAGATATATACTTTATCGCGAATTCCTTCTGGTTGGCCTGAAATATTAATGGCAAAATTAGGCAAAATCAAGTTTAATTTACAAATACAAACCTAAAAAAAAATTTTAAAGTTTCTTCTTCAAATAAGATGGAAAGCAAAAGTATATATTATTGATAAAATAAAATTAATAAAAATAAAATTCTTTGAAATATACAAAATTTGATTTAGAGTTAGGTCTATTAACTATACAACCGTCAAATTAATAAAACTTCAAAGAAATGCATGTCTCTTCAATTCTAGTGAACAGAACAAGAATCTATATTCTAGACTATTTAATTATGAGAGTTGATTACAATCAAAGTAAGTTGATACTTACTCAGTACATTTACAATCTTCTCATTTTGCAACTGTGCAACAACTAAGCTAACATGGCAGTGTTTTGCTTCTATTAATATGCGATGAAACTTTAACGATTTCACCTATATTACAACCAGATTAGTATGTAGAAACTTGCATGTTCCAAGCGCCCAAGCTTTAGGTGCAATAAGAACCACTATTCTATGCAGGCACATTTCTCATAGTCATTATTATATTTACTTACAACTTATCATCAACACAATTATCACTTTTTAGAATTTTGTAATTTTCTACTTTGTAAAGAAATATATCTTGAATTATATGACTTCCCTTTGATACATCTAATATAATAATAATAATAATAATAATAATAATAATAATAATAATAATAATAATAATAATAATAATAATAATAATAATAATAATAATAATAATAATAATAATAATAATAATAATAATAATAATAATATAATAATAAAGATTTATATAGCGCTATATCAGACCAGGTCTGCTCAAAGCGCTTAACTAACTGTACTAACTGTACTCCGCCGATTTAGAATGCACTAGATGTTATCTAGAGCAAAATTAAAATGATTTTATCCACAGTTCCAGATCTATAAATGAAGAAAATGGTTTAGCATATACAGATCTAAAATATCTAAGATATATTGTTCGATTAAATATTTCTTTCTATTCTGATCACACAATGAACACTGTAAACACAAAAAGTAAACAAGGATTAAAATGTTTTGGATTCAGGATCCCATACTTTGATTATTTAAGATCGTACTTGAATCATATGCTACTTGCCGATACAAAATCATTTTGCAAGAATGCCATACTTAGATATATATATTTGAAGCAGAGTAAATATAGTCTACATTTTTGTCACTGAGTTGAGATGTGATTTAAGGGCATATGTACATAAAGGTTGTCCTTATGGTTTATATTTCTATTTGTTAAGGTTTATATATAAAACAGTTTTATATATATATATATATATATATATATATATATATATATATATATATATATATATATATATATATATATATATATATATATATATATATATATATATATATATATATATATTTTTTATATATATATATATATATATATATATATATATATATATATATATATATATATATATATATATATATAAATATATATATATATATATATATATATATATATGTAAAGTATATGTAAAGTATATATATTCTTCAGTATACAACTGTGTAGGCTGTTTCCAGTTCCCTTGAACTTAAAATATGATTAGGTTAGTGTATATTCCAGCGGTAATATCCAATCAGAGGAGGTGGTTCATGTCTAAATGAATAACCAATCAGATGAGGTGTTTCATGTCTGAGCCCAGGTTTCATTGTCTCGGTTTGGAGCTTCAACACATTTGTAGTTGATCTCGAAGCCTTTCTCATTCGCCTGTGTATAAGAGATAATCTCTCACTGTTATACTGTTGACAAACCATCTAAATAAACGTGTCTATTACATATGTCTTTTGCATTTAAAGTGTCATATTTTTGTTGGATTTGAATGTTTACTGTATATTGTATATTGAAAATTGTACCGATAAATTAAAGTCAACTATTTACCAGAAAAGTAATTAAAACACAAAGATTACATTTGTTTATTATATTCTAAATTTATCGTTTATCAAAATATTGAAATACCTCTTCCTGTTTTATAAGACAGCAAATTTTAGACTAGATTACTGAACAACTATAAACTATAAAAACACCAAAACTCACAACGAAAAACTACAGCGTGCCATGCATTATCGCATGAATGATTTGTTCTGACATATATACATTATGTTCTTTGAAAAACGTGCCGGTAAAACAAAAGATTAGTCATAATCATCTGAACATAATTGGCTGAACATAATGATCCAGACTGAACATAACTGAGTATTTAAATTAATCCAATAATGGATTTAATTTGAAAAATCAATTATAGGATATTGATTAATCATTTGTAAAGATAGCATACTTACAACGAATCCGAGTTTGTTGACGCAATTAATTACATTGAGAAAAGGGCCTTTATGTCCTTCGTGAAGGTCAATGCTTTGGAAAAGTGCCGTTTCTGGGACGCCGTATCTGTCACATCCTTTGTTGAAGTTCTCAATGTTTTCCAATGCCACAAATGCTGTATGTGCACATTTATTGAATTTTATTTTCTCCTTGCCTTCTGATTCAAGTAGTTTGTTGATAAGTCTGAAATATTTTGGGAAAAAATGCAATCTGTAATTCTTTATTTTAGCAGTGAAATATCCAAAATAAGAAATAAGTAAACTTCACTAATGTGTCAGTCCCCTTTCATAAACATTGTCATTTCCCTAAACTTGTTTTTGCTCATAACTATGTAAGAGGTATATATGTATATCAAAGGGTACATTACCCATTATGAAACACAATAATAAGGGAATGAACATAATCTAAATCTCTGCAAAAAGACGGGATAATAAACCACTTTCATTTATATCTCTTGGTGAAGTAAAACCTTCACATTTTCTCCATATGTTTTAACATGGACAATGAAAATTGTTTTAGTTTTCTGATGAAAAACATTTAAGAAAACATTCTGTGCAGGGGCGGATCCAGGATTGTTTTACTCCGGGGGCTCAAATGTGCTAAAGTAAGGGGCTCCAGTCCCATAAAGTAAGGGGCTCCAGTTCCCAAAAGCCCCCTAGCCACAGACACCGGGGGGCTTCAGCCCCCAAAGCCCCCTCCTGGATCCGCCACTGCTGTGTTTATCGACAATGTGTCCATTGGCGCACTTCAATTTAAAATTTAGATTTAGATATATATGTAAAATACATATTTAAACATTGATATTTACAAAAAGGACCTTATCAAAGATTCCATGCTCAGGTCTTTCACTGTTGTCATAAACAGACCAAAAGTATACAAAAATAACTGAATATTTGGTCATAAAAATTGTAATCGAAATGTAAACAGACCAATTACGAAACAAGCACAAAACAAACATTTTCAAAGCAAAATATTAGAGTGCGAGAAAAAGATGAAACGTGAAACAGAAGCAACACATAATATACAGACCAAACATTGGAATGAAAATGTTAACATGTAACAAACAAAAACTTTGGAAGGGGCTAAACACAGGAGCAGAGGTGTTCAATATTTTGGAGTGATTTGTGTTGACAGGAAAATGGCTGCGATAATAATTACATTTAAGTGAACATAACAATGATATCACCACAGTGTTTGAAATATTTAATCCTCATGTATTCGTGATGTTATGTATAAATCTGATACATTATATTAAATATTTAATTATAACCCGCTGCGCATTGATGAAGCATATTTGAAACCATTTCAATATCGTCAGCATATTGATAATATCAAGAGGCAATACACCAACTAGCATATAATCGTCCCTGAAATTTTAGAATTCTTTATTCACCGCAAAAGTTTGAACCTGCTCTTGGTCACGTGAGGGAGGACGGACTTACTTGCACAGAGCTATACCATTTCTGAGGTGAAAGTTGAGCTTGAGCCAGCCCACTCCCTTAGCATGATCATAGTCCTGAGAGGGCAAATAAAATATCACATTGTAAACTTTCATATAACATTTCAGGGAGTTTTTACATTTTTGTGACATCACACCCGTGTGACATCATCCTGACTGTGACATCACCGAGACACAACATCGCTGCAGCGGCCATCTTGGTAGTGTACTTACCTGCAAAGGGCAACGCCATCTCGAAGCCAAAAGTTAAATTTTCTCCAAGCTACGCCCTTCATGCGGTCAAACTCCTGAAAAGATTAGGATGGGCAGGCGGTGAATCAGTCTGATGGGATTTCACATTCACCAAGAAACCATGTCCAAGACTTTCAGAGAATTTGTTGGAATTGTAAGAGATACCCATTTAACATATTAGGGTATATCCTGAGTGGTGAAGACATAGAGTTTTTTTTTAATTCCAGATGAAATAAAAGAAATTTGACATATTTAACCTAAAACAGGTGCAAGCCACTGAGATTCAATGCCCTGTACGTTCAAAATAATTGTTTTACACTCGCGCTTGTTCTTGCATTTCATACCACGTCAATGCTACTTTGAAGTTTGAAGTTGATAAGGGTTAAAAGCAATTGGTAAGATGGCGCTCTATTCTTGCAAATTCCTGTAACATGGAGGTTTTGCGTAAAGAGTTGGTGCTAAAATGAAATCATTCAATTTTCAAGTTATTTATTATTATATCACATACTTTATTGAAATCATTCAATTTTCAAGTTATTTAGTATCACATGTAATGTAAAACAATGTTAGCCTGGCTTATATTATTTTCTGTACGAGAGGAGAATTCGTAAATACAAGCACAGTGGTTATATTTTGAAAATTGAGTGTAATTAATTCAAAGTGGAAAAGGTTGAAATTATTTGGTTAATTCACGTATTTTTCAGTATGGCGCCTAAAATATCCAAAGTGCTTGTTGTGAAAAATCCTAAGATACAGATGTGATTGAATCTTAAATTTTAAATAATGTTTCATTGCTGAGAGGTTTTTCTATTTAATATGATATTGTGGTAAATTTGTCCAGATCATATACAATATATGTAGTTCCTTAAATCTTGTTTGTTTTGGTGCAATTTGTTTGTAAAATATTACCAGGGGTTGGTGTTCTCCTTTTAGAACCTCGTTCATCCAGTCAATAATGCGGTCTGGTACTCCTAGTTCATTCTCCTCATCATATCTCTGAAATAATATATTACATCATATTTCAAATATCAAAATTAACCATCAATTATTATGTGTCATACCCTGCAGTAAATAGCAAACATTTTAGCAAGATAAAGCTTATAATGTATGGGTATAATCGGGGCCAAATATGGGAGGATTTAAAAAATGTGAATTTTATGTTAGAGACTGGTTGCCATGGAAACAGTACGGACTAAAAAAAAACAAGGATGAAACATACCTTGGGTGTTGTCTTCATGTTAATTAAACTAAGTATAGTAAGTTTTTTTTACATTTGGAATATGATATATTATTCCGATTAATGAATACTAATTGCAGTTGAACTATATTTATTCGTTTCACTCATTTTTATATAATTCAAGTAATAAGCCGAAATAATTAATGTAGGAGAGAAGACATATCTGTAAATAAAAACCCTGCTCAAGTCTAATAGTCTACGGCAGGAGAAATCCCAGGGTAATGTACATAAGCTAATGGCAAGCAAGCAGACCATCTCTTATGCTAATTTAAACACTAACCTCTTCCATCTTTTTCTCAATTTGTAGAGCAATACCAGCCTTTTTGGCTCGGCTGCTGTTAAATTCTGCAGTCATGGCTGAGAAATACTGTCAGGCACTTTGACACTCCTGAAATGATAGAGTGAGTAAAGATGTAAGTGAGCAATAGGATTCTCTGGGGGTTATAAATGGCTGTATATAAATATTAGCTATATCTCTTTTTTCTGGGGGTAATATTTGTGATTTGGGTTGGTTCCTCCCCATGGTCTGTCTACAAGCCAGAGTAACATCTCTGTTGATAATAACAGCATGTACATAGAGAAATGTCAAGGTTACTAACACTTGGTTGTGGCAGCGAAAATATAAGTTGTGTGCTATAATATCTCAATGTGTTTGTTAAGCATTAGCGCCAACTCACTCTTGCAGAGATTCAGCTGTTATATTTGTAAGCTAAGTTATGGAAACTATTGATTGGTGCATTACATTACAAAAATCTGGAATGCCCTGCCCCCTACTGTGAAAAATTGTAAAACGGTGGACTGCTTTAAAAAACAGTTGAAGACCCATTTGTTTAGAGAACATTACTTACACAAGCGCCATGAGCAGACCTGGTCTGATATAGCGCTATAGAAGTTTATTATCATTATTATATTATTACAAGTGTATTTAAAGTACAGTTTAGCTACAATTGCAGCTGCTTTTATTTGACTAAATTACATCTATGAAGACATTAATTACATCTATGATGGCATGGGCTTCTAACAGCAATTACCACCTTTTTGTCTGAATCATGATCAATGAGATGGCCCCTTCTGATCTGAAATAGAGAGGGAGACAGGAATGATAATGAATTTACATTTCTTATCAAAATTGACCATTGGAGCATAGTGTAAGATTGTGAGTCTTAAGTCTTGTTTTTCACAAATTTTTTTGTGAAGTGAATCAAATTATACACCAACACTAACTGTCTATAATGTCTGATAAATATCTCGGCTAAACGTAGATCCTTGTGGCTCCTTCCCAGGGGTGAGGGGTGCTTTTCTAATATGACCTACATGACACCTCACTGATCTGTGTCCAAGCATAAGACCATTAACATTTGTTCTGATTGTAAATCCAGCTTAACAGCTGTTTTATTATCATTAGTAGTAATTACTTGACTCTTGTATGGGAACCAGATTAAGGAAGCATCCAAAGTTTAGAAGATGGAAAATGCATTCCAGAAGAGTTCAATGATTGGGGTCAAATACACAGGTAAGTGTGTTACATACATATATCCTTGAATCAGATTTCCTTTTACCTGCTTCATCACAGAATTATATTGATGAGTACTGGTGTGGTATTGTGTGGCTCTATATAATATGAGGTTGAGATCGGTGGTATGCAGGATGACACGGGGTGAGAGTCTCATAGCCTCACATTACATAGGTATGGGGAAGGGAATGGAGATGAGGACACCTCATCCTGGACCCACACTCCTCTGCTGCTAAGGACAAAGTGGTTGGATTTCAGGGGAAAACACTCAAGGTAACATATGTTGTACAAATATTTATTTAGTTCTCTTGTTTTATTTGTTTGGTATGGAAAGGGTCAATTTAAGGTATATGATTCGGATTAGTTTATCATAAAATGTTTGAACACATAGAACTTTAGTTTTAAGTTTATTTCTGAATCAATCTAATATTATACAGCAACGTTTAACATTTAAAAGCATGTTATGTCTAAAAAGTATTTTTTTTTACAATCATGCAACCCTATCCTGTAATTTTTACTACAACAAATTATACTTTCACTTTTGCCGTTATTTCAGTTATTTTTTGCATTTTCTAATACTCTCTACAACAGTAAATCTTATATCTTTAAAGAAAAAATATTATCGATAGTATACAGTTTAGATATATTGAAACATCGTAAATAGATAATAGTGGCATCATGAATATATATATAATGTCATCATTTAAACTTTATTGTTCATTTGATTTGAGTGTTTCATCTGTTGCTTCAGGACTCTGAGGTTCCTGGCCATCTGTTTCTGTGTTTGCCTGGTGGCGCTCCTTTTTTTGGCCACGCCCTCTTCTTCCAGAATGTCCACGCTGCCCTGGCCCTCTTCTGGAATAGTATGGTGCCCATTGTGGTGTCTGATCATCATCACTATAATCTTCAGAATCCTCAGTGTCATCATACAATTGCTGCATGTATCTTTGCCATCTCATCCATCTTCTCCATGGACCACGCCCCCTATGACTGTTGCTTGGTTTTGCAGCTTTATCATCATTGTCTGTTTTGCTTTTATCATCATTTTGTTCCTTTTCATATTTTTCTATCTGATCTTTCCAGTTCTTCATGGCCTCCATGCGTTTGGTCATAGCTTTCATGCGCCTCTCTGCCCTGTTTCTCAGGTGTGTCAGCATCCAGGTTGGTAGATCATTTCCTGTAGGTATGTCTGCACCCCAAAATGCTGCTCTGCCACCTCTCCCCATTCCTCCATACATAGACATTTGAGGCCATTCTCCATAGTGACCTCTGGTGGCCATTCTGGACCATCTACGCGCAGCCCTGATACGTTGTTGGCGGTGAAGGAATCTGTTGACATGATGTAGCATGAAAGGAGGACAATTATTCAATATATCCTCTTTTCTTATCTTCTCTTCGTCAACAGGTTTATCTTCCTGTTCATCATCTTTGCCATTTGTATCTTTGACATGATCTGTTGCCTTTGCCTCTTTGTCATCATTGACAACCTCAAAGTCTTCTTCATCGCTGCTATTGCTGCTGTCAAGTTGGGAGTCATCACTTCCTCCCGCATTCATCATCTCAGCCAGCATCTGCCTCATTCTCCACCTTGGAGGACCACCTCTCTGCATTGGTCCACCTGCCACGCCCTGGCCAAATCCCATGCCTCTTGGTCCAAATCCCATGCCTCTTGGTCCAAATCCCATGCCTCTTGGTCCAAATCCCATGACTTGCCAGGGTCCCATGCTTGTCCATGGGCCCAAACCCATGCCTCCTCTGGGACCACATCCCATGCCTCCTTTGGGACCACATCCCATGCCTCCTCTGGGACCAAAACCCATGCCTCCTCTGGGACCAAAACCCATGCCTCCTCTGGGACCACATCCCATGCCTCCTTTGGGACCACATCCCATGCCTCCTCTAGGACCACATCCCATGCCTCCTCTGGGACCACATCCCATGCCTCCTTTGGGACCACATCCCATGCCTCCTCTAGGACCACATCCCATGCTTCCTCTGGGACCACATCCCATGCCTCCTCTGGGACCACATCCCATGCCTCCTCTGGGACCACATCCCATGCCTCCTCTGGGACCACATCCCATGCCTCCTCTGGGACCACATCCCATGCCCCAGGGACCACCAGACATTCCCATTGGTCCAGGTCCACAGCTCATGTCTCCACATTCCTGTCCTCCTCTATTCCTCATCATCATTCTCATCCTTCTTCTATGTCCTCTTCCACCAGTTAGTCCCATACCATATGGTCCAAATGGTCCAAAAAGGCCAAATAGGAATCTTGCAGGTGGCCAGAAGGGAATGTCTTGTGTGTCATCTTCGCTTTCCTTTTCAGGGACATCATCACAGTCACATGGCTGGTTTTCTGAGAGAACTTCCTCTTCGATGACATCATCACAGCAACAAGGCTGGTTTTTCGAGAGAATTTCCTCTTCAGTTGGAAATTGATGTGTATCTTCTGGAAAGAGAAAAAGAATTATCACATTAACGAAAGTGCTATGTTTGAATAGATGATCACCTTATGGGTATTTGTTACAATAAGAAATAACTGGGCAAAGGCCTATCAGATGCACCTAATATAACATCCTATAATAACAAAGCTTAAAATTCGTATTGTCAGAAGAATTTAATTTCACTGAATAAAACATTGTGACACCATCATGGAAGGGTGATTTTTTTTGGTATTATTTTTTTATATTCTATGTATAAGTTACACTGGCTAATAATGTATTTCTGTTTTAAGTATCAATTTATATCTGAGAAACAAAGATAACCAGGTACAAAGCATTTCAGCAGTATTTTCATTGTTTTCAAACGTGTATCTCTGTTCTAGATTTTCACATAATAAAATGTATGAATTTCCCGATGGCATGGTTATGATATAGTAATTTATACTAGTAATGTAGAAATGATATTTTCAAAATCACACTATACAATTGACAATACATGTTGCGATCTCAAGAATAAAATTGTAAATATGCTAATCAACTAAACTAAAAAAGACTATGCTACATGGAATCTGTTTGTTAAATCAATGATAAATCATATATATATTTCACAAAAATGCAATATAACCTGTCAGATCAGAATGAGTACAAGAATCAGAGATAAAATTATAATGATAAATTAAAAATGAAATAAAACATACCTTGGTTTTCCATGTTGAGTAGTTTGTGAAGTATCTGTTGCGTCTCTGTTCTTGAATATGTTGAAATTTTATATTATCTTCTTGTTGGCTATATCTGCAGTAACTTCTTGATATCTCGTAGAATATTCGTTGTAGAGCTGTTAGTGGTTGTTGGTTGTGTGAAGCATATCCCACCAGCGACCCCTTATATACAAGTCCATTGATTGCACAGTTGGCTGCATGGTGTTATTGTGTTCCAAATATAGCCACGCTGGTGTTCTAGATAATGCCAAGTTTAAAAGCTGGGACGCCACCAATTCCGCCATAGAGATGGCTGAGTTGTACTCTTTGTATCAAGATAATGAGAAAGAAAACCACTGTAATGTGTTTTACTTTATATAAAACGTGTAATTAGGTATACTTTGATTTAGTTTGAGGTATATTCTTTACACATTTTAAAAGGTGGAACGCTAGAGTGTTTGGTTAATAACAGGCAAATAAGCTGGGACGCTTGATGATTCATGAAATCTAGGACTCCGGTCAGGGCTGTGAGGTTGAGAGCTGGGACGCCTAGCATGAGTCACATCAATGAGGACTCCTGAAGATGCCAACAGGTTAAAAGCTGGGACGCCTGATGCAATGCAGCACAGTCAGAGAGAGTGGGTTAAAAGCTGGGACGCCTGATGCAATGCAGCACAGTGAGAGAGAGGGCTAAAAGCTGGGACGCCGATACGCTTTCTGAGAGAGGGTTAAAAGCTGTGATGCCTATTGCAAAACAAAGTGCTCAGTCACTCTGTATGTATATATATATATATATATATATATATATATATATATATATATATATATATATATATATATATATATATATATATATATATTATAATATATATAATAAACCCAAATGTTCAATATACATGTACATCAAGATGCATATATTTAGTTTTTTGTTATGAATATAAACTAGAATGATGGCTGTATGGTAATCTCTGAGAAATGTAGCCTGCATGTTTGTTGGGAGATTTCCAGGTAGGCACATACATTTCGGTTACTGGCATGCCGCTGCTTTGATATCATACAACAAATGTTTTGTGCGTAAAACTAAGAATCTCAGGGGATGGTGGATCTCTGTAAGTCGCCCGCCCGCCCGCCCATTGAAGATATGCCCACAATGCTAAGTGACTTTTTACAAATTAGGATAATCAATTTGCGCAGAGGGAACAAATTTGTCATAAAAAAAGAAGATTTAAAATTTTATCTGTAAGCAAAATGTCAAGAAAAGGTTGGTCTCAGCGTGTGCCTATTTCTAGAACTATTGACCACATACTATGACTCCAAACCGACCCTGCTTGGGTTGAAAACTGTCTGTGCTACCCTAAACTTTCAGATTCCATATGCTCATATAAATGGCCATAAAATTCTCGTAAACTTCAAAGAACTGACATTAAACAATTTGGTAACAAAATGCTTAAACATATTGGGATCCTCACACATGCTTCCAAGTAAAATACCGAGACCAACATTATGGGACATGATGGTATTGTTTGATGGAGATGTAAGATGTAATGTAGGTGGAGAGGGGTGATGAGGGGAGAACTGTAAAATAAGAGAGTTTTTCCTCAGTGTAGCAGCAGTCAATGTGGGCGTTCTCAGACCCATCCATCAGGCAGCATGCCTCGTACGGCTGCCATCACCAGTTGTAATATTTACAACATATATCTTTGCCCCAAAATACCTATCTCAATTATTAGAGTACAAACAGCTAGGTATGGGACTGCGATCTAATGATAAGAATGAATATGTAGTACCGATGACTAATATGAAATCATATGGAGATTGGGCTTTCATGGTATATGCGCCAAAGAATTGGAATGCCCTGCCCATTGAAGTGAAAAACTGCAAAACTGTAGACACTTTCAAGAACAAACTTAAGACATATCTTTATAGAAAACACTACCTGAATAAAGCGCTTTGAGCAGACCTAGTCTGGTAAAGCGCTATATAAATCGTTATTATTATTATCATTATTATATCTCTACCCAGAGTAAAGCTTCTCTCAATTACTATTAAATTTGCGACATAAAGTTAATCTTGTAAATGTGACTGGGGCCTAAGTGTGGCTCCATGATTGGTGCCTGTCAGTAAATTGTTGAATTGTTAGTAAATTTGAAAATGTTTTAAAAATCAACTGTGGTATAAGCTTGTAATACCTATCTTCTTTTGTACCTGTGCAACCAACAAAAAGCCCTTGTAATAATGTTTTTACCTCAAAAAAAGAGATAAGCAGCGATGCTGAAATATTGCAAAATACTTTGAGGATGTTAGATGAAATAGGAGCGTGTTTAAATTATTACCCATCTGAGCATATACAGAAACCCAGGCACGACCTTTTCTCTTGGTGTGTAGTTATGCATTTTGGCCACTTTGACAGTGTTATAGATGTGTGCAGAAACAGCGTGATGCTTATACCCAAGCTTGCACTACTGATAATATACATTGCAGTTATCTGTTCCTCACACATTTTTAAACACTATCAGGATGTATGGAATTGAGTCTTTATAAGATCATTTTAAACCATATATACAATAGGTCCCAAAGCATACACTCTGTTATACCAAGAGATATTTAATCCACTTCATTGCGATAAATTGCATAGGAATCATTAACCATTCCAGGTTTGAGAAGCCAAAATGTGCACATTTACAATTAAATCCCCTCATTGAACTTTGGATGATACATAAAAGTGCACATATATATAATGTTGTATGTTTATATACCCTATAAGTTGGTAGGGACATGTTCAATCAAACCTTTGTCAGAGAGTCATCTAAGCTAAGATTAAATCTGTTAGACAATGCACATTAAGTATGTCGTTTAGAGCATTAATCATAAAAATTGTCTATACTTATGAAAAAATTAACATACACATACCTGCATAAAACAAGATGTCTGATAGTTCAGTATTACTGTACCATAACTTGATATTTGCATTTTCAACTCTCACCACACGGTTCATGATTTTGAGCTGTGATGAAAGAAGTGTGCCAAGGTCAGGCATATGGATGCTGGGGCAGTGGTATGTGACTAATAAACCTTACAAATGTCCCTACCTCATCCTACATATTAATAAAAATATCAGGCTTCTTGGTTGTTCAAATTGTAAGATTATGATTATGTTTACAAATTGAAATGAAACCCTAAATTAATGTCCAGGACTTGAAGGTAAAAGGGTGTCAGGGCTGTAGCCTGAACTCTGTCTGCCTCACACAGTATCTTGGCCATCCCAGTCTCTCCTGGCGTCCCCAGGTTGACCCTTTGCACCAACATTAGAATATGATAAATCTCATCAACAGTAGAATGTGACAGATCTCATACACTATTCCCAAAATTATGTTCTCATGACTAGGATTGTATATAGGTTTAAAGGAATTTATAATTGGCTTTAAAACTTTGAAGCAATATAATCAGACCTTGAAGGTTTTACACCAAGTTACTCCTATTTGGTTTCCCTGCTTCCCTGATCAAAAGTATATTTGTTTATATTTGTAACACATTGATACATACCCTGGTCAGGAGGGAGCCAAAGGGAACAATCATAGGTCATTCCAGACATTGTTACCATGGCTATCCTGTCACAAATCACTTGATCTCAGACATTTACATCTGTGAGGAGAATATTCTATATTCTATATATGACATGGTTTAAATTCACTTTACATAGATACTGCAGGATGATTGACAGCTTGTTTGTGGCCAATGTATGGGTTTTGACTACATCAAAGATGTTCATATTGGCAAGCATGGCAAGTATTGGTCTTGAGGGGCCATGTGCACAATCACCATTACCATAATCAGTGTTTAAAGATAATCAATTTTCAATAGGATGCTTACACTGATACATCACGACTTTTCAGAAACTTACTGTGAAGTGTTGCCTTCATCAACATATGTTATGTAATTGATTGCAAACCTAGCACAGGCAAAGACAAACATCTCTTTTGTAATTAAGTCATATATGACTACATTTAGCAATACGTCTCATGTCGGACATCATATGGACACATGTGTATTTGACCTCCTTCAGGACATGTGTACCTGCATGTGACACCTCATGTGATTACTTTAAGACAGTTTCTTTCAGCATGATCACTTGCATCCTCTTGCATCACTTGCAAGCCACACTTAAGCCCCAGTCACATTTACAAGATTAACTTTATATCGCAAATCTAATAGTAATTGAGAGAGGCTATACTCAGGGTAGAGATATATGTTGTAAATATTACAACTGGTGATGGCAGCCGTACGAGGCATGCTGCCTGATCACTTGCAATTCTAATCTTTAACAACACATGTAAAATTGACAGACTTTATTTTAATTTTATTTTCAGCATTAAAGTTCTTTCTATGCAGTCTAATATGTACTTTCATAAATTAACCACCAGTAAGTTGTTATTATAGAAATTGTTTCAAAATAGCTCAGCATATCAAAATTCCTTCTAATTTCCCTTTCAGATTGGTCCACAATTAAAAATTGCTCTAATACTGTTAATGTTGAATAGATTGTGATGAATTAAGACTGTATGAGCTCGTTTTTGAAAGATGCAGATGTTTGAATATTGAAATTAATAGTAAAATCCACGGAAATAGGAGTTTCATTTTCAAAGTCATTCAAAGGTCACTTCAAGGCCACTGCCAATATCTGATAAAAATAGCGAAAGGTCCACATTCAGACATGTATCATTTTTAGATGTGCCACACACAGTAAACACGTTTTATGCTTCTGTCTGTCATTTCTACTGATTTTTTTTGTTTGGAATTCAAGTGACCCTCATATGACACTCAAGTATTCCGGTTTCCCTGTTATTATCGTGGTGCCTGGCTACTGATGATTTGTAGTATTTTGAACCAAATCTTTTGGATCTGGAAAATACTCACGTGGTACCGGAAGCAGAAAATGGCACGACCTTTCACTGGCATTAACTTAAATGTAAACAGCGTGCAACCAATCTCACAAACAAAACTAAATATCTCTCAAATACTATTTATTTAAATATGTAAGTCATTTTCTTTAAGCCGTTGATACATATGACGATTTGTAGTATTTTGAACCAAATCTTTTGGATCTGGAAAATACTCACGTGGTACCGGAAGCAGAAAATGGCGCGACCTTTCACTGGCATTAACTTAAATGTAAACAGCGTGCAACCAATCTCACAAACAAAACTAAATATCTCTCAAATACTATTTATGTAAATATGTAAGTCATTTTTTTAAAGCCGTTGATACATATGACCATCCATTATGATCAGATAGACAAAGTTTGATTAACACGCATAATAATAATAATTATCACAATCAAAATCTGGGGTTCTAAATCCTCAAGGGCTGGTGCAATGTTGGTAGCGCACTTGACATTTGATGTACCCATGAAATTAATAACATAAAATAATCCTGTGGAGCATTCGCAGACATTACGTCTACCTGTCCTTCAGGTAGCAGAAATGGCAGATGATATGTAATATTGCGATAATGTCCTGTCAGTAAGGAGATGGATGAATGATTCAATAAATATATGAATATTCATAAACATATGCAAGGAGGGAACAGTAAAATGGTGAGGCATCATTCAATACATATATGAATATTCATGAACATATGCAAGGGAACAGTAAAATGGTGAGGCATCATTCAATACATATATGAATATTCATGAACATATGCAAGGGAACAGTAAAATGGTGAGGCATCGATCATACTTTCAAATAATAGTATTCTATCTCTGAGGCACGATGAGTTGATGCAGTTGAGTAACTGAAATAAGTGGCTGAAGAGGTCAACAACTGAAGAGGTCATAAACTGACGTTTTGGAAGTAATAACTAACACTTGGCATAGTAAATTTCAGCGTGAGGGTTGGACATTTACTGTCAGATCAGATAATAGTGAGTGCTGTGAGTTTGAAGGATATCAGGCAGTTATAAACTAGCTTACAATTTGACGTTATTTGTTCTTGGATGTTTGTAACACAATTCATTTCCAATGCAAATTATTGTAATTATCCTGATGGTAAAAAACACGAACAATCAATTAATAATACCGTGCATAAATTATGAATTTCATAAATGATCATGTTCCTGTATTTTATCAAAGGTTTGGTTAAAAAAACATGAAGATAAAAGGCGCTTAAAGACAAGAGTTGTAAGGATTTGTGTCTGGAGGTGTTCAGTGATATACATTCTGTTCACACTGGGTGAAATGTGAGTTTGTTAACTGGTTAAGTTGCTGCCAACGCTTAAGAGGAGAACATAACCGACTGAAGGTTGTGTCAGCATCTCATTGGCGCAGGTCTGGTTTATCAAAGTTCTCTCTCTCTCCCAGTCTCTCCCTCTATCTACTCCTACACTTCCAGCACTACTTGGAATTCCCGGTCAACCACATACCCTCTAGATTCTAGACCCTACATCATCACAGATCTCTTGCCAGCAAAGAAACGCGCCAGCAACAAGCATTGTGGAAGTGACTGAACGCGCCTCTGTTCAGTTCACTAGCATCTTGTGGTCAATTGATTCATGGTAAATTAAACACATCCTGATTTTAAGTGTTCAGCTGTTTGAATCATTAATGATGAATACTTATAACATTAAACTGCATTCCATGAATATGAGGACGCGTGTGGAACAAAACACCACTCAGATTATCTAAGATAAGTATAGGCCAGCAGAGGTGACCTTTCACCCTTCAGACTATCGAGATTTTAAGCCAGCCCCATAAGTCACTTTCACCTCTCACTTCTCTAATACGTAGAAGACCAGTTTATACTGCGATGTCTACTTGTTGTGTGCAAATGATCCTCTGCTTTTCAAGTTTAACTATTAGAAATATAACAAATCCTCCATGAATAATGAACGGTTCTGTTAAATTGGTTGCGTTTGCTCTCTCAGAATGGAACTTCCTTGAATCAGCAGGAATGCTTTGGACCTGTCAGTATTGCACGTATTGCTTGTAACAATAATTTTACATAAACATGGGAAAAGCAGATACATTTTTTTCTTTGTATCTGGGAAGGTACTCCAAACCTGAGAAGGACTTCATTTATAATTGTTTATTTTCTCAGCACACATCTATAGCATTACGCGTGCCTGAAAACAGTTGTGGCAAATACCGCTCTGTTTCCAATTTCCATTAAGCTTCTACCATACTAAAAAGTCTTAATAACATAATCAAGCTTTGGGATTTATCATACACTTCAACGTTTTGTCATGCAATCTATTGCCGCAAAATGAATATCTGCGTTTTGCCTAGAAATTTGGAGGTAGTTCGGTGTTTATGTTATATGTGTGTAGGCATCTGCAGCTGCAGGATCCTGCTGCCATTAAGCAGTCCAGACAGCATCTGCAGACGCCGGCTGCAGGAGAAATATTTATCAGATTGAAACCTTGCCAATTCCTCTATTTTCTACAACTTGAACAGTGCTATTTCTTACCTGAAGAAAAAAATGTATAATCCAAAATATTGTAAAGAAGGAGCTTGTTGTTGGTGTTGTTTCAGCAAGTTTTATGTGTAAGGTCCAGTTTATGAGTGTTTAGAGCATTATTGTAAAATTGAGGCTGATAGAACTTGTGGAGAGAGAAGTGTGGCATTCAGGAAGGTGTGATTCTGTGGCCGGGGTGCAGGGCGGGAGTACTCACCTTGGGAGCACAGAGGGGTGGAGGGATGTGTGGGGTTGAACTCGAGTGGCAGGTAAGCTGATACTCAACTCTGAGATACTCAACTCTGAGATACTCAACTCTGAGATACCCAACTCTGAGAAACTCACTCTGAGATACTCACTCTGAAATACTCACTCCGAGATACTCACTCCGAGATACTCAACTCTGAGATACTCACTCCGAGACACTCACTCCGAGATACTCACTCTGAGATACTCACTCCGAGACACTCACTCCGAGATACTCACTCCGAGATACTCACTCCGAGATATATACTCAACTCTGAGATACTCACTCTGAGATACTCACAATGAGATACTCAACTCTGAGATACTCAACTCTGAGATACTCACTCTAAGATACTCACTCTGAGATATATACTCTGAGATACTCACTCTGAGATATATACTCTGAGATACTCACTCTGAGATACTGGCTCCGAGATACTCACTCCGAGATACTCGCTCCGAGATACTCGCTCCGAGATACTCGCTCCGAGATACTCGCTCCGAGATACTCACTCTGAGATACTCACTCTGAGATACTCACTCTGAGATACTCACTCTGATACTCTCATAGTCAGCGTTACCGGGGAAGCTGGGCTAAATAGGGTCCTTTTCGCTGATATTTTCCCTAAGACGGGTTAAGATATTTGATCACTTTCCCTAAAACAGGGTACTGTTTTTCAAATTTCTCCCTAAAACAGGGATCACAATCCCCTTTTCCAAATCAAATCTCCTCCTTCTGCATCATCCCTAAATGAGGGTATCAATAATGATAGAATATTTCCCTAAATCAGGCTCTGGGGTTTTTTGAGTTCCATCCCAGCCTCCGCTGGTTAAAATCAAGAGAGTACCCCCCCCCCCCCCCCCCCCCCCCCCGGGCATATACTCTGAGATACTGAGATACTTGCTTTTGTTTGTCATTGATCGACCTAAAATGTCACAAAGGAAACAAAATTCATATCGATGATATATAATTATTGAAATATCTCATGTATGAAATGCCAAATATGTGCTGGTTATTTCAATCAGTAGATGATATAATAATGGTTAAATTGTTTGCATTGTCAAAAATACATTTTTTTCGAAAGTATCTGGTTTCAGGCAAAAAGGCCAGAGCAGCTGACGGCTGTCAGGCCCTGCACACATCTGCCACCTGGCGGAGAACATACATTATCGTCACCACACTAGTGCTGCCACCAATGTTTACTGTGTCTGTCTTTCTCAAAAAGAAATATACACTAAAATAGATATAGAAAATAAAATTGTCTTTCGTTGTTTACTTACCCATCTGCCATTTTAATATGGTGTTAATTTGAATGATAGACACTTTACAACTTAGCAAAACTGTCTACTATTTCAAAGGAAGGTATATATACTCATTCACTCAATCTATCATCGACATTGAAATCTTCTTCATGCAGCAATGTACTACAATCCGTTTTGTATATGTGTATCAAGGCCACCAAAGTGTACTATATCTACAGCATAAATGAAGGACAAATATCTATAGGATGTTAATGACATTATCACTATTGATATCCCTAATCTGAGATAAATTGGAGTTTTCACAATCAAGCATGATCACGTTCAAGAATCTTATGCTACAGACAGACAGACAGACATTTTCTGTGATATTTATAAATTATCCTAATCAATACCAAAACTTTTTTCCTAGCCTTAGAATGTGAGGTGCCTAAATAAGCAATTAGCAATTATTGTGCCCCAACAAGGAAACCTTGGATATTGAGGTGGCCCGATATCCTGCAGATAGCATATCCGGTTATCAGTCTAGTCGGTTTACAATATTCTTCCGGTGTACAACTCCCTGTCTCACACTTCATTGGGAAGCTCTCTTAGGGGGTGCCACTGCTTCAACGAACTGAATTCATTAATTTCACATTTAACGTAATGAATTTTGCAAGACTTTTTTTATCATACTTTATTTACATGTACCTGGCAGGCCCTGCTCTAGAGGATTGTAAACGGTTGGTACAATATATTTCACATGAAGTATTGCATTTATAACTGCCCTTCAGGGGCCTTTCATTTGGTCGAGGTACACGTTCACAGGTTACTTTAACATCTCAATGTTTAATTACGAGATATTTGTAATTTCCTGTCGCGCCAATTTACAGTATGATGTTGATACGATTGTGTGATTTCCATATATGGGATATTTTATTTGCTTTAACTCTATACTATTATACTATGTAGTAATTACTCTTGACTAATGTCTAAAATGTCATGAGCAGCTGATATCTTAATGAAAACTAAAGCCTTGATGAAGTTGAGCTCTGTTGATTTAATTATTATATCTAGACTATCTCATATGGGAAAGGGAATCATTCCTATTTCATCAATGATGCACAAAATATTTTACAATTTGCATATTACATCGATTAATTGGAACAACTGATAATTTAGAAACATGTTGTTATCTGCAAATTTTATATAACCTTATATTAGCTTATCTCATTACCAATTGATCAATTATGTCTACTGACAGAATGTTTGACCTGTTTCGCTCAAATATACTCTAAACATGAGCTAAAAATGTCATGATCGCAAGCTTGTAAAATGGAGCATATATGATTATATACAAGATTATATGGAGAGAGGGGGTTGCTAGGACAAATGTTTGGGTCCTCAACCAAAGTCAAGTCCTGCACGTGACGTCATTATCTTGACGTACGTACCATGTGCGATGATAGGATTGTATTTACTATGGGTCGATAATTGGTGTCAACAAGTAGATCAATCTGTTTAAAGTAATAAAATGCATGAATGGTGTCATACTATCTTAATGGTTTTAACAGATAAGGAGTTTGTTTGCCACCATGTTGCCTTTCTAACGCGTAGAACTGATAGTGATACGCAAAAAATACAATAAGTGGCAGTTCATGGAAACCCTGAGTCAGAGAGCTCTCAGTTTATGAATGGACCGCAGTTGTTTACTCCGTCCCATATATGGAACAGAAGTGACCCAGAAAACGTGCGGCCTCTGTCATCTTGCATCACGTGGTGGTGAATAAATGAATAAATTAACCCCCTTTTACCGTCATGCCATTCGGCTAGTTCATTCACAAGTTTTTGCAGCACACACACTTTACACAGCTGGGATACAAGTTGCAGTACAACTCCTCTCCACCTCAGTTGACAAGCTAACGGTCAAAGAAACAACATTAAAACCAGCTTCAGTTAAAATCTGCACGTGAATACCTGTCATACGGGACATCTCTAAGAATTAAGACACACGTCTTGGACGTTTACAAGTTTGATCACCATCCGATGGCTGAAACTTTGTGCTTTTCTCCCGAGGACCTTGACCAGATAGTACCTGATCAGGACGATTTGTTCTTGCCGCCCGCCGGGGTGGTGGACCACGGGGCGGACACTTGCCACACCTCGCAGCCCTGGAATAATAATAACAACCTGGTAAATTGACATATCTTTATAATTATTTTCGCTAAAATATTATAAAAAAATAAAAGTATTTTTTCTTTATATATAATTGAATTTAATATTGGTCTTTAAAATAAAAATTATTTGCAACATCTTTTATTGAGAGCATTTTCGTTTTTTGGGGAAATAGATTAAGGCAAATTAAAAAATAAAATGCTACGATTTGGATTTTTTTTTAAATTTGGTACATAGACTACAATAAATCACCACACAGAATGAGTTATAGAGGTGAGCAACACAGACATATACCACAACATGTTCTGCACATATTATAGGTTTTACCACTTTGATTCAATAGCAATTGATATTCTATCTGTATGAACATGTGTTCACATTCGTGCCTCACATACTACATTGACTACATTCCATAGCATGGGGATCAATACTCTGACATAGAAAACACTCTAATTGATTCTTCTAGCGGTTATAAAACAACAGTTAAATACCTCACATTAAAATAACAACTGGGGTGTAGTTATTCAGAACTTATTCTCAATTACATGAATAATAACTTCTAGTATCATTTAGAGCCGATTTTTCCCAAACTTCCTAAAATAACAAAATGAATAAATATTTGGAGAAAAAAAATCACTTCTGGAATGGTGGAGAAATGTGGTGGTGGGTTTTGCAGATAGCAGTATCTAAAAGGGGCAGCGTGGAATATCCCCGCCATCTTATTTAGCTGGGGCAAATAGACGTGGCATTAGTCAGTTTGGGGTCAGTAAGTGGTGAATTTCCCCGCACGGCCCGTGTGTATATAAATACAACCCCTCATCAGCAGGCGGCGGAAATGTTGCAACGGCCTCCAAAATTATGATGTATTAATGGGCGCAAATTATATCTATGGCCTGTGATCGGAGGCACATTTTTTTCTGCTCAGGGTGTCAGCATCCTGTCCGTGGCTGTAAACTATTCAAACAACTTGTTGTATATTTGATAGCGCCTTTTCATTGGATGGCGCTTATTTTATGAATATGAATGAAATTCGCCACCATGAAAGAAAATGGTGATACAATATTGTTCATTTTGAAATTATTTCCAAAGTGTTTAAGCAATTTAAAAATAATAATTTGTGTGATTATGATTTCCATGGTGCGTGATTCATTCATTCATGGAAAATGTTCATTGATGATTTGCACTTAGGTGACCCATGTTTGTGAAAGGCTTGTGCAATATGGTCCGCAAGCAAACACAGACAACAGGAACACCGGCTATCCACGCTGCAAATCCCCACACTAATCCCAAACTAAGCATATATAACCACAAGATGTAATACGCAAACATTAAAGTGTACATATCTCTCATGTTGAGATATACTTTAATTGATATGGATAATGTTACTTGTTTAAATGTGCTTGGGACATCAAAAAAAGTAAAAAGAAAAGAAGGAAAAGAGCGATTGTTTAATATATGATCTGATGCCGGATACGTCTGTGGCCAGCATTAAGTTTGTATGCCTGGGTTACAAATCGATATTTACAATCAAATAATTGAATGGTTTGATGCATGAGAGCCACCTGGTGGCGGGAAGGAGGGCGGCGAGAGCAGACGATATGATGGTGGGATCTCTTCCCGTCTCACAGCAACAAGGAAACATCGTGCCCCTATCCCGCCCTGCTTACCACACATCACACGCAGTCTGCCACAACACATAAATTATTAAAAAGATTCTCTCTAGCTTAATCCCATTTACCTTTTTATATTGTTTTTATTATAGACAAGATATGATGTAAGGTTTAAGCTATTGGAGTAAGGATTTGTACGTTTCCGTGTAATTTGATGAAATCATTTAGAAGCCTAAGGATAAATTTACAGGATAGAACAGGTTAACATAAAACATTAAAAAAAAAAGTTACTTCCATCTCTGAGCTCACACGTTTTACTCAGATTTGGAGTATAATTGACAACTCTCTGGCTTGTATAATAGCTGTCTCAACTGGTTAACTCGGGCCACATTCTAGTACAGAAATGATAAAAGATACGCTGTCCCTCAATGCTGAATCATCAGTTAACAGAGCTACAAAGTACACCAAGCACAGCCGTCAGGGTGCTCACAGCTCTCACTTATATTATAAGAGCTTCCATTGTGTAACCCTGGAGTGCTTAGCTTTTGTAATGTATAGATTAGAGCAATTAGCTTGAAACTTTTGTCCTGTAGTGGTAACATGTTTTTACAAAATTCTACCAGAAAAAACAACAACAAAAAGCTAACAAAAAAATCAAGGAGCTCTGCGTGAGGCCACTCATGTTCTTCATGAGATTAGTGTAGTTCATCAAAAATAAGAACAATTTGTTGATCATTTAGAAATGTGCGCACTTTGGAAACCACTGGAGGGTAAAGTTTGGCAGTGAAGGAGCTGATTGGGACCGGCCCGACTCTGACCGCCAGTGCTGGTGCATGTAATTGCTAACCAGAGGGACCTTCATTTGTTTACTGTACTTAAACGTGCGCAAATACACGTCTGCTAAGCAAAGTGGGGGAAAAACAGGGATGCTCCTTCGTCAATATCGTTAGTCATGACCCTATGGGAGACTCATGTTTCACGTAACAACTATATCGTGACATAATTGATAAAGTATACATGTGTGAGAATTAAGGGCAGCTGTTATTCCTAAATATGAATTCGAATGTGATGCGATTTTATGTAAATAGCAATAATCATGATTTTCCATTATCATATCGTACATGTACTTGAATACACATGTGAACAGAATGTGATTTTTCCATCTGTCAATATATACATGTATATACCATATTAGTTCAAAGTACACTCACATATATATCTTTTACAGGCAATATAAAACATATATAATAAATTTCCTATTCTGTGCCATCAAATTTATTGCTGAGACAGTTTATTTTTATCACCAATTTTATTGGATGGCAATCAACGATTCTAATAATATGGTGATTGTTGACTCCTGTTGTCAACCACTTGCTCCACTAAATTGTTAAGCACAAGATAACATATAGGACCAGTCGATATAGGACAGTAATTGACGTCACTGGATGTATATCTTCGCCCTACTTGAGATATCATTAACATCTATTAAGCGTGGTCTCTAATTGGATCAAAATTTAAATGTTAACAAGCTCATTTAGTCTGCTTGAACTGTTTTCAATTCTCTAAAACCTAGATAAATAATTAAACATTCATGGGAAAGTTGGTATGAAAAAACTCACCAGACAAGTACAAGTTGTGGCAAAAAGTTTAATAACCTGAAAGTTTGATATTATAGTTTTTGTGAGAATAATGGCAAAATTACATTTGTAAGTTCATACTCAATTTCAGAATAGTACAAATTCTAAGGCCATGACTTATTGGTAATTAGGTTAGAATTAGCATTTTAGATTGCCATATTATGAAAAGTCAAGGTAACGATTTAAAAACAAATTTTGCCACCGTGATACACTCTGAATAATCTGTGTGGTATGTATATTTGTATGAATTGGGTGATTTTATTTTCATAGAAAAAATAATTTGTGTTCTTTTAGGGAAAAGGACATTATGGACATTACCCAATGTCCCATAGTATCTACATGGGGGCGCCACAAGGCTCTCAGAACAAGGGCCCCAGGAGAGAGAGCGCTTCTGCCGTGGATGACTTCTTTTGGGACCCCAGTCCGGTGGATTTCAACGTCAACGTGAATCTGCGCCTATACAGCGGTCATCACTCGTGTGTTCCCGAGGTCAGTCCTCTAGTCAAAGCAGAAATGGTACGAAATCGCATGTCATGCTCCCAACATGCATTGCACCATCAAAACCGGGTCACTTCCTGTTCTGCAACAACCACTTCCTGTTCTGCACCCAATATCTCATATAGCAGCCCGAGCTACAACTCCAACAGTAGCAGTATTATTGATGAGATCTTTGGATCCACAGACTCTCATAATATCGATAATGACAATAGCAAGACAGGTCACATGACCACTTTGGATGTCAAACCCAAATTCTCCAACAACCAACTGCACGCTGCCTTGCAGCAGATAGAGAAGCCCATGAAAGAGTCCACAGGCGATCCTGATTTTTGGGAAGACCTCAACACATCAATATCACTGGTTGAGAATAATATAGGAGTGGTGGACAGAACTTGTTTGTCAGAAGACTCTAGTGTGCCTTCATCATGTGCCATGGACACGACTCCGGTTGGACACATCCAGATCAAATCAGAACCCTTAGATCTTGTAGACAGTCCGCCATCTTGTAGTTACCAGCGTTCCTCTCCTCCACATGTTGTTCCGGGGGGTAATGTCAAGGAGGAAGCCCATTTTGTCTATGGAGCTGAAAGACCCAGCTACCTCCCGGTTTCCAGTCAAGGTCATATGGGAATGACCTCTTGTAGCGTTACTAGTTCCCCGTCAAGCCTCCAACTGGGAGCACTGCAGACCCCCATGTCACCAACCAGCTCAACAATGCACCAACCCATGGCAGCGCGTAGTTATCACATGCTCCCCACCACAGTCATGCCCCCGACCCCACCGGATTCTCAACCTGGCAGCCCTAACCAAGAGTTGATCCATCACACCCCACCACCTCCCTACCCTGGTCTGCCCAACACATCCACCAGGAGGAGTCACAAACCAATGAAATTAAGGCAGACACACCCTGGGTGCACAACTATCCGCTACAACCGCAAGAACAACCCAGAACTTGAGAAGAGACGCATTCACTACTGTGACTTTCCAAGTAAGTCTATAACATGTATTCCACATATATTATATATAATAGCATTTTAAGCTGAATTTAAGCATATACGATTAGCCTCTATAAAGATACTGAGCTGTTTCACAAAAAGTAAAGGTATGTCATTGTAAGTCATATATTTGTTTGGTGCGACATATTACACGATAATCGGGAGCCATAAACACGACCAAATTACCATATTAATTAAGCACGGCTACTGCCAGCAGGTGGCGACACAATCAAAAGGTCATATTTGGTTATCTCGTGTAATATTTGAAATATCCCCAAGGGACGATATGCGATATATTCCAATCACGCTAGGCCTATATATTTCAATATATTATTAGCAGGTCCTATTGGAGGTCAGGCTGGGGGCCCCAGGCGGTGCCCTACCGCACGACCAGTCGCTCATACGCCTTACGGACCCGTTCAAACGGCCCCGTTCTCTACTTCCTGTTGTCATGTTTTAGCCATAAAAGGCAGCAATATACAGTTATTATTACAAGTATGAATGAGGATCTACTGGCAATGTTCTCATTTGCTATTTAGGACATGTTTGTTCCCACACTTTTATGACAAGACAGTTATGAATGAACAGTTGGGCATGAATGGCGACTGTCCACAACAGTTATGTACGTCTCGGAGGCACATTTGGTAGATTCCAAAAATGGATCATGAATATAATGTCCTTTTATCAAGTCCAATGAAATTAATTTGTGGTGTAAGGTAGATAATAAATAGCAATATAAAAGCGTTTCTGAATCACCATAAAACACCCTTTGAATTGAACGTAATGAATATTGAGTACCAAAAAGTTGGTGTGTCATCAGTTTTGCTTCAACGGCAAACACTATTGGCTGTTATGTGTGTCATTGATAAATCACACGACATATATTTCCATGACATCACGAGAATGGAATCTTACATTCACATTTCACATTCTTATGTACATTTCTCTAGTACTGAAAAAGACTAACCACAAAGTAAAGAATGCGAACCCAGCAAAGAGCAACAATAAAGTTATTCGTTTTCTTTTCAAGCTTAGTATCGGGTCAAAGCGTGGTTGAGATGTTTCATTCCTTGACCAAATTCTTCCATCTTTTTTCCCACGGTATCATATCCAGTATTACGCTAATGGCAATGACAATATATATTTATTCTCAAGAAAAACCCTGGCGAGGTATGTGAGGCAATATATGGTATGTTGATAACAGTTTATTTTGGAGGAACGATGTAAAGATTGCTCAGAACATTCCCTGCCTTTAGAATTATTAAAAAGGGAAACACACGCAAGTGTGTGTCGCAACCAAAGAGGATTTCCCCACCCCATGTAGTGTAAAGTTTTGTAGAAAATGATAATTTGAAATATAGCAAATAATTCAATAAAGACAACATTTCTTCTAGTGATCCTCTGTGTAAATGAAATTATGTTCACTTAATATATATATATATATATATATATATATATATATATATATATATATATATATATATATATATATATATATATATATATATATATATCAACACGTATAACACGTTTTTATGCGTTCCTCATGTATTGCAATCAAACATTTCTGATGAGACAAACTCCATTGATGATTAATTAACATTTAGCAAAACACTGTACTCTCGTTTAACACATCAATGTTTGACTGCAAGGCTTGTATTAAGCCGAAATTTACATGAAACCTCAAGTAGTTTAAGGAAGATTGAGAGTTTTCAAGTGAGAACGTGGGTTGAGCTTGATGGTGACATCGTGCAACAAGCGTTCATGATATCCCACGTGGTTGTAATAGTATCGTACGCTGATTACTTACACTCTCGGAGTACACTTACAATCTCATATTTCATTGCTGTAAATAATACATGGCCAAAACTAATCAAAAGCTTTGTTTGGAAAACACTTAGAAAAAAACTAATGATTCGATGAAGAAATTTTATTGAAATCTGATTCCCAGGAAAATAAAAAAATGCAGGTCCATTGCTCCATACTTTGAGTTTTATGCTCAGCAGGCTAGCTCCATTGCTCCATACTTTGAGTTGTATGCTCAGCAGGCTAGCTCCATTGCTCCACAGTCTGAGCTGTATGCTCAGCAGGCTAGCTCCATTGCTCCGCAGTCTGAGTTGTATGCTCAGCAGGCTAGCTCCATTGCTCCATACTTTGAGTTGTATGCTCAGCAGGTTAGCTCCATTGCTCCACAGTCTGAGTTGTATGCTCAGCAGGCTAGCTCCATTGCTCCACAGTCTGAGTTGTATGCTCAGCAGGCTAGCTCCATTGCTCCACAGTCTGAGTTGTATGCTCAGCAGGCTAGCTCCATTGCTCCATACTTTGAGTTGTATGCTCAGCAGGCTAGCTCCATTGCTCCACAGTCTGAGTTGTATGCTCAGCAGGCTAGCTCCATTGCTCCATACTTTGAGTTGTATGCTCAGCAGGCTAGCTCCATTGCTCCACAGTCTGAGTTGTATGCTCAGCAGGCTAGCTCCATTGCTCCATACCTTGAGTTGTATGCTCAGCAGGCTAGCTCCATTGCTCCACAGTCTGAGTTGTATGCTCAGCAGGCTAGCTCCATTGCTCCACAGTCTGAGTTGTATGCATGCCCACCAAGCATTTGAGGAGCTCTTGATTATTTATCAAGGGCGTACTCCAGTTCCAGAACAATCTTAATTAAGAAAACAACAATCTACAACAACAAAACTTACAACTAAAAGAAAAAAAATCCCAAATATGTCGTTACTTGGAAAAAAGTGAATTATCCACACTATAGCAAGAATGATTTATTGATATTGTGAAACAGTTCTGGATCTGTGAATGCCTATAATTCATGTTTCTTTCACTGCCCAGCTAACCATGGTCTGTGTCCATTTTTCAGGTTGCCTGAAGGCTTATACGAAGAGCAGTCATTTGAAGGCACATCAGCGAATACACACAGGTAAGACGCCATCCAAAACGAGGCGCTTCTGTATTAATGATGCTCTAATTATTAACACACAGTGTTAACCTGCCGCCCTGGGCGATGCCAATAATCCAAAAGTAATTGTAACAATCAATAGGAATATTTGGAATAGAGGCCAGATTTATGGCAAAGTAAAAGGGGATGTGATGTATATTTTATTTGATTGGTATGTACTGGCATGTGAGGTCATGCCTGGAAATAGAAGTGGTGAAACCTGCCTAGTGTGTGTACTCCGCTGAGAAACTCACTGGCAGAACTCATCAATATATATATATACAGTGCATTCCACGAAGCTTCAGTGATATCTTTGTGACAGCAGCACATTCCATTGTCTGTTATAATTATTAACTGATTAGGAGCCAGTTCACTTGTATCTATTCACACTTGAGATGAAAAAAATACAATATAATCCTGAGTGTTATATATTTTTCATATCAGTCTAAAGAAACCAAATCTAATAGATATATTCTTTTTATTTTTTTCAGGAGAAAAGCCTTATCGGTGTCACTTTCCAGCTTGTCAGTGGCGATTTGCCCGGTCAGATGAGCTGACTCGTCATATCCGCAAACATACAGGTGCCAAGCCATTTAAGTGCAAAGTCTGTGAGAGGTCCTTTGCCAGGTCAGACCATTTGGCCCTCCACATGAAGAGACATGAACCAAAATCAAAGTGAACTCCATCCACTAGACGTAAGACGAGAGAGAAGAGTTGTCCAACAGATGGCGCTAGTCTTGACAACATGTCTGGTCAGCCATATTGAATGACCGTGACCTTTTCCCGTCAAATACTCTGAGGGACGTGGCAGGACGTGATCTATTAACATTTACATAACAAAAGAAAACTGCTGGATTTGCAAGTGATATCCACTGAGGAACTTAACTGTTGTTTCGATCAGGAAAATGCCACAAATACATATGTCTGCTAAAGAGGACATATGGACGATAACTGCTGTAGTTTCCATACAACCCCATAATTATAGTGAACACCTGAAATCCATCTTATGAAAACTGAGAGAGTTTCAACAGACTATTGCCTTGTATGGTCAGATATTGACATAATAATTTATGACGATATATATATATATATATATATATATATATATATATATATATATATATATATATATATATATATATATATATATATATATATATATATATATATATATATATATATATATATATATATATATATATATATATATTATAATATCGTCCTTGTCTACATGTAAATATTATGTATTACACCCCAACTGCCACCACCCAATGTGTGTGTGTGATAATGTTCACTGTTACATCATGGAGCATTTGTGGCATCATAGAACTGTGATGTCATGGAGCTCATGTGGTGTAGTAGCTTATTGTGCCATGTCGATGTTTCACATCCATAAATGCTTAACTGTTGTATGATTATATCAGTTCAGACAGGGTACAACTCACTCAGAATGTGATGATCTGGTCAGTTTTGATTTGTTACCTTTACACCAGACAATGCCTTATTCCAAAACTGACGAATTCCAACCAATGTATCTATATTTAACATCTGGACTCGCCAGCTCACTTTGTTTAACCCTTATGTAATTGTAAATATATACAATCAATTCAATCAGAATAATATGAAGTCCCTATCATTATCATTGACATGTTCAATCATAAAAAACGTATAAAACACCACAGGAAATCCAAATATCAAGTTAATGTCTGCAATTCCTTAATTGGTAGCAACAATCGTATTGCAGCCTACAATAACTCTCAGTTTCAATATTGACATGCAGTACTTCTGCAAACTGTGATAAGAGTGGAAGAGTGCTAAATCCATGTTAATAGACTTCAATCACATTTTAGTCTTTGATATTTTATGTTTTAGTCGATTGTTTAGGGTAGCTGCTTCTAGAAAATTCAATAGGTTAATTAATTGAAATAAAGTGACCTTGATAAAGAAATCCAAATTGGTAAAGAAAATAGGTGGATATGAAACTTTACCACTTATTCAATTATGTCATTTTGATTCTTTTTCAATTCCTATTCGGAATGAAAAAATGGAATTAAACTAGTATTTGTAATTTGAATTCGCCAGGATATTCATACAAATATGACTACGTTGATGAAGACAAAGAGACAACGTATTTTATTGCATAAAAAACAAGTCTCTTTTTACAAAGAAATATTTTATATTGAGTTTTTTTTTTGAGTTAAGAATGTTTGAGTTTCTTTGCGATTTTTGATAAAACGGACAATAAACCATTTCCATCAAAAGTACCATAACGCTTAAACAACAATATCATTGAAAACCAACCATTGATTATTGGCTTGGACCAACATCTGTTAGTTTATTTGTTTATTGAGTGGTGCTTCTATTGTTTATCTTGACTTGGTCTAAATGAGATAAATTAGGCCTAGTAGATACTGTCCCAGAGCAGCCTGCATTGACATTTTGCATTGTACGACTGCTTAGTGGGAAGTATATCATAAAATATAGGTAGGTTCTGGCAGCCATTGTTCCTAGATCTCACTCCCCTCATGGGAGGCCGTGAGCCCGATAGCATAAGCCCAGATTTGCATTGAAATAAGATAATGGGCATTAAGTAATAATATACGACTACTCACTGTAATGTGCCACTGTATTATCAATATTATTATACATGATATAAATATTTGTTTTGTGTTTTGTTATGGGAATCTGACTTTGAATATCTTAAAAGTGGTTTAATTGTATACTTAAAGTATAGATTTAATTATTATTGATTATTGTTATACTTTGCCATGGGATGTAAATATTAATATGAAACCTTAATCTAATGTGAGTCGAATCAAAATGCAAGAGTCAAGCATAATGGTAGAGTTTTGTTTGTACAGTTGACTACATGTATTCAAGTAAATTATATTTGAATTCTTGAAGGATGTTAACATAGTCAATGGCACATCTGTGTTATTTTGATCATTGTTGTCATGAATGTCTTTATTTTTTGAAGAATAAAACTATTAAAAAACAAATTTTAACAATTTTCTTAAATATGTTTTTTTAATAGGAGACAATGATTAATCTGTTCAACTGACATATAATGGCACCATCAGGAAGTATTGATAGAAACATTAGAGAAACATGGGCCAATGGTCTTTGCTGATCACTGTTTTTTAAATTGTTTGTGAACATTTTCTAGAAATTGCGTCTTAAATGATCAGTTAAATCCATTCCCAGAGCAGACTTGAGCAGATGATAATTTTGACCAATCAAAATGCATTATATATGAATTTGGCCCGAACTTGTCTTCTCAGTTACCATTCGCTAACATTTGTAATGTTATTCAAAATGGAAGCCTCTGTGACAACACAGTGATAGCTATTTGATTTTTGAAGAAAAAACCATAACAAAATGAAAAAGATCTCAGCCAAGTGGAAATTAAATAGAATTGGTTCCTTAAAACACATCTTTCCTACTAATTACAAAGAACTTTGACCAATAGTTTCAGAGCAGAAGATTAAAGTTGACGGACATAATGACAGACAATTCCTCCCCCATCACTGCAGAAAATGAGTAAAACTAATTGATAGTTTAGAGATAATTGGTAATTTAGTATCATCAAATATACATGAATGTAGATTCGAGATTCAAGGGAAATTTCACATCCTTTGTTATAGTCAAAAGCATAAACAATTTTATATTTTGATGTTTTCATTTCATAAGATTTCTTCAAGCTGTCAACGCTGCTCGCCGCCAATGTTGAACCATTCATTACAATCACCATAAAGTGAATAAACAAATAATTTCTACCTTTGGGTACCTTCAATGTTGAAAAAGACTTTCCCCATCGCGACGTCGCAATGCCATCTGGTGGTTTTGTTTTGGCATGAAAAAAACATGTCCGATTTCATGTGTTTTTTTACTGTTCTAAAGCTTAATCAAATGTCAAAAGATGCGGAAAACTTTCATTGTAATCAGTTTTACAAGGGCATGAACAATGTTTGATATCCTCATTTTTCACAACCAAGTCATTTGCGGTTTTTGCCAAAAGTTGACAGCCTGCATTTCCGATCGTTGAAAACCAACTTAACCTCTGTGTTTATTGTGAAATTTTTGACATTACGTTCACAAAATATAATATATTGTCAAGGGAAGACAACTTGTAATCGGTAGAATTCAAAATGAAACATTAGTGCAAAAAAATATAATCATAAAACCAACCCTATATGTAATCATTTTACCTCGGCCAAAAAGGAAGAACCATTAATAATAAAGGGGGCATGAAGATGACTGATGTTGTTATTTGAAAACTACTAACATGGAGGGAAAATCCAAAATATTCTGTTATCGGTGATACATTCATAGAAATAAAATATAGAAATATGAAAAATATAATCATTGGATCTTAACACGAGACTTACACTGGGATTATTTGAGGCATGACCAATACCCCCCTTTATTTTCCATAGACCCCATCACTTCCAACTAAGACCAACCCTGAACATGTAATATTTTTACAACTCCTATTCCAACAATTGATTTAGGTATGTTGAGGGTATTGGATAATTCAAATCTATGTTATGAATTATATTTATCTGAAATACTGATTGGATTCTATTAAGGAGAAGAATTTGATGAATCTGAACAATTCCATCTTTTGTATTGTCCATCAATTCCAACAATTATATCTCTCCATGAACCATTATAATTCAATATTTACCATACCTTCAGTAAATATTCTTTGTACAACCAGACCTACACAATCCATAAGCTACACAAATTTTACAACCCATATCTGGCCAACCCGATACTTCAAGAAATGAGAATTAGATGTATCTGAACTATTCCACCTTTGGCTACATCCTATACATTTCAGCAATTCTATCAATCCCATCAAAGATCCCATCTATAATATGTCCTGCTGTCATCCTGTCTTGGTGAATTGGAAGAAACCCACCAATCTGTACATAAAATAAACAAGACTAAAAAGGTCACAAGACTAAAAGAGTGTGACGAGGTACAGCTATGACCTTAGATATTCCTGTATACCAAATTTTAACTTCTTATAAGTGGTTGCTGAGATATGCTCCGTACAAAATTTGAGACCTCGAGGTGACTGCACTGAAGTCAATGGTGACATCAACAAGATTTATAGGAATCTGAATCTGCACCTCTTCATCTACCTCTGTATAAAATTTGAAACATATATTACTGGAAGTTTGGGAAATGAAGATGTTTAAAGAAAATGTTGACAGACGGATGAACAGACGGATAGACATTTTCCCAACTCCTAAAGCTCTGCGACTTCAAAGAAGTCAACAGAGCCTAAAAGCAGATCAAGAAAACCGAACCAAATATTAGACGGATTATTCAAATGATCCAATTATTGATTGTGTTTGTTCCAATTGAGAGAATTGTGAATAAAAGGAATGGTGTGTGCTAGCGAGTGACCTGAATCTTGTATTGAAAAAGAATGTGAATTAAACAATTTACACTAATTATTATAATGATGATACTCAAATTTAGCAAAACATACTGTCAAAATAGTAGCAAACATAAAAAACGTCATGATAACTTAGATAAAAGACAAATCAAAATAAAAATAGGATACAAATCATACACAAACAAATCAAATACAAATCAAAAACAAGCCAAATACAACTGAAAATGAAGATATGATGCAAATCCAAATGGAAATTATAGAAATCAAAATAGATTTCAGACAAGAAAATAGATGATAGGATATCAGCCCAAGTGATATAAGAATCATACATGAATTCCAAATGTGTATGGTGAGAACAATAGTATCACATGAAAATGAGAGAATTTAGAGTCTTGTGCGTTGTAACAAAAATTGCATGTTTCCGACATCACATTTGATCAAGTAACCCGGATGTCAAACCAGGAAACGTGCCACTCGCCAGGAACTTGATTAAAGATTGCCGTTAGCTTTTTGGAGGAATATTTTTTCTGTTTTCTTTTGTCCAAACTTTGGGAAAATAGTAAAATTACAAAAAAGAAAAAAAGAAATATCGACATTGAATTTTAATTTAATGTATTTCAGTTCAATTATGGATGACCTTAGATTGTCCTTTGTGACATTGACTTACACTGAGAAATGTTTAATAGAGGGCTTTCCTAAGTTATTTATAGAAGCTAGAACACATACTTTGACATCACACCATGATGACTTACAAATATCACTGAACATCATGAAAAGCCTCGTCATGCCCGATTCCACACGTGAACTTTCAGACCAAAATAACACAAGGACATTATTCTTCGGGGACAGGGCGGAGTTATTTTTGTCATGTTTACAGAGATTGTTAATGAATGTACACACAGATCATTTATTGGGTCATATATTCTTGGGAAAAAAGGTGTCAAGTCAACCAATATGAAATAATATTTTATGAGCATGAAATTGCTATTAAGATTTGAATAAAAAAGAATTATGCAAAGTTCAAATCGGGCGAAGGTGTTTATTGAGATGCTTTTAAACAATGATATCGTATGAAAAGCAAGTCTTCTCATGTGATAATGGTTCGTGTTTCTTATTATTTCTGTATTGTGTAACATTAATGTATAATGGCCTACCAGAGTTATTCACTTTCCAGGAAAAATATCATTGATTCAGAAGACAATTTGAAAAAAAATAATAAAATAACAGGTTTGAGTATAGACATAGAGATCTTATATATTTGAGCTTGTTTAGGCAAGGCATCTGTGCTTTGCACTGAGTCGGCCTGATAGCGAAGCCACAGGTTGTCGTGAGACTCAGGCAGGTTTGGGTGGAGAGCTTATTAAAAGAAAGAGTCAATGATTACAAGACATGCACAGCGTGGTCATGCGATACACTGTGGATGTGCACTGCACTTAAGTAGTCTCTCTACATCCTTATATGGATTAAAACCCCGGGAGACAGATGTGTACTTTTAGAGGTACGTCACTGCCAACTTTCCCTCAAAACAATTCCATCCCCAGACAGGAGAGGCACTAAAAAGGTTACCATGGATATCATGAAAACAAAAATCTAATTGAATGTCGTGAAACATGTTTCTAAATTTGGACATTATTTATTCTATCTGTCTTAATAATAAATGTCAAATGTAAAGTCATGAGTCAATTTTATAAGCAGATCTTGCTTTAGATTGGGGTTCCGTCTCACTGGTCCCAGTATATTGGGATAAGCTAAGTTCACAAGTTCGTCCGGGATTCTGGCGATATAACACTTTACTACCAGTGTTATACATTTTATTAATCCTTGTCTTCATCACCGTAGTATTTTATCAAGTTTTTATTGTACTAACAATTTAATGTTTAACTAAATATACGGACTATCCTGAAGCCACAGCCTGTGAAGTCAGCACCACAAATCATCTACAACACGATTCTACACGAGATTTATTAGAAATGATACAATTCCAGACTAATCTCATATTCGTGTACACATTAATGATATGCGATATTTGGTGTAAAACATGCCACACGTTCAACAGTGAAAACTTAGTTAGACAAGGGTCGCTTTTACTAAACAGATGGTTCGCCTATTTATTCGCCCTTCTCTGCCTCTCCACAGTGTTCAAACAACATCACATGTATAATTCAAACCCAAAGCCGGATATAATTTATTGCCATACATAAAAGTGCCTTATTAAGAACACCCGAATGACACCCTACTTGGCCTTTGGGGTCATTAAAAAAGAAATCGATTTTTGGTTAAAATTACAGTGGAGAAGTTGGGCGCTGAACATCGTATGATTGGCTGGATGCACTTGGGTTCTTTCAGTTCATCACGTGCACTGTAGTAGGGACTGCCCTCGCCTGAGGTGAGCAAATTATGACAAGTGCCCTCTAATGAGTTGCTATGGTGATGAGGTTTTGATTGGATACAATGAGCGATAATAGGTGATGATAGGGATGCCGGTGCCGGAATGAAGGACACAAGGAAAAATTCTGTCCATATGAGGAAAATCAACATAGCAATAACTACTAGAGGTGTGGCCAAGAAGACATGGCCGAGGAATGTGATTCACAAACAATTGTACATATTAGTGCACACAGCTTAGACCAGTCTGAACTGCATATGAATTCTCAGTCTAATATCTCTAAGTTTTGTGATTTTAATCCATATAATGTTTTACTTAATGATGATTCATATGTTAATTTAAATGAAGGACAATGTTATATTAACTGTGCCCCCCTGAAATCCACTGGTACAGATATTTCTCTTCACCTTGACCCAAACTTATGTAATGGCATTACCACATATAGTGAACCCAATGGTAAACACAAGCCTGACCCTCATCTAGCAGATATAGGGCAAAACAGCTTATGTAATGATTTTAATGTTGACTTTCAATGTATAATTGACCCAGGTAATAGTTTATGTAATACCACAGCTGACTCCCACGACAATGAAACAGTGGGCCATGGGTTAGTAAATGTTACACATGAATTAGGGTCACCTTGTGATAGCACCATAGAAGATATTGACCCACTAGTTAGCACTATGAAGTCAACAAGAAGAGATTATGGTAAGAACCTGATACTTACTCATGTAAACATAAACAGTATTGGTGAACACTGTGGGCAGAAAAGAGACTATCTCAGATCACTATTGATTGATAAGCTTGCAGATGTCTTATGTGTAACTGAGAGTAAATTAGGGCGTCCTATTGTTGAAAAAGACTTACATGTTGATGGATATAAGGTGCACAGGAAAGATAGAGCAACTAACTCTGGTGGAATGGTAATATGGGCCAGATCTGATATACCTCACTGTAGACTTGAAAGCATGGAATTTACTGATAATTCCCATCACATAGAAAGCATGGTAATACAGATGACCATAAGAAAGCAGAAATGGTATCTTCTATCTGTATACAAGAACCCTAAGGTGCCAGACAATATATTTCTTTCAAAGTTAAGTGAGTTCTATGATACAGCCCTTTGTGATGCTAATGAAATTATATTACTTGGTGATATTAATATTGATATGCTGAAAGATAATAATGCAATGACAGCTGATATTTGTAATGTTTATGGTTTATCCAATCTAATTACTAAACCCACATGTTTCAAAAGCATTAATGGTACACTGCTTGATCCAGTAATTGTAATGAACTCAAAGAGGTTCCAGTCTCCTATTAATGTGTTCTGTGGGTATAGTGACGTGCACAATATGGTTGGTTGTGTTACCAAACTTAAGATACCACCCCAAAGACCAATTAAGGTTAAGTACAGGTCTTACAAATCATTCAATGACACAATTTTTAATGATGATGTAAAAAAGATCCCCTTTCATGTTGGGGAAATTTTCGATGATGTTAATGATCAATATTGGTTCATGTCAGAGATATACAAAGATGTGATAGATCAACATGCACCCACTAAAACTAGAGTAATACGTTCAGAGCAATTACCATATATGAACTCCAGGTTAAGGAAAAATATGTATCTGAGAAACATGTATAAGAACAAATGGTTCAGATTCAGAACACCTAAACTAAGAGAACAATACAGAGTACAGCGTAATCTTACTACAGACATGAGGAGAAAAGCGATAAGATCTCACATTATGAGTAAGTGTAGGGATAATGCATCCCCAAAAGCATTCTGGGACTGCATGAAGCCATATATGTCACAGAATAAGAAAAATCATCGCAACAATATTATATTGAATGAGGAAGGTAGTATTGTAACTGCCACTGACCAAATATGTGACATTTTTAACAATTTATTTAGCCAGATAGCTATGACAATAGGCACACCAGATGAGGTAAACATCAATACACCTAACTATATGACTGAGGTATTAAACAGACACACTAATCATCCAAGTGTATTGGCCATTAGGAACCACATGAAAGGGGTTATGCCTGATACATTTGATTTCACAATGGTTACCTTAGAGAAAGTACAACAGGTGTTTAAAAGGATCAAAGGTAACAAGTCTACTGGCTATGATGAAATACCTCCTAAGCTTGTTAAAATGAACAGTGACTCTCTTATTGATCCTCTTCTTAACATAATTAATAATAGCTTTGACACACACACTTTCCCTGAAGACATGAAACGAGCTGAAATATCCCCCATATATAAGAAAAATGATGATATGATAAAAGAAAATTACAGGCCTGTAAGCATTCTCATTGTTTTTAGTAAAATATTTGAAACAATCATTGCTGAACAAATGATAGAATTTTTTCAAAACAGATTTAATAAATTACTATGTGCATACAGAAAAAGATATGGATGTGACCATATACTCATTAGTCTAGTTGATTCATGGAAGCAGGCTATTGATAGAAATGAATTTGCAGGAACTGTACTGATGGACCTGTCTAAGGCTTTCGACTGCATGCCTCATGGTTTACTATTATGCAAACTTAAAGCTTATGGATTAAGTGACAATGCATGTAAGTTTATGAGCACATACCTCTGTGGACGAAAACAGAGGGTTAAGATTGGCAGCACAAGAAGTGAATGGTCACCACTTCTTAAGGGTGTCCCCCAAGGGTCATGCCTTGGCCCCCTTCTTTTTAACATTTTTATAAATGATTTGTTCTATTTTATTGAATGTACTGATCTCCTAAACTATGCTGATGATAATACACTGAGTGCAATAACAAAGACCATAACAAGACTCATAGAAGTGTTAACTATAGATACTAAAAACTCAATAGACTGGTTTATAAAGAATTTTATGTCAACTAATGCAGACAAGTTCCAGGCAATGTTTATGATACCAGTAACATATAAGGAACCATTGCCAGAATATCTAGATATTAATGGTACCCATATTGCAATACAGAAAAAAGTTAAATTGTTAGGAATAACTATAGATGATAAACTGAAATTTGATGAACATGTACAAAATATCTGTTCCAGGGCATCAAGACAGTTAAATGTGTTGTACAGATTTAAAGGTATTTTCTCTGAAAAAGAAAAGAAGAAGATTTACACAACTTTTATTTTAGCTAATTTCAACTATTGCCCAACTGTATGGCATTTCTGTAGTATGGCTCAGGTACGTAGAATGGAAAAGATCCAAGAACGAGCAGTAAGATTTATTTACAATGATTTTAGAAGCTCATACTCTGAGCTGCTTGTCAAAAGTGATTTTAAATCTCTACATCTTAGGCGAATACACACCATAGCAAGTGAAGTTTTTAAAAGTTTAAATGATCTAAACCCATCATTCATGAAAGATATGTTTTCTGTAAAAAATATGCAATATGATTTACGTGATAATAATAGACTTATATTACCAAGTTTTAAGAAAATTAAATATGGTAAAAATACATTCAGCTATTATGGTAGCCATATCTGGAACCTTCTACCAGTTGATATAAAGAATTGTGTAGAATTCACCAATTTTAAGCAAATGTTAAATTTATGGGAAGGTCCCAAGTGCAAATGTGTAATGTGTGATTTTATACCTTGATTAAATATTGTATTGTTGTAAATATTGTACATATTCCCATATAATCAATTAATAGCTTTTAGCTAATGTTTCTTGTACACTGAATTGATTTAAAATAAAATTATTTGTATTTGTATTTGTATTTTGTATTTGCGATATGGCATTGTTGAATGTGGATGTCCACCAGATGGGAGGCGAGCTGGTATTGACAGACACTTCTCACATTGAGCATAGGAAGCAAAAGTGCAAATCACAACCATATACTTCAGGCTGATGGTGTATGTGATGTTATTGATTTGAAAATAAAGCTAATACCTACACAGAAAAGGTAAACATGGTCATACACATGTAATACCGCGAATGCATTAGGACTTAAAACGCTCTTTCCTGGTAATTCTAATTAGATAATTAGAGTATATGTACATTTTTATGCTCATAATTAGAGTCATTACACTATCATAGTTTTATCAAAGACCCATCGATAAAAGGATACTGAATACTATCGAACCAGTTAGCGTATATTTATATTATCACAGTCACGGCTAATTCTTTCCAAGTTCCATCCAAGATCCGCCAGCGAGATAAATATCTGGGGTTCACCTGATGTATACGCGTGCGGTGTGTCTCATCTCAGATAATTGAGTGCAATGCGTGCTTATGGACATCCCTTACCAGTTGTTTCGTGTTTGCATATTTAAACAATGTTTAATATAATCAATGAAGAGCCCACTTTCCTTGAGTTTATTTCCTCACATTTCTTCTCAGCTCTCACCTTTATAGCGATTGCATTATCTTGTTTGGAATTGTTATTATCCATTAATACTTATGGACTACTCATATGAAAAAGACTTGAAATTAAAAAAAAAATTATTTCTGAAAAGATTGGGCATCAACTGGCAAAAATTATTAACGATATACACTTATAATTATGAATCACAAATCTAAGACAATATAATGACCAATGATTTCAAATAAGAATAACATATTATGTGTTCAATCTGCATATATAAAACCTCTATATCGAATTTTGGTCATGCCATAAGAGGGAGACCCATTGGATTTGATTATGACCTCCTAATTGTCTAAATTATACTTTGTTTAGGGGTTTTCTGTTAAGTTATTATTGAAAAGTTACCGCCCAGACATAAATATATACTTTTTATATTATCTCAAAAAGCAGTATAATCTCAATGTAACTGATGGCCAATAACGCATGAATCCTTCAGGCTTCATTCAAATTGGAAACTCACACTAGTAAATTGATACTGCTACCATAATACATGAATAAATTAAAAAGATTTGTGTGAGCCAGGTCTGTGAATGAAAATGGGGTATTTTGTAAGGTTAAACCGTGATATACTGTTCTGCGTGATGATGTGTTTAACGCGCGTCGTTCTTGTTGGGAAGGAAGATCATGTTACAAATAAGAGCTTGGTATTTCAAAAGTTATGTTAAGGTCAACATTCCTATATTAAACATACACTAATCTTCAAACTATGATGACAAAGATGATATATTAAAGGTATTCAGTTTTGTTATCAGGATCAAGTTGAGCACGCTTTATCAACCTCAAGATTCCCTCACACCTCTTGAAACTTATAATTTTTAGATATCTCTCTCTTTATTAGAGCTATATTATATAGTTCTAATAAAGAAAGTGATATCTAAAACTTCTTTGAGTGAAAATGTCCTGAGGGAAATCTAAATCAGATTAAAATGATATCAGTCACCTATGTAAATCATGTATTGATCATAACAACAACAACCCCTCCCCTTTTTTCACATATTTTTTTAAAGAATTGAAAATATTATCTTCCTTGTTTAATTTCCAGGAATGATGACGTCATCATTGACCCAGATTTTCCTGACCGGGTGCAGGATGTACTGAATTGGAGACAAAAATCACTGTTTGAATTATGTACACGCTTTCTGACACCATGTGATTTTCATATTCAGGATATACCCCAATTCCAATTCCAATGTATTGTTTTGATTCCAATAAATCAATAGCAAACTATATAGTTTGAGGACACATCATTACATTTTTTTAGAATAATTTACAGTCAATTCCAATCGTTTTGAGACTTCTGTGTTTATGCTAGTTCCAATCCAAACATATTTCACCGAATGACTTTTGAGTGAATCTACTACTACTACTACTACTACTACTATTTCAATTAAATTTAAATAATTTGATAGTGTTTTGTCTATCGTGTTGTTGAACTATATTTTGAATTCACTGTATTACATTGCATAATGTTGAATATGAAAATAAATCGCCAAGTCACACAGGAAGTCTTGGACCAGTCGCTTTTACAATCCAGGATGTAGTCATAAAAACTGGAAAAGCCGAACCATGAGGGTCAGATAATCAGTACACAATAGACCTCCTCGCACATCGTTATGAATGAAACTCAATGTGGATATTACTGATAACATTTTGACATCTTCTTGTGTATTTTGTGAAAAAATATGAAAGGTTTGCAGTTTGATTGTGGCACTTTGTAACTGGAGCTTGGGATTTCCCACTTTTTTTGTTGAGTGTCAGAAAACAGCTGATCAGCACTGTTTGCCACGTGTAAAATAGTACAGACAGTAAACACACAGGATACGACCTGACCCAGTACCAGTGTGATATATAGGTCCTGTCAGCATATAGTCTACAGTCAGCTGTTTTAAGTGTGTTAAGAGCTCTCACAACCAAGTTTTGGGACCAAACCAATATTCTAAATATCCTATCTCAGTTTGTATTGAAATCCCTGGCAATATGCACCAATTTGTTAAAAACGTACATTATAAGTGGAAGTAATGTATTTTCATTGTATTTTTATTAATGGTATTGCATCAAGTTAACGGTTAGTTTTGTGCATCTTAGGGGAGACTTCTGAAATTGAATACGAAATTGAAGATATTGTGTCTCACAATTGTTTATAACTACATCTTGATATTGATATGAAATATTCAGTATCTATTCAGTGACCATTTAATTGGGTTTGCCAGTTTTAAGATAAATGTATACATGTCTTGTATAACTGCAACAGAATAATCTAAAGACAAGATATCATTTTATTACCAAGCTTGATATCCAAGACTTAAATTCATGGGCAACGAATGTAATGTTTTATCATAAGTTTTTCAAGACAATCTTTTTACGTCCCAATTGTTCACGTATAGAATAACTAACCTCTGTCTGCCGACCGTGTACACTCATATTGTCTCCACTGAATACAAACAATTAAGAGTGCCTGGTAAAAGAAATGTAATCCGTGTGTTGTTTCCCCATTGGTATCTCCAATCATACTCTTGTTGACATCTTAATTGGCTATGGCACAGTTACATTTGCTCATTAAGAATGACATTCCTTTATTAAGATGGTTTGAATGACTCTCATGACATTGGATATCTCAGTTCTAGGAATTTCAAAACAAATCTGACACTCTAAAGAATAATGTTACGCTTTGCACACATTGAGTATGAAATTACGTAATTCACAAAAGAACTCATGAAATCTTTTTTTTTAACACAAAATTGCCAAGGCTCAGTTCTCACAGTGTAATGGCCCGTATGTAGTTATTTTGATTGATTTCAGGAGATTTGTGTCACACTGCAAGCCTAAGTGGTCATTTCGTTAGCACTGGTAGGGTCCAACTGTAGTTGCAGTGGGTAAAATTATAAATATTTCTGATTAATCAAATATTAGTTAAAAAGTCCTGTCTTATTTGTAAATAAGAATTGTTTTTTATGTGTAGTTTGATTCACATTATTATTACAGTCTACTATCCGAGTTTAATCAAGTACAATGCTTTATGGGTACAAAGAGGCTATTGGTGTGGGGTTTCGCCTCTAAAAATGTAAAAAATCTCACAAATAGCTATATATTGTATTAGAATATGCTTAAATTTCAAATATATGCATTAGGTCTGGTTTATCTCTCTTTGTACACATATTTTGCTAAAAAATAATGTCTTTTCCATAAGTGTGTGATGAAAAACTTTTTTGCCCGGAAGATTTTACATTATAACGGCCATAGCCTTGAGGTCACAATCTTTAAATGCTTATAAAATCACTAGTATTTAATATTTTTTCATGCAGTTTGCATTGCTGAATTCATATTCACTCACAGATTCAAACAATATTGGTTAAAGCTGAGGAACTGTTGATTTTCTCAGTTTTCTTTGTTCAAGGTCATATCAAGGTCATTTCAAGGTCAAATATTATTTTCAAAATATTTTGTATTTTAGGCATACATGAGGGTGCTGACATTTCTTTTAGCCTATCCCATGTATTTTTAGAGCTATATGACTGCAGTGGCGTAGCTAGGGGGGGCTGAGGGGGCTACCGCCTGAAAAAAAAAATTATAAAAAAAATTGGGGGGGGGGGGGGGGTTGTTACAGGCGGGTATGGGGGGATAGGTATGTGGGCAAGTAGTCATGGACCCCAACATATCCAGATTTCAGCCCCCCCCCCCCCTTCAGAAAATCCTGGCTACACCACTGTGACATGTCCATTAAAGCTCAGGATTTTCATGACAAAATATCATTTTGATATGCATATACTGATTATTTTATTTTATTACATCAACTAGGTATTCCCCATGAGGCCAAGACTATAGGGTCATCTCGACATTTCCATTGTAATTTTAAATAAGTATGTCTCCAGGTCAAAATGCTCTACCATTTAAAAATAATTGCTAGAAATATATCTTTTGCAATCTTGCATGAAAATATTATCTCAAATTGCAACCTTTGATACAAAATGTCAAGGTGACATTTTGACAATTATCAATCAATTGATAAGGAGGTTGTCGGATTTGATAAATTGTCAGAAAATAATTGCAGCTAAAAAGAAGACTTATAAGTTGATTATAAAGAGCACGAAGAGTTCTAGAAATAATGTAAGAAGTTAACTGAGGTTTTGGAGACCTCGACTAACTTAATATTATAATAAAGCATTTGGTCCCATTTATGCATTTAACATATGTGTTGCTATTTCAAAGATTTGTGATAAATATACCCGTGACGAGCATGCACCAATCAAATTGCTTGTATCAGCTGAATGCTGACGAGACCCGGATGCAATGCATTTCCCGTGTCCCGTGCTTCCCTTCTCCGAACGGGAATGACCCCAAAAAGAGCAGCCCATTGAATACAGAGGAATATATTTTGATTTTTTTTTTAAATTACCAATAAATGGCGTTAAACCTATGACCGGATAGGGTAATAACGGAAAAAACATTAGGAAACATAAACATATTTATATTTGAAAAATACATAAACTTTTATCTGTAAATTATAAGAAATGCAGTAATTTGACATTGACATATAGATCCCATGCTTTCTCGGGGATGTTATGGTTGTCCCATGGCATCAGGGATCTGACACTCCATATGGAAACTCCGGCTATGTCCTTGTCTGGTCGGCCATCCAATAATCGCCACTCACCGGACCACAAACATGTGGGGACTAAAAGGCTTTGTTAACCATATGTGTCGTATCCTGAGTAACTATAACAATATATGGATGTTAACATTGATAAGGTTGTGCACGTGTGAATAATTTTGACAATTTAAATAAAAATCAGTCATTTAATGATGAATAAAATGTTGATAAGTATAATATCAACCTCATAATTAAACAAAGTGAAGGGTTTTAGTCCTGCACCCCTCCCCGCTCCCCCCTTTGTCCTTTTTCTATATGCTAATAGGTGCTATGATTATCCTACCAGCGCTTCCTGCATAAAATGACCCATTGAATATGGCATATTGACCACTTTGTACAAATCAAATAATGGGGGAATGCCAACTGGGCCATCCACGAGTATTTTGGGGTAAAGTTATGTTTAATGCATTCACAATGAAAAGCTTTGGAGATTTTGGACCATTTTTAATAATGTTTTTTTTTTACATTTGGAAACTAATGTCTTCTCTGCACATTTATATCACGCCCCTCACTCCTTTGTTATCTAACTAAATATCATTCTTGATAGAATTTGATTTTGTGCTGTTGTATAAAATTGGAATTAAGAAATCAGATGTTGACCTCGATGATATATATATATTATATTTGTTGTAATATGTGCTTGATAACTTGAATCCAAATCCAAATGTAAAAAGCGTCACCAAGCGCAAAACAAAAATTATGATTCGTATTCCACCTATTTCATTTACACATGTCCATATATCAGAATTGAGACTAAGAAGTGTCTTATAACCGGCGTCACAATAGAATTTAAATAAAGGGAATCAATGTCCATATTTTATCAAAATATAAAGTTCAATGTCGAGTACGATGAGAAGATCTGCAAAAGCAAAAATAAGCTTCTGACACGTTTTTTTGTAAATCGCACACTGTAAATAGTCGTTACAGGAAATTTAATATCAAGCTGATGTTAGAATAACAGCAACTTCTATTTATCCGCATCTACCATACATTTGCAGTAAAAATACAGCAAAGTATGTTGATCATCTACTGTTACTTTTTACAGTGCAGCATCTATGTGCTCCCAAATTAAGATCATATTTGTCTTATTGAGAAAACAATACTCTGAGATCGTGTAATGATTGTCTATGTGCTGAATACGTTTGAGAGCGCGGTCCTCACATTATCCCCTTCGAGGATATTATGCCCAGTCATTGCTGTACATTTTCATTTCATATGAAAACATATATAAATCTATGTATGAGGGGTCAAATTGCACCAATAATCACATCATCTTTGTGCAAAAGATATCTCTTAGGAGAAACTAGATATAGTCACGCTTACATACAATTTGTATAGTATGTCTCTTGAACATTTAATCTAAAGACAAAGTTTCAGTTAATAGCAGCAAGAATATTACTAATGTGAGGAAAATGACCAAGATTTAGACGTGTAAGAAAAGAAGCTGGCTGTATTTTGTATATTTTCGAAGTTTACTTATATATGTTCTCGAAGTTCGCTCCAGCATTAATCAAACAATATGTCTCAACAACTTGTTGATAATATCAAAATAAATGCACAAAAAAGTACGACATCTGCACACAAACGATGTGTCAGCAGGTTCGACATTTCTCCCGGGATGCCTTTCACAACAGTAAATACGGACCATAATTATTTTTCTAATTAAATCCCCTTTCAAAATCAGCACTCATGCGCACATGTAAAGTTCAAAATCTCGTGAACCGTACTCTGATTTAGAAAAGTCCTTTTGGGAGAACATACCTGACTGAAGAGAACATACCTGACTGAAGAGAACATACCTGACTGAAGAGAACATACCTGACTTAAGAGAACATACCTGACTGAAGGGAACATACCTGACTTAAGAGAACATACCTGACTTAAGAGAACATACCTGACTTAAGAGAACATACCTGACTTAAGAGAATATATCTGACTTAAGAGAGCATACCTGACTGAAGAGAACATACCTGACTTAAGAGAACATACCTGACATAAGAGAACATACCTGACTTAAGAGAACATACCTGACTTAAGAGAACATACCTGACTTAAGAGAGCATACCTGACTGAAGGGAGCATACCTGACTTAAGAGAATATACCTGACTGAAGGGAACATACCTGACTTAAGAGAGCATACCTGACTGAAGGGAGCATACCTGACTTAAGAGAGCATACCTGACTGAAGGGAACATACCTGACTTAAGAGAGCATACCTGACTGAAGGGAACATACCTGACTGAAGGGAACATACCTGACTTAAGAGAGCATACCTGACTGAGGGGAACATACCTGACTTAAGAGAACATACCTGACTTAAGAGAACATACCTGACATAAGAGAGCATACCTGACTGAAGGGAACATACCTGATTGAAGAGAACATACCTGACTTAAGAGAACATACCTGACTTAAGAGAACATACCTGACTTAAGAGAACATACCCGACTGAAGAGAACATACCTGACTTAAGAGAGCATACCTGACTTAAGAGAGCATACCTGACTGAAGGGAACATACCTGACTTAAGAGAACATACCTGACTTAAGAGAACATACCTGACATAAGAGAGCATACCTGACTTAAGAGAACATACCTGACTGAAGAGAACATACCTGACTGAAGGGAACATACCCGACTTAAGAGAACATACCTGACTTCATAGAACATACCTGACTTCAGAGAACATACCTGACTTTAGAGTTGAAACACTGGAATAAGGAACAGGCATGGGAGATTGATTGATTTGGGTGAACTCGCGAGCACTTATTCCCATTTTGCGCTTCAGATTGCGGCGCCATGGCACCATACAAATCACTGGCACAAAATACAATATTAGCTATTCAGGGTCAGGTATAGGTTTCAATGTCAAATGGAGGAGATTTCGCGGGCATGTAGAATTGTTGACAAACACCCACAAGAACATGTAAGGCTGATGTTTATGTTTGCTTCGTAATTCACATGGGCTGTGGCGCCGCGCCACGTGACGTAAAATGGGAGCAAGACGGGACCATTTGATGTCATTTTGAGGTATTGTGTTGGCGGCAAAATCAAAGTTGGCTGTTCTCTCTGAAGGGAATAATACATCACGATTTTTACAAATCAACTTACGACCATACGTATCGTGAGCTTGTTGTAGTTTATTATGAGTAATGCTATAAAAATAAGAAAGGCAAAAAGTCGGGCACAAAATCAAATGGCACATAATCAAATTCTATGTGTAAAAAGGAGACAATGAATTTTATATTTTAAAGGTGATGGGAGAGGATGTGTGAAAATGCAATGGATGGGGATGTTTAAAAAAGGGGAAGGAAATAGACGGGGATGTGTTTTTATAATAAGGGGGAAAATAGATGAGGATATGGAAAAAAGGGGAAACATATGAGGATATGGAAAAAGGGTGAAATAGATGAGGATATGGAAAAAAGGGAGTTTATAGATAGATATATGTAAAAGGGAGGAAATAGATGAGGAGATGGAAAAAAGGGATGAAATAGATGAGGAGATGGAAAAAGGGAGGATATAGATGAGGAGATGGAAAAAAAGGGAGTTTATGGATAGATAAATGTAAAAGGGAGGAAATAGATGAGGATATGTAAAAAAGGGAGGAAATAGATGAGGAGATGGAAAAAGGGAGGATATAGATGAGGATATGTAAAAAAGGCAGGAAATAGATGAGGAGATGGAAAAAAGGGAGGAAATAGATGAGGTTATGTAAAAAAAAAGGAAATAGATGAGGATATGTAAAAAAAGGGAGGAAATAGATGAGGATATGGAATAAGGGATGAAATAAATGAGGAGATGGAAAAAGGGAGGATATAGATGAGGAGATGGAAAAAGGGAGGATATAGATGAGGATATGTAAAAAAGGAGGAAATAGATGAGGATATGTAAAAAAGGGAGGAAATAGACGAGTATATGTAAAAAAGGGAGGATATAGATGAGGAAATGGGACAAATGGAGTTTATAGGTAGATATATGTAAAAGGGAGGAAATAGATGAGGATATGTAAACAAGGAGGCATTGGGTGAAGATAAGGCTGGCAACAATCTAGTATTTGATTGTCTGACGTGCACAGTGACTTACTGTATGCAAACAAGGTATGATAACCCAATTATGCCTTTGCGGTTGGTCCATTCATGCTGAAGGGGTCAGATTAGAAACATTTCTCAGTAACAACCATGTTGACACAAGCCGTGAGACATTCTCATGTGAAATCGCAGCTCACAGGGTCGGCGAGTGCGCTGGGTGGCGAAAATAATTTGTCTTAATGCTTCCTTCTTGGCTACCCCCCATAACAGGACTGCTCTCTGTCATATCAGTCCCTGCCTACCCCCATAACAGGACTGCTCTCTCACACCAGTCCCTGCCTACCCCCAAAACAGGACTGCTCTGTCATATCAGTCCCTGCCTACCCCCATAACAGGACTGCTCTCTGTCATATCAGTCCCTGCCTACCCCCATAACAGGACTGTTCCCTGTCATATCAGTCCCTGTCTACCCTTCACTACAAGACTTCTCTCTCACACCAGTCCCTGCTATCAATGGAGCGTTCAGGTTGGGCGACAAGTTATGATTTCATAAGATTCAGGCTGTGCACTGAATAACAAAATCATACATGAATATTCAAACAAACTCTGCTTTATACTGATTGGTTAACTTTCGTGACCTGAGGCTGGTCAACTCTGATTGGATCATATTTTGGTTGGCGTGACTGACATGTATGACTGGATGTGGAGTCCCAAATTCTGAAAAGCGTCATAATGGCGTTTGAAGAGATGGCATAACTGCCGATGAAATGCTGAGTAACTTTTCTTCAAGCAAAGAAACAGAAATCTTTATTTGCCAATTTCCAGAGAATTCTCTCTCTCCAACTCTCAGATATAATACCACTTTGGACTGAGGTATACAGGATAGTATGGTAACAGCCGCATAAGGGATGTCCTATCCAGAAGCCAATGATAACCATATAAACCTTGTGTGTAACCTTCCAAATATCTGATATTGTTCAACAAGATTGTCAACACCATGGAATATTGAAATGAAGTTATTTATCGTCCAGACAGAAATGTGCATCTTAGGCATAGATTATATCGATATTTGACATCTAGAAAGAAGATTCATCAAGCTATTCTGTGCTGGAATATTGTGTTGAGCCTAAACATAATATGTTGAAATGGGGAATGGCTGTTTTGACCATTCGCCTATTCAACCTTTCTATTGTTTTTTGAGTAAGACACCAGTTGGACCGGATCTTTTCAACATTATACTGGCCATTCTGGGTCAATTATAACCCCTTGTTTATTTTGAAGCTTAGAACCCGGTGTAACATCTAAGACCACTTCCATTTTAAAGGAAGACTTATTAAAGAAATATTTCTGGTCAGAAGAGTACCTTTGTTTACCTTGAAGATAAAACTTATTTTTGCTGTATATACCTGTAGTCACTTATTTCAACGTTTTGTCAAGAATACGCGATGCTGTTTTATATTGTGGTTCATGTTTTTTTTTTATAAATTAGCCTGATAAGGTTACAATTAATGAATCATGAAAAATATCAAACTTTTTTTCTCTTTTAATTAGCAAAGCTTTTTTTCCCAGTGTGATAAGATATTAGTTTAAGAAGACATGCGAATATATATATTTATATTTTTTATGTCTGGATAAGCGGATAAAGTATCGTTATTGTGATGGGGGAATAGTGCAGGTTTTATTAATTAAATTGGCTAGCAATTTATACGATGAAAAAAAACAACCTTATTTAACACTTTCGTAAAACACCTAATTATATATTTCGTCCCGAAAACCACTTCCGCTGAAACAAGTAAAACAGGTGGATAGAAATCTCGAAGTGAATGGAATGCCAAAAATGGTGTCAACAGTTCGTGTGATGATTTGTGGTTAGGCTAATCTGTCTGTTTCCTGCTCGGTGAAGTTCTGTCAGTAGAACCATTCTATTAAGCGACAATGGGAACTGCCAATCTATCAAGTGGTAACGAATAAGGACAAAAATGCATATGATCAAAATAAATATACTTTTCTGTTTTATTTTCTTTTCTCAGTACTTTTCCAAGCCCTGTTTCAATTCTTCAGATGTACGTTCCCCAAACGATGCTTCAAGCACTCAGTGACTTAACGACTCATATACATGTAAATGACGATATGAAATTCGCTGCCTTTTGTCATTATTTTACTAATGCTTGTATTATTGAATCCTTTTGTAAATACTGGGGCCAATAGGTTCTCATGGAGATCAATCCAAATAGTTGATTCATCAAAGGCTCATCTGTTGTTGAGAGTTATCTTTCAGTTAGTGTAAAATAATGCAAACTGAAAATCAAAAGATTGAAAAATATTGGCCATCGGCATTTGATTACACTTAAATAGATTAGATTATAATAATGTGAAAATAGAACAGATTAGAAGAGATTAGATTAAGGCAGATTTGATTAGAATAGTATTGAAATTAATAGAATAGAATAGATTGGAATAGAATAAACTAGAATAGAATGGAATGGATTGGAAAAAATAGAATCATTCACAATGGATTTAGAATATATTAGAATGAAATAGATTTGAACATATTAGATTAGAATAAAAAAGTTTTTATAAAGCAAAATATACAGCACCATGTGGAATTCAAATGGTTTTTCCAATTTGAAATAATTTGGCGCCATAACGGCCAGATAGACCAGGCTGAGAAACCGCAACAGTGTTTGCTAACTCCCACTGGTAGAAACACGCTACCTTCAGACCACAGACAGAGTATGCAGAGTGATAATGTCTGTTTGAACTGTGCACAGTATCTGTGCCGACTGCACTCTCCTTGAGGGTACACAGGCTGCAGTAACTCGCCTCATCAATTCACTCTTTTATTTCACATGATATGTAAAAGCAGCAAAAAGTGAACCGCGCTTACTCTCCTTTGCATCGGGCTCAGTATATTACACCCTCTCCGATTATGCGATGAGATATGTTCAAATAGGTCTGTTCCATTAGCCCCGCCCCTTGAATGTATCCAACTGCACGTGCACGGTGCGATGATGTAATTACAGCCTTTCAGTAGGACAGCACGTGCACGATACGATGACGTAACTCGAATCTCTTGCTAATTAATATTCATGAGCTCCCAAATAGTACGACAACTGGTTGCTTCGGCGCTAGGCCTATATTGAAGAGGCCTAGTAAAGCTGGGTAAACCGCGTTCTAACAAGGAAATAAAACGGACACGCTCTGACCGGCAGAAAAAAAAAACAACAGGTGAAGGATACAAAAATAAATATCGGCCCAGCGCTGCAGGAGAATGGCTATTGAGATAGGCCATTCTCAGGAAAAAAAAGTTTTCTCCCTACATGCCCCCTGAAAGATAAATGATCCTTCCCCCAGACTCATTGGATTCGTCCACATGAAAAGTTTTGTATACAGCTCTTAGAGATGTAAGAAATTTATGTTATAAGAAAGGCTCTGTTCTATGAATCTATACTATATCACTCAGAGACGACGAGAGCCATAGTGTAAACATTTATACGTCACCCAGCCCGTGGGGCGGGGGTGGGGTGGGGGGGGGGGGGGGGGGGTTGGGGGGTTGGGGGGGGGGGTGGATACTTTCATAATTTTAACCCATGGGGGGAAATGTACTTCTGAGATCACGGCCTGCAGAACTCGGACCTGGCTGTCAGTATCACAGACCAGACTGGCCGACACCTCAACTGCCCAAAGAAACATAGAATTGAAATGTTTTTTTGCAAACATAGAATTTATGCCAGTCAGTGTAGTCTACATTTACGGCAACTTCAAAATGATGAGAAAATATAAATATTATTTTCGAAAAGGAAACTGTGACCAAATTCTTTTTTTTTTTTTTAAAGACTTTCTTTTTAATATGTTCATGATTTCTTCCCTTAGATTTCTCTATATGTTTACGAATATATGTCATTTTTCCCTTTTGGAATTAAATGCGTTGCACACATTGAGCTTATTACTTATCCATTAATGGACAATATAATTCATAATTGATATATAATCTGCATTTATTTGATATTTGACACCAGTCCTTCCCACCATCTGTAGCTCTCATGTCCCCTGAGGGGTACTAACCTTGGCATTCTTGTAAGATATTCAGTTAGTGGGGTTATCTGAGACCTCCACCTCGCAAGTTCATAATCAAAGTTTAAAAAAAAAATGTTCAAACGTGACTAATTCACGTTTAAGAGAATGAACATGGTGGAAAAGCAATTCCAACTCCTATATGTATGGAGGTTTTATAACTAATAAGAGGCATACGGTAAAATACTGCATGAGTCTCTGCTCTCAGGGGAAATGAATAGATCATCACCTAAGTTGTATTAAGAAACTTAACTTTGCCGGTTATTAAGTGACAAAACCAATAACAGAAGTGTTAAGTTCTCTGCACTTTACAAAGAAGAGTGAATGGTGAAGACATTTATCATGATACCAATTTGATTAAATCAAATTCATTGATTCAGATTTAAATTGAATTTTTCCACAGATAAAATAATTCAATTATTAATAATTTTGAAAAGTTTCAAAATTAAATTTGGTCTCATTTAATCCTTTTTAAGGCAACATACTGGCAGGATGTGTTGTATTTTAGATTCTTTTGTACTGAAAAGAAAACTGGTTTCCATGGTAATTGAACAGTGAGACAACCTTAAACATTTTAATAATTTGTACAAGATAAGAATAATAATAAAGACCAAGCCTATATCTTGACTTGTAAATAGGTGGAGTAATGTCTCACAGCCAATCAAGACTGTAGAGGGAGACGAGGGGCTCTCAGGAGACAGCTCTGGGCAGGAACCATCTGCAAACCAAATGATAACAATATGTTTGATCTCAGCCATGTGTCTATATATAATATTGCTCTTTACAAAATAGCTTTATACGAACGAAGAGAGGATTGACATTGCATTAATCAAACGATTTCGGCACCATCTTAACTTTTCAGATTCCCTGTGGCAACACACCCCTTTAATTTCACCTTGGAGTAATAATAATTATTACTCCAAGATTTCACTAAACACTTTTCCTGACAATTTTCTCATAGTCCCCCATGTAAACACTAAAAATCGTTTGAAATATTGCTTCAATATTTCGAGAACATTTCTATCTGTTTGTATATATTTGTTTGTTGATTTGAATGTATCATTATCTGATAACACAGAGAAATTGAAGACAATCATCAACTGATAATATAATACAGTAATATTATTTATGACATATATTTTTTGATGATATTCATGTTATATGGTTCACAATTCAAAACATTACAAAACATTAAATTTCACGTAAATGCAACATTTATATATTTATAACTTAATCCCTCTGGAAATGTAATTCTTGCTTCCGATACTCTAGTGCCATACACCCCATAACAAAGAAAAACAAAAACATGTATTGCAACAGTGTAAAGTACATGTATATTCATCCAAATTAATAATTTTTAAAATGTTTATGTATATATTTTGTATATATTTTCTTTTTTTTTGGTACGTTTTTATTGAATATATGCATTAATTGTTTTAAACTGAAAGCAATAAGAAGAGTGGCGGAAGCAAAGAATTCAATTTCCAGAGTGATCATGTTATATAGTATAGAAATATAAATGTGGCATTTTCGTGAAGTTTAATTTGTACTGTTTTGAATTATGAACTTACCGACTTATACTAATGTCTATTATGACCAAGTATCAACCGGATTTTTGATGTAAAAAAATCTATTCAAATTATATATATGCATTTTGTCATCATGAAATCTCCAATTGCATTTTGCTCATTTAGTCTAGTATGACATATTTATCTGGTCTATAGTAGGTATCAAAAGCTTCCTGGAAATATCTGGTGGCTGATATTTTAACAGCGATTTGGTCCGAGAACAAGAAGAGTATTTTAAATTTCAAGCTGCGTTAGAATAGTAAACTCAGCTACAAGGCAGTTATCAAACATCAACTATGTACTTTTTGTGGCATTCAATTTGGATCAACTGTCACAGTGGAAAATATATTACTTTTCCTGTAGTATATTTAATTTGCACTTTTTTCAAAATCTGTTTAGAATTGCCAGAAAAAAGAGACGTTTTGAACCATGAAATTAAAGGCATAAATATTTAAAGTGCTATTGTTATCCCTCAATCATATATCTATCTATCTATTTCCTATTTGCCTACGGGGTATGGGGCCCTCTGATATGGTTTGCACTATGATGATGTATGTGTGAACATTTCAATTAAGCGCGACACACAAAAGGGTTTCTATTCCTGATTATTAATTATATATTAGTAATATTCAGGAATACATACCCCTTGAAAACATCATCATATAAAGCACAACTCCCGGCACGCAAACACAAACAGTTCTGACCTTCTAAGATAATATTAGTATATCGACTCGTATGAAAGGATTGAATAAAGTTCTAAGGTTAATCAAGAATGAATATCGAGCGCTTGGTATCATTATAGTTAGACATACTCATAACACTGATGAGAGAATCATTGCTTCTTAATTAATGGTGTTAAATATGACGTGGTCAACGACATTCTCATTTTATATCAGCTCTGATGTTGCCATTCATAGGATTATGGGTACATATATATATATATATATATATATATATATATTTATATATATATATATATATATATAAAATATATATATATATATATATATATATATATATATATATATATATATATATATATATATATATATATATATATATATATATATATATATATATATATACTAACGTGTACTCTATTTGATATGCACTACTATTTGATATGCACTACTATTCCATCGAATAGGAAACACACAATATAAATGAGAATAATCTGTTTACAGAAAACCATGATGATACTGCATGGGAACAGCGGGAAATCAATGAGGCCTTGGTGAGAACAATGGGGTCAGGAAGGGCACAAAATGACTTCTCTTTTACTCGACTTCAATAAGTATGCATTTAACATCAAATATTAACAGACTGAGCAAGTCAATGAATTCACAATGCGTTTGAGGGAACAATCTATTGGTAATTCACAAATACACTGTCAGCAAGGATGATCTTTCACATAATTGATTTTATCTTTGCTCCTGATTAACGCATAGTCAACAAGGCTGGTATTGTGGGACACAAAATGACTGTTTTTACCCTTGGTATCCAATCAACATTTAACAGTATATCATTATTTAATATGTAATGTGCTAGTGATTGCCTCGTGGAACGACACAAAAATATATTGTTAAATATATGACAGAGAAATCAATAAACCAGAGATATGGTGGTCAAATTTGATTTCTTTAAGTTTGGATTATGTAATTCTAGATCATGCAAAGCAGTCTCAGCTTGGTTGAAATACACAAAGGCACAGATCTTGCAGTTTGCCTTACTCTTATGGTAAAGTTATTTTCCGTTCCCATTCATCAAGGTCATTTTCTTCAAGCAAATTGGTATAATCGAAAAAAAGTTCAATGTGACAGAAAACTCAGATTTGTTTGGAAAAGGTCGACATAGGTGAACCAGTCCCGGTTTAATTTCTATTCATGCGCAGGTGAGCACATACAAGAAATCATGCCGAGTAAAAAGCACATTGTTGACAAATATTGAACTTGCAATTGAGCTAATGAATAAAAAGCCAGCTTCTCTGCTTGGTGCCACAAAATACATTGTCTCACGAGATATAAAATGCAAGAAGATGTGAATAAAAAAAACAGAGTAAAGTCAATGTTCTCTAGTACAATGTATAAGTCTCGGGTTTCCTCTTAAGTTGTTTCATATTCTTAATATCATTTGCAAGTCTAGTGAAGTCATATTAAATAGCCGATAACAACTGATGTCTCAGATCGGTAATATAAACTCAGATTAATCTGAGATTTCATTACTGGTAAACTAGGTCCTGTTTTCGGAACTTTCTACCAGTAAACATGAGACCCAGTCATAAATCACATGGTGAGCTATATTGAGCTGCCAATTGAGCCAATCAATGAGTAATTGATCCTAAAACTGGAAGAACAGGATGGTTACTGGACTCTACCTGTTACCCGAAGCTGGGAGAACAGGATGTTTACTGGACTCTACCTGTTACCTGAAGCTGGAAGAACAGGATGTTTACTGGACTCTACCTGTTACCTGAAGCTGGGAGAACAGGATGTTAACTGAACTCTACCTGTTACCTGAAGCTGGGAGAACAGGATGTTTACTGGACTCTACCTGTTACCTGAAGCTGGGAGAACAGGATGTTAACTGAACTCTACCTGTTACCTGAAGCTGGGAGAACAGGATGTTTACTGGACTCTACCTGTTACCCGAAGCTGGAAGAACAGGATGTTTACTGGACTCTACCTGTTACCTGAAGCTGGGAGAACAGGATGTTTACTGGACTCTACTTGTTACCTGAAGCTGGAAGAACAGGATGTTTACTGGACTCTACCTGTTACCTGAAGCTGGGAGAACAGGATGTTTACTGGACTCTATCTGTTACCTGAAGCTGGAAGAACAGGATGTTTACTGAACTCTACCTGTTACCTGAAGCTGGGAGAACAGGATGGTTACTGGACTCTACCTGTTACCTGAAGCTGGAAGAACAGGATGTTTATATACTGGACTCTACCTGTTACCTGAAGCTGGGAGAACAGGATGTTTACTGGACTCTACCTGTTACCTGAAGCTGGAAGAACAGGATGTTTACTGGACTCTACCTGTTATCTGAAGCTGGGAGAACAGGATGTTTATATACTGAACTCTACCTGTTATCTGAAGCTGGGAGAACAGGATGTTTATATACTGAACTCTACCTGTTACCTGAAGCTGGGAGAACAGGATGTTTACTGGACTCTACCTGTTACCTGAAGCTGGGAGAACAGGATGATTACTGGACTCTACCTGTTACCTGAAGCTGGAAGAACAGGATGTTTATATACTGGACTCTACCTGTTACCTGAAGCTGGAAGAACAGGATGTTTACTGGACTCTACCTGTTACCTGAAGCTGGGAGAACAGGATGTTTACTGGACTCTATCTGTTACCTGAAGCTGGGAGAACAGGATGTTTATATATACTGAACTCTAACTGTTACCTGAAGCTGGGAGAACAGGATGTTTATATACTGAACTCTACCTGTTATCTGAAGCTGGGAGAACAGGATGTTTACTGGACTCTACCTGTTACCTGAAGCTGGGAGAACAGGATGTTTACTGGACTCTACCTGTTACCTGAAGCTGGAAGAACAGGATGTTTACTGGACACTTCCTGTTACCTGAAGCTGGAAGAACAGGGTCGCACCGGTTACATTTCTGACCGGTTACATTTCTGACCTTCACATCAATATGTAATTCAAAATTATTAATGAGAAATAAAAAACTGAATGAAAATTAGTTAAACTAGGGATAGGGTTGTCAGTTGTCAATGTGTTTTGACGCTCTTTTGTACACTGGGCAGGGAACACATAGCTGGTGAAGAATGCAAGCTGGTGAGGAAAGCAACGCTCATGTCAAATAAATATAAAGGCTGCAGTTGCCAAAAAGCTGTCTGTCTTGGACTTTCCAAACGTGAAGGAAATTTACGAGAAAAAAATGTATAAAGCTTTACGCTACCCAAACTGTTGTCCTTTTCCTGTTTCCGGATAAATGCTTTTTGAAAAAAATTTTGATCGCTAAATTCTGAATGGTAACTCCAATTGGGATGAAGGTAGATTATACAAAATCAACGGTGAAGTCATGGAAGTGATTCCAAGCAAATAATGGCAAGTGCTAATTGCAAAAACAAAGAAAATAAAGATTTAATCACGACTCTTTTCTGTGGACCTATCTACATCGTTTGTTTTTAATGTATTGTTCAGACCCAGGGGCCGCACAAGCCCGCTGTCTGAGATACCAGTGCTGCGATTTCTTCCTTGATCACTCTCAGTGAGGATCAGCCGAGGAGCAAAGTGTATTGTTTTTCCTTGTCCACATGCACATTGCTACTCCAAGTTATTATTGGTCATTATTATTACCTGAGTCTTCCTATTGGTCATCATTATTACCTGGAATCGTCCTATTGGTCATTATTATTACCTGGAATCGTCCTATTGGTCATTATTATTACCTGAGTCTTCCTATTGGTCATTATTATTACCTGAGTCTTCCTATTGGTCATTATTATTACCTGGAATCGTCCTATTGGTCATTATTATTACCTTGAATCGTCCTATTGGTCATTATTATTACCCTAGTCTTCCTATTGGTCATTATTATTATCTGGAGTCTTCCTATTGGTCATTATTATTACCTGAGTCTTCCTATTGGTCATTATTATTACCTGGGTCTTCCTATTGGTCATTATTATTACCTGGGTCTTCCTATTGGTCATTATTATTACCTGGGTCTTCCTATTGGTCATTATTATTACCTGGGTCTTCCTATTGGTCATTATTATTACCTGGGTCTTCCTATTGGTCATTATTATTACCTGGGTCTTCCTATTGGTCATTATTATTACCTGGAATCGTCCTATTGGTCATTATTATTACCCTGGAATCGTCCTATTGGTCATTATTATTACCTGGAATCGTCCTATTGGTCATTATTATTACCTGAGTCTTCCTATTGGTCATTATTATTACCTGGAATCGTCCTATTGGTCATTATTATTACCTGGGTCTTCCTATTGGTCATTATTATTACCTGGGTCTTCCTATTGGTCATTATTATTACCTGGGTCTTCCTATTGGTCATTATTATTACCCTGGAATCGTCCTATTGGTCATTCAGTATTATTACCTGGAATCGTCCTATTGGTCATTATTGTTACCCAGACTCTTCCTAGTGGACGTTATAAAGATCACCTCATGTCTTATTCTTTCAAAATTAACTGTCTTCCTATTTTCTATGAACTGCTATTTCTCCATTATGTATCAGACCTATTACCGTGTGGACAGTATTTAAGTCACAATATCCTGTTCTTCGTTTTATATATCTTCGCTACTTTTATTTCAAGATTATGTTTATTCTATTTATCAATTTATCAAACCTTGACAGTTTTGTTCTAAATAGATTATAATGAAGAGGCAAATCTTTGTCTCAGTTTTGAAATCACTTGATATGATGGAAATGTTGCGAATTTCAAATTATTCCACGCTTAGGTCAGGAAAGGGTGACATATCAATATTTCTATGAAGACTTTACTCCACAGGCTATTGCCAAACGAAACGACAAAATCAGGGATGAGCACAACATGAGCGTGTAAAATCTTCTTTAACGCCACAATGCAATATCCAAATAAAAACAACAATGCTAGGCAATATAAAGAAGATGATGCGACAACAAATCACAATAAGCATTCAGAGGCTGAAATATCTCAGGACAAAATCATAATGAAATGGAAAACATAAAGGAGAATTAAACAGGTCTCATATTGCAGGAAGGCTTGTCGAGCGAACAATTAACACCAATTACAATGGATGATAACAATAAAACAGTTCTTTTTGGGTTTTTTACATGGAATATGGCTTAAAAGATTATTATTTCCAACGTAGTTGTAGCCTGTACCATTAAACAGAATTAAACTAGATGCACACCATGTCACACTGGGGCACATAGAATTAAGTCAACATCCCAGCACACCTATATGTGCACCATGTCACACTGGGGCACACAGAATTAAGTCAACCTCCCAGCACACCTAGATGTACACCATGTCACACTGGGGCACACAGAATTAAGTCAACCTCCCAGGACACCTAGATGTACACCATGTCACACTGGGGCACACAGAATTAAGTCAACATCCCAGCACACCTAGGTGTACACCATGTCACACTGGGGCACACAGAATTAAGTCAACCTCCCAGAACACCTAGATGTACACCATGTCACACTGGGGCACACAGAATTAAGTCAACCTCCCAGGACACCTAGGTGTACACCATGTCACACTGGGGCACACAGAATCAAGTCAACCTCCCAGCACACCTAGATGTACACCATGTCAAACTGGGGCACACTGAATTAAGTCAACCTCCCAGCACACCTAGATGTACACCATGTCACACTGGGGCACACATACTTAAGCCAACCTTCCAGCACACCTAGATGTACACCATGTCACACTGGGGCACATAGAAATAAGTCAACCTCCCAGCACACCTAGATGTGCACCATGTCACACTGGGGCACACAGAATTAAGTCAACCTCCCAGGACACCTAGATGTACACCATGTCAAACTGGGGCACACTGAATTAAGTCAACCTCCCAGCACACCTAGATGTACACCATGTCACACTGGGGCACACATACTTAAGCCAACCTTCCAGCACACCTAGATGTACACCATGTCACACTGGGGCACATAGAAATAAGTCAACCTCCCAGCACACCTAGATGTGCACCATGTCACACTGGGGCACACAGAATTAAGTCAACCTCCCAGGACACCTAGATGTACACCATGTCACACTGGGGCACACAGAATTAAGTCAACCTTCCAGCACACCTAAATGTACACCATGTCACACTGGGGCACACAGAATTAAGCCAACCTCCCAGCACACCTAGATGTACACCATGCCACACTGGGGCACACAGAATTAAGTCAACCTCCCAGCACACCTAGATGTACACCATGTCACACTGGGGCACACAGAATTAAGTCAACCTCCCAGGACACCTAGATGTGCACCATGTCACACTGGGGCACACAGAATTAAGTCAACCTTCCAGAATTAAGTCAACATCCCAGGACACCTAGGTGTACACCATGTCACACTGGGGCACATAGAATTAAGCTAACCTCCCAGCACACCTAGATGTGCACCATGTCACACTGGGGCACACAGAATTAAGTCAACCTTCCAGCACACCTAGATGTACACCATGTCACACTGGGGCACACAGAATTAAGTCAACCTCCCAGCACACCTAGATGTGCACCATGTCACACTGGGGCACACAGAATTAAGTCAACCTTCCAGCACACCTAGATGTACACCATGTCACACTGGGGCACACAGAATTAAGTCAACCTCCCAGGACACCTAGATGTGCACCATGTCACACTGGGGCACACAGAATTAAGTCAACCTTCCAGAATTAAGTCAACATCCCAGGACACCTAGGTGTACACCATGTCACACTGGGGCACATAGAATTAAGCCAACCTTCCAGCACACCTAGATGTACACCATGTCACACTGGGGCACACAGAATTAAGTCAACCTCCCAGCACACCTAGATGTACACCATGTCACACTGGGGCACACAGAATTAAGTCAACCTTCCAGCACACCTAGATGTACACCATGTCACACTGGGGCACACAGAATTAAGCCAACATCCCAGCACACCTAGATGTACACCATGTCACACTGGGGCACACAGAATTAAGTCAACCTCCCAGCACACCTAGATGTACACCATGTCACACTGGGGCACATATAATTAAGTCAACCTCCCAGCACACCTAGATGTACACCATGTCACACTGGGGCACACTGAATTAAGTCAACCTTCCAGCACACCTAGATGTACACCATGTCACACTGGGGCACACAGAATTAAGTCAACCTTCCAGTACACCTAGATGTACACCATGTCACACTGGGGCACACAGAATTAAGCCAACATCCCAGCACACCTAGATGTACACCATGTCACACTGGGGCACACAGAATTAAGTCAACCTCCCAGCACACCTAGATGTACACCATGTCACACTGGGGCACACAGAATTAAGTCAACCTACGCAAGGATTATTTTAGAATTAAAAATTAAAAATACTATGTGCGTTTTCTGTACAAGTGCTCTCTTCATCTTAGAATATAAAATCTGTACAGACCAGTACTGGCATAGATACTGCACAGGGATGGTGGCCTCCATGCGACCTCTTAATAGAGGTCTACGTGATCTAACAAGAATAAATAAATGTTTTTTGAATTTCTGAAGTTCTAAATGTCTGTGTCATATGAAAATACCTGAGTCTTCTGTTAAAGCCTGAAATCATCAATTGAACACTTTTCAACAAACTTTGCAGACACATATTACATATAGGTTTGCGGATACAGGGGCACCTCAGATTGGGATACTCCATTTGTTTTGTCTACTGGTTTATGCCTAAAACCCTTACGAACCACAAAAGTGACCACATGCTAGTACTCATGTGACCATATACTACTGGGCAATTTCAGTATAACACAATAATAATTCTGCCAGGTGTCGATTTCAGGGTAACTGTCTGTCTGTCTATATATATATATATAGAGAGAGAGAGAGAATTATATATATATATATATATATATATATATATATATATATATATATATATATATATATATATATCTATATATATATATATATATATATATATATATATATATATATATATATATGGATTTCCTGGTATGCAGAACAAGCACATTGTTGCTAAAGGGGGCAGCATGTTCGTTCACTTCACATATTGAGGCTTCAAATAGTATATGATTAACATAAGAAACTCTGCTGAAAAGGAAACATTTATTCTATCAGTTATATTTGCATGTGATCCGGAAGTTTCAGACGGAGACTGTTATGGCGGTGTCTCGGGTAAGCAGTGGTCCCCACAGTAGTAAACATCCTGGCCACCGATTGAACCATAAAAAGAGAGTCATATATTATAAAGGCTATAAACTAGGAGCGATATATATATATATATATATATATATATATATATATATATATATGAAATTAGCATAATAGGAACAGAAAGCAATTACCACTTGACATTACAATAGTTTTCTTGGGCGATCAATAATTTGTTTCACTTTTTCATCATGATGGTATTTTTGTATTGTTAAGAACTTAAAAAAGTCCAAGGGGGGTTATATGTGCAATCAGATGTGCATAACCGATTATGTACATCTAGTGTAATGTGTTAAATATGGTGTGAGTTAAGTGTAGAAGATGGTCATATATTCTCTGACTAAGTAGTCATTAAAGCAGCTTGACATTTAATGGATCAATACTTCATCCCAAAACAAACAACAAATACTTCAAAGTTCGCGCGCATAATCAATGTACGTCTTTATCCACAGCCTTGGGGTTATCAAATGTGAGAAATGATTGAACTTTGAAGATACTTCATTTATCTTCCTTCCTACGCAAGTCTGGTGCCATGAGTGACCCCCCGCAGATTAACCTATCTACTAGACAATGCATAACGTTCCATTGTTTGTACGCGTCTGAGAGTAAATGAACACACCTTCATGATAAACATATCACAAAAAATGTTTAGTTTTTGTTTTGCTTTATTGAGTCAATGAGTGCGTTTTAGATTGGTGGGGATCCTCCAGTTAACTTCATCGGTGCTTCTTCAACATGTGTATTGTGAATGGCGACTAATGCATTTAAATAGAAAAACCATATTATTTTACAAACGGGAGAATTACATCTTAATGAAATAAAAGCTGTTTATATGTTCAATACAGGTAACTAATCCTGACATGGTAACCGCCATTGGTGTGGGTCGGTGGGAGATTCGGCGGCCAGTGTTAGACTGTTGTAGTTAATGGTCGATGGACAGTTCTCGTCTCGGTATATGGGAACATACACCACCGGTTTCGCCTGCTATTTGCTCATAGCACGTGCTCCATACACATAATGATACGCTATCTTGTATCTTATCAGTGTGTCATCGTATAACCTGATTCCAAGAAACAGATGTCATCATCACTTAATTCAAAGACTCGCTCCAAATATAACACACCTTATCAACAAGAAAGATTTGTCTGATAAAGAAATAATTCTGTACTGTGGAAAACCGTTCAAATATAAACGCGTTCAAATAGTAGGTTCTTTTTAACAAATATCAAAAATTTGAAGACATTGAAATCATGATGTTACAGTTAAGGGCATGACTATACATGTATAGATGTTTGTAATTCAAATTTGGCGCCAATATCAGACTGTCAATATCAGACTGCCAATATCAGACTGCCAATATCAGACTGCCAATATCAGACTGCCAATATCAGACTGCCAATATCAGACTGCCAATATCAGACTGCCAATATCAGACTGCCAATATCAGACTGCCAATATCAGACTGCCAATATCTGACTGCCAATATCAGACTGCCAATATCAGACTGCCAATGTCAGACTGCCAATATCAGACTGCCAATATCAGACTGCCAATATCAGACTGCTAATATCAGACTGCCAATATCAGACTGCCAATATCAGACTGCCAATATCAGACTGCCAATATCAGACTGCCAATATCAGACTGCCAATATCAGACTGCCAATATCAGACTGCCATGTACACACAAACTGATGACGTTTGATTCGTCCAGTGCGAAAGGTTTAAGATAAACAGTAACATTACAGCATGTTCCTACCAAATCACGATCTACGATAAATACATTATTCTGATAGATCGAGACGTTACAGTATAAACACTCTATTTTCTGGAACATACTAGATACAATATACAAGATACAAAAACTTTATTTAATGTCACATTTGTATAACAATTAACACTAGCTTAAAGCTAATAGATGACAAACTATATACAAGAACAAATATTTACAATGAATGTTTACATGTCTTTTAGCAGTACCACTCTCGGCATGGACATTCTGCATCCCATTTCTTGATCAGCTCTTTAAACTCTTGGAGAGATGTACTGCTTTTGATTTCATTTGGCAGATCGTTCCATAATTTGCTGCCCATATATGAGAACTGAAAACCCCAGACAGTAATCATATCGCATTTCAGAATATGTCAAGCACTTATATTTTTGAATCAGTGAAATAAATCAAACAGATGGTGAACAAATAAACATATATTAGATATAGATATATAAAGTGTTGGTCTGCCCATTTTTAATGTCTCAGTAACATTTGTTCCGAGCCCCGGCCGGGATGTAAAAATCGGCCGGCCTCACAGGGTCCCGGACGCCGGTGACTTTATCAGCAACAATCTAGGATATGCCGTTACTGTGGTCACAATATAAACGGCACGTGCAAGATTAAATGGCACAGATATTTTTAGGATATCATAAAGACGTCTGCATCATCTAACAGACGTCTGTAGGATATCTTTGGGATTATACGTCCGTTGAAAGCCTGGGAACTTAAAAAAAATCCTATATAATCGTTCAACTCAATAGCATGATTGAAGCAGATTGAATTTACTATATATTTCAATATCAAACTCAAGTTACCAGCTGAAGTAACGTTATAGTCATAGAAGGTCAACCTTGACTCTGGTGTCATTTGAAGTCAAACCTCCAGATGGGTCCATCACTCGTACTCAAAGCCTTCCTCGTGATTTTTCATATGTTAACTAAATGTAATGATGGCAGGTCTTATTGAAGGAACACCACGGAACTAAATCACGAAAACAAGAAAAAGGGGCATAACTGAGCTTCAACACCCTCCATCATGGAATGGACCCTCAAAACATAAACAAGTTCATAAGGGATGCTAATAGTCTAGAACAGGGCAAACCAAGAGCAAAACTAAATTTGATTCTCTTATACTAAATAAGATGTCAGAAATTCACTTGGGCAACAGCTTTCTGACGTTACAATTCATATTTTAATTATCAACGCTTGCCTAATTCCGAGTCAAGAGGTTTTAGGTTCATTTAGATCTGGACGTAAATGTCAATATAGGGAACATAAGTGAGAAATTAAGTTTGAATTTAGAGATTGCATGTATTAAAAAAACGAAGTTATATGTTTTCACTTTCCCCGAAGGTACAATCACAATTCCCCAAACCAACAAGAATGCTACTTCCTTGTATGACCAGTATACTACCACAAAAAGTAAATGACAAAATGAAATACACATTTACTTGGCCATCCGTGGCAATTATGAACTTTCAATGGCTAATTTTAATCATTTCCTTTGGAAATTAGATGCGTGGAAAATCTTGTTCTGACTGTCGGATATAAATTATTTTTGGGGAATAATTATTTCCAGGTGGTAATTTTTTAAAAAAGTTTCCAGTATCCATAATTATGGTTTTCACAACTTCATATCTGAAACAATAATGAAAAGTGAGGTTATTTTCAGAAGTTCACATCTGATTTATCATTTTTATATTGTTTTCATTTATCATTTTTTATATTACTTTCATTAAAATGATAAATCAGATTGTTTTAAATATGAAAATTGTGAAAACCATTACTATGGATATTGGTAATTTTTTTTCTCACAATTACCGCATGGAAATAATTATTCAATTAAATAGTTGAATTATTATTTATATCTTATCCCACCTGTTTAATTTGTAATCAAGTACAAAGGATAAAGCCAACATTCCATTTTATGATGGCCTCAATGTAGCCTGTGATGACAACTTTTGGTATAATATACTGCATCACAGCCCTATTAACACTTTCACAACAGCCTTGTTTCGACCCAATTTATACTACTATCTACCACGACCTCTAATGTGTACAAATCTATCTAACATGACCTCTAATGTATCTGAATCTACACTCTACCATGACCTCTAATGTATCTGATTCTACACTCTACCATGACCTCTAATGTATCTGTATCTACACTCTACCATGACCTCTAATGTATCTGAATCTAATATCTACCGTGACCTCTAATGTATCTGAATCTATACTCTACCATGACCTCTAATGTATCTGAATCTACACTCTACCATGTCCTCTAATGTATCTGAATCTACACTCTACCGTGACCTCTAATGTATCTGAATCTACAATCTACCGTGACCTCTAATGTACCTGAATCTACAATCTACGATGACCTCTAATGTATCTGAATCTACACTCTACCATGACCTCTAATGTATCTGAATCTACACTCTACCATGACCTCTAATGTATCTGAATCTACTCTCTACCATGACTTCTAATTTATCTGATTCTACTATCTACCATGACCTCTAATGTATCTGAATCTACTCTCTACCATGACCTCTAATGTATCTGAATCTAATATCTACCATGACCTCTAAGGTATCTGAATCTACACTCTACCGTGACCTCTAATGTATCTGAATCTAATATCTACCTTGACCTCTAATGTATCTGAATCTAATATCTACCGTGACCTCTAATGTATCTGAATCTATACTCTACCATGACCTCTAATGTATCTGAATCTACACTCTACCATGTCCTCTAATGTATCTGAATCTACACTCTACCGTGACCTCTAATGTATCTGAATCTACAATCTACCGTGACCTCTAATGTACCTGAATCTACAATCTACGATGACCTCTAATGTATCTGAATCTACACTCTACCATGACCTCTAATGTATCTGAATCTACACTCTACCATGACCTCTAATGTATCTGAATCTACTCTCTACCATGACTTCTAATTTATCTGATTCTACTATCTACCATGACCTCTAATGTATCTGAATCTACTCTCTACCATGACCTCTAATGTATCTGAATCTAATATCTACCATGACCTCTAAGGTATCTGAATCTACACTCTACCGTGACCTCTAATGTATCTGAATCTAATATCTACCTTGACCTCTAATGTATCTGAATCTAATATCTACCGTGACCTCTAATGTATCGGAATCTACACTCTACCATGACCTCTAATGTATCTGAATCTACACTCTACCATGTCCTCTAATGTATCTGAATCTACACTCTACCGTGACCTCTAATGTATCTGAATCTACAATCTACCATGACCTCTAATGTACCTGAATCTAATATCTACCATGACCTCTAATGTATCTGATTCTACAATCTACCATGACCTCTAATGTATCTGAATCTACACTCTACCGTGACCTCTAATGTATCTGAATCTAATATCTACCATGACCTCTAATGTATCTGAATCTAATATCTACCATGACCTCTAATGTATCGGAATCTAATATCTACCGTGACCTCTAATGTATCGGAATCTACACTCTACCATGACCTCTAATGTATCTGAATCTACACTCTACCATGTCCTCTAATGTATCTGAATCTACACTATACCGTGACCTCTAATGTATCTGAATCTACAATCTACCATGACCTCTAATGTACCTGAATCTAATATCTACCATGACCTCTAATGTATCTGATTCTACAATCTACCATGACCTCTAATGTATCTGAATCTACACTCTACCGTGACCTCTAATGTATCTGAATCTAATATCTACCATGACCTCTAATGTATCTGAATCTTCACTTTGCTGTGACCTCTAATGTATCTGAATATATGCTCTACTATGACATCTAATGTATCTGAATCTACACTCTACCTTGACCTCTAATGTATCTGAATCTCCTGTCTACCGTGACCTCTAATGTATCTGAATCTAATATCTACCGTGACCTCTAATGTGTCTGAATCTACTCTCTACCATGACCTCTAATGTATTTGAATCTAATATCTATCATGACCTCTAATGTATCTGAATCTACTCTCTACCGTGACCTCTAATGTATCTGAATCTACACTCTACCGTGACCTCTAATGTGTCTGAATCTACTCTCTACCATGACCTCTAATGTATTTGAATCTAATATCTATCATGACCTCTAATGTATCTGAATCTACTCTCTACCGTGACCTCTAATGTATCTGAATCTACACTCTACCGTGACCTCTAATGTATCTGAATCTAATATCTACCGTGACCTCTAATGTGTCTGAATCTACTCTCTACCATGACCGCTAATGTATCTGAATCTAATATCTACCATGACCTCTAATGTATCTGAATCTCCTGTCTACCGTGACCTCTAATGTATCTGAATCTAATATCTACCGTGACCTCTAATGTGTCTGAATCTACTCTCTACCATGACCTCTAATGTATTTGAATCTAATATCTATCATGACCTCTAATGTATCTGAATCTACTCTCTACCGTGACCTCTAATGTATCTGAATCTACACTCTACCGTGACTTCTAATGTGTCTGAATCTACTCTCTACCATGACCTCTAATGTATTTGAATCTAATATCTATCATGACCTCTAATGTATCTGAATCTACTCTCTACCGTGACCTCTAATGTATCTGAATCTACACTCTACCTTGACCTCTAATGTATCTGAATCTCCTGTCTACCGTGACCTCTAATGTATCTGAATCTAATATCTACCATGACCTCTAATGTGTCTGAATCTACTCTCTACCATGACCTCTAATGTATTTGAATCTAATATCTACCTTGACCTCTAATGTATCTGAATCTACTCTCTACCGTGACCTCTAATGTATCTGAATCTACACTCTACCGTGACCTCTAATGTGTCTGAATCTAATATCTACCGTGACCTCTAATGTGTCTGAATCTACTCTCTACCATGACCGCTAATGTATCTGAATCTAATATCTACCATGACCTCTAATGTATCTGAATCTCCTGTCTACCATGACCTCTAATGTATCTGAATCTACTCTCTTCCGTGACCTCTAATGTACCTGAATCTCCTGTCTACCGTGACCTCTAATGTATCGGAATCTAATATCTACCGTGAACTCTAATGTGTCTGAATCTACTCTCTACCATGACCTCTTATGTATCTGAATCTAATATCTATCATGACCTCTAATGTATCTGAATCTACTCTCTACCGTGACCTCTAATGTATCTGAATCTACACTCTACCGTGACCTCTCATGTATCTGAATCTAATATCTACCATGACCTCTAATGTGTCTGAATCTACTCTCTACCATGACCGCTAATGTATCTGAATCTAATATCTACCATGACCTCTAATGTATCTGAATCTCCTGTCTACCATGACCTCTAATGTATCTGAATCTACTCTCTACCGTGACCTCTAATGTACCTGAATCTCCTGTCTACCATGACCGCTAATGTATCTGAATTTACCACCTATCATGACTTTTATGCGTCTGAATCTATTGATCATAAGGACTGTGTCAGTGAAGGATACCAAATAATATATTGTCAGGTTTGTTGTTCTTTTCTGATGTATATTTGTTGATAGATTATGAAGCTTTTAATATATTATGAAACATATTTGTTGACAGATTATGAGGCATATCTGTTGATAGATGAAACATACCGATTGATAGGCTAAGGTAATCTGTTGATAGACAAGACATGTCTGTTGACAGATAAGACATATCTGTTGATGGATTATGAGGCATAACTATTCAGAGATTATGAAGTTTTTGTGTTATATATTATCAATCATAAAACCATTTGACAAATGGTGATACATGTCAATTGATAGGTAATTATGCATATCTATTGATACATAACATGTACATTGTGTATTAGAAACTGGCCTGAATTGCAACCAGCAGTTCAGGCAGATTGTATCGGAAGCAGTGAGGACATTCATCTCAGGTCAACAATTGTGAAAGTACCAGTGGGAACAGGGGATCTTGTTTCATATCTATGACTCCTCAATTCTTAGAATAACTTGAATTTAACTTTGTATTAAAGAAGAGTAGAAAAACAATCAAAACAAGAAATTTGTTATTTTCCAATGATCCATTCGAATGCAAAATTAAATCTTGGCTGCCAAACATAATATTTCTCCTACACCTGTACAGCTATCAAGCTCACAGTAAGGAATAAATTGCAAAAAACATATTGTTAGCTTGATCCTTGAGTGTGGTCTTCTATTTCTTAGCAGGCATATCAGTTGATAGTTGAGGCATATTTGTTGATAGTTGAGGCATATTTGTTGAGAGTTGGGGCATATTTGTTGATAGTTGAGGCATATATCAGTTGATAGTTGAGGCCTATCAGTTGATAGTTGAGGCATATCAGTTGATAGTTGAGGCATATCAGTTGATAGTTGAGGCATATCAGTTGATAGTTGAGGCATATCAGTTGATAGTTGGGGCATATTTGTTGATAGTTGAGGCATATCAGTTGATAGTTGAGGCATATCAGTTGATAGTTGAGGCATATCAGTTGATAGTTGAGGCATATCAGTTGATAGTTGGGGCATATTTGTTGATAGTTGAGGCCTATCAGTTGATAGTTGAGGCATATCAGTTGATAGTTGAGGCATATCAGTTGATAGTTGGGGCATATTTGTTGATAGTTGAGGCCTATCAGTTGATAGTTGAGGCATATCAGTTGATAGTTGAGGCATATCAGTTGATAGTTGAGGCATATCAGTTGATAGTTGAGGCATATCAGTAGATAGTTGAGGCATATCAGTTGATAGTTGAGGCATATCAGTTGATAGTTGAGGCATATCAGTTGATAGTTGAGGCATATCAGTTGATAGTTGAGGCATATCAGTTGATAGTTGGGGCATATTTGTTGATAGTTGAGGCCTATCAGTTGATAGTTGAGGCATATCAGTTGATAGTTGAGGCATATCAGTTGATAGTTGGGGCATATCAGTTGATAGTTGGGGCATATCAGTTGATAGTTGAGGCATATCAGTTGATAGTTGAGGCATATTTGTTGATAGTTGAGGCATATTTGTTGATAGTTAGGGCATGTTTGTTTGTTTGTTTGGGGTTTTACATCACTTTCAACATTATTTCAGTCATTTCGTGATGAGACCTACTTGTAGCAGATATAGTGCTGCCTCACTGAATTGTCATGTCGCAGGTCCTTGACATGACAACCCACCCGGTCACAGATTTACAAGGACAACGGGTTAACCCTTAAGGCACGGGCCTCAGCTCATATGGGAAATTGTATCATGAGTTCAATCCCGGCACGGCCGGGGTTTGAACCCACGATCTTTGGATCACCACAGAGGAACTGGTCCTAATAAGCTGGCACTCTAACCAACTGCGCCACGGCCCGTGGCTGTTAGGGCATGTCAGTTGATAGTTGAGGCATATCAGTAGATAGTTGAGGCATATCAGTTGATAGTTGAGGCATATCAGTTGATAGTTGAGGCATATCAGTTGATAGTTGAGGCATATCAGTTGATAGTTGAGGCATATCAGTTGATAGTTGAGGCATATCAGTTGATAGTTGAGGCATGTCAGTTGATAGTTGAGGCCTATCAGTTGATAGTTGAGGCATATTTGTTGATAGTTGGGACATATTTGTTGATAGTTGAGGCATATTTGTTGATAGTTGAGGCATATTTGTTGATAGTTGAGGCATAGTTGAGGCATATTTGTTGATAGTTGGGGCATATTTGTTGATAGTTGGGGCATATTTGTTGATAGTTGAGGCATATTTGTTGATAGTTGGGGCATATTTGTTGATAATTGAGGCATATTTGTTGATAGTTGAGGCATATTTGTTGATAGTTGGGACATATTTGTTGATAGTTGAGGCATATTTGTTGATAGTTGAGGCATATTTGTTGATAGTTGAGGCATAGTTGAGGCATATTTGTTGATAGTTGGGGCATATTTGTTGATAGTTGGGGCATATTTGTTGATAGTTGAGGCATATTTGTTGATTGTTGGGGCATATTTGTTGATAATTGAGGCATATTTGTTGATAGTTGAGGCATATTTGTTGATAGTTGAGGCATAGTTGAGGCATATTTGTTGATAGTTCGGGCATATCAGTTGATAGTTGGGGCATATCAGTTGATAGTTGAGGCATATCAGTTGATAGTTGAGGCATATCAGTTGATAGTTGGGGCATATTTGTTGATAGTTGAGGCATATTTGTTGATAGTTGAGGCATAGTTGAGGCATATTTGTTGATAGTTGAGGCATATTTGTTGATAGTTGGGGCATATCAGTTGATAGTTGGGTCATATCAGTTGATAGTTGAGGCATATCAGTTGATAGTTGAGGCATATCAGTTGATAGTTGAGGCATATCAGTTGATAGTTGGGGCATATTTGTTGATAGTTGGGGCATATTTGTTGATAGTTGAGGCATATTTGTTGATAGTTGAGGCATATTTTTTGATAGTTGAGGCATAGTTGAGGCATATTTGTTGATAGTTGGGGCATATTTGTTGATAGTTGGGGCATATTTGTTGATAGTTGAGGCATATCAGTTGATAGTTGGGGCATATCAGTTGATAGTTGGGGCATATCAGTTGATAGTTCGGGCATATTTGTTGATAGTTGGGGCATATTTGTTGATAGTTGAGGCATATTTGTTGATAGTTGAGGCATAGTTGAGGCATATTTGTTGATAGTTGAGGCATATTTGTTGATAGTTGAGGCATATCAGTTGATAGTTGAGGCATATCAGTTGATAGTTGGGGCATATCAGTTGATAGTTGGGTCATATCAGTTGATAGTTGAGGCATATCAGTTGATAGTTGAGGCATATCAGTTGATAGTTGAGGCATATCAGTTGATAGTTGGGGCATATTTGTTGATAGTTGGGGCATATTTGTTGATAGTTGAGGCATATTTGTTGATAGTTGAGGCATATTTTTTGATAGTTGAGGCATAGTTGAGGCATATTTGTTGATAGTTGGGGCATATTTGTTGATAGTTGGGGCATATTTGTTGATAGTCGAGGCATATTTATTGATAGTCGAGGCATATTTATTGATAGTCGACCCACTGTTCAATATATTTTAGGCTATGAGCAGGTTTTATTGACCCAGATACATAAATTATTCTCCAAAAAGGTCTTCAAATCAAAATTGTGATGATAAAGTATGGTGATGGGCAATTTCTGTAGTGTTATTTCTCTTATTTTTGAAATGGGCTCCTATGAAGTTATCACCAAGCACACCCAATATTCCACTGGTCTGAGCCCCCAAAAGACAGGTGACAGATCTGCTAACTTATAGTGACAAAACAGTATTTTTAATTGGGTTCTGTGAACGTGGGAATATCTCAAGGTCATCCATTCCTACAATATTGATCAAATATGCCAAGTTACGTTGATATTGATGTACATCAAGAGTTAGGATAGTATTCACAATGCATGTCATAACCATGCCTTTAACCCAAAGTTAACAATAGACCAGAAATTCATCAAAACAAATAATCTATATGTGCCTTTTACCTATAAATATACAAAGAGTAAGTACTCCATGTATAAATAAACATCATTTCCGACATTTCAGAAGTTAATGGCAAAACTTGGTAACATTGGCCTTGTCGCACTAATTATTTAACTCCCCAACAAAAAAGTAATAAATAAATAAATATACATATTTTTATGAGATAAGCTTAGAGGCAACAAATACTTTTAAATATTGCATTGTGAAAAAACAGCACCTGTGATCTTCCAAATAGCTCCGGGTACAATATTAAAATCCAATAGGTCTTTCAAAGATTGAACATCACATTAATATTGTTATGTTAAAATATCTTCAAGGTCAATTAATACAATGGGGTTGAGACCTTGATCTATATTTTTAAGTAGCATTTTAAGTAGCATTTTACAGGCAAATAAATAATATGGATGGGAAATATAAAAGTATGGTAGAATTTTAATTTTTGGATACCAGGCAAAACATGAAGTCATCCCATCATGTGCTCTGGTATCAGCACCATATAAAAACCTGTTACATTAATACAAGACAAATACAAAACAGCAAATGGAATTATCTTATTGCAAGTCAGTTTAAGTGCAGCAATTAATATGTGCAATACCTTGGTGTCATAGGTTTAGTTTTGAAGGACATTCTATTTTAAAGCACAGAGTGTTGGCTGAATAGTGATGACACTGTTATTTTTAAAGAAGTAATAAAGGCCTGAGATGGTAAATATAGATGTTTTCATGTTACAGTGAGTAAATAAGTGACGAGGCACATTCCCGGCACGATGATACACCGAGGAAACTTGTGGCCTCTGTCATGGGAGGTTGAGCAGCATACAACTGCACCAAGACTTGGCCGCTGCACTGTCATAGTTGCGGTCCTCACAGACCACCACACTCTGCCTTTTACCACTTTCTGTGATACAAACCACACACCACAATCAGCTGTCACAGCATTCCCAAGTATACTGTATTATCCTTTCTTGGTGTTCAATAATTTAACATTTACAAATTTAGTATTTGACTTTAATTCTTTAATATTTGTGCTTCATATTCCTGGTGCTGAAGCTATGCATTATGTGTGGTCAAGATTTGGGTCTGGAAATCTCGTGGGAAAATAGTACACTTGTGTTTCACATAAGGGTTGTCTTGTCACATTCTACTGCCCACACATACCACGATACACTGTCCACCTTGTACATACCATGATACACTGTCCACCCTGTCCCTACACATACCACTATACACTGTCCACCCTGTCCCTACACATACCACGATACACTGTCCACCCTGTCCCTACACATACCACAATACACTGTCCCTACACATACCATGATACACTGTCCACCCTGTCCCTACACATACCACGATACACTGTCCGACCTGTCCCTACACATACCATGATACATTGTCCACCCTGTCCCTACACATACCACGATACACTGTCCACCCTGTCCCTATACATACCATGATACACTGTCCCTACACATACTACGATACACTGTCTACCCTGTCCCTACACATACCACGATACATTGTCCACCCTGTCCCTACACATACCATGATACACTGTCCACCCTGTCCCTATACATACCATGATACACTGTCCCTACACATACCACGATACACTGTCTACCCTGTCCCTACACATACAACGATACACTGTCCACCCTGTCCTTACACATACCATGATACACTGTCCACCCTGCCCCTACACATACCACGATACACTGTCCCTACACATACCACGATACACTGTCCACCCTGTCCCTACACATACCACGATACACTGTCCACCCTGTCCCTACACATACCACGATACACTGTCCCTACACATACCACTATACACTGTCCACCCTGTCCCTACACATACCACGATACACTGTCCACCCTGTCCCTACACATACACGATACACTCTCCACCCTGTCCCTACACATACCACGATACACTGTCCACTCTGTCCCTATACATACCATGATACACTGTCCCTACACATACCATGATACACTGTCCACCCTGTCCCTACACATACCTCGATACACTGTCCACCCTGTCCCTATACATACCTCGATACACTGTCCACCCTGTCCCTACACATACCATGATACACTGTCAATATATATTGGTAAAAATTTGCAATGAAAGATTTATCAATGATGCCATAGAATGGTGGACATGTTTTTTTCACTCAAAAATCATATATCTTATAGTATTAATTTAAGATATATCTTAAAGCACTACTTCAATATATATCTTACAATTCACACTCGATATATATCTTAAAGTTTTTATTCAAGTTTACTTATAAACTCAAAAGAGGAAAATGGGGTGGGGGAGTTTAGAACTCTGAAGCTATCTGAAAGGAAAATTGAACAAACTGACCACTACATGTGAACATCAGGTTAGTATTTTTAAGTCCTTTCAAATCATCATGTAGATACACAGCAGTCTATTAAGGTCTGGACAGAAGGAAGCAACCTGCTCCATCTTGAGTAAGCATGGGGTACTAAAGGAAAACCAGACTCACAGTTGGAAATCAGCTGAGTAATGATTAAAAGTTTGATATGTGGGAGATATGAGAGATCATAAACTGTTTAATTGAGTTCTTTTTAATTGAGGCATGACTGAGATAAGATGTCCTGGATAAATGTACCATTCATAAAAAGAAATCATTTAACTAGTCATCAAGATTTATAGGCTCTCCCTGCAATCAGATCCTGAATATTTTGTTACAAACAATTTTTCAGTGTTCATTGAGGTAGGTGTGAGTGATTCAAGACAAATACCAATACCATTTGTCAATTTTCTTAATCCAACTGACAGTCTGCAACTTACATCATAGTCAATAAGCAGTGCAATGACAAGTTCATCACTGTTACAAGTACTAATCCAACCAAAACTTACAGCTCTATCCATCACTGTCAGAGTTATTGTCAATAACTTCTTCAATGTGACCACTGATTCGTGACGACAAAGTCAAGCATGAATAAATCAACAAGCCCAACCAACCTCATAATCGTACACATTTTCATCAAGTGTCATGCTTCGATTAGTTTATAAATGTCTTATTGGTCAACAGTTACATTATATTCTCTTGATGCCAAATTGAATGTTTTCTTAAGTGTTTAATGAGGCATCACTGTGCACTAAGGCATGAATTTTTCCAACAAATTTTGTATAATAGCTTAGATGGAAGACAGAGTTTTCTGCAAAATCATGAATTGCTCACTGAAGAATGACGGCAACACTGAAAAATGATTTTCATCTGTCTGTACTCTAAAAGATGCATCATACCATGATAATGATAGCTCATGGCTCAAAATGCTAATAGACAGACAGACAGATGGAAAGTGACATCTTAGTCTCAATAACAGCTCTATAACACGACAAGACAATTTTTTTTTTTTATAGAAATTTACTGGAAAAGCTAATATCTTATTCTTATACTTTAAAATATACCTAAGTGTGTGGGACATATATCTCTTTCTCTCACTTTAGATATCTTTTGGAGACAAATAATAAAAGGCATTTCTTTCACAAGCATCCACTGGGAGTGGACAGAACATAAAAACTTTATTCATCAAAGTGCATACAAAAATATATCCACAAATCAAACACAAGCACCTTGCTGTACCAATAGCTGTCTGGAGCTTACTTCTTATTATTCATATCTCAGCTCTCAGACTCTGACCTTGCTTAACACTGACAAACATGCTTGCTTCATTTAGTTTCCAAAATATTACTCAAAAGTGATACATCTCAAAAAGCTCGATGTTATCCTGGATTTGGCGTCCGCAAGCCCAGCAACGAGAAAATTTAAAATTTGACAGGAAATAATTTAAATACATAGCTTATGACAAGCTTACATCTCAGCTTCATTGCAGGTTTTGAAATAGATCAAAGGTTATGAAATCTTTGATTCTGCATGACAATGTAGCATATATTCTGCATGACAATGTAGCATGACAATTCTGCATGACAATGTAGCATATATAACATTGAAAACTCTGCTCTCACCAACTTTGCCAAAATAACTTTGGGTTAAATCTGAGAGTTTTTCATCAAATTTACTTATATTGTATTGCAAAAACACTGCAATGCATATTAAGATTCGATTTCAAAGCCTCAGACACCGCAGGATTATATTTCAACAATTACGGTCTTTCGTAACAACAGATTACATGCACCATGACTTTTCAGAATACTTTCAGCAAAACATACTTTTTTTAGCCAACAATTTAATAGTCTACAGCTAGCTCAGATATTTGGTAATGATATGTCCTATTGCATCATTTATTTCTCATTTAAAGTTCCAGCATTCTAAATCGATGTTTGACTTATACAATGTTTCAACAATGGAGCTGTTCTGAATGAAATATTTCAGTTATAGTAATGGTGTTCACTCCATGCCCAGAAACTTGCCAGTTATTCATTTATTTCTATTAATCAGGGAATGTTAATATCTGTTAATATCTCATCTTATATCCAAAATGTAATCAAAATATATAAATTACAAGACCAAAGTAATGCAAAAGTAACATTTGAAATAAATATAATTTTAATCTTACATCATTAAAATTATATTAGAAAATATCATCAGTAACTTTGAATGAACTAAAAAAATGCTTAAAAGTGAAAATAAGGGATACTGTTGCACATGGAAATGAAAAAAAATATGAACAATTACAAATCTATCTTAGAATGTAATGAACACAAAGTTATGGTTTATATTACAGATGATTTCCCAAAAATTAATCAAGTGAACATCTCAGTCTTCAGAGTTGAAATCAATACATGAAGGAAGGATATGTGTAATTTACAGTGGATAGAATTGGTTTTATTCACATAAATTGCTGGACTCCAAGTCACAAAGGAATGAAGTAGACTCAAATTTAAAAAAAAACTTGACATTATATGCACAAAATATCTTTCCAGATTTAATTTCTTCAAAATGTTTTAATTGTTTTAAATATATTTTAAGTTTCCTTTTCTGACTGAGGAGTTTGCATCGCTGCAGAGTAGTACTAAAGCCTTGCCAAGCTAATTGTTGTCAAGCTAGTCAGAAGCAGGATCACCATACAAGTATAGCTTACCATAAGCTCAATATCAATATATTCTCTTGAGTCAGTGACCAAGCTATAAGAACATTCCTACATTTTTGCCTGCAGAAATATCTAGTTCATATCTTCACCCTTTATGATGATAACGCTTTGTACTCACAGGCAATGATCTCTGTTTCAAAATGAATATATATGAATATATATAGGAATGTGCGTATTCTTCATTTCCTGGTACCCATGATGTTTTCTTATTGGAAAGAATATGGTGATTTTTTTTGCATGATTTGTCTAGCATAATACTTCTTACACTTATCATTTAACACCAATATCACATAAAACACTTAGTTCTTGTTTGACCCTCAGGCGACCTACAGGTCATGTCTGGGTCAGTTGAGGCCAGAGGTCAAGGCTGGCCAATCAAACCTTGCTTAGTGCCACCACATTGAAGGTGATCTGCTCAGGGTCACGAGCCATGAACTTTTTGACAACTTCTGCTGTGTCCTGCAAGTATTGTACAAATGAAATTATCAACATATCCAAACTTAGAGAAAATATGAACTTGTAATAATGTGGATTTGACGTGATTTGTATGGATGGATTTTGTTGAAGTACAATTTAATTTAGGTCCCATGAGATAAAAGCCTACCACCAATCTCAATCAACTGCTCTTTAACTCTTCTCTAAAATATACATATATGACACAGATAAGTCAGAGACATGGGTCACAGATTGGGGACATGACACAGATCAGGGTCACAGATTGGGGACATGACACAGATCAGGGTCACAGATTGGGGACATGGCACAGATCAGGGTCACAGATTGGGGACATGACACAGATCAGGGTCACAGATTGGGGACATGACACAGATCAGGGTCACAGATTGGGGACATGACACAGATCAGGGTCACAGATTGGGGACATGGCACAGATCAGGGTCACAGATTAGGGCTAGACCATGAAAAGAACAAAGACTGGGGACAGATCACAGATGAGTGCCCAATGTATAAATGTGGCTCTGTTTGCCCTTATTGGGCCCTGTTTATACTTGACCTTATTGGGACCCATTTATGCCTGACCTTACTAGGCCCTGTTTATGCCTGACCTTACTAGGCCCTGCTTAAGCTTGACCTTACTAGGCCCTGATTATGCTTGACCTTACTAGGCCCCGTTTATGCCTGACCTTACTAGGCCCTGATTAAGCTTGACCTTACTAGGCCCTTATTATGCTTGACCTTACTAGGCCCTGATTATGCTTGACCTTACTAGGCCCTTATTATGCTTGACCTTACTAGGCCCTGATTATGCTTGACCTTACTCGGCCCTTATTATGCTTGACCTTACTAGGCCCTGATTATGCTTGACCTTACTAGGCCCTTATTATGCTTGACCTCAGTAGGTGCTGTTTGGCCCAATTTATGGGATCTTGAACTATTGTGTCATGGAAAAAAACTTGCACAATTGGATGGTTTCTACTCCTGAAAAGTGCTTCCAGTCTTATTTTAAAAAAAACCCTGATAGTCATGTGGGTCCCCAGCCCTGGATAATAATATAATATACAGTGTCTAAACATGGCTAATGCCTCAGTCACATTTGCACCAGGTGCCGGCCGGGAAGTAAGAATCGGCCGACTTCCCAGTCTGCCAGGGGCCAGGGAGTTAATCAGCAATAATCTGAGAGATGCCGTAGCTGTGCTCACATTATTAAAGGGCACCGCACGGGCACGTGCAAGATTGAATGGCGCAGACATCTGTAGGATATCCTAAATAAACGTCTAGATCATGGACTGACGTCTGTAGGATATCCTAAAGACATCTAGATCATTTGATTGACATATGAATGACATCCAAAAAACGTTTATATGATATCGTACGGAGCCTGTTGGATCATCTGACGATGGCCTGTGAACACATGAAATAAAAAAAAAATCCTATTTTCACCGCACGATGCCACCGACAGCCTTAAGATAATCTGCCGATGTGCCTGTGGGACACTGCTGTGTTCTTTAAGATGATATCGGGGGAAACGCCGGCAACTTTTATGCTGCAGCTAAAAGTTCCCGATGACCTGCCCGATGTCATAAAGATGCCCAATTGTGGCCGATGATGCAGTGCCCGCATGGCAATCTGAACTGCCTGCCAATTTTGTAAAAAATACCCATCGGCCGGGCATCTTTCCTGAAATCGGCGCAAATGTGACTGAAGCATAACCTGGCATTTTGACCCTGGTCAACATATAATTTGTCTGAGATTGTCTAGAATTCGAAGCATCCATGTGTTAAGATATATGCAGAACAATGCATTTTTGGTCATGTTAGACAGTCTGCAGGTTATCCAAAACCTAACCTTATTTATAGCAAAGGTGAAAAAAGTTGGGAAATATCAAAATAAAACTTGTCACGATACTTTATCATGAAGCATGTGTAAACTTTGAAACCAATTCAAGCATACTGGTCAAGTTTGAGAGCCTGAAAGGTATCTTAACCATGATCTGGCGGCAAAGTTAAAAAGGTCATGGAAAGATCAACATTGAATTAGTTTGAGATTTTATCAATTTGTGCATTTAGGGGTCAGTTGGGGACTCTGGAATAGATGATAAGTGTCTATATGGAGATATCTGATGCTTAATGCCTACCTCAAGCAGGGAATCCGGGGTAGTAGATCCATGCTTTAATGGCGCCCCCTTTCTACCATCTGAAAAAGACAACCAAAAAAAAATAAGTTTGCTCAAATGTTAAACATCAACATAAACAATTGAATTTTAATTTAATTTAATTTACTTTGATGTGATGGATCTTGTTCAAGTTATGAGCGTGGAGCTATACATGCGGAGTACGAATGGAGTATGATCAGCATGCGCCACCTGCAGGCAAGTCACATGTCAGCCTTGTAATGGCTTAAGGTGGCGCTCTTTTATATTCAGATGATGATGTGATTATTACAGGATATTTGTTGACCTTCACTGACCGTTTGTAATGACCGTAAATCTGACCACAATGAATCGTAAAATATGTGCCTACTATACCATGTCTACACACAACTTTTCTGACTTGTCCTTCAACATTGTGACGAAGTGATCTTTGTTTGATATTCAAATGGCTTTTTAGTTTGAAAAAAAGGTTCTGAAAAAAATTACTTAAAAATCACTGTATTGACTTTAAACATAATCTCACAATGTTCTCAAGTAGCCAATGTATTTGTGAAGGGAATAAAGGAGAGAGCTGCCTTGATGGTAAAGTATTTAACAAATTATGGGAATCAAAATCATGACTCCAATCTAATCCCATTCCGCTTCACCATTCTGCCAGACATCCAGTGTCTTGGTCTTAAAGTATGTGCATTAATAGTAACAGTCAATATAATATATGAGGTCAAAATAAATTTCCCCTAAAGGCACTATTTAACTGTTAAGTAAAGCACAAGTCTTGCACAAACTACATGAAGCTACCAAATGGACCAGTTGTTTAAACCAATGTACCCAATGAACAGTGTAAATACATCCACTTTCAAAACATTTTCTGGATATTTTCAAAGTTTCAGATCTTATACTTGTATAAATAATTATTGAGGATCTCCTTTTCTTTCAAACAATCCCTTAGAGTTCCCAGACACAAAAGTCACACAAAAGCCTGTGTTTCTGTCAAGTGATGCAGGCTTTTTCAGCACTACTGTGACCTACTTGGTAAACAGAATTCCACCACATTTTCCACCTCTGGCAAAGGTCACACTCATTCAATTAGAAGGACACCAGAAATCAGCACATTTTCACATTTCATGAGTTTTTGTATTAATAAACAATCTTTGTTTGCTACTTATTTGTCATCATTCTGAGGACACAGAGACCATTAATTATTAGCTGATAATCAATGTTACATACTGATTGGCAAGCTTATTAACAATTCACTCACAATTATACTAATTCCTTCTAACTTCCGGGATGAATAAAATATATGTTTTTCCAGATTACCTGATGGTGACAGTATCATAGCCAATGGCTGTATAAACAATGCTTCTGTATAATATGCCAATATAACTAAGTGTCATATGATCATGTCTTTTAGTACCTCACTTGTCCATGCAGTTGAGAGGATTCTCCACTAGGGTTTCAGTGCCATTGGTCACCACTATTTACAATGCTATTGGGATTAGTGTCATTTGCCGGTTGCATTTATTAATGCGCACTATTAGGTCGTCAATTATGAATGAGACCTCAGCCTCCAGAGACAGAAAGTCGTGACACAAGGCCATATAAACACCATACTAGAAAAAAGACACACATTTATTATTGATCTATAACAGGAGTGAATTGATAAACCTTTGCATTTATTATAGAGGAATAACAAGATCGCCAATTAGGGTATGAAGCCATCACAATATTGTAGCAGGCTTGACTGCTCAGAACATACCCTGGAGAGTGGCATCATGTGAAAACAAACCTCTCCACTTGCTCATGCATTTCCTTATCCTTATCTTATGAGGTATTGTTATAGATCATAATAAAATGTTCTGAGATATAACATCTGGAATAGTTTTATTGCCAGATAATATCTGAATGCAAACCACTTCAACAGTGGCACTATGAGATGGCAATATATAGCAATATTAGATAGCACAAATCATAACTATATGTAGCAATATGTAGCAATATGAGATAGCAATATGTAGCAATATGAAATAGCAATATGAGATAGCTATATGAGATAGCAATATGTAGCAATATGAGATAGCAATATGTAGCAATATGAGATAGCAATATGAAATAGCAATATGAAATAGCAATATGAGATAGCAATATGAAATAGCAATATGAGATAGCAATATGAAATAGCAATATGAGATAGCAATATGAAATAGCAATATGAGATAGCAATATGAAATAGCAATATGAAATAGCAATATGAGATAGCAATATGAGATAACAATATTAGATAGCACAAATCATAACTATATGTAGCAATATGTAGCAATACGAGATAGCAATATGTAGCAATATGAGAAAACAATATGAGATAGCAATATGAGATAGCAATATATAGCAATATGAGATAGCAACATATAGCAATGAGATAGGAATATGCAGCAATATGAGATAGCAATATATAGCAATATGAGATAGCAATATATAGCAATATGAGATAGCAATATGAGATAGCAATATATAGCAATGAGATAGGAATATGCAGCAATATGTGATCGGAATATGCAGCAGAGTGAGGTGACCAACATGAGTCAAAATGACAGGAGTCAAATGAGATAGTATGAGTCATAGTGACCAACATGAGCCACAACAAAGGGTGTCTCATGATATAGCATGAGTCATGGTGACCTCAGTGACCAACATGAACCACAACAAAGGGTGTCTCATGATATAGCATGAGTCATAGTGACCTCAGTGACCAACATGAACCACAACAAAGGGTGTCTCATGATATAGCATGAGTCATGGTGACCTCAGTGACCAACATGAACCACAACAAAGGGTGTCTCATGATATAGCATGAATCATGGTGACATCAGTGACCAACATGAACCACAACAAAGGGTGTCTCATGATATAGCATGAGTCATGGTGACCTCAGTGACCAACATGAACCACAACAAAGGGTGTCTCATGATATAGCATGAGTCATGGTGACCTCAGTGACCAACATGAACCACAACAAAGGGTGTCTCATGATATAGCATGAGTCATGGTGACCTCAGTGACCAACATGAGCCAGAACAAAGGGAGTCTTATGATATAGCATGAGTCATGGTGACCTCAGTGACCAACATGAACCACAATGCCTAGTGCCCACCTACTCAGAGTTGAAAAGAACGCATAAACACCAAAATCATTGGGGAGCATGATTTATTCAAATCTACCATGATTTTTGAAAACATTGATCTCATATGATGGCTTTAAATGGCAGAGAAGAGTTGAAATCAGGACCTCCGGGAATAGGGGGAGGCATCTAAACACCATAAATGTGTCATGAAATTCAGTGTCTGAATGGAAGCAGAAATAATTTATTGAAGTTGTGGGGAGGTTTGTATTGATAAATATAAAGAGTGGAGCATCATATGATGCATGTCTGATAATGCATTGTGCTCTGATTGATGAATGGACTGGCTCTCTCTTTATAATATGGATCTCAGGGCCTGGCACTTTGGCACTTGTATATCTTGAATAATCAAACAAACCTGTATCTTTGTCACCTGTAAATCTTGGTCAGTTATTCAAGCTCCAGTCAATATGGACAGACACCTGTAAATCTCACGTTAATCAACATGGTCTGTCAGATGAAAACTCTGAAAATGGTCATGCAATGGTCAAAACATCAATCTCATCTGAGATTTTGTTGAGTTGAATACATCTGTAGAGTTTGGTGTATTCAGGCAGTTTTATATACATTACAGCACCATCAAGACATTTCGAATGTGACATTTTGCAACGGTCATTTGAGGTCATAGAATGATGAATAAAAATTGGGTCAAGAACTTTGTCAACGAGATTAAAGTGATAAGTTTTGGATTTTAAGGTTAAAAAACTTGTTTTAACTTGGAAATTATCACAACCTAGACCTCAACGGAAACATTGCCAGAAATATCTCAATGACCTCAGCAATTTTTAAGTACTGGATTATAAAGTGAAAATCTGGCAATTATCTGATTTTTTTCAGACAGAAAATTAATGACTTCTGAACAATTTAAGTTCTGTGTACTTTTTCTTCCTTTTCCCTTGTTAAATGCTATCAGACTGGCCAGCGATCATCTTGTGACATTGTGACCTGATGGTGTCCTCGCTTGATCCCACATCAGAAAATGAACTGGGGGGGGGGGGGGGGGGGGGCACCCACTTTAATTATAAATATAGCAACATAATAAGTTTTTTCAACGATAATTTATGTTTACAAAATCTTTTTTTTTTCACAAGATAGTATTTCTTACAAAGCCTGTATGTAACCCCAATATTGACATCTCAAATACTTGTTACAAGATCCAAATGTAATACAAAATATTTTCAAAATTAAAGTCAAATCCCAGGTATTGGGATAAAATAAAATCCCAGGTATTGGGATAACATCAAATCCCAGGTATTGGGATAAGATTGAAAATCTTCTGCTATAAGCAAAATCATAGTGTTCGGAGTGACCCCCCAACCCCTTCTATCAAGAAATCAATTACCCTATATTCCTGTTCTTGTTTATCTTCTGATTAGCCATCAATGAGATTATACAGACCATCAAATCATTAATATCTCATTTGTTAACCCTTTTACTGGGCTCCAGGGAATTTACCAATAATGCATCCACATGCATTTGAAAGCATGGCATTTTCCCAGCAAGCTCCATTAATTATTTTTCATAGTTCTGTTGATATAAAATTTATAATAGCAGGTTACCTCAATGTTTTGTCCGATACAAAGAGTTATTCTTATTCAGGTGTGGTAATGAGGCATAGAAGCTGGAATGACCCAAACAGATATTTTTCACTTTAGGTTATAACAAATATTATTTATTCATCATATCTACATAAGGCAAATGTTATACTGTTGTTTTCACTTTATACATTTCAGAGAACACTGAATATTATGTTTATTGTTTGCCCATCAAAGGGTTAGAACTTTTCATTGGAAGGGGCAAATAGTGTTGACTTTGGTTGATTACCAGTTGCACTTGACCTATTAACTTACTTATTTCTTTACTTTGAAACTCGTTTCATTAAATTGGTATCTGGCAGAATCAGATTCTGTATGATGTTTTTGTGGATTTTTGAAATTGTAAAAAAACTAAATATTTATGAAACTAAAAATTTCAATTTGCCCTCCTTTAATTTACAGCCGTGTTCTGTTACATTTTACAAATTGTAAGAAATGTTCATCTAAACATTAATCTGCTGGGATGTCATGTAAATCTCATTTTAATCCACCTTGATAATTTTGCAAATCACATAGTAACCTGTATATCTCATATAAATGTCAAGATAATGCATCCACATACTAATTATCAAGATTATCTTCACCTCTTTTCCTAATCTGCCAAGAAAATATGTACATATCTTCTGTCAAGATAATCTGCATAATATATATATTCGTCTATATCATATATATTTGTCTGGATAATCTGCATATCATATCAGATGTACATAACCATGGTTATGATTATATATATATATTTGCCTGGATTATCTGTATATTATATCTATTTGCCTGGATTATCTGTATATTATATCTATTTGCCTGGATTATCTGTATATTATATCTATTTGTCTGGATTATCTGTATATCATATCTATTTGTCAGGATTATCTGTATATCATATCTATTTGTCTGGATTATCTGTATATCATATCTATTTGTCTGGATTATCTGTATATCATATATATTTGTCTGGATTATCTGTATATCATATCTATTTGTCTGGATTATCTGTATATTATATCTATTTGTCTGGATTATCTGTATATCATATCTATTTTGTCTGGATTATCTGTATATTATATTTATTTGTCTGGATTATCTGTATATTATATCTATTTGTCTGGATTATCTGTATATTATATTTATTTGTCTGGATTATCTGTATATTATATTTATTTGTCTGGATTATCTGTATATCATATCTATTTGTCTGGATTATCTGTATATCATATATATTTGTCTGGAGTATCTGTATATTATATCTATTTGTCTGGATTATCTGTATATTATATCTATATGTCTTGATAATCTGCATATCATAAATTCATCTGTTAAGATAATATGTACTTTGCATACGACTCTCGCCAAACTTGAGTTTAGTTGTCACTGACACACTTACTACATGGTCAGAATCTAAACATTGATTAATGAATTTAAAGTGAGGATGGGCTTGTCTTCGCATAAATCTTTCTTTATAATGCAGTGGGCATGAACAGTTAGCTGCCAGTCATCTGGGTCAGCTCATGCATTTATTACACATCCTCCGGATGTGATCAAATCAATGATCAACACCAAGAATTAGACTCAAGTATTTTCTCCTCGCTTTAATGATCCAGAATAAGCGTGGAGCTGAAGTAATAAAGTACTTAAATATGCAGCTGTTGTTACAGCATAATTTTAATAACGAGCTTGACACATGCCCGGCACAAGACTGGACCTTGAAGGTCAACTGACCAGCATGTTTAGGGCACGCTGCAGTATCTTTGCTTGTGATCAGTCCCTTGGTACATACCACCTGGACATTAACAGGCATTGATTCTGGCAGACAGAGAAATTCTTTGTCGGTGAATGTTATTGAACATATGTAGTGGGTTGGGTTACACCAGTAAACGGTTATGAAACGGTTATGAAACTATTCCCTCTGTTTATGTAACCGATGTCATGAATAAATCTTTATCTCAGGGGAAACTTGTTAAAACAATAGAACAAATCAGTTTCTGATACAACAGCAAAACATAATCATTGCTCAAACTTTAACTGTGAAAAACATTGAAAGTTTAAATGTTCATCTGTTCTCAGGTGAGTGAAAAATTATGTGCTCACAAATTGAAATACTTTTTAAAAAGTCTTTTTAATGAAAAATGTGTATCAAATTCCAAAAATGTTTTTAAAACTGAACCTTTCCATTATTTTCCCGTATCTCGAGAAATCAAATCTTGAAAGGTAAAACACTGCTCACTTCTGAGTTATCTGAAAAATAAAGTCACATTTCACAATGTGACAAGCCAAAAGCCAATTTGAAAGCTTTACTTCAAATGTGTCTCCAGGTTGGGGGTTGCACCACTGTGTTGACATTTTTTTTAACAGAGAAAAAATTCAAAGCAGACCACAGGAGGATGCCATTCAATAGTTGAAACCACTGAACCTTGAATAATGCAAATAACAATTGGCTTTTGCTGATATAGAAGTTTCTACCAACCAAACTACAAGTTTGAACTAGTTGAGTTGATTAAAAGTCCTGAGTTTCAGTTTTCTCTCGATATGGTCAGACAATTGTTGGCAAGCTAATTAAGAGTTACATATGTACAGCTCACATCTCTTGTATTTCTTACTCTCTGTCCACCATCCGGGGCAGATCATTTCATCATATTTCATATCCAATGTCGCACTACTCACCAAATGTTGGTGCCTTTATCAGAATAGTACAAGACATATTATGATCAATGAGTATTATATTGCGTATACAATTTCACTGTAATTACAATATTTGAGCACTTTCATCATGGTAAAAGTAAAAGATACATATATTTGAGAACTCAATTAACAGAACTGCATTTTTTGTATGTGAATCTCATTTTTCCAAAGTCTGCTCACATCCAATTACACTTGATAGTCATTTTTTCTCATTAACCTTTACATATATATATATATATATATATATATATATATATATATATATATATATATATATATATATATATATATATATATATATATATATATATATATATATATATATATATATATATATATATATATATATATATATATATATATATATATATATATATATATATATATATATATATATATATATATATATATATATATATATATATATATATATATATATATATATATATATATATATATATATATATATATATATATATATATATATATATATATATATATATATATATATATATATATATATATATATATATATATATATATATATATACACTTTCAATGGTTTGTTAGTTAAGCCTGAAGAAGTCCCTTGAAGGACTGAAACATGTCGCAATAAAAGGTTTTAACTCTTTGTCACCACGGACTTTGTTGGATTACTTTTATCACCATAACACTGTATACAACTACCTTTTTACTTTGGACTATATATATATATATATATATATATATATATATATATATATATATAATATATATATATATATATATATATATATATATATATATATATATATATATATATATATATATATATATATATATATATATATATATATATATATATATATATATATATATATATATATATATATATATATATATATGCATGCATATTTGTGTGTGTGATATATGTGTGTGTGTGTGTGTGTGTGTTGGGTCCTGCACAATGGCTGAGGGTTGTGAGAGAATCATAAAAATGAGATGTTCCCAAAGCTTGTCTTCTTAACCTCTCTTGCACTTACTCAGTCCAGTAATAGGACATCATGACAATACTCGGTCCAGTAATAGGACATCATGGGAATACTTGGTCCAGTAATAGGACATCATGGCAATACTCAGTCCAGTAATAGGACATCATGGCAATAATCGGTCCAGTAAAAGGACATCATGACAATACTTGGTCCAGTAATAGGACATCATGGGAATACTTGGTCCAGTAATAGGACATCATGACAATACTCAGTCCAGTAATAGGACATCATGACAATACTCAGTCCAGTAATAGGACATCATGACAATACTTGGTCCAGTAATAGGACATCATGGCAATACTTGGTCCAGTAATAGGACATCATGGCAATAATTGGTCCAGTAATAGGACATCATGGCAATACTCGGTCCAGTAATAGGACATCATGACAATACTTGGTCCAGTAATAGGACATCATGGCAATACTCAGTCCAGTAATAGGACATCATGACAATACTCAGTCCAGTAATAGGACATCATGGCAATACTCGGTCCAGTAATAGGACATCATGACAATACTCAGTCCAGTAATAGGACATCATGACAATACTCAGTCCAGTAATAGGACATCATGGCAATACTTGGTCCAATAATAGGACATCATGACAATACTCAGTCCAGTAATAGGACATCATAACAATACTCAGTCCAGTAATAGGACATCATAACAATACTCAGTCCAGTAATAGGACCTCATGACAATACTCAGTCCAGTAATAGGACATCCTGTCAATACTCAGTCCAGTAATAGGACATCATGGCAATACTCGGTCCAGTAATAGGACATCATAACAATACTCGGTCCAGTAATAGGACATCATGGCAATACTCGGTCCAGTAATAGGACATCATGACAATACTCGGTCTCACTAGCAAATCAAAGACGGGTTGAAACAAACCTCTACAATTCATCTCACTAAGCCGGAAACTCTGCAAGTCAATAATGCTTTCTGAAGCTTTAAGTATAAAAATGGTTTACAGTAAACGTGTAATATTCTGACCACAATGTAATCTGTTTGTTTGGGGTTTTACATCACTTTCAACATTATTTCAGTCATTTTCGTGATGAGACCTTCTTGTAGCAGATATAGTGCTTCCTCACTGAATTGTCATGTTGCAGGCCCTTGACATGACAACCAATCCGGTCACAGATTAACAAGGACAACGGGTTGACCCTTTATCACGGGTCTCGGCTCATGTGTGAAATTGTATCATGAATTCAATCTCAGCACAGCCGTGGATTGAACCCACAACCTTTGGATCACCACAGAGGGACTGGTGCTAATAAGCTGGCGCTCTTACCAACTGCGGGCTGTGGCTGTAATCTGTTGTTATTACTTTGTATCATGTTTATGTAAAAATCCTTTTAAATCAACAGGAACGTGCCAACAGGGTCCAATACTTTCTACTTGTGTAAAACAATGTGTAAAACAATGTGCAAAACAGTGCAAATAACAGTGATTTTCTATTTGTTTCTGAAAAGCCTTTGAGATGGCAGATTTTATGAGATTCTGCAACTTAAATACACATTTAAAAAGACAGATACCACTGCCATTAAAAATAGCAATCCAAGATTTGTCTTATATTTTCTTGAGTAAATGTCTGCATATTCTTTTTTCTTATTTCATATTCTTTTCAAAGATATCTGCCTAGTTTTATCAAATGACAAAACAGATTTATCTAAAAGCTTTATGCAAGGAAGGACAATTCTCTAAAATTAATATTTCATGGGGAAAAAAATTGTGAGTGTTTTCAATTACCGGAGTAGCTGATACAATCACAGAGATGCTCAGCATTTTTGTCAGATTAAATGGCTTATGTTATCCACTTAATTACAAGGAGCTTCAGCATATATCAGGATCATACTTTTTTTGCCTTTATCACTTTATCAAGGACAGATTTATGACTGTGGCCATCTTTAAATACCCCAGCGATTCACAAGATTGCAGGCATCATTCATGTACTATGCCACTTCACCGACATAAGAAAAAAAGATGACACAATTATCATCTTGTTCTTTTCAAATACTACTTTACACAAATTTACGAATGCAATTAAGCTCCAATTTTTTACAGTTTTAAAATTATTTCAGATAGTTTTACATTTTATAAATTTATAAGTATCTTTTTCAATTTGATACATGTTTGCATTCATAAGAACAGAATCTTAAAACATGTAATGCAAGACATTCAGAACATTCATGTGGAAACGTGACTTTCTAAACATCATGACAGAATAATTTACATAATGAGGTTTATGATTTTCTTCCTCCACTTCTGCCAAAGAAGATATGTTGGGACTGTGATTAGTAGGTAATATAGTATGGTCAGGCCTTGTGATGAGCTTCTATGCATGTATCAATGTCACACACTGTCCCTGTATCTACTACTCAGATGTCACAAACTCACAGGCCATGTATGAGTCATCAGCAACAAATTGACCACACAAGATCCTGCAGATTCTCTTTGAAGACAAAGCAACCTTACCTCACACACACACACACACCAGATTATCATGACAAAAAAGTCTACAGTTCCTGCCACTTTCATTTAAATCTTAATTTCAGATAAGGTTACCATGCAGAAGTTGTTTGTCTGAAATTGACAAAGTGTGCAATCATACTACATAGGATTAATGTTTGCTTTACAATTAATATTCAAATAGACTCCAAGATGTTTTGATACCTGAATTGTTTTGATGTCTTTTTTTATATCTAGTACAATAAATATTTTTCCTGTTAAGCTTTGCCTGGTTTACACTGATTAAGACTCTTTCTATCTGAGCCTGGTTTACACTAATGGCTTATTCCTAATGTTTATAGCTTAGCCTGGTTTACACTGATTAAGACTCTTTCTAGCTGAGCCTGGTTTACACTAATTCCCAATATTTATAACTTGACCTGGTTTACACAAACTCCTAATATTTGTAACTTGACCTGGTTTACACAAACTTCTTATATTTGTAACTTGACCTGGTTTACACAAACTCCTAATATCTAAATCTTGACCTGGTTTACACTAACTCCTAATGTGTTTAGCTTAACCTGGTTTACACTAACTCCTAATGTGTTTAGCTTAACCTGGTTTACGTAAATTCCTAATGTTAAAAGCTTGACTCGGTTTCCACAAACTCCTAATGTTTATAACAACTTAGCCTGGTTTACTCTAATTTAGAATCTTTATAACCATGGGAAGTTTTTCCATGTCAATCAAATATCCAAAATTCTTGATGTAGAAGCCTGAGCAAATTGAGCGAATACTTTTGAAATACTATCCATTTAGGCTAAAATAAAGGGACAGCAGTTTGCAGATTCTTTTTGGTTGTTGGGTCTAAAGTTGTTTCCACCTGGTCAAGTCACAGACACCATCAGGTATACCATTTCAAGACATTAATGAGATGAATCTAGAAATTTAAGTTTGAAGAACTGAACATCAGTTTGCTATTTGTTCAGAAGGCAATAAGTCGATGAGCCTTCTGCTATAAAGTGGTGTAAAGAATCATTCAAACTGCTTTTAACTGTTTTGATGTCTCTTTCATAGTATTCTGTCAGAACACAATTTTCATCTTGCGTATAAAGTATATTTTATTTGTCCACCTGGACAAGTTGTCCAATCTTCTCGTCCACCCTTTGTGAACAAGTCACTGACATATTCTTATGCTGAATACATTGTGTGCCATTTTAACAATGTTTTTTCTTTGTTCCTTTCACTGTATCATATTACTGGCAAGCCTTTGGGAAATATTTGACTGTGTTTTGATTTTTTAATTTAGAATAATGATATTTTCTCTATCTATAAAAATATAAAATCTGAAATTGGTAAATATATTTTCTTGAGAAAGAAATGTACAAAAATATGAGACTGTAAATATCTTTTACATGGAAGTGTGTATATATTTTTTTTCAAAACCGTATGCATGTCTTACATCACTTGTTCTCAAGTTATCTTGTCCACAGAAAGGGACAAATGGCCAGATTACAGGACGCCCAGATGCCAGGATTGTGGAGGCTTTTTGGAGGCAAATTTTGGTGGGAAAAGTAAAATAAAAATAGAATGAATAATCACTTTGCAGTCTAATAATTACATGACTATATCAATTGATATTTTATTTTTGCTGTGGATACAACAAAAACTCATTCTCAAATGTCTACAACAAAAAATATCATTGTAGGTGTTGATTTCACAAAACCATATGAAATCATGATGTCATTTGAAATAACTGAACAGTGAATTGCTTTTATATAAGTTAGTGGGAGATTAAAATCTGCATTATATGCGTTTCTGCAAAATGCATGCTCCCAAAAATAGTGCGAATGAATCATCAACAATGTTACTCCACAGAGCAAGCTAAGGTCAGAACATTTAGGGATATTCTGATCTTTTCAATTAAAAAGCAATGATTTTCATCTCCAAAATTTTTAAAGAATATGTCCTCTAAGCTGACATGTGATATTTGAAAAAAATAAAAATAAAATTAGTTCACTCCCAGAAATGTAATGACATGTTTTGTTATAAAATCAAAAAATTAATCTTGTTCAAACTCACTCCTATTCTGCACGGTGAGGTAGATTCATATACTACCTCTGCCACAATACATTGTTCTTTGATATCAATTTGTTTTTACATCAATTTCAACACTATTTCATTCATTTCATGGTGAGGCCTGACATATTCACTTTACCCAAGAAGAAAAATTCAAGATTTTTTTCCTCCTCATCCCTTGAGGATTAATGATCAATCCCCTGCGTATTTTTGTCTGACTATTATGGTGGACATGCCACTAAAATCGCAATCCTTGTTGTACCCACTTTCTTAAGATAACAATTACATCGATTGGCCATGTTATCACATGTGATAAATATTTGACTCATTGTTTATTGGCTTCTAAATATAAGCTTGTGCTGGGTGCGGTCTCCTAAAACTATCAATCCTGGTCTACATTTGCAGAGCCTGGTATAAATCCAGGATCTGCTTATGAGAGTAACTCACTCCCAGATATGACTACCTTCACTCCTACCAATGACAACCTTCACTCCGACCAATGACAACCCTCACTCCTACCAATGACTACCTTCACACCTACCAATGACAACCCTCACTCCTACCAATGACAACCCTCACTCCTACCAATGACAACCCTCACTCCGACCAATGACAACCCTCACTCCTACCAATGACTACCTTCACTCCTACCAATGACAACCCTCACTCCTACCAATGACTACCTTCACTCCTACCAATGACTACCTTCACTCCTACCAATGACAACCTTCACACCTACCAATGACAACCCTCACTCCTACCAATGACAACCCTCACTCCTACCAATGACAACCCTCACTCTCAACAAAGACGATGATACTGAATTTATGTATTCAAAGGACAAAATCTGAGTGAGTTAATCAGTTATTTTCAGATTTTTGCTGTGAATATCAATCTTGGGTTAATCTTGCGATATTAATCTTGGGTTAATCTACTCTAACCAGACTCCCAAAAGTTTCAATAAATATTTTCTAAATTAAGCAGAGAAATAGGTATATGTGCATCCACATATGATTAAAGAAATAACTGTAAGGAAAAAATAATTAGGATAGCAAAATTACTTTTATTATTAAAGTGCTCTTAATAAATTTACATTCCGTACAGAAGAATTTGATATTTTTATATGCAAGTGATGGTCGTGATGGGAGGTAATCAACCAACACAAAAGAACAATACCTCATCTTACTGATATACACACTCTTATACTTTCAGGAAATATGATCAGAGATTAATTAATATTTGTCAAAGAAGCATAGAATGCTTTCCTGTGGACAACTTTTCTGCAGCTTTTGAAATAATTCTTCTATATTTCTGACAAGTGATGTGTTTAAACCGAGCAAAATTACATGAGCTCGTGTCAATCGATGTATTCATCCACTGCAGACAGGATTAAAACTTAGAAAAACAAACAACAAAAAAGAAACAAAAAAGAAAACAAAACAAAAAAGAAGAAAAAAGTCAAGATATTATGTTTCAGACAGGTTTTATTGAGTTTGAGTTAAATTCCATGATAATGTGACAATTTCACTGGATAAAAACTATACAAAAAAGCAACTTTTTCCAATTTTTTGCTTTTCTTGTTCAGCGTAACTTTCAGCATAAATCTAAACTGGGTAGTTTGTGAATGGCACAAAACTGCAGTCAGCACTGTATTTAATGCATACAAAGTGATGCATTATCCAAATAAATTAATCTCCAAATTAGGAACATATTGTGTAGGATTCATAGTGGCAATACATGATATTTGGTGCTAAAATATGGTATTTATGGGATTTCGGAAATTCGCTCCTGTGACCTTGAAAATAACACCAAATGTTAATATCCATCCTATTTAACCTTTAAATAGGTCACTGTGACCTAGTTGCATTGATAACCCCACTGAACCAACCCTAGTTCAAACACTAATTGCAAGTTACATTGATAATGTTATATTCTTACAGTCAAGAGAGCATAATAAATAAAAGTAACAATATTACTGGTCCTGACCTTGACCTTGTCAATAAAAATCCATCCTAATAAATAATCTTTACATGTACTTTGTGATGTGGTGGCAATAAATGTTAAGTGTAGTGTTTTGCCAAATATCACATTCCGATGATTTTGAAAATTGTCTTTTTTGACCTTAAAAATCTCAAGATCACCCAATATCAAAATTGTCCAAACCCCTTATAGGTAGATTACATCTGCCAAGTCATATTGATATTGCTGTAATCTTGAAAAAAATAGATGACTCACAAGCTAAGTTCCTCTTCCTCTTTTCATGAACTTGACCTTGACCACAGATCATGAAAAGTGTATCTCAATAAATTACTCTAGGATATTTACAAATATTCACGACATAAAGAATTCTGATCTTCTCTGATTTGTAAAGGATCAGATTCTCAATATTTTGGAAGTTGTGACCTATAATAAGGCATTTAAATAGGTCAATGTGTTAGTTACATAAATTAGTCTAAAAACTATTGAGAAATATATTGTGCAAGATAAATGTAGCAGAAATTGTGGATCATATGTGCCAAATCATATCAATATTGCTGCAACAGTCAGGATCAAGCTGCCCTCCAACAGCTGATTACCTTTGCAATTTGCCTTGTTTTGAACCACGTGGAAACCACAAATTTGGTTGCTAAGTGTTTGTTAATAGGTGTGGACACTGTAGAGCACAGCTTTGACTGTCTGTACCATCGAAACGAATGGCAGTCATTCATCGGACCTTGCCTTGCTAGAGGCTGTCAGTCAACACTGCTACACTTTCTTATTACACATGGCACCACTTGAAAATCATACTGTACAAAGATACGAGCGTGTATTATTACCTGGTGACCAGCTATCATCAGAATTCTGAAAATATTAGTGCTTCAAGAAGTGCAGCAGTGTCGATTGACAGCTTCCAGCAAGGCAAGGTCCGATCTGTCAAGTATTCCTGCTTGACCCAAATGACTTTGAAATGAAGAAAAGTCAACCAGAGAGAAATGATCACATAATAAATCAGTTTGTCTTTACAGATTTCACAAACCTGTTTCCTTTGTGAAATAAAATGAATGAAAAGAAAAGCCCCGATGCTGAACAGTTTTAATATATACAGATGGAGTAACAATCACATTTAAAATGTTCCATCTGACGGGAAGAGCAGGAGCTCAATCCTGACTGGCAATCTTGAAGAAAATAAAGCATTCACAAGCTAAGTTGCTCTTGTCATGGTGATCATGACCTTGACCTTGACCCAAGATCGTGGTCATGACCTTGATCTTGACCCAAGATCATAAAAAGTGCACCATAATAAATCACCAATGATATTTAACAATATTTGCATAATATCAAGATCTAATCTCTGATTTGTAAAGGATTAGATTCACAATATTTTGGCAGTTGTGACCTATATTGAACTGAGTAGTTATCTGTAAACTAGCTAACATACTGTGTAAGATAAATGCACTGGGAATAAATGCTATTTGTAGTATTTTGCAAATCAACACAAATAGCTGATTTTGAAAATCTGCTGACCGTTGAAAATTTTATTTTGAAATATTTCTCAATTGGTAATTATTCTGAGTGCTGAGGTCTTAACTTTGATATTTCAGAGGAAAACTTATAATTTTTTTTCTGTATTTACAGAGCATTTCAGACAAGCATTTGTTTCTTTCAAGATCGCCCGATATCAAACTTTTTTTGCTGTATTTTGCTGTATTTTGTCAAAAAATTGAGAATTCACAAGCAAAGTTGCTCCTGTGCTGGTCATGACCTTGACCCAAGGTCACAAAAAATTCAGCCCCAAATTGTCGTAGAATATAGTATCTATAGTACTTATTTCCAAGCATAAAGGAATGATGAAGAAAACAAAGGGCAGTGGCAGATGCGGTGGAAATGGAGGAAGTACATAAAGTCAGCTTGTGCTTGCTTAATTATCCAAGATGGTCATCAGTAAAGTGAATGTAATTTCTGAAATCTTACAAACTGCTTTTCCTCTTGCTGAGATTGCTGTGATAGTTTACTTATTAATGATATTTGATCAGCTGCAATTCATTTTGGCTCCATTATATAAACAAATCGAGAGTGTAGATAACAAACATGTTTTTCTTCTTTTGAAAAATTCTGTTGAGACACAATTTATAAATTTAAGTTTCTTTCATTACTAGTGTAAAGTTGTTTTTTCATATTCAACAGCAGTCCAATTTTGATGACACGAAAAGTATGATTTTAAATATTGAAACTAACTTCATGATACAGATCCCTTGTTATACATTCAGGTTAACTTTAACCAAATCATGACATGAAAAAAAAAAATGATGAAAAGGTTGGTCTTGAATAACTTTAAATTAAAAGAAAGACAACTTCAGAAAACAACTGTTTGTCTGAAATGCTCTGTAAATACAGAAAATATGTTTTAAATTTTCCTCCAAAATATCAAAGTTAAGACCTCAGCGATCAGAATGAATACAAATTGAGAAAATTTCACAATAAAATTTTTCAAAATGCCTTTAATTAAATCATCATTGCCTCTCTCTTGTATGCCGAGTTAATGAGAAAATTTACAATAACACCCAACACTGCCTGTTATCTAAGTGATTTTATAAGGGAATAATAGTAGCTGAAATAGACCTCTTGTTAATTAATGTCAATGTGTTTTTTATTTTAATATCAACATTTAAATAAAGGGAATGATTAATGGTGTTAATATAAAATCTTATCGTTTTATAGTGCTTGGCAAAGAGATAATATCAAATCAAAGATATTTGATAGGAAGTCACCAGATAGAATTATTAATTTCATCTGCAACTTTATTATATTTAACCTGACAATTGTGAAGATTTCAAATCACTTGTTCTTGTGAGTTGTTGTGTTGTCGTGACATTTCCAAAGAAAGTTCAGAAAATTAAAAGCCCAGCAATCATCATTTTCACAACCAATATTGCATTCTGTGAATTCAAACCCAAATATATAAAGAGCACTTAAAAAGTTGCGAGAAGGTAGACATTTTTATTGCGTCCTTATCATTACCTGCAAAGGTTCGGAATGGGCTCATTTTCCTTTACTCCTAGCATAAGGTCTTTTGAGAAGGTCAGAATCTGATAAAAAGATTTTAACCTTAGGTCCTCAGAGGTCCTCAGAGGTCCTCAGAGCCTCATATCTGACAAGATTGGGCTTTCTCAATTGCACACTTTAATCACAGATTGATATACATCCTACAAGTGAAAGTGAAAATCACATTCTAAAATGTTACAAGGCCAGGTCATAACAACTAGATATACATATTTTAGAATAAAGACCTGAAAGCTAGCAGTCTACATAAGCCAGATGTGATGTGATCGGTTTTAGAATAAGGTCCTTTGAGCAGGCAGTCTTCATGAGCTCCAGATAAATTCCTGACTTCACCATGAAATACATCATTCTTTGTCTATGCTGGACAGTCACAACCTGTGTGCATCCTCTGTCAGCCTAGTATCCCACAATGCCCCAGCCTGCATGGACAGACACAACCTGTGTGCATCCTCTGTCAGTCTAGTATCCCACAATGCCCCTGTCTGCATGGACAGACACAACCTGTGTGCATCCTCTGTCAGCCTAGTATCCCACAATGCCCCAGCCTGCATGGACAGACACAACCTGTGTGCATCCTCTGTCACACAGCCTAGTATCCCACAATGCCCCAGCCTGCATGGACAGACACAACCTGTGTGCATCCTCTGTCAGCCTAGTATCCCACAATGCCCCAGCCTGCATGGACAGACACAACCTGTGTGCATCCTCTGTCAGCCTAGTATCCCACAATGCCCCAGCCTGCATGGACAGACACAACCTGTGTGCATCCTCTGTCAGCCTAGTATCCCACAATGCCCCAGCCTGCATGGACAGACACAACCTGTGTGCATCCTCTGTCAGCCTAGTATCCCACAATGCCCCAGCCTGCATGGACAGACACAACCTGTGTGCATCCTTTGTCAGCCTAGTATCCCACAATGCCCCAGCCTGCATGGACAGACACAACCTGTGTGCATCCTCTGTCAGCCTAGTATCCCACAATGCCCGAGCCTGCATGGACAGACACAACCTGTGTGCATCCTCAGTCAGCCTAGTATCCCACAATGCCCCAGCCTGCATGGACAGACACAACCTGTGTACATCCTCTGTCAGCCTTGTATCCCACAATGCCCCAGCCTGCATGGACAGACACAACCTGTGTGCATCCTCTGTCAGCCTAGTATCCCACAATGCCCCAGCCTGCATGGACAGACACAACCTGTGTGCATCCTCTGTCAGCCTAGTATCCCACAATGCCCCAGCCTGCATGGACAGACACAACCTGTGTGCATCCTCTGTCAGCCTTGTATCCCACAATGCCCCAGCCTGCATGGACAGACACAACCTGTGTGCATCCTCTGTCAGCCTAGTATCCCACAATGCCCCAGCCTGCATGGACAGACACAACCTGTGTGCATCCTCTGTCAGCCTAGTATCCCACAATGCCCCAGCCTGCATGGACAGACACAACCTATGTGCATCCTCTGTCACACAGCCTAGTATCCCACAATGCCCCAGCCTGCATGGACAGACACAACCTATGTGCATCCTTTGTCAGCCTAGTATCCCACAATGCCCCAGCCTGCATGGACAGACACAACCTGTGTGCATCCTCTGTCAGCCTAGTATCCCACAATGCCCCAGCCTGCATGGACAGACACAACCTGTGTGCATCCTCTGTCAGCCTAGTATCCCACAATGCCCTAGCCTGCATGGACAGACACAACCTGTGTGCATCCTCTGTCAGCCTAGTATCCCACAATGCCCCAGCCTGCATGGACAGACACAACCTGTGTGCATCCTCTGTCAGCCTAGTATCCCACAATGCCCCAGCCTGCATGGACAGACACAACCTGTGTGCATCCTTTGTCAGCCTAGTATCCCACAATGCCCCAGCCTGCATGGACAGACACAACCTGTGTGCATCCTCTGTCAGCCTAGTATCCCACAATGCCCCAGCCTGCATGGACAGACACAACCTGTGTGCATCCTCTGTCAGCCTAGTATCCCACAATGCCCCAGCCTGCATGGACAGACACAACCTGTGTACATCCTCTGTCAGCCTTGTATCCCACAATGCCCCAGCCTGCATGGACAGACACAACCTGTGTGCATCCTCTGTCAGCCTAGTATCCCACAATGCCCCAGCCTACATGGATAGACACAACCTGTGTGCATCCTCTGTCAGCCTAGTATCCCACAATGCCCCAGCCTGCATGGACAGACACAACCTGTGTGCATCCTCAGTCAGCCTAGTATCCCACAATGCCCCAGCCTGCATGGACAGACACAACCTGTGTGCATCCTCAGTCAGCCTAGTATCCCACAATGCCCCAGCCTGCATGGACAGACACAACCTGTGTGCATCCTCTGTCAGCCTTGTATCCCACAATGCCCCAGCCTGCATGGACAGACACAACCTGTGTGCATCCTCTGTCAGCCTAGTATCCCACAATGCCCCAGCCTGCATGGACAGACACAACCTGTGTGCATCCTCTGTCAGCCTAGTATCCCACAATGCCCCAGCCTGCATGGACAGACACAACCTATGTGCATCCTCTGTCACACAGCCTAGTATCCCACAATGCCCCAGCCTGCATGGACAGACACAACCTATGTGCATCCTTTGTCAGCCTAGTATCCCACAATGCCCCAGCCTGCATGGACAGACACAACCTGTGTGCATCCTCTGTCAGCCTAGTATCCCACAATGCCCCAGCCTGCATGGACAGACACAACCTGTGTGCATCCTCTGTCAGCCTAGTATCCCACAATGCCCTAGCCTGCATGGACAGACACAACCTGTGTGCATCCTCTGTCAGCCTAGTATCCCACAATGCCCCAGCCTGCATGGACAGACACAACCTGTGTGCATCCTCTGTCAGCCTAGTATCCCACAATGCCCCAGCCTGCATGGACAGACACAACCTGTGTGCATCCTTTGTCAGCCTAGTATCCCACAATGCCCCAGCCTGCATGGACAGACACAACCTGTGTGCATCCTCTGTCAGCCTAGTATCCCACAATGCCCCAGCCTGCATGGACAGACACAACCTGTGTGCATCCTCTGTCAGCCTAGTATCCCACAATGCCCCAGCCTGCATGGACAGACACAACCTGTGTACATCCTCTGTCAGCCTTGTATCCCACAATGCCCCAGCCTGCATGGACAGACACAACCTGTGTGCATCCTCTGTCAGCCTAGTATCCCACAATGCCCCAGCCTACATGGATAGACACAACCTGTGTGCATCCTCTGTCAGCCTAGTATCCCACAATGCCCCAGCCTGCATGGACAGACACAACCTGTGTGCATCCTCAGTCAGCCTAGTATCCCACAATGCCCCAGCCTGCATGGACAGACACAACCTGTGTGCATCCTCAGTCAGCCTAGTATCCCACAATGCCCCAGCCTGCATGGACAGACACAACCTGTGTGCATCCTCAGTCAGCCTAGTATCCCATAATGCCCCAGCCTGCATGGACAGACACAACCTGTGTGCATCCTCTGTCAGCCTAGTATCCCACAATGCCCCAGCCTGCATGGACAGACACAACCTGTGTGCATCCTCAGTCAGCCTAGTATCCCACAATGCCCCAGCCTGCATGGACAGACACAACCTGTGTGCATCCTCTGTCAGCCTAGTATCCCACAATGCCCCAGCCTGCATGGACAGACACAACCTGTGTGCATCCTCTGTCAGCCTAGTATCCCACAATGCCCCAGCCTGCATGGACAGACACAACCTGTGTGCATCCTCTGTTAGCCTAGTATCCCACAATGCCCCAGCCTGCATGGACAGACACAACCTGTGTGCATCCTCTGTCAGCCTAGTATCCCACAATGCCCCAGCCTGCATGGACAGACACAACCTGTGTGCATCCTCTGTCAGCCTAGTATCCCACAATGCCCCAGCCTGCATGGACAGACACAACCTGTGTGCATCCTTTGTCAGCCTAGTATCCCACAATGCCCCAGACTGCATGGACAGACACAACCTGTGTGCATCCTCTGTCAGCCTAGTATCCCACAATGCCCGAGCCTGCATGGACAGACACAACCTGTGTGCATCCTCAGTCAGCCTAGTATCCCACAATGCCCCAGCCTGCATGGACAGACACAACCTGTGTGCATCCTCTGTCAGCCTAGTATCCCACAATGCCCCAGCCTACATGGATAGACACAACCTGTGTGCATCCTCTGTCAGCCTAGTATCCCACAATGCCCCAGCCTGCATGGACAGACACAACCTGTGTACATCCTCTGTCAGCCTTGTATCCCACAATGCCCCAGCCTGCATGGACAGACACAACCTGTGTGCATCCTCTGTCAGCCTAGTATCCCACAATGCCCCAGCCTGCATGGACAGACACAACCTGTGTGCATCCTCTGTCAGCCTAGTATCCCACAATGCCCCTGCCTGCATGGACAGACACAACCTGTGTGCATCCTCTGTCAGCCTAGTATCCCACAATGCCCCAGCCTGCATGGACAGACACAACCTATGTGCATCCTCTGTCACACAGCCTAGTATCCCACAATGCCCCAACCTGCATGGACAGACACAACCTATGTGCATCCTTTGTCAGCCTAGTATCCCACAATGCCCCAGCCTGCATGGACAGACACAACCTGTGTGCATCCTCTGTCAGCCTAGTATCCCACAATGCCCCAGCCTGCATGGACAGACACAACCTGTGTGCATCCTCTGTCAGCCTAGTATCCCACAATGCCCTAGCCTGCATGGACAGACACAACCTGTGTGCATCCTCTGTCAGCCTAGTATCCCACAATGCCCCAGCCTGCATGGACAGACACAACCTGTGTGCATCCTCTGTCAGCCTAGTATCCCACAATGCCCCAGCCTGCATGGACAGACACAACCTGTGTGCATCCTTTGTCAGCCTAGTATCCCACAATGCCCCAGCCTGCATGGACAGACACAACCTGTGTGCATCCTCTGTCAGCCTAGTATCCCACAATGCCCCAGCCTGCATGGACAGACACAACCTGTGTGCATCCTCTGTCAGCCTAGTATCCCACAATGCCCCAGCCTGCATGGACAGACACAACCTGTGTACATCCTCTGTCAGCCTTGTATCCCACAATGCCCCAGCCTGCATGGACAGACACAACCTGTGTGCATCCTCTGTCAGCCTAGTATCCCACAATGCCCCAGCCTACATGGATAGACACAACCTGTGTGCATCCTCTGTCAGCCTAGTATCCCACAATGCCCCAGCCTGCATGGACAGACACAACCTGTGTGCATCCTCTGTCAGCCTAGTATCCCATAATGCCCCAGCCTGCATGGACAGACACAACCTGTGTGCATCCTTTGTCAGCCTAGTATCCCACAATTCCCGAGCCTGCATGGACAGACACAACCTGTGTGCATCCTCAGTCAGCCTAGTATCCCACAATGCCCCTGCCTGCATGGACAGACACAACCTGTGTGCATCCTCAGTCAGCCTAGTATCCCACAATGCCCCAGCCTGCATGGACAGACACAACCTGTGTGCATCCTCAGTCAGCCTAGTATCCCACAATGCCCCAGCCTGCATGGACAGACACAACCTGTGTGCATCCTCAGTCAGCCTAGTATCCCATAATGCCCCAGCCTGCATGGACAGACACAACCTGTGTGCATCCTCTGTCAGCCTAGTATCCCACAATGCCCCAGCCTGCATGGACAGACACAACCTGTGTGCATCCTCAGTCAGCCTAGTATCCCACAATGCCCCAGCCTGCATGGACAGACACAACCTGTGTGCATCCTCTGTCAGCCTAGTATCCCACAATGCCCCAGCCTGCATGGACAGACACAACCTGTGTGCATCCTCTGTCAGCCTAGTATCCCACAATGCCCCAGCCTGCATGGACAGACACAACCTGTGTGCATCCTCTGTTAGCCTAGTATCCCACAATGCCCCAGCCTGCATGGACAGACACAACCTGTGTGCATCCTCTGTCAGCCTAGTATCCCACAATGCCCCAGCCTGCATGGACAGACACAACCTGTGTGCATCCTCTGTCAGCCTAGTATCCCACAATGCCCCAGACTGCATGGACAGACACAACCTGTGTGCATCCTCTGTCAGCCTAGTATCCCACAATGCCCGAGCCTGCATGGACAGACACAACCTGTGTGCATCCTCAGTCAGCCTAGTATCCCACAATGCCCCAGCCTGCATGGACAGACACAACCTGTGTGCATCCTCTGTCAGCCTAGTATCCCACAATGCCCCTGCCTGCATGGACAGACACAACCTGTGTGCATCCTCTGTCAGCCTAGTATCCCACAATGCCCCTGCCTGCATGGACAGACACAACCTGTGTGCATCCTCTGTCAGCCTAGTATCCCACAATGCCCCAGCCTGCATGGACAGACACAACCTATGTGCATCCTCTGTCACACAGCCTAGTATCCCACAATGCCCCAGCCTGCATGGACAGACACAACCTGTGTGCATCCTTTGTCAGCCTAGTATCCCACAATGCCCCAGCCTGCATGGACAGACACAACCTGTGTGCATCCTCTGTCAGCCTAGTATCCCACAATGTCCCATCCTGCATGGACAGACACAACCTGTGTGCATCCTCTGTCAGCCTAGTATCCCACAATGCCCCAGCCTGCATGGACAGACACAACCTGTGTGCATCCTCTGTCAGCCTAGTATCCCACAATGCCCCAGCCTGCATGGACAGACACAACCTGTGTGCATCCTTTGTCAGCCTAGTATCCCACAATGCCCCAGCCTGCATGGACAGACACAACCTGTGTGCATCCTTTGTCAGCCTAGTATCCCACAATGCCCCAGCCTGCATGGACAGACACAACCTGTGTGCATCCTCTGTCACACAGCCTAGTATCCCACAATGCCCCAGCCTGCATGGACAGACACAACCTGTGTGCATCCTCTGTCAGCCTAGTATCCCACAATGTCCCATCCTGCATGGACAGACACAACCTGTGTGCATCCTCTGTCAGCCTAGTATCCCACAATGCCCCAGCCTGCATGGACAGACACAACCTGTGTGCATCCTCTGTCAGCCTAGTATCCCACAATGCCCCAGCCTGCATGGACAGACACAACCTGTGTGCATCCTTTGTCAGCCTAGTATCCCACAATGCCCCAGCCTGCATGGACAGACACAACCTGTGTGCATCCTTTGTCAGCCTAGTATCCCACAATGCCCCAGCCTGCATGGACAGACACAACCTGTGTGCATCCTCTGTCACACAGCCTAGTATCCCACAATGCCCCAGCCTGCATGGACAGACACAACCTGTGTGCATCCTTTGTCAGCCTAGTATCCCACAATGCCCCAGCCTGCATGGACAGACACAACCTGTGTGCATCCTTTGTCAGCCTAGTATCCCACAATGCCCCAGCCTGCATGGACAGACACAACCTGTGTGCATCCTCTGTCAGCCTAGTATCCCACAATGCCCCAGCCTGCATGGACAGACACAACCTGTGTGCATCCTCTGTCAGCCTAGTATCCCACAATGCCCCAGCCTGCATGGACAGACACAACCTGTGTGCATCCTCTGTCAGCCTAGTATCCCACAATGCCCCAGCCTGCATGGACAGACACAACCTGTGTGCATCCTCTGTCAGCCTAGTATCCCACAATGCCCCAGCCTGCATGGACAGACACAACCTGTGTGCATCCTCTGTCAGCCTAGTATCCCACAATGCCCCAGCCTGCATGGACAGACACAACCTGTGTGCATCCTCTGTCAGCCTAGTATCCCACAATGCCCCAGCCTGCATGGACAGACACAACCTGTGTGCATCCTCTGTCAGCCTAGTATCCCACAATGCCCCAGCCTGCATGGACAGACACAACCTGTGTGCATCCTCTGTCAGCCTCGTATCCCACAATGCCCCAGCCTGCATGGACAGACACAACCTGTGTGCATCCTCTGTCAGCCTAGTATCCCACAATGCCCCAGCCTGCATGGACAGACACAACCTGTGTGCATCCTCTGTCAGCCTAGTATCCCACAATGCCCCAGCCTGCATGGACAGACACAACCTGTGTGCATCCTCTGTCACACAGCCTAGTATCCCACAATGCCCCAGCCTGCATGGACAGACACAACCTGTGTGCATCCTCTGTCAGCCTAGTATCCCACAATGCCCCAGCCTGCATGGACAGACACAACCTGTGTGCATCCTCTGTCAGCCTTGTATCCCACAATGCCCCAGCCTGCATGGACAGACACAACCTGTGTGCATCCTCTGTCAGCCTAGTATCCCACAATGCCCCAGCCTGCATGGACAGACACAACCTGTGTGCATCCTCTGTCAGCCTAGTATCCCACAATGCCCCAGCCTGCATGGACAGACACAACCTGTGTGCATCCTCTGTCAGCCTAGTATCCCACAATGCCCCAGCCTGCATGGACAGACACAACCTGTGTGCATCCTCTGTCAGCCCTGTATCCCACAATGCCCCAGCCTGCATGGACAGACACAACCTGTGTGCATCCTCTGTCAGCCCAGTATCCCACAATGCCCCAGCCTACATGGATAGACACAACCTGTGTGCATCCTCTGTCAGCCTAGTATCCCACAATGCCCCAGCCTGCATGGACAGACACAACCTGTGTGCATCCTTTGTCAGCCTAGTATCCCACAATGCCCCAGCCTGCATGGACAGACACAACCTGTGTGCATCCTCTGTCAGCCTAGTATCTCACAATGCCCCAGCCTGCATGGACAGACACAACCTGTGTGCATCCTCTGTCAGCCTAGTATCCCACAATGCCCCAGCCTGCATGGACAGACACAACCTGTGTGCATCCTTTGTCAGCCTAGTATCCCACAATGCCCCAGCCTGCATGGACAGACACAACCTGTGTGCATCCTCTGTCAGCCTAGTATCCCACAATGCCCCAGCCTGCATGGATAGACACAACCTGTGTGCATCCTCTGTCAGCCTAGTATCCCACAATGCCCCAGCCTGCATGGACAGACACAACCTGTGTACATCCTCTGTCAGCCTAGTATCCCACAATGCCCCAGCCTGCATGGACAGACACAACCTGTGTGCATCCTCTGTCAGCCTAGTATCCCACAATGCCCCAGCCTGCATGGACAGACACAAGCTGTGTGCATCCTCTGTCAGCCTAGTATCCCACAATGCCCCAGCCTGCATGGACAGACACAACCTGTGTGCATCCTGTCAGCCTAGTATCCCACAATGCCCCAGCCTGCATGGACAGACACAACCTGTGTGCATCCTCTGTCAGCCTAGTATCCCACAATGCCCGAGCCTGCATGGACAGACACAACCTGTGTACATCCTCTGTCTTACACAAGTCTGACCAAAGAATAAACCTTGGATACACATATAATCTAACAAATCATGAAATTATCTGTCTCATCCCAAATGAGATGAACTAAAAACAGGATCTGCTCATGATGCAAACAAACTTGCTATTATTCCCGTATGACAAGGCTTACTTCACTACACACGATTACCTTCTCTGGGTCACGAGCCAGAATTGGCCATGAGCCATTTAACTCGAGTCTTTGCATTGAAGGCACATCAAGGTTAAAAGTTAAACCTATAAATCAAGCTTTTTGAGTCTAACAGTTTTGTCTTGTGTGTTAATACTAAGCCTGGCCTGTTATTTCTCAAGTATGATGATTTAACTACAACTTATATTTCACATCAGTATTAAGCAGGATATATAAAATTATAAGCCTGTCATATAATAGTTTTTGAATAAAAACTTGACATGCACAGAAATTCAATCTTTGAAATACCAAATAAAAACATGATAAAAAAAGCGGAGTCTTTTATGTACCTTTAAAAAAAGATTTAACCTACTCTTGATACTTAAAATAAACATGTGATCACAAGCTTGCTCAAATTCTGAATTGAACCTTTGTAAAGCTATTTAATTTTAAATCTATCACCTAAGGACAGAGTTGCATTCACCATTCCCAAATAAGAATAAAATATTAAGAGAAAATAATAATTTGTCAGGTTATTCTTATTTAATCCACAAAAAATGAAAAATGAAGGTTGCAAAGGGAATCTTATAAATTGAAGTTTTAAACTCCACACTGGTATATATTCTTTGTTATACATTCAGATTTTCTTAACAAAACGATTACATAAAAATCAAATGATGAAAAGGTTGGTCATGAATAAATTTAAATTAAAGACAAGCTTGAATGTGATCTTGAAAGTATTACCAGACATCAAGATTCAAACATTCCTGTACCAATGATGACAATTTAGATTTTGGTACGCTTAAAGTATCCCTGAGATAATGGACAGTCTTATAATCAACGGATCCATGCTGTAAACAATTTTCTTCTCCAAAAAACCTACAAGATAATTGTGAATGCTCAGTAACTGACAATGAATGTAATACAATATACTTTTCTAACTTCTTATTCTTGGCAAGTTACTACACAGTAGAATCTCGCCTGCCGTCTCAGTTTGTTCACCGCAACTTATCTGTATCAGTTGGAGAAACACGAGTACCGTATTTACTCGAAAATAGGATGACCCTGGATATAAGACGACCCCCCAAATTGATGTTATTTTGCTTGAAAAGGCCAATTTCTGATTATAGGACGAGTCAGTTTTTATCGGCACATCGGCACTGCTACCATTCGAGTTTGGCGGCCATTTTAAAAGTAAAACATAAATACGTAGTGTCAGGGATCCATCATTCCATCATTGCACATTATATTAATATTTCAATGCAAGTTAATACACTGTTTGCTACATTATCCCATATCTTATGCTCTGATGGTTTTCGCACCAAAAATAAGAGCTTCTCCCCATCACTTCTGTTTTTCAAAATGGTGACCTTGTGTTGCGTATGCATATTTAAGCAGTGTTAAACTAATATTTTCTCGGACTTGTACATGATATACACTTATTAAATGGAGGCAGACTACTGTTGACACATGGTAGAATCTTTCTTTGTGTATTATAAGCCAAATATATTAATTATATCGCCGTTGGGGGAATTTGTATCTGGAAAGTATGAGCAAAATTTATTATGCCTGGAGGTGCTGTAAATCATTGTCCACAGGTTGCCCTTGTGTAAAAGACGACCCCCAAACATTGACTAAAGGTTTGGATCCTAATTCCTCATTCTGTATTCGAGTAAATATGGTACATAAAAAACCTTTTTTTAGGGTAGTGCGACTATTCACTGCAATAAGTTTTGTCCCTGATCCCTGTACCATTCATCAAAATGAGTTAAATGGTGATCAGAGACTGCAAGATCTCCAACCCATGTAGAACTTGAAATATTTCTGATGTGATGTTATGGAGCATATGGAGGTAAATATTTAACATCTTGTGGCATATACTGTTCTATTCTTTAAATATCCGATTTTCAGATATTTATAGATAAATATATAGATTTTTCAGATATTTAACTTTAAACTTGTTCAATGAAGCATGGCATTCATCTGGGTAACCATTCCAACTCTAATTGCTGAGAACTGTCGGCAGTGAGACAAAAAATTATGATGTGATCAAATTATCACATCACTTTTTGTTTAAATTTTTCATTCATAAATATAAAACAGATTGCTCACAATTCAATATAAATAAAACGTGATCTGATATTGAACAATACACTATTGTCAATTTATCATCAGATCTTTTTGCTGAATTATAATACAACATCTCAAAAGTTTTAGGAAAACACAATAAACAATAAAACTAAAGAATTTGACAAGATGCAATAATTGGCACCAGGTTGTCAACATAAGTGCAGAGGAGATGCCAATGGCCAGTTCGCGCTGTCTTTGTTGCTTTGCTTGTATCTCATCCTGAATGTGTTCTGACTGTGTTGGGTGATATTTGCTGAATCCTGCGAACAAGGTACGGAGAAAACACAAACAGGCACGGAGAAGACACGGACAAGGAACAAAGTTAGTCAGAATAACATGTGAACAGAAAACGAACGTCTGCATGTTTTCTCCTGATTACTTTCATTCTATATGAGTGTTCATCCGTGTTATTTGCTTTGGTCTTGTCTGCTTGCTTTTTTCGACTTGGGTGTGTATCTCATTCGTTTCTTCAAAGTGCACAAAAGTGCAAAGCACACAAAAAGCGAACATGAAATTTTCCACTCTGCAACTCATCTGCTAAGCCTGTTCGCTAAAGTCAGATCAAGCCTTTACAGTTGAAACGAGGGTGTCAACATATGATATGGGACATAATAAACTAGTATTTAGAGTTCAAACAAGGGTGTCAACATAACATATGGGATATAATTTAGCAAGCATTTAACGTTAGGGGAAACAGGGACACTTTATACGGAGGATCACAACTGTATGGAATGTATTGTTGACTGTTGCTAAGATACCAAAAAAGCATGACGTCACTATTTCATTGATAAATAGTCACAGCACTATTATGACGTCATTAATCCTTCAACTACATGAAATAGTGCACCATTATAACATACCAAAGCCATTTAAATAGGAAACATATTTCTGTTCAGAGGGGATCAATGTTGATATATATATACACATGGAAACATCATTTAGTGATCTTTTATGACTAATCTATTAGCCTGTAGCGAATGCATTAGACCTCATCACTGCCCAGTGAAACAAAACATGAAGCAAACAAAATATCACATTTCTCAAAATTTCCTATGCTTTTATGACAACATTGAGAACATTTGCAAATTTAATTATCAAAATTTATGAACAGGCTTACTCCAAATATTATGCTATTTAGTATAAATAGAAGGAATTTTGATTAATGGGCTAAATTTTGAGATATCTAACTTTTCTCAAAGACAAGTAAAAAATTACCCAATGGTGTCAAAAGTTTAAATTTATTTGAATTATCTTATTTACAAAAAATTCAAATTATTTAAGTTAGAAGACATTTTTGAAAATTCTGTCTAATAAATAAAGTAAATAGCATCATTCTAGCAAAAGATTAACGTCTTAGTGATGAACACATTGAGAGTGCCAAACTTCTGAGGTACAGTTCTATGATACTGTGCATGTATATACCTATCTTGTATAACATTGTAATTCTGAAGATAAATACAGCACTGTTTGAAACATTCAATTATATGTTTAAAAGAAGTGTGATATGAATTCTTCTTTTTGTGAGAATAATGTTTTCCATTGAATTAAACATTTTAAGATATGATATCTACCTGGTATGGGGTAGCTGATGCAAATGGAACAGTTCTTGAGATATGTAATTGCTCCTCACATGGTCTTGTTCTCAGATTATACTTAAAATTTTAAACATTGCTTAAGAAAATATATTTTATGATAAAGTTTCTCTCAAAATATCAAAATTTCTTTTTGTAGCTTATGAATAAATGAGTGCCATGATGAATGTGAAACTCACGAAAGACAGATAAACATGATTCTCTCTTCCTTGTAAATATCGCAAAAATTCTTATAAATCCTCATTTCTAGGAACATTTCTTATCCTTTATTATGTTAAACTGTTTACCGTGTTAAAACCACATTGACCCATAATGTATCAATATTAAGGATGTCGTCCTTAGGTTGATAGAGGATATGCAACTGAAAAAAATATGCCCTGCTGACAGTTCATAAATATTTCAATATATTTCCTGTGAGGGGATAGTCATTTGATTCATATTAGGCTGAACATTAAGATTGTATGTAACATCAATTAACTAATTTATTTTGCACCATAATTTTATGTTGCTTACATGGCAAGAAATCGGAGGAATTTGGTCACATGTGAAAGAGATCTAGAGACTCGTGGCATTGAAAAAAATTCAATTTTGGTTGCAGATGATTACAATATTTGAAAAACGTAGATTATTTGAAAAAGGGACTGTTTCCCCTCTAAAAATGCTCTGTTTGATAAGAGTCTGAGGTTGAGGGGCTATAAATGACTCGAAATGTGCACACAAGCTGACTTCCCAAACTCTAACATCTATAACAGGATGTTCAGTCAGAAAAAAAACACTTGATCCTAATCTCCAGCTCTGTTAAAATCACTCGATCCTACTCTTTAGCTCTGTTAAAATCACTCGATCCTACTCTTTAGCTCTGTTAAAATCACTCGATCCTACTCTCAAGGTATGTAAAAAAATCACTCGATCCTACTCTTTAGCTCTGTTAAAATCACTCAATCCTACTCTTTAGCTCTGTTAAAATCACTCGATCCTACTCTCAAGGTATGTAAAAAAATCACTCGATCCTACTCTTTAGCTCTGTTAAAATCACTCGATCCTACTCTTTAGCTCTGTTAAAATCACTCGATCCCACTCTCAAGGTATGTAAAAAAATCACTCGATCCTACTCTTTAGCTCTGTTAAAATCACTCGATCCTACTCTTTAGCTCTGTTAAAATCACTCGATCCTACTCTTTAGCTCTGTTAAAATCACTCGATCCTACTCTTTAGCTCTGTTAAAATCACTCGATCCTACTCTCAAGGTATGTAAAAATCACTTGATTCTACTCTCTTACTCTGATAAAATAACTTGGTCATAATCTCTAGCTCTGTTTTGACAGAGGTTTGTTAAAGTTACTTGGTCCTACTCTCTAACTAAGTTAAAACGATTTGATCCAACATTCCAGCTCATTTAAAACAATTTGATCTAACACTCCAGCTCAGTAAAAACAAATTGATCCAACACTCCAGCTCAATAAAAACAATTTAATCCAACACTCCAACCCAGTAAAACAATTTAATCCAACACTCCAGCTCAATAAAAACAATTTAATCCAACACTCCAGCTCAGTAAAACAATTTGATCCAACACTCCAGCTTAGTAAAAACAAATTGATCCAACACTCCAGCTCAGTAAAAACAATTTAATCCAACACTCCAGCTCAATAAAAACAATTTAATCCAACACTCCAGTTCAGTAAAACAATTTGATCCAATACTCCAGCTCAGTAAAAACAAATTGATCCAACACTCCAGCTCAGTAAAAACAAATTGATCCAACACTCCAGCTCAGTAAAAACAAATTGATCCAACACTCCAGCTCAGTAAAAACAATTTAATCCAACACTCCAGCTCAGTAAAAACAAATTGATCCAACACTCCAGCTCAGTAAAAACAATTTAATCCAACACTCCAGCTCAGTAAAAACAAATCGATCCAACACTCCAGCTCAGTAAAAACAATTTAATCCAACACTCCAGCTCAGTAAAAACAAATTGATCCAACACTCCAGCTCAGTAAAAACAAATTGATCCAACACTCCAGTTCAGTAAAAACAAATTGATCCAACACTCCAGCTCAGTAAAAACAAATTGATCCAACACTCCAGCTCAGTAAAAACAAATTGATCCAACACTCCAGCTCAGTAAAAACAAATTGATCCAACACTCCAGCTCAGTAAAAACAAATTGATCCAACACTCCAGCTCAGTAAAAACAATTTAATCCAACACTCCAGCTCAATAAAAACAATTTAATCCAACACTCCAGCTCAGTAAAAACAATTTAATCTAACACTCCAGGTCAGTAAAAACAATTTAATCCAACACTTCAGCTCATTTAAAACAAATTGATCCAACACTCCAGCTCAGTAAAAACAATTTACCATGGTATTTTTTTTCACCACAAGCATTTCAATATGAAGGAAGTGGGTGATGATGTCTGATAGGGGTGCCAAGTTTCAGATCAAATACAATCATTTCAATAATTCAATGATTGATTCTCACACATGAAAAGGGATGTTCCATATAATTGGTTCTTCAAGATGTCAAAAAAAAATGACTTTTAAAATTCTAGACCTGTTTAAATTATTTATTAAAGTGATTATCAAATAGTTTCTCCACAAAGGCAGGCAAAATTGGATGTTATGATTTGTGTGAAAAACACCCTGACAATTTCAAAGGTGCAAGGCTAGATTCAATGCTGTCCAGCTGAGTTGTCATTTCTCCAGGACTTTGCATTCTTATATGGTGGCCATGAAGAGTATGATTTCATATTTAATCATCAATTTTAAACTTCAAGCCAGGAGCCAACTTTGAGCATTTTGAGGGGGCACAAATATTGGTGACACAATCCTAAATTGCTTGCATAAGTAAACATCTGATCTCTAAAAGTGAAATTTCAAACAGAATAATCAATGATATATTCAACTTTATGATAAATATGCCCCAGTGTAACTTTAACATTGATTGACTGTAAAGATCTCATTTGAAAGCTATACATGTAGGTTCTGGCTTGAACCAGTATGTCTGCAGAAAATAGTTGGAAGAACCTAGTACTTTCCAGATGCTAAATGCATGGTTAAATATATATCCATGAGGAGTCCCTTTATTCTTTGTATATAATACAAGGTAATTACATTTGAATTTTCCATATAGTTGAGGTTTTAAATATTCTTCTTTTATCAGTCACCATTTAGGAAAGTTCAAATCAAATTACTAATAAGGGGTAGCATGCCAGATGAGGATCAAAGTTGGTGAGCACTGTTTGAGGTCTTACACAATTTAAAGGGCATATTTCTGCAATATCTTTGATGACAGCAAAGGCTAATGCCATACTTCTGTAACATCATTTTACCTTTCAGTGCCTCAATATTGACACTCCACCAAAAAAGTTTGCCAATAAAGGAGGGTGGTTTCAGAAAGGGACGATCAATAAGGGTCTTGTTCAGAATTGTTTTACAGACCCTTATCGGAATGCATAAACACCAAAGAAAAGAGACATGAAAGGCATACACACTGATCACTAGTTTACAATTTTTGTTGTTGACAGTGCCTCTTTTTCCAAATTGTGTAATTTAAGCTTTGTGGTGAAAAAAATAGAGATACCTCCAAATAAATGAGGTCAGAAAAACTGATTACAGATTAAGACATATAAGAAAAAGATTTAGAAAGACATTGAAACAAGACTAGTTACAATCATGTTGAAGCTCAGAAACCCATTAATGTCATTAAATCTGCAGCCGTGATATCAAAGGTTGTTCATTGTCCATTGGTACAAAGTTAAAACTGAATAACTGGTCAGATGATGAAGTTCTCAATTCCTAGCCTTCTACTCTCAGTAAATAAGTAAATATATATATATATATATATATATATATATATTTTAAATATGGCGTGGACATGATTAATATATATATATATATATATATATATATATATAATATATATATATATATATATATATATGGCGTGGACATGATTGGCGTGGACATGATTAATATATATATATATATATATATATATATATATATATAAGCCCATATTACCCAGTCATGGGAATTAAATTACTCTTCAAGCACATAAAAACTGCTTATCAGTGTAACAGGTGCTGTCACCAAGTGTCCAAAACTGACACTAAAGAGTTCTATGAGAAATCATGATTCACAGGTAAAATTTTTGCCAAGTAAAATTTTTGCCAATTTTTATAGACTGGGATTTATAATAATTCAACAGTTCAATGGAAATCACTACTCAACCTTTTTTATTGGTAATAATAAAAATAACATTTTAGCAATTATTCTTTTCAAAATACTCATAACACGTAACATTATATATAACACAAATACTAAAAAAACATTGAAACATTTATGATATTAATTCTTCGAAAAAAGATGGCATATTTCCCTATGAAAGGGCATATTGTGAATCTGTTCTGGACCTCCTAGATACCATGTTTCCATGTAAACCTGGGGCAGGTAACCTGGGGTAGGTAACCTGGGGTAGGTATCCTGGGGTAGGTAACCTGGGGTAGGTATCCTGGGGTAGGTAACCTGGGGTAGGTATCCTGGGGTAGGTATCCTGGGGTAGGTATCCTGGGGTAGGTAACCTGGGGTAGGTAACCTGGGGAAGGTATCCTGGGGTAGTTAACCTGGGCTAGGTATCCTGGGGTAGGTAACCTGGGGTTGGTATCCTGGGGTAGGTATCCTGGGGTAGATATCCTGGGGTAGGTATCCTGGGGTAGATATCCTGGGGTAGGTATCCTGGGGTAGGTATCCTGGGTTGGTTAACCTGGGGTAGGTAACCTGGGGTAGGTAACCTGGGGTAGGTATCCTGGGGTAGTTAACCTGGGGTAGGTATCCTGGGGTAGGTATCCTGGGTTGGTTAACCTGGGGTAGGTAACCTGGGGTAGGTAATCTGGGGTAGGTAATCTGGGGTAGTTAACCTGGGGTAGGTATCCTGGGGTAGGTAACCTGGGGTTGGTATCCTGGGGTAGGTAACCTGGGGTAGTTAACCTGGGGTAGGTATCCTGGGGTAGATATCCTGGGGTAGGTATCCTGGGGTAGATATCCTGGGGTAGGTATCCTGGGGTAGGTATCCTGGGTTGGTTAACCTGGGTTGGTTAACCTGGGGTAGGTCACCTGGGGTAGGTAACCTGGGGTAGTTAACCTGGGCTAGGTATCCTGGGGTAGGTAACCTGGGGTAGGTAACCTGGGGTAGGTATCCTGGGGTAGGTAACCTGGGGTAGGTATCCTGGGGTAGTTAACCTGGGCTAGGTATCCTGGGGTAGGTAACCTGGGGTTGGTATCCTGGGGTAGGTATCCTGGGGTAGGTATCCTGGGTTAGGTATCCTGGGGTAGGTATCCTGGGGTAGATATCCTGGGGTAGGTATCCTGGGGTAGGTATCCTGGGTTGGTTAACCTGGGTTGGTTAACCTGGGGTAGGTAACCTGGGGTAGGTAACCTGGGGTAGGTATCCTGGGGTAGTTAACCTGGGCTAGGTATCCTGGGGTAGGTAACCTGGGGTTGGTATCCTGGGGTAGGTAATCTGGGGTAGTTAACCTGGGGTAGTTAACCTGGGGTAGATATCCTGGGGTAGGTATCCTGGGGTAGTTAACCTGGGCTAGGTATCCTGGGGTAGGTAACCTGGGGTTGGTATCCTGGGGTAGGTAATCTGGGGTAGTTAACCTGGGGTAGTTAACCTGGGGTAGGTAACCTGGGGTTGGTATCCTGGGTTGGTTAACCTGGGGTAGTTAACCTGGGTTAGGTAACCTGGGGTAGGTATCCTGGGGTAGGTAACCTGGGGTAGTTAACCTGGGCTAGGTATCCTGGGGTAGGTATCCTGGGGTAGGTAACCTGGGGTAGGTAACCTGACCCTGTGGTCTTGAGGTGGGGAGACAACATGAGATCATAAATTCACAATCTCATAGATACCTTTTTTCGTGATCTTAAAAATTATTGTTTAATTATTTCAATCATTTTAATTTAAAGGGCACATTTTATCCATTAAATGCTAAAATGTGCAACAAGTCCAAAATCTCTGTTTTTTTAACGCTTCTTTTATATATAAATGGAAACTTACCAAGTTCATAAAGTGCTCCATCGTGGTGAACAAAGGTAACAAAGTGATGTTTAACATGTTCATCCCGAGATGGTGCCTACAAATATGCAATCTTTGTGTACTATTTCTAGAATCATTTTTAGTATTACGAATCAAAGAGGCCAATAACTTTATTGAGCACAATTATTTGAGGACCAATGAGACATTGACTTACTGATGTTTGGCCTTCCTGCGCACTCGCTTCATGGGCTACATTAATACTCTGCAAATCAAATATTAAAAGGAAAATTATTAACTATCTACATAGTTCTCATTTTTTATGCGGATCTCACACTAATATAACTCATGATGGGCTCATATTAGATGAGAACCTGCAATTTATCATTGTGGCACTGCACAATAAAATTACAATTATTATGGCACCACCATCTTTTTGGCATTACACTCTTTCTGGCATCACTATTTTCAAGAAAAACCCACCTCGTTGTGCCAATATACTATTTAAAATTTAATCAGCAATGCTTAGTGGTGACTTGCACTGCAGGTGGCACTGCTATTTTTATTAGCACAAGGTGGCACTTCCAAATATACCTACACCAGGTGGCATTGCAAGATTCAAAAGAGATTTGTTTTGGACAATTTGAAGACTGATATGATGACATGTTTTGTGTATTGAAATATACTTAGAACTGATAAGACATATAAGTTGTTTGAAATACACAACAAAACTCTGATGTGGAAAGACAAGTCAACATTGTGATCCCTTGTTGGTAGAAAACAATATTCCATGTGAAGTAATGTTACTTGGAAGCTGCAGAACTTGGCTGACAGTGACGATGCGAATGTCGTTGGTGACGTGATGTGAATGCTGACTGGGATGATGTGAATGCTGACTGTAAGGTGATGTGAATGCTGACTGTAAGGTGATGTGAATGCTGACTGTAAGGTGATGTGAATGCTGACTGTAAGGTGATGTGAATGCTGACTGGGATGATGTGAATGCTGACTGTAAGGTGATGTGAATGCTGACTGTGGGATGATGTGAATGCTGACTGTAAGGTGATGTGAATGCTGATTGTGGGATGATGTGAATGCCGATTGTGGGATGATGTGAATGCTGACTGTGGGATGATGTGAATGCAGACTGTGGGATGATGTGAATGCAGACTGTGGGATGATGTGAATACTGACTGGGATGATGTGAATGCTGACTGTAAGGTGATGTGAATACTGACTGGGATGTGAATGCTGACTGTAAGTAGATGTGAATGCTGACTGTGGGATGATGTGAATGCTGACTGTAAGGTGATGTGAATGCTGATTGTGGGATGATGTGAATGCTGATTGTGGGATGATGTGAATGCTGACTGTGAGGTGATGTGAATGCTGACTGTGAGGTGATGTGAATGCTGACTGTAAGGTGATGTGAATGCTGACTGTAAGGTGATGTGAATGCTGATTGTGGGATGATGTTAATGCTGACTGTGGGATGATGTGAATGCTGACTGTGGAATGATGTGAATGCTGACTGTAAGGAGATGTGAATGCTGACTGTGGGATGATGTGAATGCTGACTGTGGGATGATGTGAATGCAGACTGTGGGATGATGTGAATGCAGACTGTGGGATGATGTGAATGCTGATTGTGGGATGATGTGAATGCAGACTGTGGGATGATGTGAATGCAGACTGTGGGATGATGTGAATGCTGACTGTGGGATGTGAATGCTGACTGTGAGGTGATGTGAATGCTGACTGTGGGATGATGTGAATGCTGACTGTGGGATGATGTGAATGCAGACTGTGGGATGATGTGAATACTGACTGGGATGATGTGAATGCTGACTGGGATGATGTGAATGCTGACTGTAAGGTGATGTGAATACTGACTGGGATGTGAATGCTGACTGTAAGGTGATGTGAATGCTGACTGTGGGATGATGTGAATGCGGACTGTGGGATGATGTGAATGCTGACTGTGGGATGATGTGAATGCTAACTGTAAGGTGATGTGAATGCTGACTGTGAGGTGATGTGAATGCTGACTGTGAGGTGATGTGAATGCTGACTGTAAGGTGATGTGAATGCTGACTGTAAGGTGATGTGAATGCTGACTGTGGGATGATGTGAATGCTAACTGTAAGGTGATGTGAATGCTGACTGTGAGGTGATGTGAATGCTGATTGTGGGATGATGTTAATGCTGACTGTGGGATGATGTGAATGCTGACTGTGGGATGATGTGAATGCTGACTGGGATGATGTGAATGCTGACTGTAAGGTGATGTGAATGCTGACTGGGATGATGTGAATGCTGACTGTAAGGTGATGTGAATGCTGACTGTGGGATGGTGTGAATGCTGACTGTAAGGTGATGTGAATGCTGATTGTGGGATGATGTGAATGCTGACTGTAAGGTGATGTGAATGCTGACTGTGGGATGATGTGAATGCTGACTGTGGGATGATGTGAATGCAGACTGTGGGATGATGTGAATGCAGACTGTGGGATGATGTGAATGCTGATTGTGGGATGATGTGAATGCAGACTGTGGGATGATGTGAATGCAGACTGTGGGATGATGTGAATGCTGACTGTGGGATGATGTTAATGCTGACTGTGGGATGATGTGAATGCTGACTGTGGAATGATGTGAATGCTGACTGTAAGGAGATGTGAATGCTGACTGTGGGATGATGTGAATGCTGACTGTGGGATGATGTGAATGCAGACTGTGGGATGATGTGAATGCAGACTGTGGGATGATGTGAATGCTGATTGTGGGATGATGTGAATGCAGACTGTGGGATGATGTGAATGCAGACTGTGGGATGATGTGAATGCTGACTGTGGGATGTGAATGCTGACTGTGAGGTGATGTGAATGCTGACTGTGGGATGATGTGAATGCTGACTGTGGGATGATGTGAATGCAGACTGTGGGATGATGTGAATACTGACTGGGATGATGTGAATGCTGACTGGGATGATGTGAATGCTGACTGTAAGGTGATGTGAATACTGACTGGGATGTGAATGCTGACTGTAAGGTGATGTGAATGCTGACTGTGGGATGATGTGAATGCGGACTGTGGGATGATGTGAATGCTGACTGTGGGATGATGTGAATGCTAACTGTAAGGTGATGTGAATGCTGACTGTGAGGTGATGTGAATGCTGACTGTGAGGTGATGTGAATGCTGACTGTAAGGTGATGTGAATGCTGACTGTAAGGTGATGTGAATGCTGACTGTGGGATGATGTGAATGCTAACTGTAAGGTGATGTGAATGCTGACTGTGAGGTGATGTGAATGCTGATTGTGGGATGATGTTAATGCTGACTGTGGGATGATGTGAATGCTGACTGTGGGATGATGTGAATGCTGACTGGGATGATGTGAATGCTGACTGTAAGGTGATGTGAATGCTGACTGGGATGATGTGAATGCTGACTGTAAGGTGATGTGAATGCTGACTGTGGGATGGTGTGAATGCTGACTGTAAGGTGATGTGAATGCTGATTGTGGGATGATGTGAATGCTGACTGTAAGGTGATGTGAATGCTGACTGTGGGATGATGTGAATGCTGACTGTGGGATGATGTGAATGCAGACTGTGGGATGATGTGAATGCAGACTGTGGGATGATGTGAATGCTGACTGTAAGGTGATGTGAATGCTGACTGTGGGATGATGTGAATGCGGACTGTGGGATGATGTGAATGCTGACTGTGGGATGTGAATGCTGACTGTGAGGTGATGTGAATGCTGACTGTGGGATGATGTGAATGCTGACTGTAAGGTGATGTGAATGCTGACTGTGGGATGATGTGAATGCAGACTGTGGGATGATGTGAATGCTGACTGTGGGATGATGTGAATGCAGACTGTGGGATGATGTGAATGCTGACTGTGGGATGATGTGAATGCTGACTGTGGGATGATGTGAATGCTGACTGTGAAATGATGTGAATGTTGATTGTGGGATGATGTGAATGCTGACTGTGGGATGATGTGAATGCTTACATCACAATTCTCCATATGTGCTGCCCTTTCTTCTGGGTTCATGTCTTTGGTCTCGTCATAGAACTTTCTCATCATTGCTGCAGCTGAGTAAACAGAATTATATAAATTATTTCGTAAATAACATTTTTCCAAGTTGGCTTATGGCCAGATGATCTCTTATAATGAGAAATGCTGTAACATAATAGTGATATATCATAAAAAGATACAACACCTGTTTCCTGCTTGATTTACCCAATGATACAGCTTTATATATAAATAGTATCTGAGTGGTGATATATTTACTGAGAAATGTCCTATTAGATAAAGGTTGTCCTTGAATAAATTATATCAATCGATCATGCATATGCAGTATGCTTCTCTGAACAAAATAAAAATATAAAATAAGAAAAAAATTAAAATAAATTTGATCAGGAGGAGTGTACAACAGCTAAGATAATGTTTGCTTACAGGGCATGTCAATCTGTTCCAGGTTGTTGAGGATGGCATGGAAGAGGCCAATGGTTCCGCAGGCATTGCCAATGGTCTGCTTCATGAAGTAAACTCCTGCCTCGGAGTCCTCCTCTCCCAGGGGGGTCGCCTCAGACTACAAGCACAAAGGGAAGAAGGTTAACATATGCATCACAACGTGGCCACTGGACATTAGTTACCACTAAACTGTATACACAGTATGGCGATTCCTGACTTTTTAAAATTTAAGTTCGATGTTTTTTTTATTTGGCTTCAATATTAATAATATGTGTGATTAAAATAAAAAAGAAATATTCTTTTTAGATAATCATAATTACAAAATTGATTTTCTGTTTTAATGAGTTGACTGACATGGAAATATCCTCTTTATAGCAACACTTGGAAAAATTATTTTTTGGCTGGATCAAGATTAATTAACCTGTGCTGCCTGTCTTAAACATTTCATAAACATTTTGAGCTGAAAGCATGTCTAATGCTATTGTCTATTAAACAGATTAACTGAACGTAAAGAGTTGGACAACAAAAGACATATATATAGCTTCATCATTTGAGACAAATTTACAAAACATTTTACATTATTGTTGTACGACACATTTTCTTCACAATAAAAAATTAATGGTATTGTGCGCATGAAGAAACATCGATTGAAAAAAAAATAATGATAAAGCACCTACCTTGTCGGTGATGGGATATAAAAGCATGACGGCATTTACGGGTCTGTTTACCATCATGAGGAGATCAGGTTCCAGGCCAAATACATCTGTGATCTGCCATGTTTGGGGCATGCCAAGTCTACCAACATACTGCAGCACACAACACATAAAGCAAACCACTAGCAAAGCAGGGTGAATATATACATATACATGTCATAAAGAATGATAACAACCCCAGGGGTATGTCTGTGCATCTGTGTCCAGACATCATTCATATTGAGTTCCCAGTTTCTCAAAGTTGTTGCCATGTCAGGCCACTTTTGATTTGAGTACCCAGCTGAGTACCCAAAAATGTACAATGGGGGTATAGCTTGGTGGGTATATTTTGGAAAAGGTGTAAGGCCATGGTTAATAAATGATAATGTTGCAAAGTGACGGGAATAAAATGAAGTTGTCATCATACTGTATCAGATGCATGCAATCACAAGACCACTTGGACACTAGCATAATAGTGTACAACTTGGAACAAGTGTATTCTCTTTCTACCGGTACCTCTTCATCATGCTTATCAGGAAACAGTAAGAGTACTGCAGAAACAGGCCTCTGGACACTCTGGAGAGCTTCCGGATCAAGTCCCCACACATCATTGAATGTCCAGTCATTCGGAACTCCAAGGCTCCAAATGTACTGTTTGCATTTTTTATAAAATAAACTTCAATTAAAAATCCCAGATTTTGATTTTAAAATAAAAGAAACTTCTTTTTCTAAATAAATCATTTAAGAAAATAAACTAGTGTTTTTTTCATATTGAATTCAGCATCAGATCCTGAAGGTGTTGTTCACTCTCTGTACTGGCATGTGGCCAGGAAGCGAATATGGTTTTCCCATTCATTGGTTAATCAACAATAGGCTATCACGTTTCAGACATGAGACATATGTTCTACAATAATTCGACCATAATCAATTGCAAACCTTTGCTGTCACATATGCTTGCACGTTGAGACACTCAGTTAATTTATATGCAACAATTTCCAGTTTGTTTTAGATTTTTCAATGTTGATCATCAGTTTTAGGTTCAAGTTTGGAAACCATCTATGTTTACAAACAAAGGATAACTGAACTTGTCATAGATCTTATCATAGACTCCTAATTAAGGTCTATAATCCACAATGAAACACTGGGACAGACTTATGTTTTTTTGGCTTAAATGTGTTCAAAGTCATGTTATTTGTTAATTTAGCACAGAAAAAGTAAACTTAACCAGCTGGTCTTAAACTTTTATTATTTAAATTGAACCCGTTTTAACTACCGTTAAAACGGGTTCGACTCAGTTATTTCAGCTGGACACCATGTGTGCTGTATGAGAAATACCCCCCACTGACGTCATAGCCTCACTCTCATCCTGGAATCCCCCAGAGCATGCAGAGCCGAAGGCAGATACGTAAATATACGAGACCACACGAAGTTCTCTCCCGATGCTTCAAACTGATTGTGGATTATAGACCTTAATGTGACACCACAATTCAAATCATTGACCAATGGCCAATGAGCTGTGCTGACTATTGCTTTTTGTGTAATGTTTGTGAACATTTTCCAGAAATACCTGCAAATGTCTTCATAAATGATAAAAAAAATGATAAAAAGTCAGGAAATCTTGAGATATTGGCACTGCTACTGTTCAAGTTTGGTAGCTATTTTAAAAGTAAAACGTAAATACATAGCGTCAGGGATCTATCATTGAACAATATAATAATATTTCAATACAAGTTAATACACTGTGGTGACGCTCCGATCGCTTTCGCACCAAAAATAAGAGCTTCTCCCCATCACTTCTGCTTTTCATATTGGCCTTGTGTTGTGTATGCATATTTAAACAGTGTTAAACTAATATTTTCTCCAACTTGTGCATGATTACACTTATTAAATGGAGGTGGACAACTGTTGACACATGGTAGAATCTTTCTTTGTGTATTATAAGCCAAAGATATTATTTATATTGCCATTGGGGGAGTCTGTATCTGGATAGTATGAGATAAGTTTATTTACTTTTCACGCTGATAAAGTCAATTATTCTCCTATTTTTGTCCAGTAATATTGATATGTATCGAATATTGATAAATCATCGATACGTATAATATAGTATCGTATCTATGAAATTCAACAATGTGATACCCAAGTTTATAACACTTCAATCGGCTGCCCAGAGGCGATGTAAATCACTGTCCACAGGTTGCCCTTGTGTATAAGTCCACTCCCCAAAAATTGACTAAAGGTTCGGGTCCTAATTGCTTGTCCTATATTCAAGTAAATATGGTAGCTTCAGCTTATAGCTAATCACCATGGTATGGAATGTCATGCAAAGGCTCAAAGATGAAAATTATATCAAATTGACATAAAAATTGTCATCAACATAAAGATTATCAGTGGATGTTAAACATAAACTGATGCAATCAAGTTAACAAGCGAGATAATGAGTCAAGTGGAAATGGAGATATAAATAATAAAAATTAATAAAAATATTGTCTGACTATTGGACCTTGAAGCAACAAAATTAAATCTGATTTTTTCTGAGCATGTTATTGTTCTTTTCCCCAAATAAGATTTTAATTATGAATATATATTATCATATAATGAATCAATATCTGCCAAACTGCTGAATAAACATTAAACATTAATATTATGCCTCCCCTCAGTGACAAGAAACCACACACTTCTAACCTCTAACAATGTTTTCTGATCTAATATCCTTACATAACATGGTTTTGATAGATTGCCTTAAGTAAATTTGATAATATTCAATGTGAAAATTAATTTGAATTTAACAATTGAATTGTTGAGTTGCTTTGTTATCACAGAAGAGAGATGAAGAGTGGGATGATGTTCAATTATTCATATTCATAATTGGTGCACACCAAATAACCTTTAAATGTATTAAGCAATAATCCTATAATTTGGTGAATCAAAAGGGTATCTTCAAATGAACATCATAACATATTGAAGCTTTACATAGAATAATTAGATAAGTTCCAATAAGTCAGAAGTTGCACAATAAGCAGAGATCTGTCTCAGTCATCAGCTGCATGTGGAGGGTAAGACTGTTAACATGAACTTTTTTACCTCAGAAGAGGCCAAAAGAACATAATTCTAGTACTATTCAATACTTTTCATGATGTAAGCATTTTGCCATACTATCACAATGTCATTTGGCTTTCGGTGCCTCTATGATAACACTCCATATAAAAATTATGCCAAGTAAAATGTGTGCTTTCAAAGGGCCATTTAATTAGGTTCTTGTGTAAGTGAATTTTGCAGACATTTACTTGAGCATTTCTTTCAAAATGTAACAAAAAATGAAAGGCAAATACATTTATCACCAATTTATCATTTTTACAGGGTTTTTTTCCTTCTTTGAAATCAGTACATAATTCCTTTAACAATAACATTGCCTGTCAAATACTTACCTGACATGATACAGTGCACAGCATATATATTTGACATACATGGTCGTAGACCGCCAATGTTGGACACATTGGTTAGCCTTTTGAGCTTTTCTTTGTACCTTTGCAAATAATATTTCAAAGTGATGGCAATATTTTATGGAGCTAATGTACTTTCATGTCTTTAAACTTTTTTTCTCACAAAATAGCTTGGCTAATTTAACACCACCAATAGTCTATCCATAGAGAAATAATAATTAATTCTCTATGGTCTATCAGGTCAGAACAATATAGCTGTAAATTACATTGTAAGTTATACACTGATTATCAGAGTTATTTCTTTTAATAATTATTTAAATTTACTTTTATTACTTTAGCAATGAACAGTTATGTAGGCTTACTGTCTAAATTGATGGAATTTATCAGACATTCGACTTACATCAGAATTCACATGAACATAAATTTATAGCTTAATTGACTTACCCCATTCATGACCTGCAATATAATTAAATACGTTTTAAGTAATGTTTTATTTTTTATGACACAAATAGTTGAAGCTACAGGATGGAAGAAGAAGTAGATCGTATTTGTAAATCGGAAATCGGAGGTTCATCGTTATTGCTCTTATCGATATCCCGGCATTACTGAAATAATTCTTGCCAGACATGCAGAGTCTGCAGAGTCATTCGATTCATGTCAACTTACATCAGGATTGGATTCCAGTGGGAGCCAGCGTTGTTTGTCTGCCATTTTATCACCTGATGTCCTTTGTAGGCGGTTTAAACAGAATTTGTGCAACAAGGAAATATATTTGATATGGTAGTCTTTGAAAAATTCTCGAAAAATCAATGAATTAACGAGCACCTGCCGGTTTCTCCACAGATCTGTCAGAATTTATTCCTGGGGCATCGATGGTCTCTAAATATGGCCACTTGGAAGCAGTAGGAACAATTCTATGGTATGCGGTGGTCGAGTTTATCTTCATACCTACATCGTGATTGGTCAATTGATTATGATAATCTTATAGTTTATGACAAACTGCTACAACAAGTTAAATGAAATAGCAGACGACCCAGACGAAGCCCTCAACGGGGTTAATACAAATAAATAAAATATATGAATGGATGAATGAAAGAAAATATTATTAAAGGCACAAACAAACATTTAGATCATTCAGTGCCAAGATGAAAATAACTTGGAAATACAGCAAGAGCGATTTAAGCGATAGTCCACGGTAAAAACATGCAGCCGGGATAATACCTCGTTTGAACAATTAAAGAACAATTATAGAATTTTGTGTTGTGATAGTAAGTTTTTGGTTCATTGTGCTTATTGCAGTGACCGGGGTGTCATTTACCAATTATGATACAATATTTTGTGAAATAAATCTATTTGATAAACATTATGAAAATTTATATCAAATATGAAACAATAATTTCATACAATTTCGGGAAAAATGATCTGCCATGCTCTTCCATTTTCGCTCGCGTTTGTTTTGCCTTTAGGGCTAGATGTTCGAGGTTTCAAGATGATTAAGCCGTAAGTCTATGGAGCCTACCCCGATTATCGGTCCATGGCGGCCATGTTTTGGCTTAAAAATTCTGCTTACACCGTCAGATGTCGCTTTTGTTTGAGAAGTGATTTGTGAGTGCGTAGTAGAGTAAGAAGATTTTGCCTTGGGTTTTTTTGCCTTGGGATTTTGCAAACTTACGTGAGCTTGATTTTTTTCAAATCAACACTTGTTTGTGTTGTAAGTTTTACTTTTTACTCAGTCAAACAAAAGGTTATATAATATTTATGGCTTGTTGCATTCGGCACGTGATGCGCGTTGATGCGCGTTGTGTCAGTTCTGACATCCCATATTTTTTGGGGCTTTTGGGATCTAAAAGTTTGAATAGAAATGTTTGCATGTACATACTAGATAACATCAAACTTAGATTTAAATCATAAAACCCAATCATTTAAAAGTTTAAAAAGTGAAACTTCACTGAATTTGGCGGGAATCAGTTTTGGTATATTGGCGTGTCCAGAAATGGATATTGAAGGGGGTGTTCAATTTAACAAATTTCACAATTCATATCGTTTGGCATTTCTTCTTCTTATAGGACTTTGAATGATATTTGTGAACACAAATATGCAAAAAAAAAAAGAAATAAATACTTGTACAGAAAATAAACTCGTAGTGTACCCATTTTGACAAATGTCAAACCCTGGACCTGCAACTGATGCCTTTCTCACACTGTTCTTGTGTGACGTCACACTGATACAAGTCAATCTGTGTTGAACGCGCCAGTTGGCAAACGCATCACGTGCCGAATGCAACAAGCCAATATTTATGATTTGGGGGTATTTTTTCTATTTTACAGTTTCACACCTGTGTTCTTGAACATTTTGGTGACGGATTTGCTCAGCATGCTTTGTGATTATATATAAACAACTGAGTTCAACAGGCTACTTATTCTGATCAGTGATATGATCATGATCATGAAATACACCCAGTCGAAATTTTAATCAGACATCAGATCAAGTCAGTCCCAACAGTTGGCAGATATCCATTCAACAAAAAGAAGACTAAATTCCAGCAGCACTTGCCATATGGAAGAATACGAGACTAATTTCCTTATTAGCTGCCCTGAGCTTCAGGATGTCAGAATCTCCGACTTGATGTGACTGTACATTACACCCCGATGTAATCCAAAGGCTATTTCATTAAGAGACAAAGCCATCACTGTCAATCAACTTGCCACCTTGAGATGCCACAAGCTACACTTTACTTCTGACCCCAGCAAGTGTGCTGATAGAGAGAGGCAGAACGTCCATAAGAAGAAGGATCAGTCATGTGGCTCTTAAGTGACATCTGGTGTTTGATAACCATACTAGGACAAGAGGCTCAGACATTCAAGGGTGATAGAGAAATGCAAGGGTATAGATTACATGTAGATAATGATTGAATGCTATCTTATCAACATATGCCTCAGAGGGCCAAGATAGTTTAATTCAGCCCCAACTTTCTAAAGTAGATTTAGATCAAAAGTATTGTGCTTACTAAACTCGATATTATTCAATCATTTTGCAACAAAATCATGCTAATCTGGTTGTGCTGATCATTACTAGTTAGATATAAAAGTTACTAGTTAACAAAATTAATCCCCAATTTTTTGTTTTAATTTTAGTTGAGCTTTTTGAGGAAGAGCTCGATTTTTCATTGAGTTATCTTTTTTGTGCAATTTCTGGAAGACTTTGAATACTTCAAATGTCAGAGATATGAGAGTGATATGTCTTTCATATGTTTCAGGTTGATAAGTTATATTCACAAAAAATCAAGGACAATTATCTCATATTACTTACATGTACAAATTGACATGGTGTGACTGATGTTACATGCAAAGATTTTTGTTTGGTGCAACATTTTTCATGCTTGCTCATCTGTGCATGAATATTGGCTGCAATATGGTGCTTCCACCTATAATTTGGGAATAATGTTTAAAAAAAACCCTGGATATTCTAGATTTCAAGTTTCTGTCATGAAAAACACCCGAGGGCTTAATATTAGTAAGGAATTCGATTAAGGACATTCTGTGGGTATAATGTTATTTTGGTAGAAAAATGAATTTTTCATGGCTTTTTTCACGGATTTTTTTCTGGAATAAAGGACCCAATTTTTAATTTTATTTAGTTTAACTATTTTTTAAATATGACAAGTCAAAAGTGTGTAACGCAAACATTCTACAATAGGTTATAAGTATATACACTTTCCAGTAACCTTAAATAAACTGCTGTGGGAAGGAACTGTGCCATCTGATTTTACTTTTTTATTTTCACTTTCATTTTTACTGTAGATAACTAATATATATTACTGAAAACAATAAACAATTAATTATTATAACTTTTAAAAACCATCCCACAGAATTATATCATGGAAAAATTATAATCAAAACATCCAAGCTGCCCACGTTTTCAGAGAATTGGTCACATTGAAATATGGATATGGATAGGCTCTAGTGCAGATTGAAAAGGAAATTATTTTCCTCATCCGTTCCTTCAATTTAACATTTTTCTTCTTCGCACAGTATAAGGTGATGAAGAGGCCTGAACGCTAGAAGCAAGTCAACTGTGGTTCCCATTGTAATACTCTGATATTCTTCAGTTTTAAGATAATTCGTGTAGCTCTTCATGCTTTCCAATATTATGAAGTTTTGCTGTTGTTTATTTTCCCCAGTGACACCTACACATATATGCATTGGTCTCTATTAATTATTTCTAGAACTAACAACCATAGGATTCGCACAACCATAGGATTGGCTGATAATTATGAAATTGTCTTGTATTCTTAATATAAGTAGAACATTGATTTTTTTGGCATAGAAAAGTTTACATGAATGGTATAAATAAATTGTTGTGAAAATTGCACCCATTGACCCCCGATTTTGTCACATCAGTTCGACATCCGATTTTTGAACCATCAGTTCGACATCTTTTCTCAATTTCACATAAGATGTTGTGGTCAACGATACAGTCAAAATACTGCTAGTCTAATCATCGGACTGACCCCTGTGAAGCTTAATTAAGGCTCAATGTATTTCCATTATGGCATAATCCAGTGTGTGCTGGTTCAGTGGGGCCCCCATAGGGGGGGTATGAAAAACCCAATAATCCCCCTTTTTTTTACCTAAAAATCCAAAAATCCTTATCTTTTGTAGCCAAAAATCCTTAAATATTTTTCCCCTCAAATCTAAAAATCCAAAAGTATAAAACAAAAAATCCTAAAATATGTTTACATTTAGTACAAATTTATTTGGCAATGAATTACATAACATGCATGATATAACATGATATTTAGTGTTTCACACAGGCCATGCCACATTACAAAATGTACTTGCAGAGTCCACTTGAGCCCACAGAGTTTGAAATTAACAGTAATCTCACTGTTATAGTGATACGGAGACACCCAATCCTTTTGAACATATTCAAAATTAGTAAAAAAAAGTAATCTGTGTCTTTCCTTTTTTTTAAAACTCTTTTAGGCCTATGGCCCTTGTGTCACTAGTAAATGACAACTGAGATAATTCCTCACTAATTAACTCTTGCTGCTCATTGGGTGTCTCCGTATCACCCTGATCCTTTAATCCTAAACACTTTCCTCAAAATCCAAAAATCCCAGATATTTCACCCCAAAAATCCAATAATCCCTCTTTTTTAGGCCAAAAATCCAATAATCCTAAAACCCTATGGGGGCCCCTTCAGTGCTACAGACCACACTGCACACTGATTTAATAAATGTCTAAGATTGGGGCCAAAGTTATTAGCAGATTACCTTACTAACTCTCTTTCAACAAGTCTAAAGATTCTGCTGTGTCATACCTGGATTGCCCTCAGGTCATACTGACTCATAAGAGATCTCAATCTTCATGATCTTATAAGCATATCTTGCGTTTTTCGTTGGTATTCTCCCCAACCGTAATTGTCACCCTGATCACGAAATATGTCCATAGATATTTCTTGCACTTGGTGATTAAATTAACCTGACCTATGAGCACAGGTTAAATAGTTCCATTTTGCACGTATTACTGCTTAGTTCACATGCTTATGTTGCTATCTACATTTATTTTTAGTAATAGAATTGACCTTGACTTCTTGATTTTTAGACCTAATCAAAATTTCATCTCCATATCCGCGATATTATGGGCTCATTTTTTTCAGTAAGTTATGGTAATGAAGGAAGCTAACTTGGTGCTAACAAATGAGTTAACAAGCTATTATTGAGGATAATACTAAAAAATAATGTGCTAATCTAAAATTCCCTCGAGGGGCTTCGTCTCTGTTTTCTGTCGTCTGCTGCTCCAATATAAACGAAGTGAGCAGTTACTATGATTTGAAACAAGGTGGGAGTGACGTCAAGATGGCGCGTATGACAGAAAGCAGCAGAACAGTCTCCTGCAAAATGTTGTTAATATCCGTACCATAAATAGGACATTCAAAAGTTGCACTAAAAATGGAAGAAACCAAGTTTGATCGACAAATGACACTGCATGATAGTGGTGTTGGATCATTCGGTAGTGAATCTGACAGCAGTCCTGTCCACGCAAGTCCTGCGAATTTGGTAAATCCTGGGTCTGATACAGGGGAAGAGCTTCACAAACAAGACCAGGTAGGCACACTGGGGAAATACATAAACATGTCCAGGAAGATTATTTAAAATAAGAAAATAATAGCTGTACAAAATAAGTCAAAATATTACATTAATCAAATGGTAAATATTCTACAGATGTGAACCATCTACCTGATTTAAAACGTTGTGTCTAGACAAGAAATTGACCATTTCTTGTCTGATTGAGGGCTTGACCTCATATTTGTGAAGTGCAGAGTTCAATCAAGGTCGATTACTACCCTGGATGTTCACCCTGTCCTGGATGTCAAAGATGTTTGTGAAAACACAAATTCAAAATTAAAATTTTTATAAACTATATACTGTTTGATTCATTCACCCATAAAGTGAGTTGAGTTGCAGAAAGCTTGTTTACATGATCAGCATCTCAATTCAAGTACCACTCATATTGCATTGTGTACATACAACATGCAGGATACTCAATTTTTGGAAAAATTGTAAATGAATTGTGATTAAAATTGCACCCAATGACCTCACCTACGTCTCAGTGTGCGAGTGCATTAGTACTAGCTTGTCACAAAAAAACATACAAATTGTCATTGCTCTGAGTAAATTGATATGTGAAAAAGTTTACTTTTCCTCAAATTTGTGAAATCAACTGATTGACACAGAAAATATTATTTGTCAGTCCCTTTGATGACAATAATACAAAATACTGATTTATTTCAAGAAAGCAATAACAAAACTCAGGTAGGCATTTGAACATATTTATACAAGCCATGCTAATGTCAATGAATTAATTTGTAGAGAGAAGAAACCAAATTAGAAATGAGTGATGAATTCAGACCCCAAATCAAGAGCACATTTTATGCATCTTATTTGGGTGAGTCGATCCTTGACCGGCGATATACTCAGCCGATGCTTCCCTGGGTGATGGCCGAGGTCAGACGCCGGAAAAAGAGACGAGAAATCAAACTAGAAGTCCTCTCACACACATTGAAGGCCACAGATTGCTCCTCAAATGAAGTGTTCTTTGAGCACCAGCTTCACAACCTCTTCCGTTTTGCTCAAGTACACCAGGATCGGAGTTGTTTTGCATACCTGTCCCGCATTAATGTTAGATCCCAGTTTTCTTGCCATGTGTACCAGGCTGACAATGAGAATGCCGTAAGTACCCACATACTTGTTTTCAGTCCTTTTTTTTTTAAATTTTTTTTTAAAAGTATTTTGTTATTATTTTTCCTTGACTTACTACATGACTAGAATTATTCCAGTATCAAACACCAAACATACACATTCTCATAATGATAAGTAAAACTTCAATCTCAAGGCACAGATTATTTTCAGCTTCATAAGTGTTTAAAAAGCTCAATATACATGTAATTGTCTATTGATTTATAAGAATATCCTGAAATGGAGTTTGTTTTTTATATATTTTCAAATGGGCATTTTAAAATGTGATAAAATTAATGGATGAAGCTAGAGGAATACATGCCCTGGATGAGAGATGTAGGGTAGAATGTGTGTCATTGTGATTAGGAGAGTCATAAATGTGGAGTGCCCTATTATACTATCTATGAGACACACTCCTTGTGTATTGATATATGAGAGGGCACCATCACATGACGTATCATATATAATACTATTGTCAATGCTCTATTTTTTATATATCCAATCAATTAGTTATTGATCCAGATGACTAAATGACATGTTTGGTATTTCAATGCTCACAATCTAAAGTTGAATATATTTGTGACTCTTATGATCATGTTTTTTTTATACAAATGAAATCCTTGAGTCCTACAATTTAATAAAATGATGCAGGCAAATCATTTTATGATGTATGAGTCCTGTTAATGTAGATGAGTTCATTATGATGTAGATGAGTGCAGTTGTGATGGTTGGGTGCTGGTTACAGCTAAATGCTACATGCCTACCAGATCCATATGCACGTGTGTGTGTGTGTGTGTGTCTGTGTGTGTGTGTGTGTGTGTATGTGTGTATATGCAGAACACTTTGTTCAGCATCACAGAAGTAATGAAATTAAATTATGTTTCATCATAGTATATTTTCATTTAACTTTCAGTAATAAGATAAAACCATTTTTTTATTTACGTATGATATTATCAACACATTTTATAGGAAGTGAATCAATAAAAATAAGTTGAAGACTTAAATCTATTTTGTCAAGTGTAAATATACCCAAATATCAACATGCATGGTTTATGCATAATCAAATCAGAAATCAGTAATCAGAAATCATTTATTTAGCCAGTGACATCATCAATGAGTTACAATAGAGTGTATGTAATTATATCTTTTTAACTTCATCAATTGTCAAATATGAATACAGTAATTATCATAGTACTTTCAATTTGGACATTCAGACATTGATAAAATACCATTTAAAACATACACATAAAATAAGCATAAGCATATATAATATAGTGTGTGGCCAGGGAGACCCTATTAAGACATAAAATCTGGCCATGCATAACTATTGTGTAGCACTATTTGTGGGTGGCACATTGCGCTCAAGAGGTCTCTGTGTGACCTCATGTTGTCACGTTCACGTGTGACCATATACATGTCTGGTGCCAACCGTTCAGGATGTGAAGGTTTTCTGTTGTAGTCAATAAGGTCACCAAATCACTGGCCTGAATGAGAATAATTCCACACAACCTAGTAAAATGATAATTCTGATGTCATTTGAGTGAATCAAAATGAACTCACTTCAGCTCTCAGGGTTTTTCTCCAAATTTAAAATGCAATGAGAGGGTATGATAGAATCATATTTCAAGAGACAGTGATTCCATATTTAGCATATTTAATTGTTAAGTAGCTCCATTGAAAGGCATCCTGTACCAAAAGTTTTTGTTATCTTTGGAATGTTAAAATAAATAGATTTTACTTTTAAATATCATATTCTGATATATTCACACAACATTTATAAAAATAAACAAAAATCGAAATTAAAACAACTTGTGTTAAATATTCATACATTGCATGAGTTTCTAAGCGCAACAAATTCATCCTCTTTTAGCAAAGAGCAAATGGAGATAAATCATGACATGAGAATATTTCTTGATGGGAATATTTGTGGTTCCTATAGGTCATGAAATATAATTTGAGATATTAACATGGTAAGATGTGTAGATTTGTCATGACATTGCCTGCTTAGAATGCTTATTATTGACATTTTGAAATGTAGGTTAACCCTGTAATGTTGACTTGATCTCCTAACCTTGTTTCATCGCAAGGAGTAAACAACATGACTCACATCAGATCCATACCTCACTTCAGACACAACTCACTTCAGACACAACTCACTTCGGACACAACTCACTTCAGACACAACTCACTTCAATAATAATTTCTTTATTTGCACATGAAACAACAAGGCATTTACAGTCTACAGAGTTCAATCATAGTTAAAAATGCAAATATCATGTGTTATATAAATCACAAAAGTTCAGTTTATACATATATCATCAATGATGTATAAAATATCAAGTTAAAATATTACATTCTTTTCTTCTGTCCCTCATCTCAATCATCTCTTACAAAACAGCAACATCACTGCATTACTCGAGATTCAAACCATTCTCCATTCAGTAATAATAATCCATTAATGGCACCTTTACAGGAAGCATGATTAGCACCCATTCCAATAATTTCATTTTAAGTATTGCAATGTAGAGAAAAAAGATTTCTAAGAGCCATAGAAGCCACATTCTTCAATAACTTAGGACCACACATGTCAATGCCTTCAACATATTTGCAGAATCATAATTTAAGGCTTAACTGTAATGACATACAATTAGATAGTCTTGCAATAATATCACAGTGAGTCATTGGAGAAACTTCATATCGGGCTAACAACCATCAATTTCAGACATTTTGGTCTTTGTCAGTCATTATATTATCCAGCAAAACATGGGCAGTTGATTATATATGTGCTATAGTGGGGTATATCCAATAGTGACACTTGACCTTAATTTATCCTCATATATGTACTATTCTTGCAAGATTTACAAGTCAGAGTCAAATCTTTACGCACACAATCAAAGTCTTTGCACACTGATCAATGATTGGTCGTTAGCTCTCCATCTCGGAGCTTTTTTCAAGACACATGACTCACACCTTACACCAGACACATGACTCACATCAGACACATGACTCACCTCAGACACATAACTCAGACATATTCCTCACATCAGACACATGACTCACTTCAGACACTTAACTCATCAGATATATTTATCACATCAGAGACATGACTCAATTCAGACACATAACTCATCAGACATATTTATCACATCAGACACATGACTCACTTCAGACACTTAACTCATCAGATATATTTATCACATCAGACACATGACTCACTTCAGACACTTAACTCATCAGATATATTTATCACATCAGAGACATGACTCACTTCAGACACATAACTCATCAGACATATAAATCACATCAGACACATGACTCACTTCAGACACTTAACTCATCAGATATATTTATCACATCAGAGACATGACTCACTTCAGACACATGACTCATTTCAGACACATGACTCATCAGATATATTTATCACATCAGAGACATGACTCACTTCAGACACATAACTCATCAGATATATTTATCACATCAGATATTTATCACATCAGAGACATGACTCACTTCAGACACATGACTCATCAGATATATTTATCACATCAGACACATAACTCTTCAGACACATAACTCTTCAGACACATAACTCTTCAGACACATAACTCTTCAGACACATGACTCATCAGACATATTTATCACATCAGAGACATGTCTCACTTCAGACACATAATTTATCAGATATATTTATCACATCAGAGACATGGCTCACTTCAGACATAATTCATCAGACACATGACTCACTTCAGACACATGACTCATCAGAGTCACATTCAAAGGAAAAGAGCAAGCTTATTCAGATGTGGTTCTTCTTGGATGACAAGCGATTGTGAGCAATGCTGTAACTACTGAATATGTCAACATATTTCTGTCTTAATCACACCAGAGCTGTATTTTCTGAATTGTTTTATGATTCTCTTATTACATTTATTCAGTTATTCATGAAACATGAGCTTGATGATGTCAGATTATCTTGTGGGTTAACTTTCACTTAATCACAAAACTTGATGTAAGAAAAAAACCTAAATCTTGAAAATATGATTTTATGAGTGTGTTATATTTATGTGTTATATATAAGATTATATAATAAGATTATATAATAAGGAAGTGCACATATGTGGTTCTTGTTTGTGGTAAGGAGATGAGTATATGATGCTACACACAAGAATTGCATGTACATGTTTAAACATAAGGTCATATTGATGTGATGAATCATAGGGAAGAAGAGCAGATCTGCATGTGTTAAAGTTCACTCAAAAAGTTCATACACAAGTCAGAAAGAAACATATTCTGCCTATTTATGAGATCTTTTAACATACCACCCAAAAGCGCCACGAGCAGACCTAGTCTGATATAGCGCTATACAAGTCTTTATTATTATTATTACCACAAGATGAAACAAAACAAAATCCTATCCTTATTTCAGTCATTATACTAATATAACTCCCAAATAAGAGCAAAGAAGAGAAATGCCAGCTTTAATATAAAGGAATCTCAGAATAACAAAATTGAGACTTTAGGGTATTTTAAGAGTTGATGACTTGAGATCATAAGGCATTGGTCTTGTTAGCGGCCAAGTTTGGCAGAGATGATTGTTGCTAAGTGTTGTAAGCGTTCCTGGGTGGCATGGTCAGAAATAGCTGCAATCCATCACAGAGCTGACTGAGAGGCTTCCAATAGCGGGTGTCAGACTCCGTAACACGCAATGCCATCACACAAACACTGCCGCCGCCGCACATGACGTCTTTATCCAGGAAATGCCACAGATTAACTTACCCATCTATATACCTTATTTGGTCTATTTTAAGGTTCGGATTCAGTCCGGATGTTGTTAAGGGCTACTCAGCATTGGTATTTCCAATGTGAAAATTCATTTCCTGTTTAATCTATTAATTACCACCATATTGTATCGCTACATACAAAAGTAAACATTCACACATTCCCTGTTTTCCATGCAGTGCATAAATTTATTAATTATAACTTTAAATAATGTACATTTTTTAAATAATAAAGGTAATACACTGAAAAAAATGTACTTGCTGAATATTCCAAATTTCCACGCTTTTGTTTTGCTTGTCTTAATCAATTAATAACCAATCAGAATTAGACAATGTTTTATTTATAAGCTATGTGAAAAACACAGCACCACAACAAAATACATAACACTTTTTGTATGACATTGTGGATGTCTTCATTGTTATTGCCACCAGAGGTGCTGTGGCATATATGATTGAAACATGACCTTTTTATAACACAATTAATATCCTTTAGGCATCTATTACAATGCAAAACAGAAGACAGTGCTATGGAATTTCAATATAACAGAACACATCTTTTGTGCCTTGAGTTCTACAAGGTCGGCAATCTCTGATTACCATTTAAGTGCATCTATAGTTATTTAATTAAGTATTGAATATAAAGATGGAAATTAAAGCAGATTGACCTTAGTGTGGATGTGCGAGATCATCAACTTTCAGTATATACCATAAATCTATTTGTCATTTTAATAATCATGTGAGATCATGCAGAGCCATTGTGTGACTATAGTGTAGCATATGAAAGGTATGTGGGAGCATATAATACGTATAATTTGCAGTGCTTTACCAGATGATTTGACTCTGTCTCACAGTCTCAGTATAGGAAAAACACAGTACCTCAACAAAAAACCTAACACATATACATGGCACTCTATTGTTATTGCCACCAGAGGTAGCTGTCGCATACATGATCGTAACATGACCTTAATCAATGATATTGAGTAAGGTCCTTGTTTACGATACACACCATACCTCCGGAGTAACATAAAGACCTTTGATGAGCTCCTTTGGTGGTATTTATGCGTGACCTTGTGGCGTTCTGCCCCGCAGCTGATCAGCACAGAGAGTGATCACCGCATGGCGTGTGAGCAGCTCATGTTGTGAGTAAATCAAGCCTAAGTGGACTGCTACTCACAACGTACTCACTCCTATCAGATTATCCACACCGCCGGAGACACTGGCTGGTACTTTTTCAGAAGAGAATAGATGGCAGTCTTGCATGATGGATAAGATAGACATCTATTCTGGAGAAAAGACAATTTTCTCAAAGGTTTAATTCTGGTAATGCTCAGTCACTGAAGGACAGGCCATTACTGTGTTCAGCAAGTTCTCAAGAGACAAATAAGCTTTGACAAATAGGTAAAAGCAAAGTGTGGTGAAAAAATGGAGTAAGAATATTCTTAATTTGTTGCATTGGTAGATTTAATATATCTGTGGAGAATGTGGAGAATATCATTAAAGAATGTCAAGAATATTTTTCTCAAATTAAGGCAATGCATATTTTAAAGAGATACTTTCTAGTGAAATAAATTCTAGAAATTACATGATTAAATGATCATAGATGCATAAATACAAATTGAAATTCAAAGACCAAAAAAGTAAATCATTAACCATGGAAACACAAACCAACATATAAAACTAATCTTGCAACCCCCATGAAATATAATCATTTATTGCAATTAGTGGCAATGACGTCATCGTAGGGGATTTAATGCACGTGTTACTTAAGTTGCAATGATCTTCAAATTTCATAAAACAATTCATAACTTTACTAATACTGGTCCGATTGACATATTTTTTTATGTTCTTTCCGACGCACATAACCATTCTGCAGTGGTTCTATTTGAAGACCGAAAATCGTAACATCGCTATTTCGGCTGTTTCTTCTTTGTTTACTAATTAGTTATGTAAGCACATGCATTCAAAAGAGTTACTTTTCTTTAAAAAAAACAGGTTTCCCTTGAGCGTTCACACTTACAGAGCCCACAGATCAATGTGCATTATAATTTTCCTTCATATTACAAAAGTGTTTCAGAGAAGTGAAAGTTTACCTGTTTGAGTTAATGGGTAATTGATACATATGATATGAAGAGTCATTTTAAGACTTTTTTGTTGAAAGATTTGTCTTGGTAAAATCAGTTACATTCATAGGACAAGTATTGTCCATAGATAAAGATGATAATGATGAAGTAGTAAAAGCTATTATAAGATGTTATGTTGATGAATGGTTGGTCACAATGCATGATGGGAAGACTGATTGTTAGATTGATAGGGGCCAGCAGGGTAAAGAGACACAGAATATTGGCCTGCCTGAGGAGGTACCAGAGATGCTGTGGGATAGAACATGGCAATTCCATCTCAGTTTGCTCAATCTCTCTCCGTGGATTGGGCAATGCATCAACATGAGTCAACAGGGTTACACTGAGCGAAGTACAGGACTATCTTGACTGTATTGAATCGTAGTTGATGTAAAAAAAAAATATATAAAATAGAGTCACCCACTGGTACTGGCCTCATCACTGTCGAAACACATTTAATTTTGTCTTTTTACCTTCTGATTAAAAAATAAAAAAATGTTTTTCTTTTTTATAGGGCTTAGTTTTCAATGTTTTTACCCCACTCTACTACTAAAACAGGCCCAAATAAACCTCAAATTAGATTGTCATCAAGATAATTGTAAATTTAAACCATTGTGATCACACTGTTTGATATATTGGAAAGTGGTGTGGCTGACACAGTGTGACAGAGTCAGGTAGAGTTGTGTTATACCCCAGACACCTAACACAGAATCACTCCAAATATTAGTATTATCATTATGAAACTTGATGGAAATTTATAATTGAATAGAGCTTTATTGCACTGGAAGGACATTTTAAATCTTAGCTTATCAAAGCAAGATCATTTTAAATCATAAGTAATTAAATTAATTTCAGTTATTTATTTCTCATATATAAAACTATAACCTTAAAATCAATCAGTTCTGTTATGTATTGATGGACATACAACTGTCCCATCCAATATCAGAGTTTAGGAGAATAAGGCCAAGATGCCTGTTACGTTTTGGATTTAATGCGGTCCAGTAATTTTTTATACCATGATGGGTTCCCAGAATAGATATATAGCAATGACTTTCAGCCAGAAAATGCTGAATAAAGCAAAATGTGGCTGAGTTTGGATGGCTACTGCGAGGTGATAATAGGCAGTTCCAGATTGCTGCCGTTGCCAACCCCTTCATATGCGGCCCACAAATGATTAGCACAAAGACACTTTTGTATATTGATTGCCAATAAAGGACATAGTAGATCAGTGGACCTGCAATGGTAGTGTATTGATTGCCCAAGTATGGTGATTGGGATAAAAATGGATTGAATTTGCAGTCACTTATTGGTAAACACAGGTCCACAAAGTGTCCGACACCAGGGCCATATCATCATCATGTTTTATTATTATTATGGTTTGGTCTACGAGTCTGGAAATGTGCCAAAACCGCTAATGCATGTTTACTGGTAGAATGTATTTAAACTTTTAAAGTTTGATGATAATCCTGGTATACCACAATTTTAAATTTCAAATTATTTTTTTTACAGTTTGGAACTGTATATGGTCACTGTACCCTGAGTATTTCTCATATTGTGAAATAACTGTTTTTCTAAAAAAAAAAACCAATTAAACCTTTTCAAACATTTTTTCTGGTATCCTCATTGTTTTGATAATAAACAGGAAACATGCAAAGAACATGGAATGCTTAGAATGCCTTTGATACAACTACAAGAGGAATTCCATCACTTACTGCAGTCATTGCTTCCAAATTCAGGAAACATGCAAAATTTTCAATAATATAAGCCTGACAAGCCATATATAGCACCCAGCTATCTGGGGAATAGGAGCAGTTAAGAGCAGTACTATCATAATGATGGCAACGAGGTTTATGCTCCACACTTGAGAGATGAGATCTATTTGATGAGATGTTCACAGATCAATACCAGTTATGCCCACGCTGTTGACCATTGCACTGTCGACACTTTATAAATCTCCATTGTGTTATACACACCCTGACATGGGTTAACCTCCATTGTGCATAAGATACATTATATGCACAATGGATAATAGACAATGGACGAACATATGGACAATAGATGGATATATATATATATATATATATATATATATATATATATATATATATATATATATATATATATATATATATATATATATATATATATATATATATATATATATATATATATATATATATATATATATATATATATATATATATATCCATCCATATATAATAGACAATGGACGAACATATGGACAATAGATGGATATATATATATATATATATATATATATATATATATATATATATATATATATATATATATATATATATATATATATATATATATATATATATATATATATATATATATACATATACATATACATATACATATACATATACATATACATATACATATACATATACATATACATACATACATATATGTATGTATATATATATATATATATATATATATATATATATATATATATATATATATATATATATATATATATATATATATATATATCTCGGACACATTCAGATTGTGTCCTGTAGACAAATTTTTCCATTTCAGCCTTTAAATTCATTTTAAAAGCCAAGACAGTGAATTTGGATTCTATGTGTATTTTTCAACCATATTCTGGTTTCGTTGTCAGTTTGTAGGTCAATTACAATATGATTATTGGAGCAGTTTAATTAAACACCTGGCATTAAATTTGTTCAAATGAAATTTACAGATGACAACATATGAACACATTCAGCAAGAGATGGAAATGTGCGGAAGCTAATCAATAACAAACCTACAAAACTGTCCATATACATATTGATTTTGTTTGTATAATCTCGCCTGACATTTGCGAACATGAAACTCTTATCTGAAACACTATAAATGTGAACTACTGGCCATTAACATGTATATTACAAAATGATATTCTCCGATAAAGCACTTTTGGACTCAACTAATTAAAAGAGTGAGAAATCAGGAACAAAGCTTTGATTTTAATACAAGTAATCATCAATCCATTTGGACTGAGTGGCATCTGTCTGGTTAATTTCAATCTGAAACAGAGTAATATAATATCTATTAAAATCGAAAATCATTTGAGATTTTGAATTGAAACATTTTTTTTGTATTTTGTATCTTGCGATAGGCAGTGGAACATTAATGGTCTAACATCATGTTTGTGACAGGAATTAGAACATTAATGGTCTAATGTCATCCTTGTGACCTTCAGTGGAACATTGATTGTTTAACATCATCCTTGTGACCTTCAGTAGAACATTAATGTTCTAACATCATCCTTTTGACAGGCAGTAGAACATTAAGGTTTAAAGTCGTCCTTGTGAGAGGCAGTGGAACATTAATGGTCTCACATTGTCTTTGTGACATCTAGTGGAATACATAGGAAGTAAAAGCTATTTACATTAAACTGTGGACTTAATGATTGCATCATGTTTATCGAATGTGTGTGTGTGGATCATGTTTACTACTGATATCCAGTGAGGGTTGTGATTATAACTCAGTCCTTGCCTTCAGGTCTAACTAGATACCGTGTGAGAGCATTTAAAACCTGGTCCTTGACTTCTGGTTTAACTCGGTACCCAGTGATAGTGTTTATAACCTGGGCCTTGCCTTCTGGTTTGACTTGTTACCCAGTGATAGTATTTATAACCTGGGCCTTGCCTTCTGGTTTAACTTTGTACCGAGTGATAGTGTTTATAACCTGGGCCTTGCCTTCTGGTTTGACTTATTACTCAGTGATAGTATTTATAACCTGGGCCTTGCCTTCTGGTTTAACTTTGTACCAAGTGATAGTGTTTATAACCTGGGCCTTGCCTTCAGGTCTAACTAGATACCGTGTGAGAGCATTTAAAACCTGGTCCTTGACTTCTGGTTTAACTCGGTACCCAGTGATAGTGTTTATAACCTGGGCCTTGCCTTCTGATTTGACTTGTTACTCAGTGATATTGTTTATAACCTGGGCCTTGCCTTCTGATTTAACTTTGTACCGAGTGATAGTGTTTATAACCTGAGCCTTGCCTTCTGGTTTGACTTGTTACTCAGTGATGGCATTTATAACCTGGGCCTTGCCTTCTGGTTTAACTTTGTACCAAGTGATAGTATTTATAACCTGGGCCTTGCCTTCTGATTTAACTTTGTACCGAGTGATAGTGTTTATAACCTGGGCCTTGCCTTCTGATTTAACTTTGTACCAAGTGATAGTATTTATAACCTGGGCCTTCCCTTCTGGTTTAACTTTGTACCAAGTGATAGTATTTATAACCTGGGCCTTGCCTTCTGGTTTGACTTTGTACCGAGTGATAGTGTTTATAACCTGGGCCTTGCCTTCTGGTTTAACTTTGTACCAAGTGATAGTGTTTATAACATGGGCCTTGCCTTCTGGTTTGACTTAGTACCCAGTGATAGTGTTTATAACCTGGGCCTTGCCTTCTGGTTTAACTTTGTACCCAATTACAGCAGCATTCCATAGTTCTGGCTTCATGCATCGACTTCCATTTCATTACTACTCAGATTCCGATACAGCCTGCATCTTGTAGGAGACTAGAAGGCCAGAGAGCTTTATGTTTTACGTTGTGTGCAAAGATTGATTTTTAAGTTACATGAAAACATGGGCATAGGAAATCAAAAGAGATTGGAAAATCATGCTGAAACCCAAATCAACTTGTAAGAATTAATGAAAAAATTGAAGCATTAGTTAATGGTGGGTGTATGAATGCCAAATTGTCTTGGCCTGGTTTGTGAATATTGTACGAGTTTAATATTGAGGCATGAGGCATGGATTGATGCTCGCTCACAGCTGGCAGCTAATAAGCAGTGATTAACTGAGCAAAGACGCCTGTTCTCAACCCAGAGCTAATAAAATCACCGCCCAGATCTATAATGTGGGAGGAGAGGAGTGGTCATCACAGCCACCAACACCAAGCAAAGGGCCAATACTCAGAGAAAAACACACTGCAATATCACCAATATTGTACAACCAGGAACATTGTGATACCAGTGTCAAAATATTGTCACATAGACAATATAAATATTATCTCCACAATATTACTGTCATTAGGAAGGCTTTGTTTTGAAATGAGCAAAGAATATGTATTAAAATATATTTTGATTAAAGATCTATTTCAAAGGTTGTTTCCTCTGATCATGTGATTTTAAATGACTTAATAAAATGATAAGTGACTTCTTTAGATGTTGATAAATATCATTTAATCGATACAAATGTGAAGAGGACAGACTTCATCTTGATAACCCTAACAAAATGTTTTGTATTGATCAGATTCATCGCCATAAATGACATGAGCCAATATCTACAGTTTGATTAGAATAGCTTGCTGAGGCAATTGACAAAATACAATTTAGAAGGAAAAAAAACATCTGTTCAAACATATTATGTCCATACAATAAAACAAATGTTTGTATAAATGTTTGCATAAATTGTTAACAGTTTCTTGAGACACAAATCTGTTTATCATATCTACCGGACCATACTGTAGCAGGGTTCAATTTTTGAGCTGAGATGTTCCCAGAAGGGATTAAGCAGTGATTTTGAAAAATATGTAAAGGTATCATAAATGAATGATAAAAATATTTGCCTTTCATTTCTAAATATTGTTTTGGTTGATGCACTCTAGTGAATGTCTGTAAACCTATTTGAACATGAACCTAATTTATAGCCCCCTTTTGAGAGCACACTTCTTTCTTGGTGTTATTTTTATGTGGAGTGTGATCATAGAGGCACTGAAAGGTAAAATGACGACATAAAAGTATGGCAATATGCTTATGACGTCATGAAATGTATTGTCCTTTAGATAGTGCCCGAATGACGTCAAACAGTGCTACCCCACTTTGAGCCTCAATTGAGGTCAAACAAAGTTCATGCTACCCATGTTTACCGTCACGTGCAGCTTATTGCTCAGACAGATCTTTCCTGGAAGTGCAACTTTTATGGCTTATAGCAACTAATCTTTTTAATCTATCATAATTTCAATTCGTCATGATGTTCATATGTGGCCAAGCTTTCAATGCACCAAATTGTAGAATTAATGCTTAATACCTTTAAAGACATCATCTGAGGCACTAGTCCTTATCTTAGTATGGAGATATTATTCCAGAGCTTTGTGGTAGTGACCAAGAAGGCCCTGTCCCCTATTGTTTTTATTTGAGTTCAAGGAACCACTTAGTTCAATCTACCATTAGACCATAGCTTTCTACTATTGGATTTGGTACGTAGAGCCCACAGGTAAGGTGGCATCTTACCATTTAGTGCCTTCCAGGTAGTTTTCTACTATTGGATTTGGTTCGAAGAGCCCACAGGTAAGGTGGCATCTTACCATTTAAGTTACCATTTAGTGCCTTCCAGGTAGTTTTCTACTATTGGATTTGGTTCGAAGAGCCCACAGGTAAGGTGGCATCTTACCATTTAGTGCCTTCCAGGTCGTTTTCTACTATTGGATTTGGTTCGAAGAGCCTACAGGTAAGGTGGCATCTAACCATTTAGTGCCTTCCAGGTCATTATTCCAGGTCCTTCCATAGGCAGTTATACCTATAATATTTCTCCTGTTGTGCCAACCATTATTCTAGCTGGTAGCTTGCATATTTGTTTGAGGCAGTTGTTAAGTTCTCCTTTGTCCCATATATATGTTGCTGGCTACTTGGATTGTGGGACATCTATCTGTTGTATTTGATGTTTTAACATTATATATTTATATTATATGTTTTAACATTTCTCTCATTCTGCAAGCTACATGTTGCAATGTTACAACTTTTCAATGTTATACCATTTTTCCCTCTAAAAGTCAATTATTTAGCAAGCTGCATCATATGCTATAATATTCATTTTGTATGGTGTTGTCTTAAGTCGATTTCAGTAATCTATGCATCTAAATAATTATTATCTTTTTCACGAAAAGCTGCGATTTCTTTCTCGTGATTCTTTCTCATGATGCCCATAAAATAAATTGTAAAACTACTACAAATAATAACTTAAACTTGGGCCAGTAGAATTTAAAAACCACTAGCCCGACTTTTCTAGATGCTCCAAGCCAGTGTTTAAATTGATGTGAGGCCCTAATTTTTGAATGCTTTTTAAAACATTGGTGAAGTCCCAATGATGCATGCAGTGTGTCCATGGTGGTTTGTGCAATATAATATGTAGACGCTTTCGACCTCCTGCCATTAACGTGATTAAAGTGTGCTAAACTTAATGTTACAAATTAACAAAATTAGTTAATACTTTAATTTAATTTTTAATGGATTTCAGCTCAGACTATTTATTTACGTCCCATTTGTCGCCATTTTTGATTAGTTTATTCATCACGCCATGCTGCCATTTAAAAATACTGAAGATTTTTTTCCTTTAGCTCTGACTTGCAAACATAGTGCTGTAACAATGATTAAGAAAATAATAGCTATATTTGTACAAATATAGATGGAATAAAGGAAATGTTACACAAAGGCGATTAACAAAGATAGTAGTCCCAACCAACAAATATGGAAATGCTTTCTTATAACATTCTACCCACAGACTAAATTTGCCTGACTATACTAATCTTGTCATTGCTCAGACAAATGAAAACACTGCCAGAGTGCATGAAGAAAGCCCAACTTTCACCATTTTCATCAAGGAGGCATTTGATGAGTTGAGCCATAGAATTGTAAGGAAGTGAATGAAGCATTGGACAAACTGTTATAAACCCACTGAGCCTGCTGAGATGAGCGGAGATAATGAGTTGCTCTTCGCTTGGCATGGATTGTGTGCTCACTTGGAGAATGTGCGTAATCACAGCAGGAGATCGGTCCTGAAACATGTAACTCTTCACCGTGAATATAGGATCTGTTAGATTGGGAGGCAAGGATTGCACAAGTTGAATGCCCGCTCAGATCCACGTAACAGTTCAAATATGTCCTGAGAGCATCTCATTTTTCATGTTGTCACATCTTTGGACCTCATCTGATCATGCACAGGTTTCATGCAACCTATTTTGGCCATGTAACCACAGATGTAAAATATGTTTTTCCTCTAATAAAGTAAACAATATCACAACTTCCTTTCAAATAACATCAATGCCTCATTTTTCTAGGTGTGTAAACCATCTCTATTTGAAAGAGAATGATTTTCCTTGATGTTGAATGGTGAATAATAACTTTGGGTTGATGAAATTGGGTCGTGAATTATATATGTTAATATGATACTGTATTTTGAGGCCTCTTGGGTGAGGGATATAAACCTCGAACTAGCTCACTTCTTTTTACTAAATCTGGCAGTCAAAATCTTCTATGAATTGGTGAAAATCATGTTTATGAAAAAAGGGGTGGTTGATGATAGAAATCACGGATTGATGAATGGCTTTTGTAAAGTGAGCAAGTAAGGGTTAATTAACACCTGATTGTTTATTATGGGATACAGATAAATACATGTAGTAAGGCACCAAACAACATTCAAAAGCTAGCTGACTGTAATAACCTTGCAGACCTCGTCATGTAGTATAATGATGTCATTAAAAGTGGGTGCTGTGCCATTTTCATTGTGAGATGAGAAAAAGGTATTTGAGCATGCATCCTGACCGTGTTCCTGTAATATGATGGTCACATTTCAGTTGAAACATAGACTATGCAGTCCAAATCTATATTAGGACTATCAAGGACCTCTCGTGCAGCGGGCGAATATTGTCACCATTTTGGAGGGGATTGCTCTGATTGATTGACATAAATATAGAACAGGGAAACCCTAAACAACAACCACATATATCCAGTGATGTGTGACCGGAGTTCCGGGCACGGCATACGAACACCTGTGAGGTGGTTTACTGTCCATATATGGACAGATATTAGTGTCTAGTTGAAACATGACCATACAACATTTTAAGGGACTGGTTATTTTTCATTTGGTGTGTGTGGGGGGGGGGGGAGGGTTGGGAGTTGAGGAAAGTGGGGAAAAAAACAAACGTGAAAAGATTTTTCCGATGTCTGAAACCTGTCTGAATGGAACAGAGTATCTTTACTGTTTCCATTCCTTTTGAACCTTTTTTATGTTGTGAGGGTCCACACCCTTGTGATAGGGAGGGGACTGATACGATAGCGCACGACAAGGCAGTTTTAACAGTTTTTCAAAACAAAACTTTTTCAAAAAAAAAATTTATGATAATCAGGTAGGAAAATACCTTGTTCTTTCATGAACAATTTCAATTTCTTTTTGATTATTTTTTTTAACAATTCCAATTTTTGTTATGATTTTCTTTCATATTGAGCATAACCTTTATTACAGTCAACTTAAGATATACAATATATATATATATATATATATATATATATATATTGAAAGATTCATTTTACATAGCTCACATCAAAATTGGACTTTCATAATATATTCTCAAGAAGTTGTTAGAAGAATGTTATCTTCATACTCATGTGTAATCTACTGAAATGAATGACTGTTGGAAAGAGTTGTATTAATTGTAAATTAGAGTAAATAAAGCAGTAAATAATTTAAATAAATTTCCTGATAAATGATATATTGTTAAACATACATCCAATATGTGTGCACCATGGGTGGAAATTGGTGAATTAAACAGAGATATGATTTGGTTGGAGAATTTTTAACAGTTTTTCAAACATTGAGAATGGCCTTCCACATGAAAAAAAATAAAAATAACAGCGATTGGTAATCAGAATCAGTATGAATAGTCATTTATTCTGTCACCGATCTTTTCTCAGGCAGAATTTTATGAATAGTCATGGCTTGTACCTTTTTATCATCTAAGGCAGGGAATGATAGCAAAGAGAAGTCATTTTTGGCAGGTAGAGTAAGTGGCAGCATTTATGCATCATATGCATAGTGATTGCAACAGCATAAATGTTTGACCACCAGTGATGATTCTGGTAAAGTGAGTCAATGGGGGAATCCCCCCACCAGGTAGAAAACAATGGGGGATTTTGAGAATCCAATGGGGGCAGTGGCCGGCGCGGAGCGCGAGCGTCGAAGGCGATTTTGAGAATCGCGTGATAGAAATTTGCAGGCGGACGCATTTTTGTTGACGCATTCGTCTATCTCGCATTGAACAGTCGAAAAACAAAATGGCGGACACGGAGGTGAGCGATCTATCATTACGCTGAATTCTGATGGTTTCTGCTCAAATTAAAGCCGAATTCCTTGTCTTTTTCACACTGGCAGTTGCTGATGCGCATTATGGACGCGTTGGTCGACATTTGATTGCGGGAACAGGCTAAAACGATGAGGGAATCGCGCGCTGCGCGGCCCCAAAAACATCTCTGACCACTCTGAGCTGAAATAATGATGAATGCAGTTTGATCTATACTTTGCCTTGCAATAACGCTTGTCGTACTGAAAAATAACCAAGTATTGCACTCTGTTATTCTTAGCACATTTTCTTTAATACATCAAATCACTTGAGACAGACTTGGTGTGATTAAAAATCTGTCAGCTTCGTTTTCTCTCCCACTCATTTGGTTACGTCAGCATATCAATGTTGCTAGCTTCCATGGGTGAATAAGGAAAAATGTCTCTCATTGCCACTCAAGCTTTTAAACAAAAATATTTAATCCTCACACTAGTTATATGAGTCGTCAAGTATTAAATCGCATTCACAGCTCTGAGTAAAATAGATACATGTATTAATGGCATGGAAACAGTAGAACTCAGGTTTTGTCATGAAATACTAGAAAAGTGTCTTGTTATTATTCCAAATTCTTAATGTGGAAAAACAAAAACAAAAATGTTTCACAAATGTTGAATTGCCAGTGACATGAACAATATTATCAGGATTCTGGTGTGTGTGATATCCTTGCCATGAATTGATAAAAAAAACCCACATGATTGGGTGGAATAAAACAAATAATTGCACATAATGAAACAGAATATTATCAAATAACATTTAAAACACAACTCTTATTTTATTTCAACATGGTTACAAGACATGGATACAGAAGTCAGGCTTGAATTTTAACAGACAGGGCTTCTCAGTTTTCAGGAGGTAACCATAGCAACTAAAATGCAAGATGGTAAGATGTTTTTCTTTAGCTACTGAATAAGCTGATCCTAGAAGTAAAATGCCTGGTATGTTTACAGCATATCTCAGCAAAGGAATATTTTGGAATACTGAGCTGGAAGTAATTTGTCATTGACAGTAAATAATAGAAACATTTCATCCAAACAAGTCAATATCATCACAATTGGACTCACAAATGGACATCATCCTGAATCTAAAAATTCCTCTTATGAGTAGGTCATGAAAAATGTCATGATATTATAACAAAACATACCGAGACGAGGCATGTTTTGTTTTTATACCTCAGACAACTACTGTATTTTTTAAAAAATGATACATGAAACAAGATATTTATCATTAAAAACGTTTTGTAAACAAAGCGCACCTCATTTGACCCCGTCACGTGACCCGAAAATAGTGCGTACAGCCATAGACTGGTTGCCGCCCTCTGTGTATACACGATGTTCTTGACACTCGGTGGGGGACCAGTCTAAAGATGGCCGACGGAAAATAGTTCGCACCTAATGAATACGCTACAAATACTCGGCATGCTTGTATTCATTGGAAATCTCGTTGATACGCGCATCACTGAGGTATAATGTAACATTCCATTTAAAGTAGAAAAAAATAGTTTGTTCCTGAGAAAGAGGTAACAAAAAGGTCACATAAGCTGCTGCTGTTGGTCAATACAATGTCGGAAATAATAATCATGATAATGATAATTTATATAGAGCTGATACAGGACAATGTCTGTTGATAATGACTTTAATGACTTTAAAATGTCTTAACCAACAAGTGTCTTGACCTCAGGGGAGGCACTAGTCTTAACCCCATTCAGGAGATCATTCCAAAGGTCAGGGCTATTATCACAAAGGCCCTATTCCCTGTTGTTTCCATTTGAGTAGACGGAACCACAAGGTCCAGTTTACCATTAAATTGAAGGCTCTATTACTAGATTTAATAATAAGTAGATCACTCAGGTAAAATGGCACCTTACCAGTTGGTGCCTTCCGGTCAGTGAAGAGGAATTTAATGAAATTGATACCAGCATATATGGGGAGCCAGTGCAGTTCCTTCAATTTCTCAGAAATATGATTAAATTTCTGATTGATCTACACTTCATATGCTGCAGAGTTCTGCAAATATTGTAGTTTTCTAATGTCAGCTGCAGGAAGCCTGGCCATTGCCATATAATCTAGGGTTGATGTGCATGTATCAAGATTTCAGCCCTTCTAGACACTTTCTTGTAGCTAATGTGTTTCTGATAGGGCCAACTCCCTTTTTGCATTATGTTCCTGTTTTTGGCCTTGGTGTTCATGTCTGAGTCAAAGATCTACATGTACTTCAGACTCATTAGGTGTAAAGTCATTATCAACTATTTTCAGTGAGCCAATTTTTTGTCTGACAAGATACCATACCTCCTATTAGCACAAATTAACATTTCTGTCATCCCATCATCAAGTTTAATTATATTTCTAATCGGGAAGGTTATGACTTCATTGTTGCACATTTCTAGCTCAGTTCTAGCAGTGTCTGCACTTTGTCTACTCCTCAGATCCGGATATAGATACAATAGATGCGACAGTTCAGTCCGCACTTTGCAATGATATCAGCAAGAGGATTAAATAGACTAAATCCTTGTGGGATGTCATGCTTAATGGGTGGGCCTGTGTGTGCTCTCTTCTTTAATGCACTGCCTCCAGTCCATTAGGTATGACTTTATCCAGTAGAGGGCATGACCAGTTAGTTACCTTGCACTTTGCCTCTAGTCTAGAGAGCAGTATCTGATGATCAATGGTACCAGATGATGCTGGTCAGCTAAGAAGCTCCTCCAAGAAGTCTGGAAGAATCCATGTGGCTATAGGATCAAGCTCACATGATTTCGTTGCTGCTTTCCTGATTTCAATCAGAGCTTCTTTAGAAGACAGCAGAATGAAGCAATAAAGACTTTATGTATCAGTGTTGATGCTGACATGTGTATTGTTTGCCATGCCATCTGGTTGAGGAACATCAACTTTTATAAATAGAACATTTTGTATTTCATTGCAGATTTTGTAATTTTTTTCCATATCAATGAACTTTTTGCCTGGAGTGAGGGATCATCTGAAGCAATAATACTAAGATTTGTCTAATGGGGTGTTGGGCAATGACCCTAAATAGTTTTAGGGTCATGTTTTTCAAAATATTTGGATTGAGAAGTCTTGAGCAGAGGATTATATCTATTTCCTTGTCATTGTAGATTTCCTGATCAATTTGCAAGTTTGATTTCGCTTCCTGCCTTTTTTTTACAGGGACCTCTCATCTCATCAAATATTTTGTGGCAACTTATTTTTCTGCAGCAATTAATTATGTCCAACCAGAAGAGTGGATATTCCTATATGCTCCTGATAGTTAGCACTTTTTTTACTGTCCCGACTTAGCCATCAAATTCTACACAGGGTGAGACATCTAGCAATTTTACAGAAATCTGTGAACAAAACTTGGACATGGCCTGTGTGGATAGAACTTTATTCAGACATGAGAATGTCTTCTTACTGTCAACTAGGAGTCTATAATGACATTCCTGTCTTCAGGACTCTTATATTTGTGTCACTAATAATCGGTTGGCAACATTTCCCAGTGATTGTTTCAAGTGTCTGGCTTTTGTTTGGCTGTCTGTTTGGCATCAGACTCATTATGCTCATAACACACTCCAGACATGATGCATTTTGCAGGAGATTTTTTCTTGAGGATTTGTATGACAGACAATCAATACCGTAATTAGCTTTCTTGTTTTGATGACATCATCACTGACCAAGGCTGCTTAATCTAAGTGTATGATAATTCCCCAGTGAATGAGAAATTACATAGTTTCTCTGACAAACAAGGATATAATAGATAGAATTTGTGTCCTCTATATGATGTGTACCTGTAATACCTATAAAATTTGTTGAGACATGTAGCAATTCAGCATTTTCTGCCATACAGATTATACATATAGACTCCAGCCAAATATATGGAGCAATTAGCTGTAAATTGATTATCTGGTCAAGGCAATTTTTGCTTCCCTTGCATCTTTCCTGGGAAAGAGTAAAAAACTCAAATTATTTGAAAATTGATATGTTAGATTCATTTATGATTGACAGGTTCTGTATGATTCAAAACAACTGAAAAGTATTGTTATAAAATGTGGTTGAAGCAGATGTGGATGGTAATAACATTCCTAAAACATTTGCATACTCCTTAAAATCTGCAAATCTTTCAAATTGGCAGTATCTTTTTGTCAACTTGCAAATGTGCATTACCGAAATGTAAGAAGCAATACTTAAGGTTTCTTAAGTGACATGAGAACCACTTCGGAATAGCTATTCAAATTTGATTATCAAGGCATACCATCAATCCAAAATCATATATGCAACATGTAGTTATCAAGAAAACATAACCCAGACATTCATGTTTTGGTTCAAGTATTCCAAGCATTCATTTGAAAATGGAAATATTGCAGATATGCAAAGACAGCTGGAAATGTTCCAGGCATGTAATGACAGCTGGAAATGATCCAGGCATTTACTGACAGCTGGAAATGATCCAGGCATGTAATGACAGCTGGAAATGATCCAGGCATGTAATGACAGCTGGGAATGATCCAGGCATGTAATGACAGCTGGAAATATTCCAGGCATGTAATGACAGCTGGAAATGTTCCAGGCATGTAATGACAGCTGGAAATGTTCCAGGCATGTAATGACAGCTGGAAATGATCCAGGCATGTAATGACAGCTAGAAATGATCCAGGCATGTATTGACAGCTGGAAATGATCCAGGCATGTAATGACAGCTGGAAATGATCCAGGCATGTAATGACAGCTGGAAATGTTCCAGGCATGTAATGACAGCTTGAAATGATCCAGGCATGTAATGACAGCTGGAAATGATCCAGGCATGTAATAACAGCTGGAAATGATCCAGGCATGTAATGACAGCTGGAAATGTTCCAGGCATGTAATGACAGCTGGAAATGATCCAGGCATGTAATGACAGCTGTAAATGATCCAAGGCATGCAATAGCAGCTGTAAATAATCCAAGGCATGCAATGACAGCTGTAAATATTCAAGGCTTTCAATAAAATTCAAAATATGAAATTTGTATATGTATCCATGGATAAGCATAAATTACAAAGGACAAATACAAATGGAATTTTTTTTCTGTCGTTAAGTGCAATTTCAGAGCAACATTTTACATTCATATTGGTTTCAATCTTAAAAAGTTCTAACAGATTTTAACATTTGTGTTCATATAACTGTTTAGACTTGAAAACGTATACATGTACTGCAGGAAACCATTATTAGGAAACCATTATATGCTTTCTTGTCCACTTGTTCAGGTGGGCAACTTGTCCAAGTCCTACTTGTGCAAATGGACTTGTAAGTAAAAAAGGTTTTAAGCAGGAATGAATTAATGTACATTGACAAACCACTAAAGAAACTAAATATGTTTTTTAATTAAATAATTTTTATATTGCTTATTAAACAGTAGGACCAATGGACATGAAGAACAAACAATAGTCTAATTGCTTATATAGACTTACAGAGCAAAAAAGTGAGTGCCAGAAGAATTAAGAAAGATTGAAATTGTCCTTCAAATTAAACTGTACAAGATATGCCTGGGTGACCTATGAATGGGAGGGCAGTCTGGCAGTGACATCTGGTGTTGACATCTGGAGGTGAACATGATGAAGGCCTTCTTATTACTTAATACAGATGGTATGCAGGAGAGCGTACAATCCCTCCTTAAGAAGCCCTCCTGTGGTGGAGTGTATGGGTGCTAGGCAATGTTTGCACAGTGAGTTAGGTAGAGAGTCCACTTGCATCCTTCGTGTTACTATAGAGCGGATAGGCTGATGTGGTCTTGAGTATTGTTTGCATTTGGCTGACGGTGCATAATTTCCCCAGTCACCAAAGAGTCTACAGCTTATTTCATTACATCAAGCTGTGCAAAGCTTGAGACACATAAAGAATTCCTTGTCATTTAAGTAAGAATCGGTGGAGGATTTAAAGTAAGAATCGATGAAGGAATTTCATCCTCTGACAGCTTCTTAATATAAACTATAAAAAAAACTGGAACAAGCAACACGCTACATTTGAGAAATGTCATATTTGTAGTGAATGAAAAAGAGGAATTAAAAACATTGAGCATTGATGTAAAATATAAAGTGGTATCTACAGCAACAGTCAAAGCCATAGGAATATTTTGAAAAGTCAGATTCATTGTCACAGGAAAAGGTCATGATCAACATCATAGGAAAAGGACTTAATTTAAAAAAAAGCAAAGTAAAGTATCAATGTAAAATATTACTTTAGTGTTTGTTGAAGGGAATTAGCCAAGTGTTATTGTTAAAAGTCAGCTTGTTCATTAAGAGATGCACCATGATATATACACTGTCTAGAACCTCACAGGAAAGGCTTGAGAGCACCGTATCATTAGAAATATTTGCAAAAAGGATACTGTAGCGACAATATATTATCAAATCAAGTCCTCAAATTCTGATAAAACTTGATGACAAGTAGATTGAGATATCTTTTAAATATCTCAACTTGTTTCAAAGTTAATGTGTTAATTGTGAATTATTGAGGAATTGGGAGTATAGCAGGTCTGGGCCTCTTGGAGCAGAGAGCAGGCTTGAGTGCCTTTAAGACATAGTGATTCAAAGATAAAATGGGTGCCTAACTGTCTCCACGAATCTCCCATTCTACATGTTGTTCCAATGCAGTGATTGAGTTATATTAGACCTGTTTAAGCATTCCCACAGTGTCCACACTTTGAAATGCAATCTTGGTTATGTAAACACACAGCATAATGGTTAATGATTTTGGTATATTTTTGTATTGTAACAAATGAATTGATGACATTCAAGATCTCAAGGTTAAAAGATAGCACACAATATAAAGGTAAATAATGCTAATGAGTTATAGACATGTTGATTTCCATACATCAGTTAGTGATGACATTGTGTCGAGGATTTGAGTGAGTCACGATAAAGTGTACGTTTCCAAAAGGCAGGGGTCATATTGCATCGGTGGCTGCTGAAAGGTCGTGTAAATCTGGTTAGATTAGTTCTGGTGACAGCACATTATGGATGGCAAATGTGACTTGATATGCCATTTCTTGCCCTCTATCAGACCCGTCCAAGATCACCATCCAATACCTATGTTGATTGCAGTATTGTAGACCCTATTTTGAGGAAAATATCCATGTCTTCATTAAATTATGCTTGCTCAAATTGAGTTATATCTGGTAAAATTGTGGTGAAAAGACTAATCAAGCAGTGACAGGATTTAATTAAATCTCTTGAGAAAATTTAAATAAATCTTAAATATTATTTTGCTAGCTCATTCGATTAATGTTTGCTTAATTAATTAGCTTTTTGAATCATTACAAATGATGTAATTTATGTAGTTTTTCATGTTATTAAAGAACTTTAAGTTGAATTATTTGTTTATTTTCAGCCTGAATAAACTTCTTGATGTGGTTATATTCAATTATATTGAACATAAACTGGTTTAATACTTTAAGCAATCTATTAAACAAGTTTTAAGTGATAGCAAAGGCATCCATTCAGAGCAATGCAACAATTCTTGAAAAGTGGATTTGAATTTGAGTGATTATCCTATCAAATCAAATTTTACTACAGAACTTCTCAAAAGATGAGAATTACATGGAAAGCAAACATATATATTGACATTAAACATCAGCTTTACTTCCTGACATAATCAGGATTAAAAGTAATTTTGGACTTGAGTATTGCAGCTCAAGGGTTAAGTGAATCTTAGTGTGGTTGATTAGAGTGGGTGTGATGAAGTGGTATATTCTGTCTGGCCTGTGGCTTGTACCAGCATTGAGGGTCCTCAGACTCACCAGGAGAGTGCTAATAAAGTCTCCACTCTCCGTACTCAAGTCTTGTCTCTTGACACATTGAACCTTCTATAGACCTCAATCCTAAACCAGGAGAGTGCTAATAAACTCTCCAGTCTCCGTACTCAAGTCTTGTCTCTTGACACATTGAACCTTCTATAGACCTCAATCCTAAACCAGGAGAGTGCTAATAAAGTCTCCACTCTCCGTACTCAAGTCTTGTCTCTTGACACATTGGGCCTTCTATAGACCTCAACTCTAAACCAGGAGAGTGCTAATAAAGTCTCCACTCTCCGTACTCAAGTCTTGTCTCTTGACACATTGGGCCTTCTATAGACCTCAACTCTAAACCAGGAGAGTGCTAATAAAGTCTCCACTCTCCGTACTCAAGTCTTGTCTCTGGACACATTGGACCTTCTATAGACCTCAATCCTAAACCAGGAGAGTGCTAATAAAGTCTCCACTCTCCGTACTCAAGTCTTGTCTCTTGACACATTGGGCCTTCTATAGACCTCAACTCTAAACCAGGAGAGTGCTAATAAAGTCTCCACTCTCCGTACTCAAGTCTTGTCTCTTGACACATTGGACCTTCTATAGACCTCAATCCTAAACCAGGAGAGTGCTAATAAAGTCTCCACTCTCCGTACTCAAGTCTTGTCTCTTGACACATTGAACCTTCTATAGACCTCAACTCTAAACCAGGAGAGTGCTAATAAAGTCTCCACTCTCCGTACTCAAGTCGTGTCTCTTGACACATTGAACCTTCTATAGACCTCAACTCTAAACCAGGAGAGTGCTAATAAAGTCTCCACTCTCCGTACTCAAGTCTTGTCTCTTGACACATTGAACCTTCTATAGACCTCAACTCTAAACCAGGAGAGTGCTAATAAAGTCTCCACTCTCCGTACTCAAGTCTTGTCTCTTGACACATTGAACCTTCTATAGACCTCAACTCTAAACCAGGAGAGTGCTAATAAAGTCTCCACTCTCCGTACTCAAGTCTTGTCTCTTGACACATTGAACCTTCTATAGACCTCAACTCTAAACCAGGAGAGTGCTAATAAAGTCTCCACTCTCCGTACTCAAGTCTTGTCTCTTGACACATTGGGCCTTCTATAGACCTCAACTCTAAACCAGGAGAGTGCTAATAAAGTCTCCACTCTCCGTACTCAAGTCGTGTCTCTTGACACATTGAACCTTCTATAGACCTCAACTCTAAACCAGGAGAGTGCTAATAAAGTCTCCACTCTCCATACTCAAGTCTTGTCTCTTGACACATTGGGCCTTCTATAGACCTCAATCCTGAACCAGGAGAGTGCTAATAAAGTCTCCACTCTCCGTACTCAAGTCTTGTCTCTTGACACATTGAACTTTCTATAGACCTCAACTCTAAACCAGGAGAGTGCTAATAAAGTCTCCACTCTCCGTAGTCAAGTCTTGTCTCTTGACACATTGGGCCTTCTATAGACCTCAATCCTGAACCAGGAGAGTGCTAATAAAGTCTCCACTCTCCGTACTCAAGTCTTGTCTCTTGACACATTGGACCTTCTATAGACCTCAATCCTAAACCAGGAGAGTGCTAATAAAGTCTCCACTCTCCGTACTCAAGTCTTGTCTCTTGACACATTGGGCCTTCTATAGACCTCAATCCTGAACCAGGAGAGTGCTAATAAAGTCTCCACTCTCCGTACTCAAGTCTTATCTCTTGACACATTGGGCCTTCTATAGACCTCAACTCTAAACCAGGAGAGTGCTAATAAAGTCTCCACTCTCTGTACTCAAGTCTTGTCTCTTGACACATTGGACCTTCTATAGACCTCAACTCTAAACCAGGAGAGTGCTAATATAGTCTCCACTCTCCGTACTCAAGTCTTGTCTCTTGACACATTGGACCTTCTATAGACCTCAACTCTAAACCAGGAGAGTGCTAATAAAGTCTCCACTCTCCGTACTCAAGTCTTGTCTCTTGACACATTGGACCGTCTATAGACCTCAATCCTAAACCAGGAGAGTGCTAATAAAGTCTCCACTCTACGTACTCAAGTCTTGTATCTTGACACATTGAACCTTCTATAGACCTCAACTCTAAACCAGGAGAGTGCTAAAAAAAGTCTCCACTCTCCATACTCAAGTCTTGTCTCTTGACACATTGAACCTTCTATAGACCTCAACTCTAAACCAGGAGAGTGCTTATAGACCTTGCACTGTCCACACAGTGGCCCTAGGAGACATTGCGTAAACCTTGAGCCTCCAATGCAATGCTACCTGAAACTATCTTGGTAAATTTCATTCCTCATAATTGACTAATCTGTCCATCTCAAGGCCACAAACTCTTGATATGCCTCTTGTGACATAGACACATTAAATCAGCACACTCAGGTTAATTACTATAAGATAAGGTGAAGTCCTTCAGGCCTTGACATGAAGAGAAAAATACTGGTTGCCCAGTCGGGCCACCAGAGCATGAGAAGTGGTGGCCCGAAGTTTCTAAGGATAATAGGATGTGTGATACAATAAAGAGCATCGTACATAAGGCTGTATAGTGTCTGAGTGGGGTATACTTAATAATAAAATCAAGATAGTTTGGGCCACTAAAAGACCAAAAATATTGTTGCCCAACTGGGCCACTAAACCAGAGCATTCACTGGCCCAAACAGTGGATCAGGTGGCCCCGGGCCACCGGGCCAGTGGGTATGTCAAGCCCTGGTCTTTCCATTTAATCATCTATTTCTGATTTTGATAAAACTAAAAGCAAATGTACATGCTTTGATTGCATAATTTAAATGCAAGTCAATGTCTATCTGCAGGCATGAACATCATTTAAAGGCTTGGAATGCCAGCTTGCATATAGAGCAGTGTTTGCATATTCTGAACATGGAGATGAAGCAAGACAGGTCGTGGGTGCAGATGTCTAGCTAGTTATATTGGATGGGACTGATGATGCTTAATTGTACAGCCTCGCATTCGCAGATTCCATCTATATCATTAGCCTGATTACACAGACACAAGTCAAACGCGTCGTCCCCAAGTCTGTGTCAAACTATTCTATTTTATCACACAGATTACTCTGATTGGTGTCTCATTGACGGATGAATACTCCATCGCATTGACTATACCCATTGGACTTTATTTGTCGAAGATCTGAATTTCTCAGAAAAATAAATTGTAATGTTACATTTGTGCTGGTGGGGATGATTTTTAGGAGCAGGTCTAAATCCCATTTACTGGAAACTGCAAAATCGATATAATATAATATAATATAACTGTCAGAATGATGGGATAGCATTATGTGTCTGGTGACCACCAATGCTGGGGATAGTCTAGTTAATATCCATAGAACCATTACCACTGGCCTCAACAGACACTTTCTACTGCAGAAACAAAATATAAATACATTTATTTGGGATAAATAGTGCTTCAGACATATCTGTCTTTTCTTCTATTAAGATATGAGGGCATTTTCAAATACCCCGTATTTAGATGTAGATAGATTCTGAACACTGCAATATCCACATACATACTGAAGTGCAGATTAATGAAGTGCTATAAAAATGGTGCATATGACGGCTGTTATGCTTATGGTACTGTGTGCTTTTAAAATCTATTCTGATCTTAAGAGTTGCTGAAGTGCCTGATGATTCCCTGAAAGAAATGGCCAAGGTCATTGGTGTGAACACAGTATTCCTCCAGACAAAGGCCAGCATTGTTTATGTCCTTGTTTGTCTCACCATTTGTTATTGTGGTTTACACTTGTTTGGGTAGAGAAACCATAAAACAGATTGAAAAACAAGCAAACAGCATTAGCAATGAGCAAAGTAAACTAGGTCAGAAGAAAGATTCACATCAGACTGATCAAAGAAACAATGAGTAGGTTACTGTAAGAGGCAAACAATGAGTAGTTTACTGTAGGAGGCAAACAATGAGTAGGTTACTGTAGGAGGCAAACAATGAGTAGGTTACTGTAGGAGGCAAACAATGAGTAGGTTACTGTAAGAGGCAAACAATGAGTAGGTTACTGTAGGAGGCAAACAATGAGTAGGTTACTGTAAGAGGCAAACAATGAGTAGGTGACTGTAGGAGGCAAACAATGAGTAGGTTACTGTAAGAGGCAAACAATGAGTAGGTTACTGTAAGAGGCAAACAATGAGTAGGTTACTGTAAGAGGCAAACAATGAGTAGGTTACTGTAGGAGGCAAACAATGAGTAGGTTACTGTAGGAGGCAAACAATGAGTAGGTTACTGTAAGAGGCAAACAATGAGTAGGTTACTGTAAGAGGCAAACAATGAGTAGGTTACTGTAGGAGGCAAACAATGAGTAGGTTACTGTAAGAGGCAAACAATGAGTAGGATACTGTAAGAGGCAAACAATGAGTAGGTAACTGTCGGAGGCAAACAATGAGTAGGATACTGTAAGAGGCAAACAATGAGTAGGTAACTGTAGGAGGCAAACAATGAGTAGGTTACTGTAAGAGGCAAACAATGAGTAGGTTACTGTAAGAGGCAAACAATGAGTAGGATACTGTAAGAGGCAAACAATGAGTAGGTAACTGTCGGAGGCAAACAATGAGTAGGATACTGTAAGAGGCAAACAATGAGTAGGTAACTGTAGGAGGCAAACAATGAGTAGGTTACTGTAAGAGGCAAACAATGAGTAGGTTACTGTAGGAGGCAAACAATGAGTAGGTTACTGTAAGAGGCAAACAATGAGTAGGTTACTGTAAGAGGCAAACAATGAGTAGGTTACTGTAAGAGGCAAACAATGAGTAGGTAACTGTAGGAGGCAAACAATGAGTAGGTTACTGTAAGAGGCAAACAATGAGTAGGTTACTGTAGGAGGCAAACAATGAGTAGGTGACTGTAGGAGGCAAACAATGGGTAGGTAAGAGGCAAATAATGGGTAGGTAAGAGGCAAGCAGTAGGTCTGATTAAAGTCAAAGGTTCATGAATCAGATGCAATTTTCATTGTACTATTTGATTCAGCCATCTTGGGTATTTGACATTAACTTTATGCAAAATAAAGATGCTCATATTTGATGAAGCAAGAGGGCTAACACTGAGTTACCTCCAAATGTGTGCAGCACACTGGAAGAAGACCTACAATAAATTGGAGGTCATCCAATATGGCCGTAGGTGATATGCCTGCAGTATCCTTGCATTGTGTTGACCCAGTGTCTGCCCTGTCATCAGACCAAGTGCTCCTCAACTGATGGGCTCTGCCTTGGTACATAACAGTGTGTATAGTACATGATGGGAGTCCTATGTGCTCTGTGGAAGTGAACATCAGTGACTCTGTTTAAAGTCTGTATCTGGGTGCATATTACATAAGGAGAGAATATATTTATAAAACTGCATAATATACTTGTGAATAGATAGATAAAATATATGTCTGCTTTCCAAGCATGGAGGAGGCAACAAAAAAGATGCTTTGAATGCTACAGTCAAATATACTTGCAAAATGGAATATTAAAGAGGCAATATGCTTACAAAGCTTGATTTTGATTTAGGAAATGCATTAGCCAGGTCAGGTTTAATGTAATATTTAATATTTAGGGCAGGCTTTATGGGAATATAGGTCATGCTTTCTCTTGTCATGATGGGCTTCATGTTACCCCCATGTGATATAGTATTACCAATGTCAGGTTTGTTCTGTCAAAGTTATCGTATATATATATATATATATATCACATTGGTTAGGGAGGATGGCATGCAGCAGTTACTAAAACCTTTGTCTTCTGTATTAAAGCTCTTGAGTTCAAATCCCTATATAGATAAATATCAAGGTCTAGAAATGCAGACATAATAACCAAAGACATGATTTTATATCCAATGGCATGATTTCATAACCAAAAGCATGATTTTATAAAACAAAAGAACAATCCCAGTCAATCTCTGAAGACAGCAGGGCATTGAGATTTGGTTGAAGACCTTCTGTAGAAAAGGTAGATTATGAAATATATTGATAATTTTCATCATTTCCAATTTATGTATATTGCAGACTTTTTGTGCTTTGAAATAGATGGTGCATCTGTTATAAGTTCTAAAAACATACCATTAAACATCCTTTTAGTTATTACACTGTAAGTCACAAAGCCATGATAATGCTTAAAAGAGAATACACAAATACAAGTGAACAAAATGCCTCATTACTAAAGAATTCTTGCATTAATTGCTCCCCTGTGCATTCTAGATGGAAGTTTTAGTTTATGGTAGAGCGAGTCAATATGCCGAGCTAGGCATTAGAGCAAAAGAAGCAAGCACAGTTGACATCACAAATAAGCGGGATGTTGTCTGATAGCACACACATCTCAGCGGAGTACACCAATCATTGCCAGCTACTGATGCAATACAAAAAACGAATGCCATAGGGAGATAAACACGTCAGTCTTAATGGGTGCCTCTGGTGCAAACTGCTCACTGTTCAGGGGCCGTGTGCAACAAGTGCCAATATCACATACACATAGGAACCCTCTCTGAAACACATGATGAAAACGAGGGTCGTGTCCCCATAAAAGGTTTTTTACCCTCAGCCCCTGATGTAATCAGGCTGAGGGTATTGCAGTACTCCTGGCGTGGGTATGTATGTATGTATGTATGTCTGTATGTCTGTATGTCTGTATGTATGTCTGTAGCGAACATCCTTGTCATCGCGATAACTCAAGAACAAATGATGGCAGCTTCATGAAACTTGACACACATATGCATCTGGTAAAAACCTCGGACGAGTTCGATGGACGGCGACCTTGACCTATTTTTCAAGGTCACAGGAACAATTATAAGAAATCCCAAGAATCACAATAACTCAAGAACAAATAATGGTAGCTTTATGAGATTTGACACACATAAGTATCTGGTGAAGACCTCAGAATTTTTTCTATGTAACATGACCTTCACCTACTTTTCAAGGTCACAGGGACAATTATGTGAAATCATCTTGTCATCGCGATAACTCGAGAACAAATGATGGCAGCTTCATGAAACTTGACACACATATGCATCTGGTGAAAACCTCGGACGAGTTCGATGGACGGCGACCTTGACCTATTCTTCAAGGTCACAGGGACAATTATGTGAAATCCAAAGAATCACAATAACTCAAGAACGAATAATGGTAGCTTTATTAGATTTGACACACATAAGTATCTGGTGAAGACCTCAGAATTTTTTCTATGAAACATGACCTTCACCTACTTTTCAAGGTCACAGGGACAATTATGTGAAATCATCTTGTCATCGCGATAACTCGAGAACAAATGATGGCAGCTTCATAAAACTTGACACACAAAAGCATCTGGTGAAAACCTTGAATGAGTTCGATGGATGGCGACCTTGACCTATTTTTCAAGGTCACGGACAATTATGTGAAATCCCAAGAATCGCAATAACTCAAGAACGAATGATGGCAGCTTTATGAGATTTGACACACACAAGCATCTGGTGAAGACCTCAGACTTCTCTTGATGGAACATGACCTTCACCTGATTTCAAGGTCACAGGGACAATTATGTGAAATCATCCTTGTCATCGTGATAACTTAAGAACAAATGATGGCAGCTTCATGAAACTTTACACACATAAGCATCTGGTGAAAACCTCGGACTAGTTCGGTGGACAGCGACCTTGACCTATTTTTCAAGGTCACAGGGACAATTACGTGAAATCCCAAGAATCGCAATAACTCAAGAACGAATGATGGCAGCTTTATGAGATTTGACACACAAGCATCTGGTGAAGACCTCATAATTTTTTCTTTGAAACATGACCTTCACCTACTTTTCAAGGTCACAGGGATAATTATGTGAAATCATCCTTGTCATCATGATAACTCAAGAACAAATGATGGCAGCTTCATGAAACTTTACACGCATAAGCATCTGGTGAAAACCTCGGACTAGTTCGGTGGACGGCGACCTTGACCTATTTTTCAAGGTCACAGGGACAATTATGTGAAATCCCAAGAATCGCAATAACTCAAGAACGAATGATGGCAGCTTTATGAGATTTGACACACACAAGCATCTGGTGAAGACCTCAGACTTCTCTTGATGGAACATGACCTTCACCTGATTTCAAGGTCACAGGGATAATTATGTGAAATCATCCTTGTCATCGTGATAACTTAAGAACAAATGATGGCAGCTTCATGAAAATTGACACACATAAGAATCTGGGAAGACTCCAGATGAGTTTGATGGACGGTGACCTTAACCTGCTTTTCAAGGTCACAGGCCCATATCAATAATTCTAGAGTAAATGATGACAGTTTCATGATACTTGACACACCTAAGCTATCAAAGGAAGTAGATTTTATGGGTTTTTTACCCCTGCATCAATTTGCCTTGGTGCAGTGACGTTTTGTTCACAAATATTGTGTGGAGCGAATGTTGTGCAATGAGTTACCAGGGCTGAGGGTTGATGCATCTCTGATGCCTATGTTTTTATGATATATTTATTCTTTTTGTTTTTATTGCTTGATGTGCCATATAATTGAATGTTTGGGATAAATGATTGATGATCCAGAGTAACCAGGTGTCAAGCGTTTGTGGTTTATACAAAAGGTAATATTATTTACAGCAAATGGAATCTGGTCATTAAAATAAAGTGTTTCCTTGATTCCTAATCTGCTGCAATTACTGTACTAATATGTAAGATTCTGGTGATTATTTTTTTACTTTTTGACTGTCATATTAGTATCTAATAGCTGTATCTTATTTGATTATTACTGTGTTCTTAATTCAATATGCTAACAAAGATTGTTTTAATGTGCTAGAAGTCTAAACCATATTAGCAGCAGAAAGAACATCCCAGAATGCAAAGAGAATTGTTTTACATGTTTACAAATAGGAAATGGGACTAAAAGGCCATGAACCACCTGTTTTGTGAAATATCAAAGGATGACTACAGTTATGGGTATTATAAATCTACTAATCAAAAAAAGGTCAGAAGTTGACATTTCGGGATGTGTAATATTTGGGCAGAGAAGCTTCATGCAGTGGGGTATAAACATGTTGACAGATGTGGCCACTCAGTGACCCTATTAGTGATCTGTCACACACAGTATCCACGGCTTGGTGGACAGGAAATTCGTTTCCATTGGAAATGTTCCTTGTTCCTTCATGTTTGCACGGATTCCAGGCCATAAATGTAAATATATGGGATACATTTTCACAACCTCACTACCAACAATAACGCTGAGAGTATGCTTAAAGGCAATAAGAACTTAACAGCAGAAGGGAATTCAATAAATGTGAACTGGGTTTTGTTTCTAATGATAGGGACACTTTTGTGTGTTTATTTGATATCCTATAGTGAGGAAAGCATACACTGATGGCATAAAATGGCTATGGCATTAATACAAAGTGATTGTAGAAGCAAATTGTGTAGGATTCGATGAGAAACCTTCCATCAAAGAGTTCTGCTATGAAAATATATATATATATATATATACATATATATGTGTGTGTGTGTGTATGTGTGTGTGTGTGTGAGATTCTGCCAGGCAATGGACCAAAAGGACCAAAAGAAACAAACACAGTTGACATCACAAATAAGCGTGATGTTTTCTGATTTTATATATATATTCACAAGATGGTGTTTGCAATAATGAAGATGATATTCAAGACATTTGTGGTGTTGTCAGCATCTTCCTTCTCTATACTTAAGCAAAGACAAGCTAATGCAGTGCTCAAGGGGCCCAGATGGACGTGATCCTGCTTAGTGTGTCTTTGTGGGATTAGGACAGTTGCGAGGGCAGAAATAGGGTTGGATGTCGGTGCAGGCAGATGCTATGGCCTTATTAGCAGGCGATTAGTGTATCTACACTCAAGTGGTTTGAGTGTACACACTTAGTACTGTTCTACACAGACAAACACTTTCCCTTCATGTTACCCACATCTCCATTTTCTCCATTTTCTCCATGCCCAAGAGATCTCCCGTTGTCACCTTGGTATCTAAATCTCTATCAGGATTTTGCATTTTTAATGAGAAATATACAGCTGAATGGAAAAAATATGTATGTGTAATAGTGCATTCCAAATTAAAAGTAATTTGTCAAGTGAAACTATGTGTTTCCTCTCAGCTAACTTCAGTCATAGTGGTATATTGTTAAAGTCTGTGGCATCTGTCTGTCTGTCCATAGAGCTTATCTCTGCTACTGTGAATGGCAGGTACTTCATAGTTTAGGATATCAAATCATCTAAGGTGGTAGAGGTAATGTGTCAGATTTTAGTTCTGTAGATTTGACCTTTAACATTGGGACCAATCATATTTATGGTCTTTAGTAACACAAGATATTTGACATTTGAATAAAGAAAAATAATAATCAAGTGAACAAATTCCTTCAGCTCATGAAGTTGAATGTTCACAGTCCTTTTCAATGTTTTTTTTGCAAATAAAAGGAGGGGGGGGGGACATTGAACTGAAGTTAAATCATTGTGTAAAATATTTGTGTTTTCTGATAAGGTCAGGCTCAACTTCTGGATACAAAACTAAATTGTTTATATAAATTTCTTTTTTCCTTCATCTTGTATGAATTACATTCTGTGCCTAATCTCACTCAAGAGACTTTGTGTCTGCTCTAACAAATTGTTATTGCCTCACATTAATTTTTTTGGTAGGGGACCGTTGAGTTTTTGAGCTGCTTGTTTAACCTGATTTTATCAATTTCAATTTAGAAGCTACAGCAAATCAGACCCTTCCTGACTGAAGCAGATTTTCCCTAGTGCTGATAATAGCACAGAGGTGTGGGCGGGGATTGATTGATCAACAAAACATGAGCCCACCTAGAGCACCACAAGGATAATGCCTTGAGCTGTGCTGCCCCCTGGTGACAGATCCACCGCTCACCACAAGGAAACTCGGAGGATCTGTAGATATTGTCAACTCTGCATTGTAATGTCCACATCTTGTCGTGATATTTATAGAAACAACAGCGGGTTTCTTGATTAAGTAGATTTAGTGATTGATGTAGAGTATTATTGTGAAATTAGAAAATGAGCCTGAAATGTCAAAATATATATTAGGCAGTTTTATTTTGATAGGAACTTTTCATGTTCCATGTGTGTCTGTTATTCTGAGATGCCAGGATTTGAACCATAATCTCTGGCATTTTGGAGAGGGCCGTATAATGCTATATCAGTCTGATTTATATCTTTATGCAGCATGCTGGCGGAAATGAAATCGAGGGGGAAAAAAAAGGGAGACCTTTGACATTTTCCTGCCGTTCACTTCATTGCTCATCATTTGTAAGTGTTGCCCGAAAAAAATGAATGGGGCCTATACAAATACACTTATCTCACGGGTATTTGTAACAGGATAGGTTAAGTACAGGCAGTTCATCCAGGTCAGGCTGTGATGAAATCTGAAATCATACTCTTCATGAAAAAATAGATTATGTGTATATCAGCATCAGGAGATATGATTATGATTTAGAACTATATCCAAAACATATTTGTGCTTGCTATGTATAAAAAAGATAGCTAGAGCAGTTTGCGGCATATATTTGATATGGTTGAAATTGTATGGTTTGAGAAGGTTGAGAATGTCATCTTGAGTACCTGATATGGTCTATTAATGGACACAAATACTGCCTGGCTTTGAAGCTTTATATGTATAATATGCCTTGAAGGATTGGTTTTATGTGAATTATTACAGCTGATGTGCGGTCCGTCTCTATTCCATTACTGGTAATGTGTCTCTAGAAACATTTCATACAGCGATGAGCATTTACCTTGGAACTTTTCATATTTCTGACCGAGTTGCAGCCATCGCCACTCCCCTTATTATGATGCGGGGGAAGCTCTCTACATGTGCCAGATCCAACTGAATTGTTTGCCTTTATAAGTATTGAGATAATTCTTTCAGTAGCAAGTTACCATGCAAGTCACATGACCATATTATAGAAGTGGCAGGACCAAAATATATAAATAGCAGGACCATATTATAGATGCATGATCATGATATATAAGCAGCAGGATAATTTATATCAGCAGGAGGGCAATTTTAAACAGGTGGACCATTATCGTATAAGCAGCAGGACCATAACCTGTATAATGAGGACTTCTGTTTGTTTAAAGCAGTGTAACCATAATATATAAGCAGCAGGACAATAATGTATAAGCAGCAGGACAATAATGCATAAGCAGCAGGACAATAAGGCATAAATAGCAGGACAATAATATATAAGCAGCAGGACAATAATGCATAAGCAGCAGGACAATAGTATTTAAGCAGCAGGACCATAATATATAAGCAGCAGGACCACAATATATAAGCAGCAGGACCATAATGCATAAGCAGCAGGACAATAGTTTATAAGCAGCAGGTCCATAATATATAAGCAGCAGGACCACAATATATAAGCAGCAGGACCATAACGCATAAGCAGCAGGACAATAATATATAAGCAGCAGGACCACAATGCATAAGCAGCAGGACATTAGTATATAAGCAGCAGGTCCATAATATATAAGCAGCAGGACAATAATGCATAAGCAGCAGGGCAATAATGCATAAGCAGCAGGTCCATAATACATAAGCAGCAGGACAATAAGGCATAAGCAGCAGGACAATAAGGCATAAGCAGCAGTACCATATATAATAATAGCATTGTGATTGTTTATCATGAGGTTGATGGAATATATCATGTAAACAGCAGGATAAATTTGAATAAGCTTTATAAGCATAGAAACTGTGTCATAAGCAGCAAGATGCTCTCATAGCTATTTCGGTTTTCATTGAGGGATGTAGGCTCCATATGATAAAGGAGAGCATGTTTTCTCATCAAGTTGTTATAATGGAGAGTGTTGGGGATGCAATGAAGTTGGCATTAACAAAGCGCCACACTAGGGAACCACAGAACTTAATGCCACTATGTTTATAAGGAATGACAGAATGACGATCCACCTGTGCCTGTATAAGTGTCAAGGCATACTCTAAGCTTCTATCACTGCCTTCATATTTAAGCTTTGAGAGCAATTTCACCTTATGGTGTTCACAACAATAGACAAGTATTGGCTGTATGTCAGGAAAATACCTGCCATATATGGGCTGCATAGCAGTATTAGTTACCAGTATGTTTGAAAGCATGGTTGTAACATGCTGCCTTGTGGTACATGGCAGGGCAGTGCATCCCCGTCGCTAGACACTGACTGGTGCATGATGGGAGAGGGAGACGTGCCTTTTAGATGCTGCGTGCCTTTTAGTTCTTGCGTATGTGGAGAAGGTAGAGAGCATTGTTATGATGCTTTCTGCCAAGACTAATCAGGATAATGTAGCAGTGAAATCTCACAGCCATCCTCGACTCAGAAACCAAGTGAGCTGGCAGTAATGGATGAGCTGGCAGGCAAGGTAAGCTCACATCTAGCCCCCTTCTATGCCGAGTAACTCAAGCATGGAAATCTCACTAATATAAGGTTTCTATTTTTTTAGTGGGGGGGGGGGGGTAGAGGGTGGACCTTTATATATTAGGTAGAGAGTTGCTGAATTGAATGATTTATTGGGAGTCCATATGTACAATATGTATGTAGTAAAATGTGGTGTCAAACAGATGTTAAGGTGAGGAAGATAGGGGAGGTCTGTGTGGGATGCAGAGTACTCACCTAGCCATGCTGCTTCACCGTGGTGAGACAGATAACAATCTGAACCATTCACATATGGCATAGAATGCATCCATTGATGATGTTAATACACTAATGATTTATCGTCTTGCCTTGATTTAGTTCTTCATGAATGAGTGATTCTAATTTGTAGGGATCTGTTCTTCAAAATAAAAAGTTTTTTGTCGCAGAAACTAGTATTTGCATGTCACAACTCGTATCTCAATAAGCTTAGTATTGTTTAATCATTCTTCATTTCCTATCTTCTTGTTGTTTGCTTTGTTCATGATAAATATCAGTGTAACAATTGGTTCCCACTTTTGAACTTTTCAAATTTTATAACATGGAAAATTGTATTGTAATATACTTACATTGTGATTGTTTCCATTTCTCATCTAGATTATTAGGATTTTGTTCATGTTTGATATTTTATTAGGTGATGTAAGTGTTAGTTGAGTAGTGATGCTGTCCACCTGTGTGACTGGCCATGTGCTCAATACTTTATCATGAACGGTTAGCATTAGGCTCTTCATATTTAGTATGGATATACACCATGATGTATTCTAACATCAACACTGAACATATCATATTTGATCAAGCATGTCACACATGAATGAGCACTTGTGAGTTGACAATGCATGTGCGTTGTCCTGGCCAGTGGCTGGCTAAAATCTCTATCTGTATTCAACTTGGCTTTTTCTTTTTCAAGGTGCTCTTTCCATTGAATGTACACATTAATAATATAACTTGGTACATTTGATCTGGCTGTGAGGTACTGGCACAAGTTTAATATTGGGTGACCTTTAGCTGTTTTTCATGTTCAAAGGAGCTGCAACAGTTTACTATAGACTCAAAATGAGTATGTAAAATGAATATAAAGATTATTTGATTTGCTGACTTGCTGGTGACTGGGTAGATGTCATGACATGCACTGTGTTAATGTTGCAGGACAATGCTCTTTTGATTATTAGTGTACAACAATATTGGTGTCATTTGGCATGTGTGATTGACTTATCAGAGGCTTTGTGGATTGGATGTTGGGTGACCTTGAGCAGTTTTGAACAGGCGAAGGTTTTTTTTTTAGTTTATTGCCACCACTTTTATGCTAGACATGTTAATATTTCACTCACATTCTTTGGTGCAATATTTTATGGCACTAATTAACTATGACTGATATACTATTGGCATATTAGAGTTGGATATTGCAAGACCTTGATAAGCATTGAATGCTCACACAAACAATCTAGTTTTAGTAGCTGTGCTGACTCTGTCATTCTGTCTGTCCTTCAAAATCAATCTTCTCCTTTGACACTAGTGGGTAGATTTCTTATATATCTGTAAGTATGATGTATTGTCAACATGAGATGAATCATATCAATTTTTCATGAGGCTCAGATTTATAGCTCTGCTGACTGTCTGAAATGATTTAAGTTATAACTTATATAAAACAATTTGCAGGGATGTCCAGGAAATGTTTTTTATGTTGTAAAAAATTAAATGGCAAAGAGTGAATTGTTCCTTACATACACAGAGCCCTGGAACACCCACTGCCTCACTGATGGCCTCAGTTTGAGACATCTGTATAAAAAACAATGTGGGTGTGATGGAGTCAGCCTGCCACATTGTGTACAATAGTATACCTTACTTTTGTTCTCGTCCTGAAAAGCTGGGTAACTTACTTAAAATTATCATCAATTTGCAGGCATTTCCGGGAAATTTGCACATAAAAGCAATGGTCAGCACAGGTTTGTGGCCTTTGGTCTGTGTTAAGAAGATGCAGACCTCACTTTGCATTCCATTATTTTGTTATATATGATTGTTCTAATTTGTGTTATGAGATTATTGTGATCCTGCAGCTGATTGCTCTGTTACATTACAAGATATATGATATGATATATTGTGTATCGACTGTGTCCTCCTATCTGGCCCAGTCATACACAAGACATCATATTGATCTAGTAATCTAATCCCTTCTCTGTGTTTCATGTACAGATATAGGGCACCAGTAATGATGCCCATGAGAACTTCATTTGTAACCAACTTATTTGAATGACTAGGATGTTATTATGATATAATTCCTCGGCTAATCCTGTGATAAGTACACATGTACCAGTTATTTCAATATGTTGAGGACCAAAACATGTAAACCTGTCAATATATGGTATATAAAACTATTGTAATTAGGATTGAGATGTTTTAAACCTTTGTTGCATGACAGTGTCTAGTATTAAAACAAACTGAACAGGTCTTGTATTTTTGTTATAAATTTTATGCTTTTGAATCAACAGCTCCACTTTATACTTTTGTACTCCTATTACAGTATCTGGAGAACAATGTAAATCCTTCAGTGTATATATTCTTGTTGTATTTGGTGAATTGGAACCTGACACTGAATGGTTGGAGTGTGGGGCCTCTGTATACAGTGTGATCACCAGATTGGCAATTCATCCCTATATTGACTGGTTTATACACAAGATTAGACAAGAAGATATTATATTGATTCCCTTATATACTTAACAGAGTTAAACGTATCTCCTCGAGTTATTATTGAAGCCTTATGACAACTTTGCATTTTTTGTGAGGTTTTTGCATATAAACAATATGTGAACAAGTCAAAATGTAAGTAGAGAGTTAAAAGTATGATTTTAAACATATGTCAGGTTTTGGCAAAATGCACTGCACCAAAGACCCAAGCAAAATACCATTTTATATGGGCAAGTACACTTTGTCTGAAATATCATTTTGATAGAGAACCCCATGCTCTGAAACAATGCAAAGTTTATATTTTGAGTTTTTAGAAGAATTGGAACTTAAATAATGGGTTTTAATAATATCCTGACCATAAGTATTTTTTTCCAAAAGAATACAAGTTAGATTTTTAAAGGTCATCCTTTCATTTTTAACAACCATTAATACCACAAAATCAGGTTAAAATGTTGGCAGTAAAAATCCATTTCACAGAAACTTTAAATAAAACATACAAAATGGAAATGTATTTCAGTGCTAAAACCTTGTCAGTTTTCTTTGTTCTTCACAGATTTTATTGATGTATTGGCATAGAATCATAACAAGTTCATAAGTTACTGTACTGAAGATTGACTTTCACTTGTGAGTCATGTGACATTCCTGGGGTGGGGGGGGGGGGGGGGGGGGGCAGGCATGTGTACTAGTCATGTTGGTGATCTCGGCATCAAGTTATGCCTGACCTTATAAACTGCTGAACTACAGGACTGCAACAAATCTGTTTATTGGGAAATTAGATATGGTGGTCACCATGGCCATGATATGCAATAATGTTATCTTAATTATCCTGGCTAAGTCCACAAGGAAGAATAAACTTGGTGTAAATCGAGACCCTGAGGCTAAATATAGTTACATTGCTCAGGGTTTTTTTTTACCTATTATTGTTTAAACAAAGATGATCAATGTTTCTTGGAAAGTAAAGATATGTGATATATTTCAAAGGAATACCTACAAAGTAATTAAACTGAAAGGATGGAATTGTGAAATGATATTAAAAGAAATGATAGCCTGATATGTTATCTATGATGCTTGGCTTATTGTCCCCCACATTCTTCGCAACGCAAAAAGCTGTCAACAGTTTGACATTTTGCTTAGATATTGCACACATGCACTCCTGGGGACCTTTCCCCAATCTGAATAGGTTATGACAGTGATTGGTTGGGTTTTGTTGCCATGGCGACCATCCGTAAGTGCGAGGGACTTCGAGTCAATGCTCTTGTTTCATTTGCATTTGGTGAAACATTTAAATCTGGAAACCCCATCAACAAAGTCTGGACATGCCCTTGTATGCTGTTATTGATCAAACTTAATATTTCAAAGTCAAAAAGAATGTTCCAACAATCTGGAAAAATCTCAGCATTTCTATACTCCGTCATCTTCATCTTCCAGAATAACTCATTTATGAAAGCTCAAGATATGGGTGGCATTTATAAATATGGCATTGGATGTTTAAGTCTTGGCACACATTACACTTGTTAAAACGTCATCAGTTTGTGTTCACATGGCCGTCTAATTTTGGCACCAAATTCTTGAATGATCTCATTCATTTTGTTGTTGAAAATAATTTTGATACTTTTTATTAAAAGTCTACAATATTATTATGTAAAATGCATTGCTACTAACTGCATAGTATTATTCTTTTAAAAAGAAATCTTTCTTGTTTATTCATTAAGTACTAGTTAGTGAGTTCACATAGTGCTTAAACCCTGAGTAACTAGTGTTTGTTATCTCAGTGAGAAAGCTTGTTTAATGCAACCAAATCTCACATTTATCACTTGCGACCCAGAATTAAAAAGAAAAATGTTCTGAATTCCACACTTAATTTGAATTTCGTTTCACAATTATTTACTTTAATCACTGTAGAAAGCAATTTGGCAGCATATAATTACCAGTTACTTCCTCGTAGTGAATCATCTCAATGAATAATGGAGGAACAAGTGGCTAATGCATTCACCACATCTATCCTCAGACAAATAGATATCTATATGTATGTATCAAATGCTATAGTTCACAATCAAGATGGATAAATTAACCCTTCTGCAAATAATGATAGAATTATATCAAAATATATATTGAGTGAAAAAAAATCTTGTTATTTCAAGAATTAAAACCACTGTTTCTAAGAAAATTCCTTGTGGTTATCCTATATTGTTTTCTGATAATGTTATTTTTGATGTTGTTTTTTTACATGTATTTATAGTGGTTCTCTTGTAGTATGAGTGTGTATCCAGTGTGCAGCTGTGATTCATAGAATCAATAAGCGCATCAGTCACACAGACTCCTAAGGTCTCTGTTACACATAATACCAGCAGTTATCAACTGACTTTGTTCTATTTCTTCAAGTTAAAACAATGTAGAGGAACATTTCTTTGAAAAAATAAAATATACATTGGTGTAAATGATTTGAATGGATTGTAAATTGTGATTGTTTAAGGCAAATTAATAAGTAGCCTACTACAAAAATGTTTTGAAGTGAGTTCCCCAATATGTTTCCTGAATGAATACTGTCATATGACTGAGGGGGAAGATGGTTTAGTCTCTTGGATACTTGGATATGTTCTATAACACCGAGGGGGAAGTTGGTTTAATCTCTTGGATACTTGGATGTGTTCTACAACACTGATGGTGAAGATGGTTTAATCTCTTGGATACTTGGATGTGTTCTATAACACTGAGGGGGAAGATGGTTTAATCTCTTGGATACTTTGATGTGTTCTATAACACTGAGGGAGAAGATGGTTTAATCTCTTGGATACTTGGATGTGTTCTACAACACTGAGGGGGAAGATGGTTTAATCTCTTGGATACTTGGATGTGTTCTACAACACTGAGGGGGAAGATGGTTTAATCTCTTGGATACTTGGATGTGTTCTACAACACTGAGGGGGAAGATGGTTTAATCTCTTGGATACTTGGATGCGTTCTACAACACTGAGGGGGAAGATGGTTTAATCTCTTGGATACTTGGATGCGTTCTATAACACTGAGGGGGAAGATGGTTTAATCTCTTGGATACTTGGATGCGTTCTATAACACTGAGGTGGAAGATGGTTTAATCTCTTGGATACTTGGATGTGTTCTACAACACTGAGGGGGAAGATGGTTTAATCTCTTGGATACTTGGATGCGTTCTATAACACTGAGGTGGAAGATGGTTTAATCTCTTGGATACTTGGATGCGTTCTATAACACTGAGGGGGAAGATGGTTTAATCTCTTGGATACTTGGATGCGTTCTACAACACTGAGGGGGAAGATGGTTTAATCTCTTGGATACTTGGATGCGTTCTATAACACTGAGGGGGAAGATGGTTTAATCTCTTGGATACTTGGATGCGTTCTATAACACTGAGGTGGAAGATGGTTTAATCTCTTGGATACTTGGATGTGTTCTACAACACTGAGGGGGAAGATGGTTTAATCTCTTGGATACTTGGATATGTTCTACAACACTGAGGGGGAAGATGGTTTAATCTCTTGGATACTTGGATGCATTCTATAACACTGAGGGGGAAGATGGTTTAATCTCTTGGATACTTGGATGTGTTCTACAACACTGAGGGGGAAGATGGTTTAATCTCTTGGATACTTGGATGCGTTCTATAACACTGAGGGGGAAGATGGTTTAATCTCTTGGATACTTGGATGTGTTCTACAACACTGAGGGGGAAGATGGTTTAATCTCTTGGATATTTGGATATGTTCTGTAACACTGAGGGGGAAGATGGTTTAATCTCTTGGATTCTATGATATATACTATATGACTGAGGGGGAAGGGGGCTTGATCTCTTAGATTCTTTTAAGGATTTATAAGACAGCTTGAGGTAGATAATCATATAAGGTTCACCAGTTCCAAAGAATAAATGAACCATTTGATTACCACTAAAGGTAGAACCTACAATGTTTACATTTTATGACTCTGAGTGATCATTAAGTTACTAGATATTGTGTGACAGACATTGCTTACTTGATGTAAACTTGTAAACTGCTATAATGAGTGTGTCACTGTGATATTATTATTCCCTTATCAAATGAGCTGTGCATAGTTCACAGATCTATATACATTTACATTCTTCAAGTCATTAATATCCTTTTCATACATCCAATATGTTATTTTGATGTAAATAAATAGAACAGTGTGTAATGAAGGCATCTTTGTTTGGGGGCAGATTCCTGGTTTATGAACTCAGCGTTGGCGGTTCACAGTGGAAACATGCAAATAGTTGAGGTTAGTGGACAGGCAGGGGCTGTGTGCTGGGCAGATTGTAACTCAAGGTCCTCAGTCTGGAACATTTGATCCAATAATCCCACAAGGAAGTATGCATACAGAAATTATTTATCAACTCTGTAATATATAGCACCGCAGCAAGAATCATATCAGTGGGAATAATTGAACATCAAACAGGAGATGTGTGATATTGAATTGGAGAACACATTCAGAGGGAGGCATCATAACTGGAACAAAGCACCTCATAACAACAAAATGGTCGCCTACCCTGGAAATATGTTTGACACCACCACCCTGCTGCCCATTAACAGACAGGTAGGTCACTACTACCCATTAACAGACAGGTAGGTTACTATTGCCCATTAACAGACAGGTAGGTCACTACTACCCATTAACAGACAGGTAGGTCACTACTATCCATTAACAGACAGGTAGGTCGCTACTGCCGATTAACAGACAGGTAGGTCACTAATACCCATCAAGTCAGGTAGGTTACCACTGGCCACTGGGCACTGGCCAGGAAATAAGAATCAGCCGATTTTATCAGCGACATTCTGAGATATGCTGTAGCTATGGTCTTATTATTAAAGAGCACTGCACAGCACATGCAAGATTGAATGGCACAGACGTCTATGAGATATCCTAAAGACATCTGGTAAATGAAACAGACATCTGTAGGACATCGTAGGGAGTCCTTAGGATTATCTGATAATGGCCTGGGTACACATAAAATTTCAAAAAATCCTATTTTCACCATATCATGCCACTGGCAGCCCTAGGATAATCTAAAGATATGCCTGCGGGACACTCACGGGAGCCTCTCGTGTACTCTAAGATAATGTTTGGTGAATGGACATCATGGAAACGCCGGCAACTTTTGTGTTGCAGCTGAAAGTTCCCGATAACCCGTACTGTCCAATTGTGGCCAATGATCTCTAGGTACCCTCAGGGCAATCTGAATTTCCTGCCGATTTTGGAAAAAATACCCATTGGCCGGGCATCTTAACGGAAATCGGCGTAAATGTGACTGGGGTATAAGTCACTTCAATAACAGACCTGAGGTCATCGCTGTCCATGAACAGACAGTTAGAGTTACATCTGCCTATGAACAGACCAGTGGGTCACTTCTGTCAAGAAATTTGGCCAATTCAGAACAAAAGAGATTGATGTATGACATGTTTGTCTATGCTCATTGAACTTGTTTCATGAGAAATATTTTGTAACCTTATCATAAACTGGAGCATTTGTAATATATTCAAGGCATGATTAAGTAATTTTAGATGAATCCTTGTATAAAAATAGCAGGTCCCGAATTAATAGATTCCTGAATTAATAAAATGACAACAGTATAGTATTGCCAAAGGGAAATACTGTTTAGTTACTTAGATGATGAATGATAGGTTTGTGGGTGAGGAACATTTAGTCATGATGACTTAGATCACAATACTTTTTGAGCTTTGGTTTAAAATATTTGTATGAATTCTGAATTTGATCATTCCTGATAACCAAGTACATTTGGGATTATTTTTAAAATGTTAATTATGCAAGCAAGAAAATAATGAAACTCATTTGTGGCAAGTTGAAAACCATATTAATAAAAGTGTTTTATGATGAATGTAGACTGAAATAGTTTTCTTGCCACCTGAAACCTACGCATCATTGTCAATACACTGATTTGGTTGCATTTAAAAGAAAACAAAACAAAGGGATTAAATTCATACAATAAAAAAATAGAAATGAAAGCACAGATTGTGAATCCAAAGATAGGATCCCTTCAAATCATGTGATAAATATTTCACTTTGATAAGAGCTAGCTCTGACATAAAGGATCTTGGTCTGGCCTGAAAAGAGTTCAGATGTTCTGAAATCAACTTTGTGTCGAGTCTGTTGACACAATTTATAACAATGGAATATAAGAAATAAAATAAATATGCACTAAATATACATTTAGCATAGGGAGTAGTTTATAATTATTAATATTTATTTTTTGATCAAATATATTGAGAGTCAAATAATATGCATAAAAATATTTCTGTTTTCACCAAGAAAGAAAAAAAAACCCAACAACTTTCGGGTAGCTGGTTTAAAGTAGGGTAGATAGGAAATTGGAAAAAATCCATCACAGATGGATGTGACCCGGGAGTCCTGAGATGTAACATAGCTGTGAGAGACAGATGGATGTGGCCCGGGAGTCCTGAGATATAGCATAGCTGTGAGAGACAGATGGATGTGACCCGGGAGTCCTGAGATGTAACATAGCTGTGAGAGACAGATGGATGTGGCTCGGGAGCTCTGAGATGTAACATAGCTGTGAGAGACAGATGGATGTGGCCCAGGAGTCCTGAGATATAACATAGCTGTGAGAGATAGATGGATGTGGCCCAGGAGTCCTGAGATATAACATAGCTGTGAGAGACAGATGGATGTGGCCCAGGAGCCCTGAGATATAACATAGCTGTGAGAGACAGATGGATGTGGCCAGGAGTCCTGAGATATAGCATAGCTGTGAGAGACAGATGGATGTGGTCCAGGAGTCCTGAGATGTAGCATAATTGTGATAGACAGATGGATGTGGCCCGGGACTCCTGAGATGTAGCATAGCTGTGAGAGACAGATGGATGTGACCCGGGAGTCCTGAGATGTAGCATAGCTGTGAGAGACAGATGGATGTGGCTCGGGAGCTCTGAGATGTAGCATAGCTGTGAGAGACAGATGGATGTGGCCCAGGAGTCCTGAGATATAACATAGCTGTGAGAGACAGATGGATGTGGCCCAGGAGTCCTGAGATGTAGCATAGCTGTGAGAGACAGATGGATGTGGCTCGGGAGTCCTGAGATATAACATAGCTGTGAGAGACAGATGGATGTGGCTCGGGAGTCCTGAGATATAACATAGCTGTGAGAGACAGATGGATGTGGCCCGGGAGCCCCGAAATATAGCATAGCTGTGAGAGACAGATGGATGTGGCCCAGGAGTCCTGAGATGTAGCATAGCTGTGAGAGACAGATGGATGTGGCCCAGGAGTCCTGAGATGTAGCATAGCTGTGAGAGACAGATGGATGTGGCTCGGGAGTCCTGAGATATAACATAGCTGTGAGAGACAGATGGATGTGGCTCGGGAGTCTTGAGATATAACATAGCTATGAGAGACAGATGGATGTGGCTCGGGAGTCCTGAGATGTAGCATAGCTGTGAGAGACAGATGGATGTGGCCCGGGAGCCCCGAAATATAGCATAGCTGTGAGAGACAGATGGATGTGGCCCAGGAGTCCTGAGATATAGCATAGCTGTGAGAGACAGATGGATGTGGCCCAGGAGTCCTGAGATATATCATAGCTGTGAGAGACAGATGGATGTGGCCCAGGAGTCCTGAGATGTAGCATAACTGTGATAGACAGATGTATGTGACATGAGAGTTGGCAGCATGTTGCCATTTATTCTGGCAATATTGTTGATGTGATTATATGTCGAGGCATTGCTCCCCTCACAGCCATTTGACCCTCTCTGAGGCCGCTCACCTGTTTGGCTTTGTGCGACATAGAGCTGATTGTGATCGACCACACAATAGAAGGTGCTGAGACATCTACTGAGAACAATCATCCACAGGTCCAGGCTTAGGCTGTCTGCAGGAAACACAATAATATATTTATTGTATAAATCTGCCAATGTATAATAAGACCTATTGATAGTATAATGGCCATAGGTGTAACATGTGCATGGTGGTACAATATTGTTACTGGATGATGTGGTGATAATACATAAACATGTTTGCTCCAGTACAAAGGCAGTATCATATTGCTATGGTGATTGTGATCTTTAAAAAAGAAGAAAGTGAGAAGTGAGGAAGTAGCCAAAGGAGTAAGTGAGGAGATAATCAGAAAGCATTCAATCATTGTCCAATACATTTCAGCTGTTGCTTGAGCAGTACAAAACAAATGAAAATAAATCACAAGATCTTGTTTGAAATTGCTGTTTGAAGTTGTGGATCACAATAATAAATGTCATAAATTCCATATAATGGGAATACACATAGAATTTGCACTGAACATGCATCATGACCTGACATACTGACATTTTAGGGAGTCATTGTATCTTTTGACTGAGTTACAACCCCCTTTCTCAAGAAAGGTATGGGCCCTCAAAGCATACAAAAAAGTTCATAAAGGAAGGTAACAATCAGTGTTATCTTATGAGGTCAGTAAAATTGACAATCTTGGTGTTAATGGGTTGATATTAATTAAAGATTGCAAGCAAATCACTCCCTCAGACATATTATTGGCCTTATTGTGTTTTTTTTTTATAAAAGCTTGATAGGAAATTGGCACAGAGGTTTCATGCTTCTGCTGTGGTTACATGAGATGATTAGGCTGGGATACTGACACCGACACTCAGTGCCACCTGGTGGCAGATTTACACAGAGAGCCAAGCCGAGGAGGTGTAAAGCAACATAATAAAATAATCTGATTAGCTACAAAGCAATTATGTTACCTGCGAGCCTGCAGGTATATTATGGGATCTGCTTCATGGATGTCGGTGCTTTATATGATGTTTTGTGATTATCGCCATATTTAGGGTGTAATAATTTCTGAAGCCAAATTAGAACTAGAAAACAATCCCAGTCATATTTCCTAACATATGAAAAAGTAGAGATTTGTTTTATTTTTTACAGCTTCATCTTAGTCTTTTTATTGTCCTTTATAAATTAGTCCTTATTTTTATCAGTCTTTGCAGAGGGAAAAGAGAACAGAGTATAGAAAAAAGTAATTTTCCTTCATAAGAATTAATCATTAATGATATAAAAATCAGGAAGTCATATGTGATAGTTTTGATGGAATCATTCTGTTGGTGATGAAAATTGCTAAATCTCAATTGATATCAGCTCCTAGTATGTGAAACTGTATCTATGAAATGGCCCCATACAGTAGTAAGCTGACCACTTGGTATGCAGGTTCTGTACCTCAGAGTGATGTAACCGTGATCTGTGGCCTATATATCTGGGATATGACCCTCATACAGTAGTAAGCTGACTGCTTGCCATGCAGGGTCTGTACCTCAGAGTGATGTAACCGTGATCTGTGGTCTATATCTGGGACATGACCCTCATACAGTAGTGAGCTGACCACTTGCCATGCAGGGCCTGTACCTCAGAGTGATGTAACCGTGATCTGTGGTCTATATCTGGGACATGACCCTCATACAGTAGTGAGCTGACCACTTGGCATGCAGGGCCTGTACCTCGGAGTGATGTAACCGTGATCTGTGGCCTATATCTGTGACATGACCCTCATACAGTAGTAAGCTGACCACTTGCCATGCAGGTTCTGTACCTCAGAGTGATGTAACCGTGATCTGTTGCCTATATCTGTGACATGACCCTCATACAGTGACCACTTGGCATGCAGGTTCTGTACCTCAGAGTGATGTAACCGTGATCTGTGGTCTATATCTGGGACATGACCCTCATACAGTGGTGAGCTGACCACTTGCCATGCAGGTTCTGTACCTCAGAGTGATGTAACCATGATCTGTGGTCTATATCTGGGACATGACCCTCATACAGTGACCACTTGCCATGCAGGGTCTGTACCTCAGAGTGATGTAACCATGATCTGTGGTCTATATCTGTGACATGACCCTCATACAGTGACCACTTGCCATGCAGGGTCTGTACCTCAGAGTGATGTAACCATGATCTGTGGTCTATATCTGGGACATGACCCTCATACAGTGACCACTTGCCATGCAGGGTCTGTACCTCAGAGTGATGTAACCATGATCTGTGGTCTATATCTGTGACATGACCCTCATACAGTGACCACTTGCCATGCAGGGTCTGTACCTCAGAGTGATGTAACCATGATCTGTGGTCTATATCTGTGACATGACCCTCATACAGTGACCACTTGCCATGCAGGGTCTGTACCTCAGAGTGATGTAACCATGATCTGTGGTCTATATCTGTGACATGACCCTCATACAGTGACCACTTGCCATGCAGGGTCTGTACCTCAGAGTGATGTAACCGTGATCTGTTGCCTATATCTGTGACATGACCCTCATACAGTGACCACTTTCCATGCAGGGTCTATATCTCAGAGTGATGTAACCGTGATCTGTTGCCTATATCTGTGACATGACCCTCATACAGTGACCACTTGGCATGCAGGTTCTGTACCTCAGAGTGATGTAACCGTGATCTGTGGTCTATATCTGGGACATGACCCTCATACAGTGACCACTTGCCATGCAGGTTCTGTACCTCAGAGTGACGTAACCATGATCTGTGGTCTATATCTGGGACATGACCCTCATACAGTAGTGAGCTGACTGCTTGCAATGCAGGGTCTGTACCTCAGAGTGATGTAACCGTGATCTGTGGCCTATATCCGGGACATGACCCTCATACAGTGGTAAGCTGACTGCTTGCAATGCAGGGTCTGTACCTCAGAGTGATGTAACCGTGATCTGTGGCCTATATCTGGGACATGACCCTCATACAGTGACCACTTGGCATGCAGGTTCTGTACCTCAGAGTGATGTAACCGTGATCTGTGGTCCCAGTGCAAGGTGGAGGCCTAATCAGGCTTGATATTCCTAATGGAAATTATGCCCCTAGGCAGTGTCTCATCTGGACCATCAACAAGTGCACAACATATCATCAACACATAGGCCGAGTGCAGTTTTGATTTGTTTTTTTTCTACTGAAAACTACACATAGGAACTGTTAGAAAAATCTGGGATTGATAATTGTGAGAAAATTCAGTCTTAAATAAGAAAAAAATGGTGTTACACATGAAACACGGATGGGAAAAAATGAACAAAAACAGAAAATACACGTAACAAATATACATATATTTTACAACATTAGGGGGAACAGCGTCTTCCAAAGTTCTTTTTTCCCGCCCAAAAAAATCATGTCCCTCATATCTGAACCCAAAAAAGTGATGGTGAAGATAGTTGCTTTGTATCTAATAACTAAAAAAATGATAATTGCAGTTATTAATGTGTAAAAGACTGAGGAATGGATCTTTCTTTTGGTGTGGTTTTTAATTTGCTCTTTACATTTTAAACAATTTGTTAAAATGTATGAAGTGTTTCTGTTCCCCCCTAACATTAAAGATACAAATTAACCAATATAGAAATGACACAAAATATAGTGAACAAACAAAAGATACAACAGACAAAAGATAATTGAAACGAAGAAAACATAAATACGATTAAACAACAAATTATTTTTTTTTTAAACATTTATTTTTCTATATAAATGGGCTTTCTAACATAGACTGATGCAAAGTTGTATTATATATTAGGTCTGAACTTCCTCTTATATTTTCTCAGGCACTCATTGGTCAGGCATTTGCTCTATTCTTCTATTAATTGTCTGATTTACACCAAATTTGAATTTAACCCCCTTAAAATTCCTTTTTGTATCAAGTGGGATGTATCTCCAAGCAATATGATCAGATAATTTTAAACATCAATGAGTGACGATGATGATGACATCGTTGAACTTTCTCTTTTGTATATAATGATTGTCTTCATGCAATATGATTTCTTTGTTTCCATGATATACGAATATATTCATCCGCAATGGCACATGTGCAAATTAAAGCCAAAGTCATGGTCTAAGATGATCACTCAAATTGATCAAACAATCTTGACCACAGAAAGAACATATTGCATTCCAAGGAAATGACGTTCTCTGTGACCTTACTGATCACAATGTAACACAGATAGTCCTTTTTTTCGAAAATGTCAAAAAAGGGGACCATCTATGTCACGTTAACAAAAGTAGCAACCAGCAACAGGCATATTGGAATTCATTATCAGAAAGACAGGATTTTTTTATTACACCTCAGGTTTAATATTTTTCTCTCCAAAAGAAACATTTCAAATTTCTATATGATATTTGCTGAATAATATATTTTATTAATACATCAATTAAAACAGTTCCTGTACACTGAGATAAGGAATTTCCATGGTTGTGATGTGTGAAAATATTCAATGGTGAAAACCTCGACCCCCTCTCAGAAGTTCATGATACATCCAGTCGGTTGATATAACATGCAGTCATCTTATCCATAACTAACAGTTGAATGGAGGAAAGTCCCAAGGAATATTGGAGTTTACAGCAGCCAAAATAGGAGGATTCATGTGGGACATCAAATGGCACTCCCGTGATCCATTTTTCTTTTGACGTGCAAATGCAAACCATTTTGAGCAAATTTCCTAGAGGATGCTTGCGACCATCAATTTTATGGCTGTGTGCACCCCACAAAAGCAGCACAATTATTATGTTTCACAATAAATGATGAGGGCAAAGATAGAATAATTGTATTGTTGAAATAGATTCTGGAACAAGCATAATCATTTTGTTGAATTAAACATTCCATGAATTTAAAGTTTTTTATCTTAATATGTCAGTTAATTAGTCAATTGTCAATTAATAGGTTGTTGCCTGAGGCTGATGTTATGGCTGTCTGATGTATTCTGGTAGATATAGGTTGTTGCCTGAGGCTGATGTTATGGCTGTCTGATGTATTCTGGTAGATATAGGTTGTTGCCTGAGGCTGATGTTTTGGCTGTCTCTTGTATTCTGGTAGATATAGATTGTTGCCTGAGGCTGATGTTTTTGCTGTCTGTTGTATTCTGATGTTTTGGCTGTCTGATGTATTCTGGTAGATACAGGTTGTTGCCTGAGGCTGATGTTTTGGCTGTCTCTTGTATTCTAGTAGATACAGGTTGTTGCCTGAGGCTGATGTTTTGGCTGTCTCTTGTATTCTGGTAGATACAGGTTGTTGCCTGAGGCTGATGTTTTGGTTGTCTCTTGTATTCTGGTAGATATAGATTGTTGCCTGAGGCTGATGTTTTGGCTGTCTGTTGTATTCTGGTAGATATAGGTTGTTGCCTGAGGCTGATGTTTTGGCTGTCTATTGTATTCTGATGTTTTGGCTGTCTGTTGCAGGTATTGGAGTTGTTCACGGCTATCAGAGAGGCTTCCAAGGAGGTGGTCAAGGCCCAGCAGCAGAACGTGTTAAGTAATGAGGGCCGCTCAGTCGACGCTGTTGAGGAACTCACAAACACTGGATGCAAATGGTTTGAAATCATGTACATTGGTAAAGTTCCAGTCTCTGATGCCAAGACTGGATCTAAGTTTATTGATGAGGCAGTGGAGAAATTCCGTCAATATGAAGAACAGGAAATCCAGATGGAAGAAGATGAGAGACAGAGGCATGTTAGTGGTGCAAGTGTACATAGTTTGCCGGCCAACATGGAGAAGAGCATCCGAGCATGTGAGAACGACCTTGCAAATCAGTCCCCTCGTGTCAACGTCTACGGCGGTAGCACGGACAGCAATCTGAGTGCCAGTACAAGCAGTAGTGCAGGATATAGCAGTCTATCGTCCAATGGCTCGAATGTGGACAAGACCGATCTCAGTGTGTTAAGCAATGAGTCAATATCCACACCGATCTCAAAACCAAATGGCAACCGTGACGGCTCCAGAACCAGTTTTGATTCTTTAACTGGATTTGGTCAGGATTCCAACCACCATGTTTATAGAGGGGACACAGCAGATGAGGAGAAGCGTCGGGAGTTGGGGACACAGCCCCGCGGCCTGCACCACATCAGCCACCGCAACCGTACCATGCTGATGCAGATCGGACAGGTGGAGATGTGTTTAATATCTCCAGACAAGAAGAGTGTCATCCTCGAGCGACAGTTCAAAGACATCTCGTATTGCCTCAAAGTAAGTCCTGATTAAACCAATATCAAATTTTGTTGTCTCCAGGCAGGTAATGATAATACCGCCAGTTTTATTGCCTCAAGGCAGGTATCGGTTATACCAATTAATAATTTAAAAAAAAAAAAAAAAAAAAAATTTATTCCACAAGAATCAATGATACAATTTGTCTCCAATTGAAAGTAGTCTAATTTAAATGAAATGAACAGGAAATGTAACATCACCATTGTTCTGGCTTAATTACATCATTTTGTAAAATTCTGTAGGACAGCAACTTGTTACAATGTAATCATGGTAATGATGTCATTCTAATTGGATCATGAACATTTGACCCCAGTACTATTGTCAAGCATATTGAATAACCATAAATCATATCAATTTAGTATGCATAATTAATCCATAAAAAATGGTTTGTCAATGAAGAAATTTCCTTTAGGAGTTAAAAATCTTTAAAAACTGGATCTTGAAACACATTTATAAGCTCTTAGCTGGCTAACAATGATTACTGGCATGCCATTCTATTTAGAACAATGAAAAGATATAGATTTTATTTGAATAAAACATTTTGAAACAATAGAATCCGACATTGACACTGTAATCTTTTTTTACTATTGTCAGAAGGTTACAATCTAGCAACGACCTTCAAATTTGTATTCTGATAGAGGTGGACAATTAAGTGTTTCCTTTCTTTGGAAGGAGAGATCATTATGTGAATGATTCATGTGTAAAATTCTCTGATTATCTCAACTCAGTATGCATGGTCACTCACTATGGCATCCGCAACAGGGCAAACTGTTATCTGTTGAAGCTCAGTTGCATTTATGGCGTGGCTTGAGCAGTTATGAGCAATGTAAGGAGAAACTTGTATTTCAGGGCATCAAAGAGCCGGCTCATTTTGGTTTCATCTCTCGAGAGCCTCAGAGTGGGAACTTTGTCTGCTACGTTTTCAGGTGCGCAGATGAAGCTGTGGTGAGTAAAAATATTTCCTCCAAATCAGTCTGCCACCACAGGAGAGTGACAGTTGAATTTATCTGCAATTGTATTTTGGAGATGGATTGAAAAAAATAGTTTCTGTGGTTTGTTTGATATACAATTTGTTAGAAAAATTAGACTTGTACTTCAATGGAAACAGAATCATGTAGGCAAATTTCATTTTCTAAATACCATCAATTAATGACATCTAAAATGTGTTTTGTGATAGAAAGGCTAATGGACAAGAAAGTGGAATGGAAACATTTCGTTTCTGAACAACACAAATTTTGGTTTTAATTATTGTTTGTGCCTTGATTTGATATATTACTGTGGTCTTCATATTTATCAAAAGGGAAAATGAATAATATTTTTATGTGAAGAAGAATTATTGGTGACTAGCAGGTGCATTGGATGACTTTTAATTTCTTGTCAGACAGATTGTAAAATGAGTCGTCCTGTCCCACATCACAGGCTGCCTATTCAGCATATTGACACTGGCAAGAAATTATCCCCGACAAGACTGTGAAATATAGCAGGGACGGGCTCAAGCCTAAACTGATGATTTTATTCACGTAAAATGCAAATAATTCATTCCAGTAAATATTTAGATGAAAATTGGGAATTTCTGGTAATTTAATATAGGCTTTGCATACATATGAGAGATTATATTTTCTTTGACACTGATCCCTATTGGGCGTGTGTTTTATTAAGAGTGAAGGCAGTGCCTGAGAATTTGTAAAGATTTGATGTATGGAAATAAGAATTGGTTTGAGCCTGCCACAAGAAGGCATATAGATCAAATTAACTTTAAATGTAATATGGTATCAAAAGATCACAGGTTAGATTATTGTGTGAGCCTTTTGTTCGTTAATCCTGGAGATGGCCCATTAGTAGAAGATTAGATGACCTATTAGAGGGCTATTAAATCACTCCTGTGGGGATGAATTAGTGGATGATGAACAATGCATCAGGTGGTGAGAGATGTTTAATGTGTTTCCAGGCAGAGGAGATACTTCAGGTGCTGAAGCAAGCCTTCGACTCGGCCTTCCAGGAGAACGCCAAGAATCACATCGTGTGTGAACTCTGCCCCATGCACCAGCTTCACAAGCTCTGTACAGAAGTTGAAGGTAATGATCTCACGTGTTTGATATACTTGCAAACCATAGACTTGATTTAATTGTCCCCTTAATAGGTAAGATAACGAGACCACTGTGGACCAGTCAATTGTCTTGTGAACAGTCCTGAAAATGAAGGTAAGACCACTAATAGTCTCTTAAAATAGTTAGTTAAAGAGATAATTTCTAGTAAAATAAATTATATAAATTACATTATTAAATGATCATATATGTGTAAATACATTGAAATTCATAAACAAAATAATTATATCAGTAACCATGGAAACACAAATCAACATTTAAAACTAATCTTGCAACTTCCATAAATTATGATCATTTATTGCAATTTATGCCTATGACGTCATCATGGGGGATTTATTGCACGTGCAACTCGAGCTGCAATCAAAACTTATCATAAATTGCTAATATTGGTCCGATTGTCATGATTTTTACACCAAAATGTCACATTTTTCATCTTCCTTCCAACGAACATAACCATTCTATAGTCCATATTTTCTAAAAAGGAAAATCCCGACGTCACTTTTTTGGCTGCAATTTTGTTTGTTTAGTAATTAGTTATGTTAGTAAGTAATTCCCCCACAATGACATCATTAATTTTTTTTCAGCACGTGCATTTAAAAGAGCTACTTTTCTAAAAAAAAAAAAACATGTTTCTCTTGAGCGGTCATATTAACAGAGCCCACAAATCAATGTGCATTATAATTCTCTTCCAAACTACAAAAGAGTATCAGAGAAGTGAAAGTTTCCCTTTAAATTCAGTATTGGTTGATATCTCAGTGCAGCCAGCCATATGGAAAATAGAAGAAGATAAAATGCCACATACTCAGGACAGCTCTTGAATCAAGATAACCATAATATATGCTATATGAATGTGAAATGAGACTTTGTTTATTTAGATATAAATTGAACTGAGAGTCAAACGAATAGGTTCAACTTGGGGCCATATGTGTGTCAAGGTAAAGGGGTAAGCTGAGTGTCACAGGATAGGAGCAACATGAGTCAAGGTAAAGGGGTAAGCTGAGTGTCACAGGATAGGGGCAACATGTGTCAAGGTAAAGGGGTAAGCTGAGTGTCACAGGATAGGGGCAACATGAGTCAAGGTAAAGGGGTAAGCTGAGTGTCACAGGATAGGGGCAACATGTGTGTCAAGGTAAAGGGGTAAGTTGAGTGTCACAGGATAGGGGCAACATGAGTCAAGGTAAAGGGGTAAGCTGAGTGTCACAGGATAGGGGCAACATGTGTGTCAAGGTAAAGGGGTAAGCTGAGTGTCACAGGAGGGGCAACATGTGTGTCAAGGTAAAGGGGTGAGTGGAGTGTCACAGGATAGGGGCAATATGAGTCAAGGTAAAGGGGTGAGTGGAGTGTCACAGGATAAGGGCAATATGTGTGTCAAGGTGAAGGGGTAAGCTGAGTGTCACAGGATAGGGGCAACATGAGTGTCAAGGTAAAGGGGTAAGCTGAGTGTCACAGGATAGGGGCAGCATGAGCCAAGGTAAAGGGGTGAGTGGAGTGTCACAGGATAGGGGCAACATGAGTGTCAAGGTAAAGGGGTAAGCTGAGTGTCACAGGATAGGGCCAATATGAGTCAAGGTAAAGGGGTAAACTGAGTGTCACAGGATAGGGCCAAGCTGAGTGTCACAGCATAGGGGCAACAAGTGTGTCAAGGTAAAGGGGTAAGCTGAGTGTCACAGGATAGGGGCAACAAGTGTGTCAAGGTAAAGGGGTAAGCTGAGTGTCACAGGATAGGGGCAACAAGTGTGTCAAGGTAAAGGGGTTAACTGAGTGTCACAGGATAGGGGCAACATGTGTGTCAAGGTAAAGGGGTAAGCTGAGTGTCACAGGATAGGGCCAACATGAGTGTCAAGGTAAAGGGGTAAGCTGAGTGTCACAGGATAGGGGCAACATGAGTCAAGGTAAAGGGGTAAGCTGAGTGTCACAGGATGGGGGCAACATGTGTCAAGGTAAAGGGGTAAGCTGAGTGTCACAGGATAGGGGCAACATGTGTGTCAAGGTAAAGGTGTAAGCTGAGTGTCACAGGATAGGGGCAACATGTGTCAGGGTAAAGGGGTAAGCTGATTGTCACAGGATAGGGCCAAGCTGAGTGTCACAGGATAGGGGCAACAAGTGTGTCAAGGTAAAGGGGTAATATGAGTGTCACAGGATAGGGGCAACAAGTGTGTCAAGGTAAAGGGGTAAGCTGAGTGTCACAGGATAGGGGCAACAAGTGTGTCAAGGTAAAGGGGTAAGCTGAGTGTCACAGGATAGGGGCAACATGTGTGTCAAGGTAAAGGGGTAAGCTGAGTGTCACAGGATAGGGGCAACATGTGTGTCAAGGTAAAGGGGTAAGCTGAGTGTCACAGGATAGGGGCAACATGTGTGTCAAGGTAAAGGGGTAGGCTGAGTGTCACAGGATAGGGGCAACATGAGTCAAGGTAAAGGGGTAAGCTGAGTGTCACAGGATAGGGGCAACATGTGTCAAGGTAAAGGGGTAAGCTGAGTGTCACAGGATAGGGGCAACAAGTGTGTCAAGGTAAAGGGGTTAACTGAGTGTCACAGGATAGGGGCAACATGTGTGTCAAGGTAAAGGGGTAAGCTGAGTGTCACAGGATAGGGCCAACATGAGTCAGAATAAAGGGGTGAGTGGAGTGTCACAGGATAGGGGCAACATGAGTCAAGGTAAAGGGGTAAGCTGAGTGTCACAGGATGGGGGCAACATGTGTCAAGGTAAAGGGGTAAGCTGATTGTCACAGGATAGGGGCAACATGTGTGTCAAGGTAAAGGTGTAAGCTGAGTGTCACAGGATAGGGGCAACATGTGTCAGGGTAAAGGGGTAAGCTTAGTGTCACAGGAAAGGGGCAACATGTGTCAAGGTAAAGGGGTAAGCTGAGTGTCACAGGATAGGGGCAACATGTGTGTCAAGGTAAAGGGGTAAGCTTAGTGTCACAGGATAGGGGCAACATGTGTCAGGGTAAAGGGGTAAGCTGATTGTCACAGGATAGGGGCAACATGAGTCAAGGTGAAGGGGTAAGCTGATTGTCACAGGATAGGGGCAACATGTGTGTCAAGGTAAAGGGGTAAGCTTAGTGTCACAGGATGGGGGCAACATGTGTGTCAAGGTAAAGGGGTAAGCTGAGTGTCATAGGATAGGGGCAACATGTGTGTCAAGGTAAAGGGGTAAGCTTAGTGTCACAGGATAGGGGCAACATGTGTCAAGGTAAAGGGGTAAGCTGAGTGTCACAGGATAGGGGCAACATGTGTGTCAAGGTAAAGGGGTAAGCTTAGTGTCACAGGATAGGGGCAACATTTGTCAGGGTAAAGGGGTAAGCTGATTGTCACAGGATAGGGGCAACATGAGTCAAGGTGAAGGGGTAAGCTGATTGTCACAGGATAGGGGCAACATGTGTGTCAAGGTAAAGGGGTAAGCTGATTGTCACAGGATGGGGGCAACATGTGTGTCAAGGTAAAGGGGTAAGCTGAGTGTCACAGGATAGGGTCAACATGTGTATCAAGGTAAAGGGGTGAGCTGAGTGTCACAGGATAGGGCCAAGCTGAGTGTCACAGGATAGGGGCAACATGTGTGTCAAGGTAAAGGGGTAAGCTGAGTGTCACAGGATAGGGGCAACATGTGTGTCAAGGTAAAGGGGTAAGCTGAGTGTCACAGGATAGGGGCAACATGTTTGTCAAGGTAAAGGGGTAAGCTGAGTGTCACAGGATAGGGGCAACAAGTGTGTCAAGGTAAAGGGGTAAGCTGAGTGTCACAGGATAGGGGCAACAAGTGTGTCAAGGTGAAGGGGTAAGCTGGGTGTCACAGGATAGGGCCAACACGAGTCAACGTAAAGGGGTAAGCTGAGTGTCACAGGATAGGGGCAACATGAGTCAAGGTGAAGGGGTAAGCTGAGTGTCACAGGATAGGGGCAACATGAGTCAAGGTGAAGGGGTAAGCTGATTGTCACAGGATAGGGGCAACATGTGTGTCAAGATAAAGGGGTAAGCTTAGTGTCACAGGATGGGGGCAACATGTGTGTCAAGGTAAAGGGGTAAGCTGAGTGTCATAGGATAGGGGCAACATGTGTGTCAAGGTAAAGGGGTAAGCTTAGTGTCACAGGATAGGGGCAACATGTGTCAAGGTAAAGGGGTAAGCTGAGTGTCACAGGATAGGGGCAACATGTGTGTCAAGGTAAAGGGGTAAGCTTAGTGTCACAGGATGGGGGCAACATGTGTGTCAAGGTAAAGGGGTAAGCTGAGTGTCATAGGATAGGGGCAACATGTGTGTCAAGGTAAAGGGGTAAGCTTAGTGTCACAGGATAGGGGCAACATGTGTCAAGGTAAAGGGGTAATCTGAGTGTCACAGGATAGGGGCAACATGTGTGTCAAGGTAAAGGGGTAAGCTTAGTGTCACAGGATAGGGGCAACATGTGTCAGGGTAAAGGGGTAAGCTGATTGTCACAGGATAGGGGCAACATGAGTCAAGGTGAAGGGGTAAGCTGATTGTCACAGGATAGGGGCAACATGTGTGTCAAGGTAAAGGGGTAAGCTGATTGTCACAGGATGGGGGCAACATGTGTGTCAAGGTAAAGGGGTGAGCTGAGTGTCACAGGATAGGGCCAAGCTGAGTGTCACAGGATAGGGGCAACATGTGTGTCAAGGTAAAGGGGTAAGCTTAGTGTCACAGGATAGGGGCAACATGTGTCAGGGTAAAGGGGTAAGCTGATTGTCACAGGATAGGGGCAACATGAGTCAAGGTGAAGGGGTAAGCTGATTGTCACAGGATAGGGGCAACATGTGTGTCAAGGTAAAGGGGTAAGCTGATTGTCACAGGATAGGGTCAACATGTGTCTCAAGGTAAAGGGGTGAGCTGAGTGTCACAGGATAGGGCCAAGCTGAGTGTCACAGGATAGGGGCAACATGTGTGTCAAGGTAAAGGGGTAAGCTGAGTGTCACAGGATAGGGGCAACATGTGTGTCAAGGTAAAGGGGTAAGCTGAGTGTCACAGGATAGGGGCAACATGTTTGTCAAGGTAAAGGGGTAAGCTGAGTGTCACAGGATAGGGGCAACAAGTGTGTCAAGGTAAAGGGGTAAGCTGAGTGTCACAGGATAGGGGCAACAAGTGTGTCAAGGTAAAGGGGTGAGCTGAGTGTCACAGGATAGGGGCAACATGAGTCAAGGTGAAGGGGTAAACTGAGTGTCACAGGATAGGGGCAACATGAATCAAGGTGAAGGGGTAAGCTGGGTGTCACAGGATAGGGCCAACACGAGTCAACGTAAAGGGGTAAGCTGAGTGTCACAGGATAGGGGCAACATGAGTCAAGGTGAAGGGGTAAGCTGAGTGTCACAGGATAGGGGCAACATGTGTGTCAAGGTAAAGGTGTAAGCTGAGTGTCACAGGATAGGGGCAACATGAGTCAAGGTGAAGGGGTAAACTGAGTGTCACAGGATAGGGGCAACATGAGTCAAGGTGAAGGGGTAAGCTGATTGTCACAGAATAGGGGCAATATGTGAGTCAAGGTAAAGGGGTAAGCTGAGTGTCACAGGATAGGGCCAACACGAGTCAACGTAAAGGGGTGAGCTGAGTGTCACAGGATAGGGGCAACATGTGTGTCAAGTTAAAGGGGTGAGCTGAGTGTCACAGGATAGGGGCAACATGAGTCAAGGTAAAGGGGTAAGCTGAGTGTCACAGGATGGGGGCAACATGTGTGTCAAGGTAAAGGTGTAAGCTGAGTGTCACAGGATAGGGGCAATATGTGAGTCAAGGTAAAGGGGTAAGCTGAGTGTCACAGGATGGGGGCAACATGTGTGTCAAGGTAAAGGGGTAGGCTGAGCGTCACAGGATAGGGGCAACATGTGTGTCAAGGTAAAGGGGTGAGTGGAGTGTCACAGGATAGGGGCAACATGAGTCAAGGTGAAGGGGTAAGCTGAGTGTCACAGGATAGGGGCAACATGAGCCAAGGTAAAGGGGTAAGCTGAGTGTCACAGGATAAGGGCAACATGTGTGTCAAGGTAAAATGGTGGTCACAAATTAGCTACCAAATAGGATTGGGGGTGAATAAATAGGAAATATACTTCATACATAAAAACACTCATGCATTGATGCTGTGTGGGTGGTCGAAGATTAACAATACAAAGGTCGGCTAAAATAATGACAGCCAAAGTTAATGAAGTCCCTTGGCTCTGGGCGAGTAGGATATTGTCACTATATCAGTTTCACACTATATATAATTGAATTAATGCCACAATCACACATGAGAACTCAATTTGGATTCCATTTAACGGCAGGTTGTATTTTTTAGTGCAGGTGAAATGTGTTTTGCCAGTGATAGAAATCTGAGAGCTTATGAGATCAAAAACACATGTCCTGTGTGCCCAGCTTGATCTATGCCACAAAGCTCAGCTGACATTTTAAGGGACTGTGATGTTTTTGTGTTGGGGCGTGCGCCAGAACTGTGAGATATAAGGCTATCAGGCTGCAAAGGCAGGAAGCCTTGATGTACCTACATATCAAGAGCTGCTGCCTCTCATGAACATATTCTTGTCTTGCCTGTCACAGTCTTCAGCAAGACTTAGGGGGTGACATTCTGTCTGTCTGTCTGTCTATCAACATTGAGCCAAAGTTACTTTTATCTCATGAAGTGTACAACCTCTTATCTTGCAACTTGGTGGAAATGATAAACATAATGGTTTTCATTGGGGCTTGTTGAAAGATTCATGCTTAATGACTCAGTGACCAATCATCCCTAAATATTTTCTGAAAAGTAACATTTGTAGATAGCTTGCAAACAGAGGGAGATATAAAATACCTAAGAGGAATGAAAACATTATCTCCTAGGTTTGAGAAGGAAGACTACACTGGTTTTGATCATTTTGTTCACAATTTTCCCACCAGAGGGCACAACTGAGTGGAGATATAAGATAAAACATGCAAGACATATCAGACACAAGTTAACAATTTTCAGATGAAAAATATAACTTTAACTTATTGTCCTTCAATGAATACAAATGTAGAAGAAGAAAATGAGAAAGTGAATTCTTGCAATTCCGAGACACACCAGACAAGTTGATTTATTAAGATGACGACAATGGAAAGATAATTGCTTGTCAGATGCAGCCTCAAATAAATGGACCATTTCTGTGGCACCGGATTGTGCTGCTAATAGTTTCCAATTGTTAATCATGCCAGAAAGGAAATGGAACTTGTAGATCTGGCAGAACCAGATGAGAACAAGCAAAATGATAGTCCATCAAATGAGGCCAAACAAAAATGACAATCCTTCAAATGGTCAATTTTACTGATAACTAGTCAAATTAGGAGAAGCAGTGTAATGATCAGTTGCATAAGATAAGATAAGATAAGATACCTTTATTTTACCTGGATAGCATATTCAACATATTTAAACATTGATTTTCAATATGGTCCAGGCATCAGGCAAAGCAGTTAAATAGTTAAAGGTCAACTTTCACTTCTCTGACGCACTTTTGTAGTATGAAGGATAATTATAATGCACATTTATCTCTGGGCTCTGTTAGTATGACTGCACAAGGGAAACATGTTTTTTTTATAGAAAAGTAGCTCTTTCAAATGCATGCGGTGGAAAAATAAGAATGACGTCATCGTGAGGCAATTAGCTACTGACATAAATAATTAGAAAACAAACAACTACAAAATAGTGGTCTTAGAATAGCATGACAATCGGACCAATATTAGCAAAGTTATGGCAAGTTTTGTGAAAATTGAAAATGATTGCAGCTTGAGTTGCACATGTAATAAATCCCCCACGATGATGTCATAGGCACAATTACAATACCCAATAATTTATGGGGGTTGCAAGATTAGTTTTAAATGTTTGTTTGTGTTGCCATGGTTACTACTATGTTTTTTTTGTCTATTAATTTCAATGTATTTATGCATCTATGATCATTTAATCATATAATTTATTAAATGTATTTTACGAGAAAATATCTCTTCAATCTAATGAGGCCAAAATTATCAAATGATGTCATTCAAATTAATAGTCAATATAATAAGTAGAAATCACTGTACATTCTTTTTCTGACTTACAAACTTGTCACCACTGTAATATAATAGCTCATATAGCTCATTGTGTCATTTAGTAACCCCACTTATAGCTCATTGTGTTATTAGTAACCCCACTCAGGTAGCTCATTGTGTTATTAGTAACCCCACTCAGATAGCTCATTGTGTCATTTAGTAACCCCACTCCGGTAGCTCATTGTGTCATTTAGTAACCCCACTCTGGTAGCTCATTGTGCCATTAGTAACCCCACTCAGGTAGCTCATTGTGTCATTTAGTAACCACACTCAGGTAGCTCATTGTGTTATTAGTAACCCCACTCAGGTAGCTCATTGTGTTATTAGTAACCCCACTCAGATAGCTCATTGTGTCATTTAGTAACCCCACTCCGGTAGCTCATTGTGTCATTTAGTAACCCCACTCTGGTAGCTCATTGTGCCATTAGTAACCCCACTCAGGTAGCTCATTGTGCCATTAGTAACCCACTCAGGTAGCTCATTGTGTCATTTAGTAACCACACTCAGGTAGCTCATTGTGTTATTAGTAACCCCACTCAGGTAGCTCATTGTGTCATTTAGTAACCCACTCAGGTAGCTCATTGTGTCATTTAGTAACCCCACTCAGGTAGCTCATTGTGTCATTTAGTAACCCCACTCAGATAGCTCATTGTGTAGTAACCCCACTCAGCATTGTGTCATTTAGTAACCCCACTCAGATAGCTCGTTGTGTAGTAACCCCACTCAGCATTGTGTCATTTAGTAACCCCACTCAGATAGCTCATTGTGTAGTAACCCCACTCAGCATTGTGTCATTTAGTAACCCCACTCAGGTAGCTCATTGTGCCATTAGTAACCCCACTCTGGTAGCTCATTGTGTCATTTAGTAACCCCACTCAGGTAGCTCATTGTGCCATTAGTAACCCCACTCAGGTAGCTCATTGTGTCATTTATTAAACTCACATATGATAGCTCATTGTGCCATTAGTAACCCCACTCAGCATTGTGTCATTTAGTAACCCCACTCAGCATCGTGTCATTTAGTAACCCCACTCAGCAATTTATTAAACTCACATATGATAGCTCACTGTGTCCAGACAACTTAACTCAGTTTATTCTACAACTTAGTTGCTTCCCTTAAGTAAATCCCTGGCAACAGCTTGCATTATCCAGGCAGCTCCGAAGTAGTGATAGGTAAAAGACGTCACACCATTTGATGCTTGGATCTCATATAAGATGCGAGATCAGTGGCTTTGGAGTAGTGGCAGATATTGCAACACTCAGCAGACGTGTCTTAATTTTCACCACACAATTGTCAGCTTGACACTGCCCTGACCTGCCTTGCCACACGTCAGTCACTATATCAGTTTTCCATGGTGGTGTGATGCCCGTAATGAATCCGATATTTCCTGGTGGTGATGATAGCCTGTTGTATAATTGTTTATTCAGGTTTATCTTCCCAGAAAGCCAATGATTTACTACAGCGAAGGGTGGAACAACTGCCCGAGAAGGACCACAATGAAATAATGAACAAATTCAAGGTAAGTGAGTCAATATATGGAGATTTGAGGTGAAAGAGGAATTAATTAGTTAATCAATAGTTGTTGACTGATAATGGTTGTTTACTTGAACTCTGTATCATCATTACATCGTAAAATATAGATAGTTTTGAATATTTGACAGGCGTTACTTCATTAAATAAAATTTCACAATTCATTTAGATTAAAATATATCAAAAGTGACTTAAATAAATCATATATAGCCAGAATTCTATTTATTAAGATTGAGTATGAGCAGAGTATGTGATAGAATTGTGTAGCGGAGTCTATGAAAGGTTTCAGTGCAGAAAGGAGAGACATGTTATCTATTAATGTTGTCACATTACAGTCGGAGAGTCCATCAGGAAATACAGAGCAGGTGGAAGTGTTAATGATGCTGTTGAGAAGCATGTGTGAGAGCAAACAGAAAGAACATACCCATATCAGTAGCAGCATCAACAAATCGCAACTCAAACACGAGGTAGGTCCCCTCAGCTTGTTTAAACATGAGGTAGGTCTTCTAAGCTTGCTTAAACATGAGGTAGGTCTCCTAAGCTTTCTGGAACATGGGGTAGGTCCCCTAAGCTTGCTAGAACATGAGGTAGGTCCCCTAGGCTTGCTAGAACATGAGGTAGGTCCCCTAGGCTTGCTAGAATATGAGGTAGGTCCCCTAGTCTTGCTAGAACATGAGGTAGGTCCCCTAAGCTTGCTAGAACATGAGGTATGTCCCATAAGCTTGCTAGAACATGAGGTAGGTCCCCTAAGCTTGTTGGGACATGAGTTAGGTCCCCTAGGCTTGCAGGAACATGAGGTAGATCCCCTAAGCTTGCTAGAACATGAAGTAGGTCCCCTCAGCTTGTTTAAACATGAGGTAGGTCTCGTAAGTTTGCTTAAACATGAGGTAGGTCCCCTAAGCTTGCTAGAACACGAGGTAGGTCCCCTCAGCTTGCTTAAACATGAGGTAGGTCCCCTAGGCTTGCTAGAACACGAGGTAGGTCCCCTCAGCTTGCTTAAACATGAGGTAGGTCCCCTCAGCTTGTTTAAACATGAGGTAGGTCCCCTCAGCTTGTTTAAACATGAGGTAGGTCCCCTCAGCTTGTTTAAACATGAGGTAGGTCTCCTCGGCTTGCTTAAACATGAGGTAGATCCCCTAAGCTTGCTGGAACATGAGTTTGGTCCCCTAGGCTTGCTGGAACAAACATGAGTTATGTCCCCTCAGGATGCTGGAACGTGAGGTAGGTCCCCTAGGCTTGCTAGAACGTGAGGTAGGTCCCCTAAGCTTGCTAGAACATGAGGTAGATCCCCTAAGCTTGCTAGAACATGAGGTAGGTCCCCTAAGCTTGCTAGAACATGAGGTAGGTCCCCTCAGCTTGCTAGAACATGAGGTAGGTCCCCTAAGCTTGCTAGAACGTGAGGTAGGTCTCCTAAGCTTTCTGGAACATGGGGTAGGTCCCCTAAGCTTGCTAGAACATGAGGTAGGTCCCATAAGCTTGCTGGAACATGAGGTAGGTCCCCTAAGCTTGCTGGAACATGAGGTAGGTCTCCTAAGCTTTCTGGAACATGGGGTAGGTCCCCTAAGCTTGCTAGAACATGAGGTAGGTCCCCTAAGCTTGCTAGAACATGAGGTAGGTCCCCTAGGCTTGCTGGAACATAACACAAGTTATGTCTCCTCAGCATGCTGGAACGTGAGGTAGGTCCCCATAGCTTGTTCAAATACAAATCCCCTAAGCTTGATCAAACATGGGGTACATGTAGGTCCCCATGTAGGTCCCCCTCAGTTTGCTCGCACGTTTAAGCAAAGATATACTATGATATTCTGATCAGGAGTATTGGGTTACAAAGCCTTTTTCTGCCATATAGATTAAACTGCCAGGGCTATGACAAGATTTATATGGCTTACTTATTTTAATTAGTGGTCTCATTAAAGACACATTTTTCACATATACTTTTTATATGTACATTGTTGCTCCTGTTATATTTTCTACACCTCCTGTATAATCATAAATAAAATGTCTATTCTTTCAAGTTTTTATATATTTTGTAAGTAGATAAAAGTGTTTTATTCATGATTAATAAGATAAACATTTATTAGTTGCTTGCATTTCCACCCGTACCCCACACAAGCTAGATATTTTTTCTAGGTATAAGTTGCACTCCTATTATTTATGTATATTTGTTTCAGTTCAATCTTATGGACACTGGTAGAAATAAATCCTCCAAGTTTGATAACTTCAAAAGTAAAGCCAAAAAGTCTCTAGCAAATTCTTTTGAAAATTTGCTCCGGGTGAGTTTCCTACAATTTCTGCATGACCTCTGCATGACCTCTGCATGACCTCTGCATGACCTCAGACCCCTTCTGTGTATATGTTTATATTGTTTACTTCTGAGACTGCAATCTCCAGTCAGTCTCATGTATTCACTGCTTTATGTGTTGCCCCATTTTATATTCTTTCACAGATTTGATGAGCATTTGATAAACTCCATACGAAATTATGTTCTTTAGTATACTTTTGCTGTTTTCAAAATTAAACAGGTGATATGCCCTAAGTTTTTATTACATTGAGAAAAAGACATTTGGAAATATGTTCAAGATACATCTTATAAAACTCCTTTCATTGTTCTTGAATTGTAAATGTTTGAGGAGTGAACAATTATTTCTTATTTATCACAAGCATTTGGAGCAAATCTTTGAAGCAGGGTCAAATATTTGATAAATAGTTAAACAATTTACTTAATGGTTCAACAATTTAAATAATGATTCAACAATTTTATACATCATTAAAACTTTGAATCATGATAAATCTTTGAATCATGGAAATCTTTGAATCAGCAAATTACGTGTTTTTCATTTTATAAAATGGTTCATTGCTGGAACTTATTTGAAGAATTATTGTTGTAAGGATACATCTGATAGCTAAGGTGACACATTGAGGTGACACATCTGATAGTTAAAGTGACACATTGAGGTGACACATCTGATAGCTAAGGTGACACATTGAGGTGACACATCTGATAGTTAAGGTGACACATTGAGGTGACACATCTGATAGCTAAGGTGACACATTGAGGTGACACATCTGATAGCTAAGGTGACACATTGAGGTGACACATCTGATAGTTAAGGTGACACATTGAGGTGACACATCTGATAGCTAAGGTGACACATTGAGGTGACACATCTGATAGCTAAGGTGACACATTGAGGTGACACATCTGTTAGCTAAGGTGACACATTGAGGTGACACATCTGATAGTTAAGGTGACACATTGAGGTGACACATCTGATAGTTAAGGTGACACATTGAGGTGACACATCTGATAGTTAAGGTGAAACATTGAGGTGACACGTCTGATAGTTAAGGTGACACATTGAGGTGACACATCTGATAGTTAAGGTGACACATTGAGGTGACACATCTGATAGCTAAGGTGACACATTGAGGTGACACATCTGATAGCTAAGGTGACACATTGAGGTGACACATCTGATAGTTAAGGTGACACATTGAGGTGACACATCTGATAGCTAAGGTGACACATTGAGGTGACACATCTGATAGCTAAGGTGACACATTGAGGTGACACATCTGATAGCTAAGGTGACACATTGAGGTGACACATCTGATAGCTAAGGTGACACATTGAGGTGACACATCTGTTAGCTAAGGTGACACATTGAGGTGACACATCTGATAGTTAAGGTGACACATTGAGGTGACACATCTGATAGTTAAGGTGAAACATTGAGGTGACACATCTGATAGTTAAGGTGAAACATTGAGGTGACACATCTGATAGTTAAGGTGACACATTGAGGTGACACATCTGATAGCTAAGGTGACACATTGAGGTGACACATTGAGGTGACACATCTGATAGCTTGGCATTAAGGTGACACATCTGATAGCTTGGCATTACCATAATACATCTGATAGCTTGGCATTAAGGCAAACATCTGATAGCTTGGCATTAAGCCAACACTTCCTGGTAATATAGACATGATAGAAATAAGGCACAAGATTCACAGATTCACAGATTAACAGATATAGATTATATATGTGGCATACTGGAAAGAAAGTCACCAAAGATTGTATGACATTATATAGGGATCAATTTTTCAAAAGATCTGAATAATATTTCCCAAATATATAGAACATTATCACATATTTCTGAATGGTTGGTGTTTCCTTACATACAACTTGAGTTGGTTTCATATATTTTTCAAACATTTGCTATTTTGGTGCCTGAATTACAAGAAATAACACATAACAAAAGTTTCATGTTCCCACTAATTTGTGACTATCACACTTTCACGAAATACACAAAGTACAATTGTATAATGAAATTTCTGTTGAGCAACTAAGCATGTTTGAACACAATTTTTTTTCTGACACCCAATAACTGTTACATGGACAACTAACATTGCTTTCTCACACCAAAATTAATCAAGTATAAGAATTTTTTTCAGTTCAAGATTTTGGCACATATTTTCAATTTATTTATGTTAAATGTACACAGAGAAGGCGAGACTCTGACACCGCAGAGCCCCAGTTCAGAACTCGGAGCAGAACGGTCGGAGATTCTCAGTCACCCTTTTATCAGTCTTTTGTAGGTATTTTCACACAATTTTTTCCCAAACCAACATATTTATTTAACCTCTTTTGATATGTATATTTTGAATGAGACTACATCTTGAGTAATTATTCTGTGTTGGCGCTTGGGTGATGTGATTATGTTATTTGACTGGCAGCTGTGTATTAAGCTTAATGTATATTTACTAAGTAAGGAGCTGCTTGTTGCCTTTATGGGGCTAGTGCAAGTTTTAACTACTAAAGAATAGTGATCTCTGCAATCTATAATGAACATAGGAATTATATACATAGAAAGGAGAAAAGGCATTAAGCTATGCTAATTTAAATCCGGTTTATAGGAAAATATGGAATATTAGAATAAAGTTAAGATTTTACGAGAAGCAGCTTGATTAGTTTTCCTGTGATAGTTTCTTGTTGCTAAGTTCATGGTGATTGTTTTGATTAAAGGACTCTACTCAGTCAGCGGAGAATGTGCTGTCCACATCGCCTATTAATAAGGAGTTTGCTGAAGAGGTCTTTTTATCCAGAAAGTCACCGATAGGGTCGCCAGCAAGGTCACCAGCAAGGTCACCAATTACCAGAAGGCACGAGGTAAAAACTGTAGCAAAGAACACTTCCCAAGCATCCAGAACACATGGCACAGGCTTGGTAGGAAACAAGAACTGGTCGCCAACATCAGGACCACAGGAAACTACTTCAACTGAAAAGAACTGGTCGCCAACGCCCATGCGGCGTCCAAGAAGTAAAACATTGGGATCTGTTCCCACATATGAAATCAAAGACTCTCCTGCAGCCAGGCCAGAGAGAGCTAAGTCACCCGCTCCAGTCTCGTATGACACTATACATGTCAAGGTGGATGACGTGGGCAACCAAGGTGATCACCTCACTGCAGTAGAATACGACTTCACAAGTCCGAAAAAATTACTGTAAGTAGGAAGGGTCTTTACAGATATTTGATTTACTAAAGAAAATAAAACAGACCTACTCTAAGTGGTTGGAATTATTACCCAACAAGGAAGTAAATCAAGACCAAGAACTGACTGAAATAGATTAAATTGGAATAGCATTCACCTTCAGACCCAGGATTCCTGGTTCAAATCTCAGCCAGTTACACTATGAGCAGACCTTGTCTGGACTGAATGTGATATAAATGTCACCCTTTTTTCATCAAACTATTTTAGAAGCTTATTTTGAGACAGACAGAAAGACACACATAAAAAATGAAGGAGATTGAAAAATAGATCAGTGTATTCAGTGTATTTCCCAAGAGCACATTGTATTTTGGTGTCATGAACATCAGTGAGATAAACTAAGTAAAGGAGTGCTACTTGGGGAGTGTGACATGTGGCGTGATGATTTTCACAGCTTCAGAATGCATGGCACTTTGTCACTCAAGCTAATAGATGGGTATGCCTTGTATACCTCAAGCATATCCTTGTATTACATTATGGAATAATACAGTACATAGAACCAGATTATGTTTTCTTTTGTGTACATGGATTTATTTGCAGCATTTGTCAGGGAGTGGGAGGATGAATTATTTTTGATATATTATAGATTTTCCCGTCTCAGTAACCAATGTGCCAAATCCAAAACTCCTCCAAGCAGTCCAGGAAGACAGCGAAAATCTCCGATCCGGAAAAGTTCCTTCCGAATGGGCATTCTTAACCGAGTAGTGACTCCCTCCAGACCCTCCCGTTCCAACTTTCCAGGTGTGTATACCGTACATGGCAGATCTGGCAGATCTTTATTCCAAGATTCAATGAAAAAGAGAGAAAAGGAACTTTTTGCGAGAATCATACTGAAATGGTTGTCAAATCAGTTTCATGATATATGTATCATAACCAGCTGTGATATAAAACAAATAATTTTGTCACTTTTTCCACATTTTCTAATTTGATAAAACATGTTTTATGGAAGGTATTATTTGGAATAAATACTACTTAATAATCTGTAGAACAATTTTTGCTTTATGATCTTTCAAAACAGATTAAGATGAATTCTTAATAATTAAAACAAAAATTATGCTTTTTGGGGGATTTTGAGAAAAAGATATTCAACTGCTATGTATGGAAATGTCTGAAATAATTGACTTAAAAAAATTTAAATAAAAAGTGCCCAGATGTATAAAGTTGTGTGTTAATGGTTTGCATTGTTAACAGATGCTCCAGACACAGATAATGAGATCAATGGATTCGGGGATCAGATCGTGCCAAAACGTCATCTCACCACACAAGTCATCCGAGCCCTCTGGAAAAAAGCTATCCTAGAAACTCTCCTGTTGATCCGCATGGAAAAGGAAAACATCAGTTTACAAGGTATTCTTTCATTAACTCATTAAATTCAGTGACATGGGCAAGAAAAAAGTTAATTCACAAGGTAACCTTTAATCATATTAACTACATATTTTTATAGGAAAAGTTCAGTAGAAAATGAAAAAAATGCAAAATTTTGTAACAAGATCTTAGATTTGAATTTGAATTGTCGCAGAGCTCCCTCTGGGGAGAGAAAGGGGTTATCAATGGTCACTTATATTACCACTTGCATACAGACAGATTCTTGGTCTGTGAATCGTCAATAGAACATTTCAAACTGATAAAGTTTATTGATCTCCCGCATGATGTGTCCATGTCTGTAACGTTGATGACCCCATGTAATGATGGCAAGCCTTATTGTTTCCTGGCGAGCTGCCCGCCAGCAGTAGCAGTAATGTTATTGGCCTTGTATTCCTGCTGCCAGGAGTCTTTGTTTTGTATGGAGCTCATTCAGTTGTGCTCTTCAAAGGTGAGGCATAACAATGTATACAATTCTATTTCTATTTCTTTTTTCACAATACTTTTATATGATATACCCAGGTAGTTATAAATATACTAACTATACCCAAAGACATCGTCAAAAAAGACTTGAAATCCACTGTTTCCAGAAACATCACGCACTGCCCATCCAATTTAACTCCAGTAGAACTCGACTTCCGACAACTAACGATCAAACAATTATGTTCTCTTTAAGTAAACATATGATGTCAATCCTGTCAGAAAAAATTTCTTTGTTATTTCTTCATCTCGGCATCGGTTCGCCATTGTTTATGAGTTTGTCCAATCAGGTGAAAGTGGGTCAGTCTAATTATAGGAGTGACAGCAACGATCTGAAGCTCCACAATGCAGTGATGGTTCTGACGTCATATGAAGATTCTCCCTTGGTGTTCCCATGACGTCATCACTTGGACTCTTCTAAATGTCATTTCACGTTGTCAAGTTTGATATCAAGTAAAAAACTGAAGAAAAAACACTATAGAATGAACACGGATTTGCATTTTTAGACATTATGACTAGATAAGATAGTGGCATGGGCCAGAACTGCAACAGTCAATCACCGGAGGTCGAGTTCATTTACTAGGGAAACTGCAATATGATGGGCAGTGCGCCGTGTTTCTAGAAACAGTGGATTTCAAGTCTATTTTGCCGATGGCTTTGGGTATAAAACCCTTTATTTTTATTTTATTTTATTATTTATCATCACTGAATGTGTCACTATATATATATATATATATATATATATATATATATATATATATATATATATTAGTAGGGTTAGTAGGGTGACATGAACCTTTGCAGTTTATGATGGTAATCTTTGTATGTTTTATATGTTATAGTAGTGGTTAATATTCAAATAACTTTTTGTAGATTTCTTTTGGTGAATATGTGAATAGAACAATGGTTTGATTTCAACATGCATTGTCTAAGTTTTTTGCATCAACACATCATTTTCTGATAGTCTTTTATATGTTATCATTAGAAGGTCTGAATCACAAGACACACAATAGATACTGATAATAACACCATTTAACCTGTCCGTCTTGCACTGATATTTGTACCTGGAGTGATTGATAATAATACAATATGTATATCATATATCTCGCATGATTTTCATTATATTCAAACATAAAGCAATGTATTGAGCATTGTTGCTTGACAACACATTTAACTGTGCCGACCATTTTGTATGACACTCATTGGACAGTATAATGTTCAGTGGACTAATCTTGGGACTTTTTTTTTTGCTCTTACAACCTGTGTCGCCCCCTATTATCACTGGCATACATGATCTTTTGCAGTTTAAAACAACTCCATCAAACCCACTTTCTTCTAATTCCATACAATGTTATTGTAAAAAAGACATCCACCATTGATTAGTGTTTTGGTATTCTGGAAAACTGAGATTTCTAAATAAAAGCGTCACATCACCCAGCAATATTGCTGGCAAATAACTATAATATTTCTTGCAAATTAAATGCAATATCTCTGGCCAATCAAATACATTATTGCTGGCAAATCAAATACAATATTGCTGGCAAATAGAATGCAATATCTCCTGCAAATAAAATGCAATATATCTGGCCAATAAATGCAATATCCCTAAAATTCTATGTCTGTGGCAATGTCTAGATTATGTGCTTTGTGAAGTAAAAGAAGAATAGCTTGTAGATTTGTAGTCTTAAGATACTAAATGTGGTGTATAAACATCAAAATGTTAAAATATGGGAAGATGAAGATGGGTCATTAAATGTGTATTGATATGTTATGACCATGAATTTGTGATCATGTCACATGGTACTTAGTGGATTTTTATGATAAATATTGGTTGATTGTATTTAACATTATATTGGTCAAGGTTTTTTTTGCCCCTCAGCAAATTTTATTTGAAAGGATATTATCAGAGTCTGCACCATTTGGGCATCTGTCCCATTTTGTGAAGCTGATATCTTGAAAATAGACTATGTTTGGTTTTTGAAACTTAAACCATCAATGCACTGTAAGAAGGTCATGAAATATTAATTTTTTATTCTTTCCACTGCAGTGGAAGTGTAGGGGTTTGCAGTCTCTGTCATAGTCTATTTGTCATAGTCTGAATGTCATGGTTTTCGTACCACTGGTTTGAAATTTTGTGATGGATAATTCTGCCTGAACATCTTTCCCATATTTGGAAACAAGCAGAGAATGCAAGCCGCTTCGTGCACACAGCAAAACAACTCCAATCTCTGATTGTATATGTACAACATTGAAATTTGACATCATAGTTTTGTACAAAAGCCTTTAACTGATTACTACTTATAATTAAACTTTTAAAGCTTGGAAAGCACAAAAGATCTCAGCTTTGAAATTGAATGTAGCAAATCAAAAATACATCAAGCATTTTCCATGGTCAATTAAAGTATGATTCTCTCCTGGTTGTAGAAAATATAATATACCGGTAAGTTCATGAGATTTTTCCATGGTGCTGATAGGTGCACAATTGTCTTAGTATTTACAGTTGGCCAATCTTATTTATATTTTATGCATTGATAGATGTTGAATATGTTTTGTCTACTTTGGCTCAAAGTGGCTCAAAGTTGTAATCTTACTAAGAAAGGAGGCATAAGAGAAGCACTGTGTCTCCGCCATCATCTCCATGCTAATGTTATTGTGAGATATAACAAGGTCATTTTGTTATGTATTTTAGCACGGCAAGACGCGGCGGAGGTGAAGCGGGTCAAGTTGGATTACGAGGAGATCGTGCCCTGTCTGAAGGAGGTCACCCGAGTGTGGGACTCCATGCTCAATATGGCCGACCGGAGAAACATCAAATGTGATTTGCACAAGCTTCACAAAGCTCTCCGAGATGGTAACCCTTCTTACTTCACTTGTTTTCATCTTGAACTATCTCTGCTGAGATGTGCCAAGAAATATGATTGACCTCCAACTTATAACTTGTGTCCGCATAACAAATCTGTTTCCCAAAATATGCAATAATGATGACAAAATTCCAAGTTGAAATATCTAAAATGTTGTCAGTGATATGTCACAAAAAATGATTTAGACCAAATTTGTTACCTTTATACAATGTTGCAGTAGTCAAAAGTTAATCATTATTTTGAAAATTTAATTGAACAGATTAGCCATAGCTTGGCGGTTTGAGCTATACTGAGCATGCTTCAGAGATTTGTTTGGAATATTTGTATTCATGACAGTTGATACCACAGTACCACATTTAGTACCATTCTAATGCTATATTAAAAATAACACGGAGTCCTCATGTGGGTAATATGAAGGGATTACATTAATCTACTTTCTTCAGATCCTGCTTAGTTTCAGGCCATTATCTTTCAGGCCACCAGGGGGCAATAGCTGATAGGGAGCTTTGTTCAAGACTTATCATTGGTGTTTCTGTTGATCATCCAACTTTGGTTTTATTTGATAATTATTTCCCCTCGTCGGTGACCAGGACTTGCTGTGCCTTGAGTATAATGGTTTGGCTTGTGTTGCCATGGTTGCAGGTGTTCCCCAGAGGAAGCGAGGGGAGATATGGGAACTTCTTGTGGAACAACACCGCCTCCACAATCCCCCCGTCCAGAAAAGTGGGGTGTATAACCCCCCTGACAGTGACACGCCCTACGAGGACCTGCTCAAGCAACTCACCATTCATCAGCATGCCATACTCATTGACCTGGGTGAGTACTTCATACCCACTTTTAAGGCAAAGAAGGTAGATCTTATTTTTTGTTATTTTACAAATGTTATCTAGTTTTAAGAGGTCAAGATGGAGTTCATTGGCTCTGCTAAATTAATACTTTGCCTGTCAGCTTGGAGAGGGCCAGTTGTCCCTGTTTAACCTGTGTGTGATTGTGTTTTTAGGCCGGACCTTCCCGACGCACCCATACTTTGCCCGTCAGCTTGGAGAGGGCCAGCTGTCCCTGTTTAACCTGTTGAAGGCATACTCCCTGGTGGACCCGGAGGTGGGCTACTGCCAGGGCCTCAGCTTTGTTGCAGGCATTCTCCTCATGCATGTGAGTAAATGCATGCTCTATGAACCAACGCTTTCTGGTATCAATGCTATTAATTTCTTCGTCATCATTGTTAATTTTGTCAGTGATATCAAAGTAATCTTATTTGTAAATTTCTTTTCCTTTTTTGGCAAAGAGTTACTACCCTCCATAGTTTGTAAAAGTTTTTATGGATCATGATATAGATCTCTCTACACATGATTAAAATCAACAGGAGTAATCGATGAATTACCGGTAATATCTTAAGATAAAAGTCAGTCATGAGTTTAACTGCTGTAATTAAGAGTAATCTATGTAAAACTGGTCAGACAAGAATAGAGGATCTATGAAATAGATGGTGGGCTAATTAAGTGCAATATAAACAATGTGGTTTATTTTTTTATTACCTGTGATATGTTTCAGATGCAAGAAGAGGTAGCCTTCTACACCTTGAAGCATATCCTGTTTAAGTTGGGATTACGTCGGCAGTATAGACCAGACATGGTGGCTCTGCAGGTAAGTACAGCACCTCCCACTAAACACCTCAGCATCACATGAACATCAACTCTCAGCTTATCTTAATGAAAAGCCATTACTATCACACTTTGCCTGTATTATTTGTAGCATGTTAGGAACTTGCATGGAAAATATATCTTAATAAATCATCAGTAAAAACATTTTTACATGATATCAAAATTAGCCCAAAATTTCCATATTCTAGTAAATTGTCAGCATTTGACTCCATTAAAAAGAGTCTTTATGCACAGATATTGATATGAAATATATTGTTGCCTCAGATCCAGATGTACCAGTTGTCGCGCCTGCTCCATGACAGCCATAGGGATCTGTATGACTTCTTTGAAGCCCACGATATCGCGCCCACTCTGTATGCAGCGCCTTGGTTCCTCACGCTGTTTGCTTCACAGTTCCCACTGGGATTCGTCGCCAGAGTCTTTGGTACATTACTTGATGCATAAAAAAGATGCTTATAAAATTACTTGATACATATAAAGTTACTTGATACATATATAGTTACTATGCACAAAAGGTTACTTGCTACATAAAAAGTTACTCGCCGCATAAAAAGTTACTTAATACATATAATGTAACTTGAAACATAAACAGTTACTTGATATGTTAATTTACCTGATACATTAATTTATTTGATACATTAAAGTTACTTGATGCAATAAAAGCTGACTGATACATACAATTTTTCTGTTCATAAATTTATAAATGAAACATTATATCTCATGGTACTCATGAAAAGTTTTCACAAAGGATTTTTATTCAGAAATTAAGGTATTTTTTTGTTAAAAAGATTCCATCACGTTTTTGCAGATTTAATCTTCCTGCAGGGCATAGAGGTACTTTTCAAAGTAGCAATAGTGTTGCTAGGCAACCACAAGGAGCTGATAAAGCAATATGACAACTTGGAATGCATTGTGGAGTTCCTGAAAACCACCCTACCCGAGATGGGTATCATCCAGATGGAACGCGTCTTCAACCAGGTAGATATCGTAAACCTCAGCATTCCTGCACCACAAAATGTCAACTTATGGCCGATTATATAAGAATGTATTCAACTGATGTTTTTACACTTATGTATATAAAAAGCTGCATGGTTTTGTCATTATTGATAAGAGTAAAACATTTTTGTTTGAATTTAAAAAAATATTTTAAAATGTTAACCATCAAAATGTTAAGTTTGCTTACACTTCATTAAATGCTTCATTAATTGGGTTTTGATACATGTCTGGTTGTGGATTATAGGTGTTCCAGATGGACATCTCACTGCAGCTTCATGCCTATAAGGTGGAGTATCATGTGCTGCAGGAAGAAATGATAAGCAATCAGGCAGCTGGTGATCCTGACCACATCGCTCGCCTCGAGGGCTCCATGCACAACCTACAGCGCCAAAACATGGACCTCCTTGACCAGCTGCAGGTCTGTATCTATGTACTGCTGCCACTTTGGACCTCTTTTTTGACAGGCTAGTTTTGCAGTCCTCTCACATTTGTCCTTGCTGCCCGGAATATGTTTTTATTTCTTTCTTTTTTTTGTGAATTGTCATTGATTTGAAATTGAAAAAAATGTTGGTATACTAGTGTTGATAATGAGATTGTATTGTGCTCTAAAGTAACTCGGGTACCAGAAAAGCTTAGCTTATAGGAAACTGGAGAAATAAAGTTTTTTATTTGTTTTATCTTTCAGGCATCGCACAGTCAGAATCACAGCTTGGAGGTACAGATGAGCACGATCCAGCAGGGCCACAGCAAACTCAAGTCTCACATTCGCACTCTAGAACTAGAGAGGGCAGCACTGCTCAATGCAGTCTCCAAACTCCGAAACCTTATACCGGATGATATCATCGAAAAAACAGATATCAACATTCCCTATATTGCTCCCAATGTGACCATAACAAACTCTCCGATCCATAACCCTATTGTTAATAGGCTTGTTGAGGATTATGCTGTAAAACTGAAAAGTGGTACATCACTGACAGAACTTGACAAAGAGGTGGCTACTTTGACAGCTAAACGAGGGAAGTCACCCAATAGACTGTCTCCAAATGTTCGACCGGACACGGGCAGACCTGCATCGTCAAACTATTAATAACTCTGACAGCTAAACGAGGCAAGTCACACAATAGACTGTCTCCAAATGTTCGACCGTACACAGGCGGACCTGCATCGTCAAACTATTAATAACTATACTTCTCACAAAATAATTGACATTTCTATTCCACTCCATATAAATCTAGGTCTAAAATGTGTGATTATATTTTCCATTCTAAAAAGAATAATTGTCCAATTAAAAATAAACATTGTCCAATTAAAAATAAACATTTGTTGGCCAAGGAATGTTCAGGAAATTGACATGCTAAGCTGTGTATATAAAATCATTTCCTGCCAGTTTATTTTCAGGTGAGATAGAAAGGCAGACAATGACCTCAGTGTAAAATTATTCAAGATTCCTTTCTATATCTATTTTACATGTTTATCTTGGACATTTTAAGGCTGCAAATATTTGATTATAAGCTTAAAAACTGTCACATGAATTTTTATGAGACCCAAAATACTATTTTTCAGATCTCAGGAATATGTATCATGAATATTGATATAATGTGGTTTTCTTCAAAATGGAGTCAAAGATATGTTCAAAATTATGGTCAAAAATGTTAATTTATATCATTATCTGTGGGCTTAAAAACCAAAAGAATGCTCTGTGAAGTGTAATACTATAATAAAATAAGTTTGGCCTTCATATTTTCAAGATCAGACATTAATAGTTTCACCAATCTGTGATATATTGCAGACATCTGGGCAGAGAAGGCAGAACTTGTGTGGTCAGGTCAATGTTATCTCAGATCTCAGGAAATAGCTTCTATTTTCTTGGTGGTCTCAATGTTATACAGTTCTAATGTTATAATATTATCATGAACTGCATGGCTGTTATATTACAAGAATGCATATTATGTATGAGAATTAGTATATTTAGTTGACTTACTACATATGTACATTTTACTGGTGCTTTTTTGTTTACTCTGATAATAGTCAGATCACTAAAGGGGTGCAAATAAAGGCATTGAACTAAATAAATATATCTTAAACTCTTCATATTAAACTATTATTGGAAAACAATGTTTATATGACTTAAACTCTTAAATTCAACATTTTATGTGGCATGTTTTCCTATAATTGTCATTTTCAGTTGATGTTCAGCGATACACATTGGTGTGACATCCAATGGGTACAATCTCTGTCAAAGTCCCGACTGAGGCTTGCAGGTGCACTCTACCACTTACATTACATGACCTAAGCAGAAAATGAGTCCTTTCTGTAGATCTTTTAATTTGAAATAAAAGCCATTTTATCGCAATGGGGATAAATTGGTTTATGAGGGAGACTGAGCAAAACCAGGGATCAGGGCTCTTGATACCTTGTGTGTGACTTGCATAAAATGAGTTCTTTGCATAAAAAAAAAGTTTAAAAAAATGTATATAATGTATATATTCAGAATTGCTGTAGTTATAGATACAAGAGTAAAGTCAAATTTATATTTCAAGTAACAATTGAAATACATTTACTTTCCACACGGTGTGATATTGATTGAAATTATTTTCGTACAAGTGTGGGGAGCCTCACATATAATATACTGCGAGAAATTTCGTAGTTCAACATCTTGGAAACTAATTTTCAATTCTTTTGTTCCAGAATAATTAATTATGATATATGTATGTAATTTATTTAAGCAAATCAATGCAATTATTTTATTTGCTGATTAATGTGATACTGTGTTATTTTGTTGACTGAAAACAGTATTATTTCTTGCACAATTTTAAATTAGAAATTAGACTGCCTCACTCCGTCAAGTCTTGTTACCACAAAATTAGGTCAGTGTTTTACAGTCCTTTAATATGGATTAAAACCAATTTGGATTAAAACCAGTTTGCCATTATTCATGTCATACAAAAAATGTGTATTAGTGTCTGAAAATCTATCCTGACCTTCACACAGTAGAAAACTACTTTATATAGTTCAAGGTTAAACATATTTATCACATGTATCCCTTTTATGCTAATTTTGTGTCATGTGACTTAATATGGTAATGATTAATTTACCACCCATGATGTTGGCATTCAGTGTAGATAGTACTGATAACATTTAAAAGAGGTTGAGCATAAGAAATGGACAAAAGAAATTTGGTAATAAGAGAAAAGGTACTTTATGGAGATGAGCAATGTTCATATAATCTGCTTTACTTACCTAGTCAGAGATTTAGTACACAGATACACTAGTCCAGAATAAAACTGGTTTGTCCTGCCAATCAACCAGATTTGAAAGGGCTATTCCTTTTTTTGGTTAACTATTCTGAGAGCTGGTCAATAGGTGATGTTCATGCTATTGTGGTGCTGCTATTCATATAATTCACATAGTTGCTAATATGATTGATATACATATATATTCAGTTTATTTAAAGAAAGAAGCTTGTGACAGAATTCCTACATAGTTCTTCTCCCGATTATTTCAAAGTGTTATTTATAGAGTCATAATTTTTTACTGGTTATCAATAAGAATTATTTTGTTAAGATTTATTTTTTGAACCATTTGTGTAAATATATGCAGGTCATGTTTTATTGTACATAAAAACTTATGATAAAAAGTGAGTTTTTCTGATATCTTGCATCTGAATTAATGACACCCAATTCACATGCATCCTATGTTATGTTATATGATTTAATCTTATAAGTGATCTCACATTTGAAATATTTAAAGAAATAAAAAGAATCCATCCTCTGGTGAAGATGTGTGAGGTTATTAAATTCTCAATTAAAAAATCCAGGTTTTTGTTTTTCTTTCTTATGATCACAGAGTATCAAATGAGTTGAAAATTAAAGATATAAAAGGTCATGATAGTTTTGATTTGCCACATTTTTTAAGTAAGGATACAATTTTCTTAATAGTATCTTGTAATTTTTTGGATATTAAAAGGAAAAAAATGATGAAATGTAACCAATTATTTAATTTATGTAATGCAATGTTAGAACATACTAGAGTTTGTGATTTTGAAACTTTTGAATATTGAATTTGAGAAGATGGTAAGTACAAATTATGAAATGGCTTCTATCAAAAGTAGAAAAAAGCCTGTGAATGAATATAATTTATAAATAAAAACATGATCCATTGAACCAGTATTATATCCCTGGAAAATGTAGCGGAAATCAGATATGAACGAGGTTACATTTATTTGAATACAAGGTGGGAGTTTATTTAGAACCCATGATGCTATCCTAGAAATTGTGCTGAAATGAATGAGTAACAATATCTAATTTGTTGTATGAAGGACACAAGATTGTTCTACACTTTTACTATTTGAAAAACATCAATATGAAACTGAACAGATCAAGAACACAAAATGTTGGCAGTTTTACTGTTTTGCTTATGGCTGCAACCTCAACAGGGAGTTTGCCGAGCCGTGAAGGAACATTTTTATTCCAATTTATTCACACACCATTTGTCCATAGCATAGAATATTTCCAGTGAAACATTTTCATAACTATTTTGGTGGGTAGGAATGGAATATTGTAATTCAAAATCCACGTTTGTGAGGTTGGTACAACCTTAGTCTACTGCGACATGACAATTCAGTGAGGCAGCATTGTATCTGCTACAAGTAGGTCTCATCACGAAATGACTGAAATAATATTGAAAGTGATGTAAAACCCCAAACAAATAAACAAACAATCTTAGTTTCCATGACAATGTCTTAGATTCGCAAGTTGTGATCCCCGTTGAAATCAAAGTTATCGGGATAAGAATCTGGTGATATCTATATTTCCGAGGTAGGATTTTGTGATGTCCTATCAATGTCTTGGCTGAATTTTGCAACCAGGATAGCTCCATTTATGTGAATGTTAGTATTTAGGGAGTTTACACCAAGTGTCACCAGGAGAGTATTGCCACCTAGAGGGGAGAACCTGGCTATTGTTTCTGGAAGTAGTCCTTGTGTCTAGTGTATGATGGAAGTTGTTTCACAACAGAAGTGGTCCACAAACTGAGTTTATTCAAATAAGAAATGGGTCGGTGCTACAGATGGGGCTCCTGGGGAGGTCTCTTTTTCTTTTTTATTTTGGGAAAGAAAATGTTGGCTGTCTTTGTCAGATAGGTATATAACTATTTTAGCTTTGAATTTATTTGAGAACTGATTTCCCTCCTTCAGGCTGTCATACCTTACTGGTAAGGTGGGACAGCTTTTACAGAAAATGTTCAAAGCTTGTATATACATGGCTCCCTTTGGGTCATAACTAGGAATTTTGGGTGGTCACACAATTTCTGCATGTTGTGGTAAGTGAACCTGTTCACTGTCGGGTTTGGGGAATTGGGGAGGTAGATATCGTCCTTGACTGCATCTGGGGGTCAAGAAATACTGTTCGGAGCATAAGAAACATTTTGTCAATCCCACAGGACATGGAACAAAGAGATGGTTCATGTATGTTTGGGTAAAATGACCTGAAAATAAACACAATTATGGCAATGAAAGTCAATCAAACTTTGATCCCCAACTGGGCATGCTCAGAATGAGTGTTATGACATCACAATGAACATGTTTACCTTTTGACAGGAAATATGTGCATTAGAGCTCCTACTAGGCATGCTCAGAATAAAGATCATGTGTGAATAAAGATAGACACCAAAACAACAAAATCTCTCTGCACTTTTTATTTTTTCAATAATGATAACAAGAAGACACTACCAGGCCATTTTCAGTTTATTTGATTTCTGGCAAATTAGCATAAGTGCACAATATATTAATAACACCACTTATTTGTATCTATTGATTTTTACTATTAAATGATTGTGTCAGTTACTGTTGTCAATTATTTAAAATGTTCTAGGGTATTCTTTTGTCTTCGCAATAGTTGCCCTGTCTATCTTCTCCAGATCTTTATGAAAATCTTTCATAGCATTAATCTGTGACCTCTTTCCTCATCTTTGCCTTCTCAATCACTAATGTCTTTTTGAATTCCTCATGCTATCTTGGATTAGGGCTTAAATATTCAACCGCATCAAAAAGACAAATATTCTATCAAGCTACAAATTAGCTTAATACAGTTTTAGATGTTTATTGACCTCAACGTTAATTATATTTGACAAATGGAAATGTATTACCAAAATCACAGTTTGATTTGTTTGTGTGACTGATAATGATTACCCCTAATCTGTGGTAATGTAGATAAATATCCTGGACTCTATTTTAATGTGAAAAACAGAAGTACTAATAATGATAAAATTTGTATAGTGCTGATACCAGACAAGTCTGTTTATAGCACTGATTACAATATATTACAAATTTTAAGCATGAATTTTATGATTTCAGCTTGTTATTTGTTAAAATTCATCAAAAAAGACCTGAAATAGGAATGCACAAGAAGAAGGGAGTTGATGTAGGACCTCATTTGGATGTTTTTGGTGGCATTGCAGCTCTCCAGCCCCGGTGCAGTTGGTCTGAAAGGGTCTTCCGGATCTGACTGGGCACCTGACCAACAATGTTATGGTTCTCTTCTGGGTCAGCTTTGTGGTCATATAGTTCTGTACCAAATGAATTTGACCAATTAGGTTTGTAGCTTGAATAGTTGAATTGAAGCCACTCTGTATAGCGATACTGGTCTGTTCTCATGCTGTAACCCATAATTTTGGTTTTATTGGCAGACCTCGGATACTGGGAGAACACTCTACTCTTCCATGTTGTTTGTTTGTTGATTAAAGGCATAAAGCTTGTTCCCTCTCTACATAATTGTGTCTGTGTAGAGTCATCAGGGCATAGAGGTAATGGAGGGAGACCAGCCGCTTCTACTAGGGTCGGGAACAAGTCCACAAACTCCGTCAACTCCTCGGTCACTATCCCCTGATCTGTTTGTCCCGGAATCCTCACCATCATAGGAGCATGTGTGGCGAGCTCAAAGTTAGTTTGCTTACACCACTCACCGTGCTCCCCCAGCTGCCATCCGTGATCCCCCCAGAAAGACACTATTGTGTTCTCAGCTAAGCCTAGGGACTCTAGTTCTGATAAAACTTGTCCTATCTGATGATCTGTGTGACTCAAGGCAGCATAATATGCTCGTCTCAGGTTTAAGACTATTTTGCTAGGTAAGGTGGTGTTAATGGCTCCGGATGCGTTAAAAGCACAAATGTCTTGATAGTCCCTTAGTTCACCATAACTGCTCCAAGCAATGGCTGGCATTCCAACTGGAGCAAAGTCATTGCCAGGCAGCTTTATATCACTCACTTCATACAAATCCAAAAATCTTGCAGGGAAAATAAAAGGTAGATGTGGTTTGTGAAAACCAACAGCGATAAAGAAGTTTTGTTCTCCACTTCTGGCTTTTGGTGCCACTTTTCTTAGAGTTTTGATGGCATTTGTGGCTATTTGCTGATCTGGTAAAGGATGTGTCTTCTCTTCGCTCTCGGGAACAGCTCTCCAGCTGTGTGAGCGGCCAGAGTAGTAAGCAAGGTTCGGAGCGTGAAAATAAGGCTCTGTCCAGGATATAGGGTCATCGTGATCAGAAGCGTGGCCGGGATGAAATATCTTACCCATACCTGCTGATAGGTAGCCTTGGTTCTTGAAGTGCTGGGGAATTGTTGTGTAGTTACCACCAACCTGAAAATTGCCATGCTCTTTTAGCACCATCCGGGGATATTCTTTTATGAGAGGTTAAAGGGAGTTAACCTCGGTTAGAGGGTCAGCGACTATGGGGGTCGTGTCAAAACCCCATAGGGGTAATCCCAGTGTTCAGCTCACTGCCAGACGTCTCCCCTGGCATTAAGAGGGCCAGTAGCGCGGGCCTACTGGTCATTAGAAATTTGAATTGATGGTGAACAGACGTACGAGGAGAGCTATCGTTTTAACAATTATGAACTTTATGGATTTTATGTTTTTATATGGAATTAATTTTAACACGGACTCTTTTAACATGAACTTTCCACACAGAGAACTTTTACACGTGAGTTTTAGCCTGCTTATGAACTTTTAGCCTTCTTATGAACTTTTAGCCATAGATACTGACCTAACTTGTGTTACCGGCCGGGAGTCGCCTCGGCAGCACAGGGAGCCTCGCTCATTGGGCCTCGGTCATCTATGGCGGAAAAATCGTGTACTCACTGTGAGCGTCCCATCAAGGGACATCCTGGCCCATACGGCAGGAAAAAATGCACTAATCAACCACTCTGGATCACAGAGATGGAGCAGATCGAGGCCGAGGCCGAGGTCGAGACTGCCACAGGGGAACAGGGCAGCACGGCCTCGGCCACGCAACTCGCAGCAACCGGTATACTCACCATCAGCCAAGCAGGGGAAGGTCCGTCCTCCAGCCACGCAGGTATGAGTGCTCCGCTTCTTACCAGTGTTTCGGAAGCTCCGAGGAGCCTCGCAGAAGCTCAGAATGTTATCCTTCTGGCGCTTCAGAATCAGATGGCCAGCATGCAAGTGCAGATAGCAAGCCTCACTGCAGCTCAGCAAGCTCAGCCAGAACCCAGTCCGGCACCCCAGGAAGCCAGCGCGGCCAGGGAAGTCCGGGAAGCCAGGGAGGCCACGCCAGCCACCCAGCCACCACAGCAAGAAGCATTACTCACCTTGCCAACCGGCATGCCGTCTCAACCGACCAGCATGCATAGTTATCAACCAGCGCCTCGGCACTACAACCAGCCTGCCCCACCCCAGAGGAGGCACCAACGCACCCAGGGAGGACCCTCAGCTGCAGGTAATAACCCATTTATGTTGGACCCTTTTGAGGTTAACCTGTTTGATCCCTTAGCCAGTGTACCAGTAGAGGAAGGGATCAGGGACCAGTGTACCCCAGAACCCCTGACTGATGCTACCTTCGTACCCGCCGGGGACTACGTTAAGAAAGGGGAGCCCATGCCCAACCTAGGAGGACGTATCCCGGGCATCAGAAACACTGACGGCCTGGAGGACGTAAAGTCTTTGTGTAGTACCGCAAATGTACCTGAGAAAACCTTGAGGGCAGCAATTAGAGGTGAACACATTCAGATTGAGGATTTTTTGTCCAACCTTAATGTCCAGTCCGATGATTATGGGGCAATGCAGTCCTACCTGGACCTTGATGGTACTGTGCGCTACCGCCCAAGGCGCCAGAAGCGCAGAATCACGGACATCTTGCTCTGGCTTGAAGCATGGAATGCTTATGAAATGCTAATGATAAAGGTACATGGGGTACATCTTTATGAAAACATGAATGAGTATCGTGCCAGGATAAGTGAATATAGTAAACGTTATAATTGGACAGCTGTTGCAGCACTCGATGCTAAGCACCGCCTCAGCATGGGGGGGCGCCATGTCAGGTATGCCTCCATTGCAGTGGACATGCTCACCACCACACTAGATGCCACACAGGTAAAGCTGTCGGCTTCGCGATGTCCCAGGTGTAGGGAATTCGACCATGTGTCCCCCCAGGAATGCCCTTTTCTCCCCTCGGCGTCGAGTCAGGCCCCGCCAGGGTCGACGCCTTGGGCCAAGAAGAAGGCAGGCCCGCAAGGGGCAGCCACAGAGGTATGTAACAATTGGAACATGCTTAAGTGCAACTTCAAGGCGTGCAGGCGTCTACACCAGTGCAAGACATGCCGTGGATCACTCCCCTACGAAGTCTGCAGTAAGCAGGGAAGGTGTGCCTCAGCCTCGACCAGCAATAGCAGCCTCGGTAACTCCGGACCCGGCTACGCAGGCCACGGACCCAGCCCCAGTAGGGGTGGCTCAATGTAGTAAGTTTTGGAGACAAGCACTAATAAATCACCCTGATAGGGACCTAGCTGACGAACTTTATATGAACTCTAAGCATGGTGTAAGAATAGGGTACAGCGGCCCTCGAGCCTCAGTCTTGTCCGTGAACTGGCCGTCAGCCAACGAACTCCGCAGCAAAGTGGGGAAGTTCATACGGGACAATATGCAGTTAAGAAGGGTAGTAGGTCCACTTCGAGAGGATGACCTCCCCACGGGATACAGAGCCTCCCCGCTGGGAGCGTTTCAAAAACAAGCCACCGGTAAGACACGTGTCATTCATGACCTGTCTTGGCCCCCCGCAGAGTCAGTGAATGACGGGATAGACAAGGACTTCTGTTCCTTACGTTACGTAACTGTTATGGATGCTGTAGCATTAATCAGCAAGTACAATTCACCCTGGGCAGCAAAATGTGACTTTTCATCAGCATTTCAATCGGTATATGTTGATCCCCAGGACCAGCCTCTTTTAGGCTTCAGATGGGACGACCACAAGGGAGCAGCCAACTACTATTATATGACAGTTCTACCTTTTGGTTTACGGTCGGCTCCAAAACTTTTTAATATGTACGCCGATGCATTGGATTTTATATATAAGGACAGGGGGGCATCCCCAGACACCCTCCATTACTTAGATGACGTCATCACCTTTGGGGATTCCCCCCAGGCCTGCCAGGATAGCCTGGATGTCATCCTTTCAACATGTGAACAAGCAGGATTTACTATCCAACCAACCAAAACGGTATTACCTACACAAGTGATTGAGTTCCTGGGGATAGAGATTAATATCCCAGCTCGTACCCTTGCAATAGGGACCCCCCGGCTACAGGAGATACGGGCCTTAACAGGGGACTGGCTCAAAAAAGACACCTGTACAAAACGTGAACTTTTGTCCTTAATAGGAAAACTCACCTTCTGTGCCAGAGTTGTACGTTACGGCTCGATATTCACTCGCAGGCTAATTCGCCTGGCCAAACGAACCAATAGGTTGCACCACAAGCTCCACATCACCCCCCAAGCCAGGAAGGATGTGACGTGGTGGCATCAGTGCATCACCAGCCACAATGGTGTGAGCATGTTCCCGGTCGAATTTGATGCCTCAACAGCGGAACTACTGTTCACTGATGCTTCGGACATTGCATGTGGTATCTACTATAACAAATCTTGGAGTTTACTCACCTTCAATGGCTACAATTCCTGGATGGCTACACAATCCATAGCCTGGAAAGAGCTATACGCAGTGGTTTTAGCCCTGGCCACATTCGGTCCCAGGTTAATGAATAAACAGGTGCTCATGAACATAGACAATTTGGGGGTCTGTTACTGTGTAAATGCTGGTCGCTCAAAGGAACCAAAGATGATGGGACTTATACGCATCTTATACTATTTTATAACTGCTTATAACATTCAATATGAGGCTATACACCTGTACTCAGCAGAGAACGCCTCAGCAGATGCCTTGAGCAGGCTCGATCTTCCACGATTCAAATCAATAAACCCAGATAGTGATTTATGTATGACAAAGCCAGCATTGATACCTGTAGACATGTAAACATTATGTACCTGTTATTATTTCAGAGCTGCAGTCCAGGGCCCAGGGTCTTATCCAGGCTGGTTTGAGGTATAACACCAGGCGGACATATAATTCGGTCCAAAAGCTATTTTTGCAATTCTGTACAAAGTATAAGTTCACAGCCACACCTGCTTCAGAAGATGTCATTCTTAACTACGTTGCCTTTCTCACCATGCCCACCAGGCCTAAGCCCCTCTCCCCGGCCTCAGTCTCTGTATATTTAGCTGCCGTTCGCTCCCTTCATATTCTCACCGGCTACCCGCCGCCCCCTACCAACACCCCACGAGTATCTCTAGCCCTCAGAGCATTATTAGACCATCATAAACCACCATCTCAAAAATCACCGATCACTTACCCCATCCTCACTCAGTTTTTCGCCCAGCTATCAGTGTTCCCGGAAGCTCAGCTACTTCAAGCCGCGATGACGCTTGGTTTCTTCGCTTGCCTGCGTGGCAGTGAATATTGTGCAGTATATCATCATTCTCGGACTAACCAGCTCATATCCCGTCCTCCAGCAGTTCAAGACGTAGCCTTCGGCGTTCACGAAGGCGTGGAGTACTTCTCTTTTCGGGTCTACAAATCAAAAACCTCCAGGTATGGTTTTACAAAATTCGTGGGTTGCAGTGGAACCCCGATATGCGCCCACTGTTCGTTACGTAACATGCTCCGCTCACGAGTCTGCGCCATGCGCCGTTCACGAAAATCCGGAGCGCCGGCTCAGCTTGCACCGAACTCATACTTATTCTCTCGCAAGGGACGTCCCCTGGAGAAGTCTTACTTCAATCGAATCTTAAAACAGTTGGCCACCCGAATCGGACTCGATCCCGCTTGTTTTTCAACCCACTCTCTCCGCGCCGGGAACGCCACTCAATCAGCATCTAACAATTTTTCCTCCGAGGAAATCTGTGCCGCGGGTCAATGGCGGTCTCAAACGTACCTTCAATATATCAGGCAGCCTCCTATTTCACATATACACTTCGCATCCAGACTTTGCTCCAACCCATAAACTCATCTTATCACCCTTAACTCACCCATTCAATTAAGATCCACTCACAATAACTCATACCACTTGGCCTGCATTGCATACTCCAATGATTGGGCTACCATCCAAGTGTTACTGTTATCATGTATTATGTCATCTTAAAATATTTAGCATTTAGCATGTTAACCGAGGTAACCACATCAGATATTTAATTAATTAATATGTATGATTATGTATTGAGTGTGTGTGTAGTTTTCTGGTGTGCAGTGTTTATATGATTAATATGTATGCTTTATAATGATGAAATAAAGCCGTTTTCCAATTATTAATCATAGGAGTGTTATCTCTCTAATGAGAGGTTAAAGGGAGTTAACCTCGGTTAGAGGGTCAGCGACTATGGGGGTCGTGTCAAAACCCCATAGGGGTAATCCCAGTGTTCAGCTCACTGCCAGACGTCTCCCCTGGCATTAAGAGGGCCAGTAGCGCGGGCCTACTGGTCATTAGAAATTTGAATTGCCCCCATCCCTGCCCATCAGCTTGGGTAAGGCATTATTGGGCTACCATCCAAGTGTTACTGTTATCATGTATTATGTCATCTTAAAATATTTAGCATTTAGCATGTTAACCGAGGTAACCACATCAGATATTTAATTAATTAATATGTATGATTATGTATTGAGTGTGTGTGTAGTTTTCTGGTGTGCAGTGTTTATATGATTAATATGTATGCTTTATAATGATGAAATAAAGCCGTTTTCCAATTATTAATCATAGGAGTGTTATCTCTCTAATTTCTCATTTAGAAATAAGCAAAGTACCTCGAGCATATCTTGCTTGAGGAAACCATCAAGAATTTAATATCTTTCAATTCTCTAAACTATGCTGAGAAATCCCAGGTCGATACATAAAAAAAATCCAGAAAACGAAAAAATTAAAGTGTGCAAGCTATTTGCTGTCTTTTTATATTTAAATAGTTGATTGGTATTGGCATTCCTGGCAAAACATTAATGTTAATGTTGTGTTAAATCTTTTAATTTGTTTGCTATAGGCAAGTCGATGGTACAGTAGACTTGTCTCTATTTTAGACAAGAATATTTTTCTGAATAAAAATACATTGTAAGTGTGGCTTATGCCTCAGTCACATTTGCGCCGGGTGCCATCACGGCACCCTGGTTGTCGGCCGATTTTGTGAAAAATTAAAACCATCGACAGGGCATTTTTACTGAAATCGGCGCAAACGTGACTGGGGTATAACTTTCAACAAGAATGACAAAAATATGCTGTAATGATAAAATTGTAAATTTTGTATATATATTTAGATATCTTGGATTGTGCCTTGCAATAGAATCAATAAATTTATAATCTCTAGTTAATGAAGTTGTACAATGATCTTCTTGTTATCTTTTGGCACGTTTGATACATATTATCAAAATGTTTTGTCAAGCTTTCTTATGATCAATAATTTTAGTTTCTTTTTATCAGTTCCAGGACATATAATATGCACTTATGTGCACATTGTGATTAAGAATCTGATAAATATGATATATTTCTGCCACTTATCAGATCAACAATGTTATTGGTGCCACCAAGATCGGCTCTCTGCCCATCCATTCTTTTAATCATCATTATTACCTGTAATTTTGCATTCAATATGTGTGTGTGTAAGTGTGTGTGTGTGTGGAAACATTGTAGTGGGAAATAAATAATTCACATTATTTTATAGTTTATATGCGATTTCGTAGATGATATAAAAGTTAAAAATAGATTGAATGTATGTCAGTTTATTAGCCAAATTAGGGCGTGTCAGACTGTATACAATCATTTCAGCTGCATTTTGAATTTTAAAATATTTTAACAGGATATAAATGTTAAATCTTTAAAATACTAATCTAAATTGTTCATATATAAGATATTCTCATATTTGTGCACTATGGATAATGCCAGTGACGAATAGATTTCAAAGCACAATAATATAAAGATGTCATTTTGTCCTTGGTCTATAGATATTTTATATAGTTGACATTGCATATCTTTGTGTAATCAGTTATCGTTCTAGACAATAAATTTAAATTAATTTATAGATAACCCCTGTCAAACATGTTGGCATCTACATCAGAACGCGCATGCGCACCCCACAATTTCACGTTGTAATCTCAGATGATTTCTTGGCTTATGCTGTTATTTACCTTTCTGAAGTAATGCACAAGGTCATAGACGTGAGTAGTATCTGGTCTGCGCCCAGTGAGCAGTGAGGTCCTGGATGGACTGCACACTGCTTGCTGCACGTAGGCTCTCTTCAGCAGCAGACTCCGTGAAGCCAGCTTGTCCAGGTTAGGAGAGTGCATCTTGGGATGGACCACCGATGGAAAGTCTGGGCCCTCAAAGCAACCAAGCTCGGGTCGCATGTCATCTGATGCCAGAAATAGTATATTTTTCCTCCCGTTTGCTCTGTTTACTATCATAAAATTGACAGCCAGAAACAGAACTATAAGTCTCCAAAACGCCATCTTCAGGAAGGTGGCACTACAAGAGTCCCTGATGTGTCCTGTAGTTTATGTTAGTATTGTCTATACAAATACCCACAAAAACATGGGCTAGCCCTAGTTATCTAGTCATGTGATAAAATGTAAATATATAATGTGGAGGGCTGTGATTTGTTTGCGCAAATGCTGACCTAAATTATGAATGATATACAATATGCACATATATCACGATGCTGCTGCTTTCAGGAATATAACTCAACCCCAAACTAAATTCTTACTTTCAAAATATTCAAGGAACCATTGAGGTAAAGTGAAAGTCAAACATTTCATCAACCTTTCACTATAATGGTCTGAACTTATTTCCTATTGACATAATGATTATATGATATGTTTCATCAATAATATATTATACCAACCTTAAATGAAGTGAATTAAATAATAACACACCATTACATACAAATGACAACATAGTAAGTATGCATGTCTTGAACTGAATTGCAAATTTTGAAATTTTTCAGTTGAGTCATGTAAATATTATAAATGAGCTTGCATGGACATTATTGCATATCTCATCCATCATTGCATGTCACATCCATTGTTGCATGTCACAGTCATTATTGCATGTCACATCCATTATTGCATGTCACATCTATCGCATGTCACATCCATTATTCCATGTCACATTGTATGGCATTTATCACTGTCCATTATTAAAACTCTTCAGTCTTTCACATGCATCATTGCATATGACATTTTGCATGTCACATCAATCATTGCATGCCATATCCATTTTTGCATGTCATGTCGCATGTAATCTATCATTGTCCATCATTAATAAAATTCTTCAGTCTTCACATAAACCATTGGCTATGGTGGCATCCCCTATTGTATAACATGCATTATAGTGCATCAGTATCTATAGCAACCAACAATACAATACAATACAATACAATAAAATTTATTATCCTCAGTGGCTACAATTAGTTGTTAAAACTATTTTATGTAGGCTGAGCGCCTCTCACATTTACACATCTTTCATACTCATGTTAAAACTATGTACAGATAAAAGCTTCACTTAAAAGTAGATAAACATTTAAAATTGGTTTTGTGATAGCAAGTGATCTTCCAATTTACTTTTGAATTGATTTACTGTTTCTGCTTCTCTAACACTTGCTGGCAATGCATTGTACGCATTTGCCCCACTTATTTCAAAGCTTCTACTATAATATTCTGTCTTTGACTTTTTTACATGCAAAAGCTTTGCTGATCTTGTGTTCAGTCCATGAACATTGTCATTATAAACAAATTTATCTGTGAGATATTTTGGTGCCAGACCTTTTAGACTTTTATGTACCATTATACATTTGTGCATAATAATTCGGTTTTTAAGCGATAGCCATTTAAGGTCCTTGTACATATCATTGCGATGTTTCCGTGAGTCATACCCTCCGATTATTCTGGCGGCTCTGTTTTGCAGCTTTTGTAGTTTGTCCATGTTCTTATTTGTGCATGTTTGATATATTAAATTGCCATAATCAAAGTGTGGAATGACAATTGCATTATACAATTGAAGTAGAGTTCCATGTGGTACTATGTGTCTGATTCTTCTGAGTATGCCAATTTTGGAAGCCAGCTTTTTGGCTAGTTTGTCAATATGTGAGCTCCATCTGAGAGTATCCTCGACTTCCATACCAAGATGTTTGGCTTTTTGTGATTTCGGTACTACTTCATCTCCAATTTTTATAGTAATATCCTCACATTTTGCCAAGCTTTGATGAGTTCCAATAAGGACAAACTCACATTTAGGCACATTGAGGCTGAGTTTGTTTGAGTGAAAATATTTTTGAAGTTTTTCCATATCATTATTTATCACAGTTTCCATATGTTTAATGTGACTTGGCTTGGTAGCATGTTCCACCTCTGTGTCGTCAGCGTACATACTGGACAAGCACTCATTGGGCACACTTGGCAGCTCGTTCACATATAATGTGAAGAGCAGTGGACCCAGAATGCTGCCCTGAGGCACACCAACTGTGACCGGCAATGGGTCGGACAGGCATCCATCTACAATGACACTCTGAGTTCTACCATGAAGATATGATGAGAACCATTCAAGCTCCACACCTGACACTCCGTAATAAGGGAGCTTTTTCAGGAGAGTGTCAAAGTTTACCGTGTCGAAGGCCTTTCGGAGGTCTATAAACACTACGCCCGTCACTAGTCCTTGATCAATATTCCGAAGCCATCTGTCTGTTACATTTATGAGTGATGTTAATGTTGAGTGCATTCGACGAAATCCTGATTGCACCAATGTTATAAGTTTATTTTTTTCCAGAAATGAGGAGAAATGACTGTGAACAAATCTCTCCAAAACTTTGGATAATACTGGTAGAATTGATATGGGTCTGTAATTATTCTTGTCTGTGACTGAGCCAGACTTGAAGACCGGTATCACTTTGGCCTTTTTCCAACTGGAAGGAAAATGACCTTGCTGCAGGGACTGGTTGAGGATATAGGCTAATGGTGTTGCAATAGCAGGTTCCCCATATTTCAATAGTTTTCCTGAAATTTGGTCCAGTCCTGTTGCCTTATTTGTAGGTAGGTTTTTCAATTGTTTAGAAACAAATTCCGGTGTGACTATTGGGAATTTGAATTGATTTTGTAAATCCTTTGGTAGGTATTCATCTGAGAAATCCATGTTTGGGATTTTTTCTGCCAGCAGACGTCCAATACATGTGAAAAATTCATTGAAACACTGGGCCATTGACTTTTTGTCTGTCACTATTTTTCCATCAATTTCTAGGCCCTGTGGTCCCCTTTTAGAATTTCCTGGCAGTAACTCCCTGATAAATCTCCACATCATTCTTGGTTTGTGTTTATTTTCAATAATCATTTCTGTGTAATATTTTTTCTTAGCTGCTTTCAGCATATTAGAGACACTGTTTCTGAAGTGTTTGTACATGTTCCACAATATCTCCAGGTTGTGTTTATGTGCCTCCTTTTGGTAATAGTGCTTTAGCTTTATCTGATCTCTTACTTCAGCATCCACCCATGGTAAAAAACATTTTCTCACTCTCCTAGAGACCACAGGGCAGTGCTTGTTGCATATATCCATGAAAAGATCTCTCCAGTGAGCTAGAGAGTCATCTACATTATCATATATTTCTATAGTACTCCATGGACATTGTTGAAGATCTTTTATAAAATCATCCTGATTAAAATTTTTGAAACACCTGGTTTCTACTGTTCTGTGAGATTGTACACGTTTTGGTGGTTTGCTGGCACGCATACAGTACACCAGGTCATGATCTGCTATTGGACATCTTATTACTCCATGACTGGTAATGTACTCTGGTTTTGAGGTTATTACTAAATCCAGCAGGGTGTGTGAGGTTGGAGTAATCCTTGTTGCTTTGTCAATATGTTGTGTCAGCAGATGTGTTTCACACAAGGTGATAAGGTGTTTTGTGTGATTTTCTACTGGAGACTTTAGCAAATCACAGTTGAAGTCTCCTAGTATGATGTATTCCTTGTTGGTTGCGTCAAGGTTTATAAGTAGGTGCTCCAGTTTATTGAACCAGGCAACTGGTTGGTCTGGGGGCCTATACACAGTAGCAACAATGACATGCTGGTTGTTTGGTAGGGTTATCTCCATACAGAATGCTTCCAATTTTGTAGGTATCAGGTCTGTTCTCTCTTTGCAGCATGTTTCAAGCTCCTCTTTGTAATATAGAGCCACTCCACCCCCTTTGTTTTCCAACCTATCATTCCTTTTGACTAGATATCCATCAAGTTTTATATCTTTATCTTCCCAGGAAGTATCTATTTTTGTTTCGTTTATTGCAATAATATCAAATGGCTTTTGAGCCATGATGATTCTGATTTCATCCATTCGGCCCTCTACATCTAATCCATTTACATTTATACACGCAGTTACTAATCCTTTTCCACTGGGCCTGCTAATTTCTATTGGGAAATCTGGTAAGGAGTCTGGGTCTATATCCATGTCATCCTCTGTGACTGTGAAAGAGTCCATAAAAGGTAATTCCAACTCATCCCATTCACATTTTGGGCATATATATGGGATGTCAAACATCTCAAATGTTTCTAACTCAGCATTGTTTATATTTTGACATGAGATGTGTATATCCATATGACAGCTGTCACACTGAAGGGTATCATCACTTTCTATTTGTTGGTCACATTCCAAGCATGTTTTTGGCAGGGTGGGATTGCCATTATATGCATGAACAGCTTTATTTCCCAGAAGTCTGTTATAATAGAAAGTCAGTGTGCCTTGATGTGTGGGTGTGTATCCTAGATCAGGTTTGTTTACAAACACAGGAAAAGTTAATAGGATTTGACTGATATTATTGTTGTTGTGGAGTGTTACATTTGAGGTCAGGTAAGATGTTATGTCACTGCATGGGCTGGGCTGGGTGGTATTTGCCCACTGATTTTCGCTCCAGTGGCCATGCACAGCAGGGGTTTGCTGGGCCTGCATGAATGACCCTGCCACCAGGAGCATGCATAGGGGCAGGATTATCTCCATGAAGGCCATGTAATCTGATGGCTGTTCATTTTTCCTCCCCATTTTGGTCCTTGATTTGAAACTTTTGAACATGTTATTTCCAATTCTCTGGCGATATACAGTTATATCCACTCCCATATTTTACCAGGCAGGTCCCACATGTCCCACCATTGTTTACGACGTTAAGCTTTGTCCATGGAGTGGCAACAAAGGATTATATATCAGTTACATTGCCCATCTAGTTAAAATATCAAAGTATTAATAAAATATGTATTATTTTACCAAAATATTCTATATTCTTTAAGGCTAACCTGAAGTATTAGCATATGTTATAGATAAAACATTTAATAATATCTATCTTGTTCATCACATATGCATGCCTTGCCGGGAGCAAAAAAGATAAGATAAGATAAAGTTTTATTTTGAATCAATCGTTTACATAAAAACACTAGCTAAAAGCTAATTATTGATTATAAGCAGCAATCACAATCAAAAATATGTTTACTTTGGATGACTAAAATATAGGCACAATTGCTTATTTTGATGACCCTTTTGGGAAGCATCTTAATTTTGTGTATCAGCTTACAATAAACCATTTTTCAAGTTTATCAGATTTGTTGTTGAACTAATGAACAATAGACAACATTTTAAAACCCTAACAAGCTATTAAATTACAAGAAATGTGAGCAATAAAATATGTCACCAGTCAGTAATGCTCATTATTTTTATCATTTTTGAACCACCGTTTTTGAGAGGCTGTGGCACAAGCTTATTAATAGGGTTTGATCCCATTTTTGAGACACCGAAAAACCTTGTTTTTAGTCAGTTTTATATCTTGGATACCTTTCACCATTCGTGATCAGGATAACTGTTCTGAATAATCATCTAATTCTGTATACAGAACAGTATTTAAATTCATAATCTACCAGTCCATATTAATAAAGTTTGACATTGACTATAATGTTTGTGTGTCCTCTAAAACGTTAAGATTAGCTGACCTTTTTATGTTCTTGCACAATTAAAACATTGTTTTGTTCGGAATATACACATGCTTGGAGAATGCCCCCTCCAAAAGAAAAGATTCTATACCCCAGTAGTAATTTTCAAACAGGCCCTAAAAACAATTGATTAAGACTTTTTACTTCACTAGAGCTCTAATAATGTCTCGTCTGTTAGCCAATATTGCAAATAGATGATACAGAGTAAGAGTTGTAGTTGTCACCCCTTGAAAATAAATATAAACAAATATACATAAATACATGCATGCATGTGTGTATATATTTGTTTACAATCAATCCATTAAATAAACATAACAAGACATTTTTGCTGCACCCAAATGCTGTCATGGTCTGAAAGCTCTCAATATCCACAACTTTTTATGGAGATTGGGCACGTGACAGCTTTGGGACAACTATTGACAGTCCCGGGCCTTCATGGAAATATCCACTGGAGAATGACTGACTTTTTACTACCGTGACATCTTGCGGATGATTATTGACGCCGATTGGGCAAGAGGTCCCAAAGTCATTATCCATAATCTGGTCCCCTATCATTTGAAATTAAGATGTGGGTACCAGTCTTATAATATTACATTCACTCCAGCAGGTGGTGGAAAGTAGGGTAGCACTGTTTTAAATGAATAAAACAGATTTTATTACGTTTTGCCTCTGAAAATAACTGCCGTAATTGTCAATATTAAAATGGTAGTTAAAATGGTAGTTAATTTTCTTGGCTAATAATACAAAAAAAGATTTAAATATGTATGATATCGTGAGAACAAGCACTGGGTGCAGATACGGTGTAGTGCTGTCCATATGTACACTACATGATAAACATCTAGTAATCAATATACATAATATACAGTGGCCTGGAGGGCCAGTCGGTGACTGGACTTACCTGATACACAGGACTTGGTTGGAGACGTCTGCTCTCTGTGGTGGTACGACACGATCTGCCGGCGGGAGATTCTCGGGCGTCCAGCCTGGCTGGCTTCCTAGCTCAGTCAGCCGGTTCAATCGTACTACACTCTTCCCCGGTTTGAAAGAAGTAAAAATATACTAGAAAGAAAAAACTCTGGACATATGCAATAAAATTGTCCCTAACTGATGGTCACTGAGTCTTAAAAGTGACTAATAACATTTCCTATCTTACAATATCACAGATATTGTAGATCGGTAGTAGTTATCGATCCTCCGATAACCCTCAAGAAAAATTAGTAATCAAGAATTACAAAACACTTATACGATGAAAGTTACATCGAAGAAAAGGTAGCGAAAACTACCTATATATGGTGAATACAAACAATATATGTAGATCCTTAATAATAATGGATCCTCTGATGACCCTCATGGAAATTAAGTAACCAGCAATTCTTAACACTAACACGATGAAAGTTACAAAGAAAAGGCAGCGAAAGCTACCTATATATCGTGAATACCAACAAAAATAAGTTGATTTCTATGACTATCTGTTAGTAACTAACGATAAGACTGAAACTTGTTTAAAATTGACCATATAACTCTTCGGCATTACGTCGTGCAGCTTGTAAAATTATCGATGGAGATACAGATTTAATTTTGGCTATTTTTCTGGCAATGTGAATGATATTCCAAGGATGATTTGGTGATTTCCTGGAGGGTGGAGTCAGGTATGGAGAATCAGTTTCCAACAAGATCTGTTCCAAAGGTAGATTACTTATAGCAATAGACACCTCTGCATATTTTTCTGAATTGGCTAGAAGTACATTGGCTGAGAAAGAAAATTTTGCTAGGGGATAGCATCCCAGCCACAATTGTAGGAAAAAAAAAGTGAAATGGTGTTTTAACGACCCTTTCAGCAACTATGGCCATATCAGGTCGACTTTCGAGACTTTTAACCAGTGTGAAAGTTACACTGCCGCCAGTGGGAATCGAACCCACCACCTCCCGCCCTCCACTTATATAACCATTAAAGGCACAGATCCTACACTCTACCAACTGTGCTAGTGGGGCCGGTACAATTGTAGGTCATCCTTGGAGCCTATAAAGGAATGAATCTGTAGGGGATGGTATTTCCCAATATACGTGCTTAATATGGCAAGCAAGTCGGATATGATCACGTGTGACGGTTGGTCGGGATCTCCTCGACAGTGAATGATAATAGGCTTATCATACTCGGAGGCCATTGAGACCAGTTGGTGAAGATTTTGTTGTTGCATACTTCTGGCTGTCTCGGTGGAGTGGTGATAGTAGTCTAAACCAATTTCACCGATTCCACGGCATCGGACTTCGCCAAGGTGTCGATGTAAAATTGAAAAATCATGGGGAGAGATAGGTCCCTCGGCACATTTGTTAGGGTGAAGGCCAATTGAATAAACTACCATAGGATTTTGTAAAATCCTGGGGATAATTTTCCACGTGTTTCTGAATACAAAATTAGCCACGAAACCGAGTATATCAGGATCTGTGGTTTCCTTCAGGCTATGTTCCATCTCGTTCAAATTGCTACAGCCCATCTTATGGAGAAGTTTGTCAAGGTGAAGGTGGCTATCTATGGTTTCAAGGGGTAAGGGAATATGAGATACAACGATCTGGTTTGACCAAGTTACTGGATCATCCAAAAAAAGAATCATGGTTTGATGTTGTGGAGATAATTGCTGAATTACAGAAGCCTGTACTTTCCAATGCAGTAAACAAGCTATGGATGTGGGGGGAGATATTCCTAGATCTTGTATGTCGGTGATACCAAAGTTTCCATCGTTCCCACGTTCAAAAAGATGTAAAATTGTTTTCTGTTCAAGGGATAATTTCATTTCTGTTGGAGATGATGGAAAGAAGTGTTTGAAGAGAACAAACTGTAGCAATTGCTCTATGGACTCCAGAAAGAAACAACGAGCTAGAAAGTGGAGTAGTCCGCTACAAAGATATACCCAATGTTTTAATCGTTCGTCTGTTAATTTGTTGTCTCTGCACGTTGGATGGTTGTCATCTAAAAAACAATGTCCCTTTACGGTTTCACCGCAATACCAGCAACACTTTGTTGGTGACAAATACCAGGGCAAATGATTGCGTTCCATATGTCTTGTCAAGTTTTCTGTTATATACTGGTAACAAATATTACAATAGGATTTTTTACGTGCGATTTGAAATTCTCCTGAAGGGTTGCTATCAGGTATATTTTGAATTGGGCTAGATTGATTCCCAGAGAAGATGAGAGGCTCATTCTGACTTACACAATCTCCAGTGGCCTGTTGACGATAATCAACGTCACATTTATGCACGGTATAATCCACCTCTGTATTAGTTTCTGGATACGTGTCAAATGGAATAACCGAACGATAGTCGGTGTCAAGCTGAGCATACAGAGTAAAAGAAGCTACCTGAGTATGGGGATGTGTCACAACTGGAATAGGAAAGCGGTAATCTGTGTCTTGTTGAGAGTATGGAATGAAAGACGTATCTGGAGTAAATAAAGCATCCCGAGCAAAATGAGCATTCGGGGGGAAAAAAGTATTCTGAGTATCCGAGGTAAAGAGAACATTCTGCGTAAGACTAGTATCCGAGGTAAAGAGAATATTCGGCGTAAGACGGGCCTCCGAGGTAACAGGAGTATCTGGAATAATATGAACATCCGGATTCAATGGAGCACTTTTCGTAAGACGATCAGGAGTCAATTGAGCATCCGTGGTCAGAAGAAGATCCTGAGTCACCATTGGCCCCGAGATAGGACCAGAAGATACAAAATTGGAATCCCTGTTCCAGGAACAACCATAATCTATATTGGAACAACCATAATCTTCTACGGATGTGGAAGGTGATGAGGAATCACTCGGTAAAACACTCTCACAAGGATCATACTCGTCTACGATGAGGTACTCCTCATTGTCATAGTTTAAAGTCGCCATTCTTGAATTGTAAAAAATATCATTTTCATCATCATCACTCTTGGAAGCGGAGATATATGGTTCAGATCGTGATATGAGAAACTGTCTGCGCTTACTCATGATGACGGCTGCAAATAAAACAAGCTATAATATCAATAAGATGTTCAGAAAAAGGAAAGGAGCAAGTTTTTTGTGTACTGTGATGTAGTGTGAGTACAAACAAGAACTTGAACAACTTAGTTAATCTGACGGAGCAATAATTTTTTTTAGTAACTTCTTCACAATTCAATACGGATCCTGACAGCAAACATCGCTGAATACTTATCAATAATACATTGTTATACATAATGAGGTCCTTAATCCTTATTCAATACGGATCCTGACAGCAAACATCGATGAATACTTATCAATAAGACATTGTTATACATAAAGAGGTCCTTAATCCTTATTCATCGATACCATCCTTATTTAATAGTTATAGTTATGTTAACAGAACATAAATGAAAACTTCCCTTTGTAAAATATGAAGATTCGCAACTGTGTACAATAATTCTGTTATTTATAATCCGCCAAATAGACTGGTCTCTGAACTCTTCGGCCAGTTCTTGTCATAGTGGGTTCCTGGAACAATTCCCTTAATCCAAAATCATCAGGTTCTGAGGGATCATTTATTAAAGGTTGGGGTTTGGGTACTCGGATGTGAGCTTTTTGCTGAATCAATGCGGGCTGGATCTCCTCGGATGGTCGTGGAGTGTCAATCACTGGACTCGCATCGGGAACCGCATGAAATGTGTCATCCAACTCATTCTCATCATATGCAATGGTGGTGTCAAGATCCAATAGATCATGACGTTTGCGACGAACCCACATGGGAATGAGACGGTCGCCACAAAACCGTAGACAATCATGGTGGAGGACTTGAGATTTCTTGCGTCCTTCAACTTGATATAACAATGGGGACAAAACTTTGGTCACCAGCAAAGGACCCACATAAACAGGTTTCAGTTTCCTTGTTTCACCAGGAGAAGCTGCCGTATCGAGTCGATAAACAAGATCTCCAACTTGAAAGGATTTCTGAGCCAGTTTCAGGTCATATGTGCGTTTCTGGTATCGTTGTGTCAACCCAATCTTGGCAGCGATTGGGCAAAACATCAACTGGATAATAACGGCGATTGGGCAACGGTAGGGTACCTACAAATAGCATTTCTGTCAATTGAGGACGGGTCCTCTGTCAGCAAGATTATAGCACATCATGCATATTGGCGCACGTAATTGCGCAAGCAAAGATAAATGGTGAAGTCAGTGACATATAATATTGGCCCTGTTCGACTTCCATTGACCAAATCAACCACAAAGAATGCCATTTTTTCAAAAATTATCAAAATGTTATAACCCAATTGACTCTACTTTCAAGTAGTTTTTACTCTTCAAAACATTATGTAATTACATTTCTCAGGTAACTCAAAATCTTTGTCTCAGCATATTCCACGCCAATATTCGTTCCTGGTTAAATTAGATATGCCTCGAGTCATTGGCTGTACACGATTGGCACCTGCCGTCTAGCCGGCGGCGAGAGCGGCAGATCACCGGATCCTCTATTTTGTTCCATCAAATTCGCTGAGTGTATTCAGAGGGTATTCGGAGGTTTGCGTCCGCCGCCTTCTGCCACCGGCATCCGCCGGCTCAATCGCGGAGAAACGGGATAACCTGGGCTAACTTGCCGGACCCAATCGTGTACAGCAACAGATTTTGAACGATGAGTATCTTTGCGTGAAAATCCGCTTTGCATTTCATTTGATTTGATTTGATTTGACATGTTGGCCACTCCACTTTTGTCTCGTGGGCACTCAGAGCTTACACAGCGTGATTATCCAGCTAGAGAGGAGATCCAATGCAACATCTCCAATCTGTAAGTAGCACTCGTGCTGACCGCCCGGTGCAGGCCCCTACACTGATGACAAACTACCCTATCTAATTACCACAGTCTGCACTGTCAACTTCCACCTAACATGACTATCAAAGGCTGTACACAATTGGCACCTGCCGTCTTGCCGGCGGCGAAAGCGGCAGATCGCTGGATCCTCCATTTTGTCCCGCTGAATTCGCCGAGGGTATTCAGAGGGCGGAGGTCGCGGAGAAATGGGATAACCCAGGCTAACTTGCCGGACCCAATCGTGTTCAGCCACTGATGGATATTTTAAATGGGTCACAAATATCATTTCCGGTAATTTGAACTTTGACCCTGGATATTTCTTGACCTAGTTAGATATTTGCCGTAGCGCCTTGGGCAAAACAATTTTAAACAATAAAAATAGTTAAACATGACAAGACATTTGGTTCTGTGATAACAGATTGACATACACATATTCAGTACTGGTGAAAGCAGTTTTTAGAGAAATGCAAAATTTTATTAATGAAGATTCGTCAAGGCTGAATTACAAACCTGCTATCACCACGTCTTGCATCATCTTTTCTATGTCTCCTTCAGATATAATAAGATTCCCTTGGTTATCCTTCTTTGTCTGTGCATTAAGCATTGCGTCTAGCACACACCTTGATTTGTCAGTAGGATAATTTCCATTAGTCTTTTGTAGTTTTTTCCACCAAGGAACCTGAGCCATGGAAATACATCAAGTTCTGCCCCTTTTCCCATGGAATTGATCACCTCAGATAATGTATTGTCAAGAAAGGCAAGCTCGGCCAACTTTTTCCTGTCTAAGAGACGCCCAAATATCTATAAAATATAAAAATAGCAAATGGAATATTTATTCACATACCCAAGATGACAAATGTTTGGTATAATTTCATTTGGATGAAGTGACATAACAAAATCATCAAAAGTAAAATACAATATCCTGGATGCTGGCATATTGGAGCTCCATGACACAATCCATATAAGTTTGATGGCAGAGGATAACTATATTAGATTTATAGAAAAATAAATAACTGTAGAAAGAGGAATGTAGAAAAAAGGCGATTCTGCAAAATTGACAACGATCAGTCCCAACCAATACCAACACTGGCTTGAATCTTGTTAGATCTCGTCAGTTGGAAGGAGACTGACTGTGATATCTTAAGTCTTGCTGATACAGGATTGTATAGGATATAGGATTGTATAGAATTGTGTGGAGGTGTCGGCACCACAGGGGCACTTCCAGTGGTGGAGGTGTCATTGTTTTTGTTATGGACCTTTGTGGAGGTGCTGTTTAAAAAAATGGTTATTCTATGTTTAAAGATATTGTTAGACCATTTTAATGTTTTAATGCATGATGTATGAGTATTCTATCTTTTTCAGGGTTCTTTTTAGCATATTTTGCTATTTTAAAATATGATTCATTGATTTAATATTCTTAAAGTTAAGGACCTCCCTTGAAGCCATATTTCATTCATTTCTGGGAATAGGTCAGGGATGTTTCTCTTCTGGGGAGTGTAAAATATCATTAATTTGGTTTTAGTAATATATAATAATAATTTATTAACTTTGAACCAATCATTAATTCTCTCTAATTCTTCATTTATCACTTTATTTAAGTCCTCACAACCGGCTTGTTCAGACATAATTCTAAGGGCTCCCAAGAGAGTAGTATCATCAGCATATACTATTAGGTGGAACAAATTACTAGCACTGGCAGTATCATTGATATAAATTATAAACAATAAAGGTCCTACTTGATGGCTGATGGTATCAAAAGCAGCAGTAGGACCTTTCATTTTTGTCAAGATCACATAGGATATCATTCTGCACCCTTAGTAAGGCAGTTTCAGTGTTGTGATATTCCTTGTAGGCTGATTTTGTCAGAATATGACAGGAAGGCCATTTCCTACAGGTAGGTAGGGGCCACGTGCCATTGTTCATAGTGTCACCTGGTGGTATAGATTTCCATAAGTGGTGATTTGTCCAAGTCTTGGAGGATTTCTTTCTATTTTATCAGGAAAAAAGCCATTGAACTTCTCAGCCTGAGAGATTTCAGTCAGATTGGGGCATTGGTGTGTCCTTAGTCTTATGCATGACTGTATCAATGACCATAAAAAAGAGTCTTCAATAAAGAGTCATATTTATTTTTCTGAATGTTATATAATTCTTGATCAATGTGAATTCCTGTCTTATTCAACTTTCTCGCAAGTCTTCTCTTGAGAGATCTCTCATGATTTATTTGGTCACTCATCCAGGGGACTGGTTTGCGTTGGGACACCCTATTTATGGGAGCATGTTTATCCATCAAGGATGTAAGCTTCCTATCATAAAAATCCACCATGTCATGTAGGGATGAATGTTCCCACCTAGAGGCTTGAGATGTCATGGACCTAAGGTCTTCCCTAGGGGATTCTAGGTTCAGACCCTTAAAGCATTCATGAAACCTGACTTTCAGACACATTTTCTTTACATAACATGAATGTTTATACCCTAAACAGTGCTTTTATGTAGTAGTACCCGAAATATTCCTTGTTAACAACTTTCCGTGGCACTTGAAAGTTGATCAGTTGTCTGCTTGAACCTACACCAGCAATTGAACACTTTGTCAACAAGCTTTGTTTAGCTGGTCTGTGATCTCGGGTAAACACCTAATGAGTTACCAGTTGGGCACCTGTCCAGCTTGGGAAACAGGGTGGAGATGTTTTGTACAATTTATCAATTTATTGCCAGGAGTATACTTCAGACCAACATAAGATTATTTTAATATTATTTGAATCAATGAAATAACTCATGGTTGTGACAAATATCTTATGGTTGTGACAAATATCTGATGGTTGTGAAAGATATATCATTTATGGGAAAAGTAAACTATTTATTTGAAAAGTATCTTATGCATGTGAAAACCTTTCTGTCAAAAAGGGAAGACATGACTCAAAGGCTGCATGGAATCCCCCTTAACTTAAAAGCCGTGATATTGAAAAAGTGACATTAAACCCTTTGATCACTGGTTTGGCCTTAAATCACAAGGACTTAGAATGGCAAAGCTGTGAATGCTCAGTGATAATTAGTATCAGTAAAATTTATGATTTGACCCTCTTTGATGAAATTTGGGGTTTTTCACACCACTGAATGGGAAGACATCAAAGGCTGCATGGATTCCACCTTAAAAGCTGGGCTGTATAGAATTTTTTTAAACTTTTTTTTGCAAACATATATAATATAAAAAATAATGATTTTTCTTCATTTATAACTTCATAAATATTCATCCGTTTTTAATAATTTTACCACCAAAAGAAAGCCTAGAAAAGGTACTATCATCATGATGAGTGTTATCTTCCAATTCAATCTCTAAATAGTGGGAAAAAAATGGCCGAAAATGTGTTGCTCCAATTTTGACAATTGGTAAACAACACCTCCTGTGACTTACGGAGCCCCCTGACAGTTCAAAGGTCAAGGTCACACAACACACTTCCTGTTTAGTACTGGCAGTACTTGGTGGTCACAAAAAATCATAATTCTCAGGGCAGATGTTCCTTTGTGGATTTCAGACAGATAGCCTGTATGTATGTCAATTTTAAGATCATATATTGTTTTCAGATACCTTAAACCACTGTAAAATCGTCTGGAACCTTCCAGGTTTCATGAATGCTTTAAGATTTCTGTAATAGATGGGTTTTGTAGGAAGTTTGGATGGTATGATGTCTAGGCATACTTTATGGTCAAATATATATTTATCCACCAGGTGGCTCTTAAATGTCTTATTCCCCTTGATCCTCCTGATCAAGTCAAGGATATTCACTAGCCTATGGGTTGGCTCCTTCACCCATTGATTCAATTCAAAAGTGGATAAGATGTCATAAAACTTTGTGACATCAGGTTTGGTTAGTTTATTTACATGATTAAGGGAGCCATGGTGTGCAACCAGTTGTGTAAACTCATCAGAGACTTCAGAGTAGGTATACCTGTTACCACCAGATGGCTCTGGGTTTCCTCCCTTTAGTAAGTATAGCAGCTTCCATGTGCTCCATTGTTTTGAGAGAGGGAGGATCCAACCTATTGGTTGTGAAGGACAGTTCCCTCCAGTGTTGAAGACCGACCCACCCCCACCCGTGCGTTTTAATAAACAAGAACATACAGATAGTATAACAGTCACATATATGTTCAAGTGTTTGTGTGCAAGAGATCTGCTGATCGGGTCCTGTTCAATTGTTCATATGCTGGGAGTGACTATGTGATACAGGAGAGCTCGGGACTGTAAAATCTATCAAGCGATGGCCAAGAATGTCAGTTTTCTTTGTTGATGGTAGACTTCAGTTTGTCGATTTCAACCTTGATCCTGTTGACTGCATCTCTTAGGCCGCCTCGGGTAAGAAGATAGACATCGTCACCATCATCCTTAAGGGTTTTCACCTTGATTCTGGATCAGAAGTTATCCCTGAACCGATTGATGTTTACCCCACGCTTGCCGTTGATGCGTGAGGCCAATGAAGAAGAGATGAATGTGGTCTCATTTGGCAGAGTTTCCTATCTGGAGAGGAGGAGGCACCAGAAGATTTAGAGGAGGATTTGCCACCAGACGTGGATGACTTGCGTGTTCCCATGGTACTGGAACCCATGCTACTATCAGACTACTGTCAGACACCCATGGTACTATCCATGGTACTCTCCTTGTCTAATAGTAGTATCTTCTCTTTGGGAGCCGAAACGGGCTCCGCTTGGGCAGGAATCAGCAGTGTGTTGAGTGCCTTCTGGAGGTCGGTAAAATTAGCGTCCTGTTGGCAGTTTTGGGGGATGGCTCCCAGGACACTTTTAGCTGTATCCGTGTCCTCCATGTCAGAAGAGGCATCATCAGCGGGGAGGTCTTCTGGTTTTGGAATGAAGCCGGTCGTTAGGTGCCCTGAAGGGTGGCCAAATCATCGGATTCCTGTTAGAGAGTGGGCGGACTGAGGATGGCATCGTCTTTTGAGTCCACCTTGGGGATGTGGATGTTTCCTTGGATGCCATTGTACAGAACAATAGTTTATGATATCTTTACGTCTGAGAATGAATTTGCCACAGACGTGTTGGACCAACAGGAACAGAACAACAAGTGAGGGGAGAAATATCGTCTCCGTTATATATCCACACCAGCAGTGAAAGGGATCAGAAAATATACGGGTGAGTTGCAGGCTTTTGTTTAAATTAATAATATGTTAAATTGTGGTCAGGAAGTTTATTTATGACACTTTGTAGCGTAAACAAGCCAGAATAAACTAGGATTAACAATGTGCTCAGTGTTAATACAGATAGACGTGCTCAGCTTGGTTGGGCAGCGGTTCACGTTTAGTTTAGTTTTGTTCCTTTATTTGTATGTATATGAGATTTTAATGTGAATTTCATCAAGTGGAGGTATAGGGTAAAGAGCAGATCGAGAGAGGTAAATCAAAACAGTAAACAATTGACATGTCGGATCTGTACGGTCTATAAAATAGACTAGGAAGGAAGTTTGCCAAAGTAAATAGACAGAGAATCGTCTAAATGAATAGACCAGGAGGTTGTCTAAATGAATAGACCAGGAGGTTGTCTAAATGAATAGACCAGGAGGTTGACTAATTTAGTATACCAGAGGTAGTCCCACTGAGGAAGGAACCGGAAGTGAGTCCAGTGCAAGTTTTGGAAACCGTTGACACAAGCAGAGTATGATCCTGGTCGTGGTCGCTGTGTGAATGAAGCCAGCTACCGCGAGCAAGAACGTTCAAAATCTGAGGTGAATGGTCTTCGAATCAACTAGACTATAATGTGATTCTAGCCAGAAAGGTATGCGCACGTTGTAGTTAATCAGTAGGCAGTGTAGAACTCACCAAACTAGTCATAACAAAGATCAAAAGTAGGAGCACAATGAAAACACCGCTATTCATGAAAACCATGCATGTGCACCACCAAAATTATTCAGTATGTTCCTAGCACTGGCTTAGTGTTGTTCTGTTATGGGTTTTGATGTTTGTAGATCATTCAGTTGCCTTTATGCTTGAGCATCACAGCTTAACTTGACGCACATACTTATTCTTAGAGCCAAATTATATGTAACAAGCCAGATAACCTAACACCACAAGAAAGATGCACCAAGAGATGTGGGAAGAAAAGGAAGAAAACAAATTGGACCGGTCATTTCCCACTCTCTCAACACCATAACTCTCAATGTGACAACTGATCCCACAACAATGGGCTATTAGTAACACCACCGGTCAACACTTATACACAAGACACATCACAGCAACTACACTAAGGACAACATCATATACCTAAGTCGTGCAAAGCGGCTATTATCAGGAGATCCAAGGAAATTTCTATACGGTTATCCATAGCTAATTGTAATTGCAAATTCCCATCACCCATCTTGGAATCTGAAGCACCATGTACTGTAGCGAAAGAATATGAAAAGAAAATGAAAAAAGAATTACGTTATTTCTCAAACCTTATCTTATAGGACAATATTAAAATGAGTTCACCCTAAACAAAGATGACTGGTTTGGCCTACGAGCAAAAGTAAGTTATATTGCTCTTAGGTTTGGCATAGGATCACATAGACAAAATAAAGGGAGTGACCCAGCTCATTCAAAGACCATAAAACAATCATAATAATGTGTGATAAACTGGCATGAATGAGAAATATAAAGCTCAATGTACTTATTCATCTTATCAAAACCACAACCACATTTCACAATGGCACCTAGCCATTTTATTCAACTTACCTTAACTCATATGTTATTCTCAATTCTCACCATACATTATAATTTATAATCAACCTCTTTTATATCATCAGTAGCATTAATCCTATATACCATTTAATCTTATGTACCATTAATCTGTATAATATTTATAAACTATTTTCATATACCTCAACCATAACACTAACTGAACATCACACTCTATAACAACCTTATTTTTCTTCATGTGTCAATCTTAATCATCACTCATACAATTTTACTATATCATCCTTAATTTTAAGGGTTATTTATGAAATGTCACAATGTACCATTTTTCAGCTCAGAAATATGTAACCCATTACCACATACCAGGTCTATAATCTCAAGTGTTAGCGATGTAGTCATCACATTGTACCATATACATAATCTTAACGGTTATTTGTCATTTACCTTTTGTGGGAAAAAAACCTGATGTGAATGCGTGCATAACATCGTTTTTACAAGTACAGTATAGTTTTTTATTGATAGAAATTTCCTACTTCATTGCGTCCAGACATATATTTCTGAATAACTTGTAAACAGTGGTGATGATTTGTATCGCAACCAGGAAGCAAGACTAATGTGATTGCGCCATCCCATCCAAATGCCTTGATTAAACCAAAATGTTATAGAACTACAGAATCAAATTATCCAGATTGAAAATGAGCTCTTCCAAACTGAAGGCAAAAAATGTTCATAATTATATAGCGCTGATTTCAGACAATGTCTGCTTATCGCGCTTGACAGTAACTGGTTTGGATTCATGGGTCTCATACCCCTGGGTCTCAAGACATATACTCTGCCAATTTAGCTATTTCGATCAATACAAAAGGTTGTGCATCGGCCGGGAATCGAACCCGGGCCGCCCGCGTGGCAGGCGAGCATTCTACCACTGAACCACCGATGCATTCATTGCTTTGTAACTTTAGTTAGATGGTTGACTATTCAACAAACATGATCGCTTCTGACAAGAGCCAACAAGGTATTTATTTCATAGAAATTAATTGTTCTCAACGAATTAAGTGTCTTATCTTTTTATCTCATGACTTTTGTCATATGTCTTTTAAATTTTATTTCAACACAAAGTATATTAGAATATATCAATGTGCTCAAGATTGGCATCGTGGTCAACTAGCTCAATGTATATGTTCTCCCCGGGGGGGGGGGGGGGGTACTCTCATGATTTTAACCCGCGGAGGCTGGGATGGAACTGAAAACCCCAGAGCCTGAATTAGGGAAATATTCTATCATTATTGGTACCCTGATTTAGGACTAGCTGAAATTTGGTACCCTGATTTAGGACTAGCTGAATTTTTGATACCCTCATTTAGGGATGATGCAGAAGGGGGAGATTTGGAAAGGGGGATTGTGATCCCTGTTTTAGGGAGAAATTCGAAAAACAGTACCCTCTTTTAGGGAAAATGATAAAATATCTTAACCCGGATGGAACTGAAAACCCCAGAGCCTGATTTAGGGAAATATTCTATCATTATTGGTACCCTGATTTAGGACTAGCTGAATTTTTTATACCCTCATTTAGGGATGATGCAGAAGGGGGAGATTTGGAAAGGGGGATTGTGATCCCTGTTTTAGGGAGAAATTTGAAAAATAGTACCCTGTACATTTTTAGGGGAAATGATGAAATATCTTAACCTGTTTTAGGGAAAATATCAGCGAAAAGGACCCTATTTAGCCCAGCTTCCCCGGTAACGTTGACTATGAGAGTACCCCCCCCCCCCCCCGGGATGTTCTCCTACATATTGTTAAATATGTGCCCCAATATAAGATTATGGTATTGATTTCTGTATAACATTATTTTATAGATTCCACGTATGTAAAAAAGAAAAATCAATTCAAATATTCTGACTCGCATATCGTTAAAAAAGCCTTGAAATAGTCAGCGTTGCAGCTCCCATGTTTCTTTGCAAACGTGTCTAACCTAAGATTTGGCCTTTGTTTTCTGTATAAAATCAGTATATTTTCTACGTTTTGAGAATAGTTTAATTCCATATGTTTTGATATATGAATATATTTTGGCTTTATTTTCGTATAAAGTCGTATAAGTTTGCATAAAAATCATTTCTGTATGTTCTGACAAGCATATCGCTCAAATAAATTCCCAATATGAAGATTTTATCTTAAGCATGAAAAATTACCTTTTCCAAATGGAATTCGAATCTTGGACCTTTAATTACCCCAGGTGATACCCCCAGTCACATTTGCGCCGATTTCAGTACAGATGCCCTGCCAATGGTTTTTTTTTTTTTTTTTCTTGGCCTGCAAGCCAGGGTGTCGAGAGGGCACCGGGAGATTATCGACCAAGATTTGACAGTTTTAAGACGTCGTGCGGGTCATCGGGAACTTTTAGCAGCAACATAAAAATTGCCGGCGTTTCCCCGATGTCTTATCAGCAAATATCATCTTAAAGTACACGATAGGGTCCCGTGTCCCGCTGGCATATCTTAAGATTATTTTAGGGCTGTGTCCCTGATGTCATCACTTTGTGTACCTGATGTCATCACTTGGTATGTTTGTTTGTTCGGGGTTTTAGTTCGCTTTCAACATTATCTCAGTCATTTCGTGATGAGACCAACTTGTAGCAGATATAGTGCTGCCTCACTGAATTGTCATATCCCAGGTCCTTGACATGACAACCCACCCGGTCACAGATTTACAAGAACAACGGGTTAACCCTTTGGCACATGAATTCTATCTCGGCAAGGCCAGGGATCGAACCCACGACCTTTGGATCACCACAAAGGAACTGGTGCTAATTAGCTGGCGCTCTAACCAACTGTGCCACGGCCCATGACCTGTCATCACTTGGACTCTTGTTTTCATATCATATCATTTCATATCAAGCCAAATGTCAGATAAAAAGCTGTGGAAATGATGCTATAGATAAGACACTATTTACACAGATCTTGAGTAGCCCCCTAGTGTCAATATTACACTACATCACTGGATGTACTACACTGTAGTCTTAATATGGGGCCCAGGTAGCAGCACCAGATGGGTTACATATTTCTTACTGTTAGCTTTGTGCTGAATAGAATAGGTGTATATTAATACATCAACATGGCCAACAAGTCCATGCCAACATTCTATAAAATTCAAAATAACTCCTTGGATCTTTACATTGAATTTAAGAAAGAAGGCTGTTGTTCATTCAAATTCATTTTAGTAAATATAGTAATCTATAACATTCTTTTAAAATTCAAATATTATGTCCCAAAAATATCTAGAAATAACATAAACCAAAAAACCATGGGATCACCAGGCATTGGACTTTAGTACCTGCCAGCTGATAAAGTTATTTGATCCATTTCTTTATAAATATTATATTCTTAGGTGTTGCTTTGCGATTACTAGAAACTCACAAAGGTCTTATTTCCACTCATACAGGTCTTGTTTCCACTCGTACAGGTCTTATTTCCACTCATACAGGTCTTGTTTGCACTCATACAGGTCTTGTTTGCACTCATACAGGTCTTATTTCCACTCATACAGGTCTTGTTTGCACTCGTACAGGTCTTGTTTCCACTCATACAGGTCTTGTTTTCACTCATACAGGTCTTGTTTTCACTCATACAGGTCTTGTTTCCACTCATACAGGTCTTGTTTGCACTCATACAGGTCTTGTTTTCACTCATACAGGTCTTGTTTTCACTCATACAGGTCTTGTTTTCACTCATACAGGTCTTGTTTCCTCTCATACAGGTCTTGTTTGCACTCGTACAGGTCTTGTTTCCTCTCGTACAGGTCTTGTTTCCTCTCGTACAGGTCTTGTTTGCACTCGTACAGGTCTTGTTTCCTCTCGTACAGGTCTTGTTTCCTCTCATACAGGTCTTGTTTCCACTCATACAGGTCTTGTTTCCTTTCGTACAGGTCTTGTTTCCACTTCTTTCCATTCATTAGTTTCTGTTTGTGGACATAGTACTTGGCATGTAACAGACAAAAAAGCAGGACTCAAAAATGTTTTACTATTATCCATTGTAAAACCAAAAAGTATACACTTTCCTTCAATATTTTGAATTGAGTGCTCTCTACTCGTGGCACTGCACCAAGGAGGAGATTGTCTGGTAAGGAGAGTGATAATAGATTCGTTTCACTTAATGTATTATGTTTAAGAAGTGAAAATATTAATATAAGAATGTGAAAGCAGTGTAGTTAAACATTTGAACATGATTTCTATTCAAATTGAAACCTCAATTTTTATTGCAAACCCTTTTCCGTAAAGCTCTATTGTTGACTCAAGGGCACCACTACATTGTAGATCATATTTTTGCATTTGTATCCATAATTAAACATAGAATTGCTAAGGTTACCAACATAGAGACCCAAAGAAGTGATTTAACAGAGTGGGCTTGATTCTCATTTAAACAGGTTGTCATTGAAAGGTACAAATAGAAAATGACACTACAAATGGTGTGTGCATATCAAGAATAAATAGAAAAAACCCTCACAGATTGGTTTTCATGACAATATGATATTCGACAGGGAAATTCTCAACTGCCTTGTTTGGACCGATTTGGATTTACAATGATGTATTTTATGTCAATTAAGAAAGGAGTGTGCAGGTCAAAGAACATTTTGATTCTCGGGAACTTGCCCACGTGTAAGAGGATATTTTCATTCCTACTCTAGACATTTTGGATTTATGAGATATAAATAGAAATGAAAAAGTGCTTTGTTAAAGCTCACGCCATGTCACTTCAAGGGTGTCAATAAATCAAATCACAATGGTTTGTTTCATTTAAATTCAAAGGGATTTCAAGGAAATGAAGTTTTTAATATCTATTTGAGAAATGCTGCCAATTTTCCAGGTGTGAGTATATGATAGCACCGAATACTTTCATTGTTCTCTTTAATTTAAATACATTGTGTCGCTAAACTTATCTCAAACTGAGATAATACAGAATGCTTCTGGGGCAGGTCTCTGTGTGTAACAGCAGGGGAGGTTATGAAGTGTGCTAGTGGGGCTGGTCTCTATGTGTGCTAGCAGGGGAGATTATGAAGTGTGCTAGTGGGGACAGTCTGTGTGCTAGCAGGGGAGGTTATGAAGTGTGCTAGTGGGGCTGGTCTCTTTGTGTGCAAGCAGGGAGGTTATGAAGTGTGTTAGTGGGGCTGGACTCTATGTGTGCAAGCAGGGGAGGTTATGAAGTGCGCTAGTGGGGACAGTCTATATGTGCTAGCAGGGGAGGTTATGAAGTATGCTAGTTGGGCTGGTGTCTATGTGTGCAAGCAGGGGAGGTTATGAAGTGTACTAGTGGGGCTGGTCTCTTTGTGTGTTAGCAGGGGAGGTTATGAAGTGTGCTAGTGGGGCTGGTCTCTATGTGTGCTAGCAGGGGAGGTTATGAAGTGTGCTAGTGGGGACAGTCTATGTGTACAAGCAGGGGAGGCTATGAAGTGTGCTAGTGGGGACAGTCTATGTGTACAAGCAGGGGAGGTTATGAAGTGCGCTGGTGGGGCTGGACTCTATGTGTGCAAGCAGGGGAGGTTATGAAGTGTACTAGTGGGGCTGGTCTCTTTGTGTGCAAGCAGGGGAGGTTATGAAGTGCGCTAGTGGGGCTGGACTCTATGTGTGCAAGCAGGGAGGTTATGAAGTGTACTAGTGGGGCTGGTCTCTTTGTGTGCAAGCAGGGGAGGCTATGAAGTGCGCTAGTGGGGACAGTATGTGTGCAAGCAGGGGAGGTTATGAAGTGCGCTAGTGGGGCTGGTCTCTTTGTGTGCTAGCAGGGGAGGTTATGAAGTGCGCTGGTGGGGCTGGACTCTATGTGTGCAAGCAGGGGAGGTTTTGAAGTGTACTAGTGGGGCTGGACTCTATGTGTGCAAGCAGGGGAGGTTATGAAGTGCGCTAGTGGGGCTGGTCTCTTTGTGTGCTAGCAGGGGAGGTTATGAAGTGCGCTAGTGGGGCTGGTCTCTATGTGTGTTAGCAGGGGAGGTTATGAAGTGCGCTAGTGGGGCTGGTCTCTTTGTGTGCTAGCAGGGGAGGTTATTAAGTGTGCTAGTCGGGCTGGTCTCTTTGTGTGCTAGCAGGGGAGGTTATGAAGTGTACTAGTGGGGCTGGTCTCTTTGTGTGCTAGCAGGGGAGGTTATTAAGTGTGCTAGTCGGGCTGGTCTCTTTGTGTGCTAGCAGGGGAGGTTATGAAGTGTACTAGTGGGGCTGGTCTCTTTGTGTGCTAGCAGGGGAGGTTATTAAGTGTGCTAGTGGGGCTGGTCTTCGGCAGTAGATCTCCAAGTATCCCTTGGAGTCAAATTAATATATTCATTCATAGCAGATATATACTCTTTGGTGTTAAGGAAAATACCTATTCAAAGCAATTTGTAGTAATTCCTTTATTAAAACCACTTTGAAGACACTCCTTTTGATATTTTCTGGTATAAATCAACGTGACAGAAATACTAATGTGACACACATTTCAACACTTGGCCGAACACAGACCACAAGGTGTGGCGTAATCATGAAAAGTTTTGCTGTGTCATACCCTACCACTTATCATGTAATTTTCTGTTCTTAATGATTTATCATCTGGCTATGTCACATTGGGCGAATACTAACGAAATAGATATAACTGATGTTTCTCATATTATTTCTTGGATCAGATAGAGTGAGTTTGGAGATCCATAAATCCCAATTTGGTAGGATAATATGGGTTAGCATTTTAAATGATTAATGTTTCCATAAAGGCATTTTCATCTCACTTCTAATTTTACTGGATATCTTATCCACTTGAATTTAAAGAACAATATTGTTTCCTCCTTACCTATTCCTCAAACACAATTAGATAAATTACCTCTCCCTAGTGATTGCTTGGGTTCGAGTCCAGGCCATGTCGTGATGGAATACATGTTACATCTGAGCTGAGATGAAAAACACATCACCTGATTCTTAAACGTAATCCAAATGTTTAGAAAAAGATAGTATGATGCAATGGTAATAGTCGTAAAATACGCACCTGCATTCCACCCAAAACATTTCATTTTCTACATTAAAAATTGAGAAAGTTAAGAAATTCAGGCTACACCATAGAAAGAAGGATTTACCACAGGTCACTTCACGCCATGCATTCTCCTCCTGGTCACCAGGATTTATTTTTGTATGCGATTAATATATCACTTTCTTCATTATTTCAGCCATTTCATGATGAGAATTCCTCTCAGCAGGTATAGTGCTACCTTACTATTTTGTCATGTCGCAGGTTTTTGATACAACCCACCCGGTCACAGATTTACAAGAACAACAGGTTAACCCTTCAGGCACGGGCCTCAGCTCATATGAGAAATTATAACATCAATGCGTTCTCGGCATTGCCAGAAATCAAACCGGATATAAAAAGATATCGTCCATGCAGACAGAAAAGATAATTGATTTTAGCCAGTGGGACGAGGAATGGAATTGCGATTAAGTACAGAGGGGAAATAACTGATTTCAATAGACCATATTTGTGGTTGGATGTTAGGAATCTGGTCCTCATATCTGGCAAGAAAAACAGTTTGTTGCTGTTGAAGCATATAATTACAGCAGTTACAGTGCTACTGACGTACTGGGTCACTGCTTTGCGCCTCTCCACAGCAACACAACATATGAATTCCCCCTTTTCCCAGAAAGCCTCAAACCATGGCCCATCAATGTAGGCGCCCAGATTCCAAAAGAAAAGTCCGTCTGTACTATAAGATGCTACTTCAAGAATTGAAGACACCCCTTGACACTTCCCAGAGACCCGATACAATGTTTTGTATATTCTACCCTCTGGAAACCCCAAGTCATCTTCCCTCTTGCAACCTCCAGTCATCTTTTCCCTTTGGCAACGCCCAACATCCTCTACCCTCTGGCAATCCTCAGCACGCCCAACCCTCTCGCAACCCTCATCAAACTCTGCCCTTTGGCAACCTCCAGCACCCTCTACCCCTCTGGCAACCCCCAGCACCCTCTACCCCTCTGACAACCCCCAGGACTCTCTATCCCTCCGGCAACATCCATCAAACTCTGCCCTCTGACAACCCCCAGAATCCTCTACCCCTCTGACAACCACCAGGACTCTCTACCCCTCCGGCAACCCCTATCAAAGTAGTGATCAAATAATATATTGAATCAAATTGGATATAGAGATTGGATAGAGCAGGTCTGCCACTAGATGTCAGCGCGGTGCACCATCCATCTCTCACATGGTCTCGTTTTTGCACAAATTACAATACAGTTCTCCACCTTTTTTTCCCCCTCCACCTAAATGCTATAAAACATTATCTTTATAATCTACTGCGTCCACTTAATGTCAACATGATAATGTAAAAACGATAACATGGTCCATTTGTACAAAAAACAGTGAAAATTCCCTTGACAAGCTGGCCATATGGCCACATGTGGGAAACAGGAAGTGGTGATGGTGGCGCCGCCACGAGATCGGTTCACCTGAGCGATAATACAGAACTTAAGCTTGTTTCCAATCTCTGCAATCTCTGCATAAGTCTTCATCCTCTCAGCTTCATGGCATGTGCAAATATAATCAACTTCAAGAGATGACAAATCAGGTTTTAAAGTGTCAAAGCACCAAAACAAAACGTGCCCACAATGTAGAAACAGCGTAAATGTTTGGCTGGGCAGATGTAAACATATTCATGTGAGCATTAAATCTTGATTGGTTAGCCTCAAGTCACGTGAGTTAATACTTCCGGAACCCTACAAATGACTTTGGAAACAATCAAATTAAATTTTCTCAAATATTTTTGGAACATTACAATCTTGGAACGCAAAATAACATTTAGAGGGATCGCAGTCGCATGTAGCAGGTGACCTAGAGTTTCGCAATTGATATTTGATTTTTTCACATTTTGGGGTCTTTCAAAAGATACAGCTGTTTCCATGGTAACCATTTACATTTTATTGGGATTCTAGAAAATATGACCTCAAAGAGTATCTCTTATTTATTATTAAGATTATAATTATTCAATCACATTTGACCACCACTTGTGAGCCATATTTCAACTGAAGGCAAAATCATGAAAAGTCATTTTTTGCATTTTATGAATTTTAGATCTTAATAATGGACATTATGATTCACCATTAGCCTCAAATAAATGTCCATGACACCTTACATTATTTCCAGTGCTTTAACCTATATTTGACCGTGATAACTAAATACATGACCTTGACCTTTGAGATTAGAAAAAATGCCATTTATGACTATTTTCTAGAAATATAGCTTGTTTTATGACTATTTTTCATGCAATATAGCTTGATTCAGCAAATCATAATTCACAATGAAATATTTGTGAGGTCGAATAGAAAAATAATCATCTTGACCTGGATGACCTTGCCAAAACAAAGAATTTTCACCCTTTTCACATTTTTTGCCTTTCATGGCAACAGCGTTTGGTAAATAATCGCCTAAATATGGCTTACAAGTGAGATGTTGGCAGCTAGCAACTAGTGGTCAAATGTGATTGAATAATTTTTCACAATTTGAAAAAAAAAAATATCATTTGAGAAACCTTAGGTCACCGTAGCACTTCAAATTACGGTTTGCTTTCTGTCAGACGAAACTCCTGAAATAATGGACTTTTTGCAGGTTGGCTCCTTGACAATGAAAGACTTGAAGCATAAGAGGTTCTAAATGAGACAATCACCATCTATAAGGCTTTACATGACCCAGCCAATGATACTAAAGAATATTACAGTATGATATTATTGCCCTTTGGCTTTTGGTCAGCCCCACACATCTGCAATGACTTTTCTTCAAGTTACCATATGCAAGATACCATGAATAATATTCAATCTGATGCTTTTGATCAGAAGATGGTTGTACCCAAAGGAAGTATTTTTTTCTGTTACACTGTTTATTGTTATTGTTTGTAAGTGTATTAGGCCTAGAGCTGATTGTTCACCCCTTGTTGATGATTTTTTAACATTTACTATAGGTAAGCAAATATGTTTACAATTTAGGGACAATTACAGCAACACCTAAACAAAACCCAGGAGTGGGCAGATGAAAGATGTTTCATCGAGAAACGTGTGCATGCATTTTTGCAACAAACAGGGAGGCCATCCAGATCAGGTCAGTGCACATCCCGAATGGCAAATACCTTTAGTAGGAGGTCAAGACGTTCCTCACAAAATCTCTACACTTATGCATTTGATAAATTTAAACAATATTCTCATTAACAGTTCATTTCTTTTTCATATTCTAAATTATTTTCATGCCTAATATGAGGAATTATTATTGTGATGTTTACAAGAGAACAATGATTGAGAAAGGACATTTTTTAATGAGAATATTGAATGTTATAAAACTATTCCTTGTTTGAATATTTATTTGCATAAAAATAGGCATAAGAATGGGCGATAAACAAGAAAAGGTGTTGCTTTACATGTAACACTACTCTCCACAGCAGATCCTGGCTCTGCGAGTAAACTGCATATTCAACTCTTTGGTTGCAAGCAGCCAGGACACAATGAGTAAAATATTTCGTCACATGGGATAACATGGCCAATTGGTGTTATTGTTATTATAAGAAAGTGAATACAACAAAGATTGAGATTTTAGTGAAATGTGTAACAAAATAGTCAGACAAATATAGGCCTCACCATGAACTGACTGAAATAGCATTGTAAGTGATGTAAAAACCCTGAAATATTGATATAAATGGTATAATCTTTCTATCAGATATTTCAAATATACTCCCCTCCCAAATGGTGAATGGCGTTTCTAAATTACTTTTGAACATATGTAATTGGCATGAGCACATGTACAGTTGTGTTGTTCTTCATGAGCACTTATATGAGCCAACCAATTGGAAAACTGTATGGTAATTGCATGATAATGTCTGGACTAATTATGTGCAAAGAACAACGTATTGCGTCAGACGTAGTATCTGACTCTACCTCGCCATGCAGAGTAATGTAACACAGATAGGGAGAAAATTAATAAACAAAACAAAAATTACAACAAACAAACCAAAAATTTTAATAAACAAAAAAATAAATAAACACAAAATGAAACAACCATTGCAAACTGATCGGGGAGTTGAAATTGTCATAGTTCATCTTTTAAAAACGTTTAATTTGTTATATAAACGAAAATTCTAGCATAACTGTATGCAAATCTGTGCCTTTTCAGTCTATATTATTTAAGAACCTCTAACATCGCTCTGGCGCAAACGCAAATCATCGATCAGATTTTTGACTGATAATGAGTGATACAAACTATTGCAGAGAATATAAAAGTAATTAATTTCACCCAGAAGAATTTCTAGAATAAGAAATGTGTCAAGGGACTTCACCCATCACTCGGGTTTTAGGTCACAAATATCACTTTCTGCAGTTTGGACTTTAACCCTGGATATTTCTTGCTGCGCCCCATCACTGCCATGGACCCAAATCTGTCAACATCCACAACTTTTGATGGTGATTGGGCACGCGACAGCTTTGGGCTGACTATTGAAACATCCACAGAATAATGACTTTTTACAACCGTGACATCTAGCAGATGACTGTTGACGCTGATTATGCAAGGGGTCCCAAAGCTGTGAATATCCATCAACTGGTCCCCTACAGTGTTGGTTGAAATACATTCCCTATTAAAGTAAAAGCATCAATGATATTAATCAGTATTTAAAAACTACAATATTTGAATGATAAGGTATGATTACAAGTATATTTCTTTCAAATTAGGATGTTTTATCTTGACGTCAGAAAGCATCCTGAACTCTTCCCTGATGTTATATATTAAAAATACACTTAGGGTTTGAATCAGACGCCTAGTCAACAAAATCTAGTTGGGAATAAATTGCAAGCATTTGTCTTGATGTATGCATTGTGAGCTCACATCCTGTTTACTCAGATCTCTATGGTCCCAGAATTTATGTTATCGTACCCCGCTATATTGGATACATCTCTTGTTAAGCAAGATTATTGGTTGCCAGAGAATGTTGAGAAGCTGTTAATCTTAGTTATAATTAGCGGCATATGGAGTCCCCATCCAACTGACGAGATCTCAATAGATTGAAACCAGTGTTGGTATTGGTTGGGACTGCGTTGTTCAGATCGTCTTATGCAGCATCGCCTACTTACTATTAGCAGCATATGTTAGCTAGCTGTGGTTAGTGACTTAAGTCAGTGGGATTCACTATTCAGGTTCAATTCATATTAATGTGAACGTTGGACAGACAGCAGCCAGGCCCAGTTTGACTGGGTTATATCATTAATGTTATAACATTAATTCAGCGGACGACAACAGAGCTGTGGTTCAGTTTAGCAATTGATTACCGATGCTTATTACATCATTTGACTTTGTTTGCACAAACAAGTGTCAGACAACTTGGTGTGAATATTTTTGAGAATGCAGACGCAATTAAAAGGCTTTGAAAATAAAGCTCTGATGTCGCTCTGATATCGTCCGCTGCATAGGACCTTCTTGACGCGGTTCAGCGGGCCAAAGAACAGTAAAGCAAAATGTGAAGTTGAAGTATAAGAAACGGTGTTCACACTTGTTGCTGTGACGATATTGGGTGTGTCCTGCCTCCTCCTCCTCCTCCTCCTATTATTAATAATCAGATGTATATCTTCCCTGATATTATTGGGGAGGTCATTCCAGTTTGCGGGTGTTGACCGAGAACGCTGTCCCCAAAAATGTTTGTTTGCCTGAGCTTGGCGTTTTTTTTAATTACTCTGAGGTGTAGGTCTGACATTGCATTGCTTTATGTCAGTCGCGGCAAAGCCCATCAAGAAGACCGATTCCAAGGTCAAAATTACTTGTGACAAATGCATGTGTTAAAATGTTCGTGTCTTGTGGCCAAACACCGCCTTATAATAACATTGTTTCTAATGTGGTCCAAACACCGCCTTATAATAACATCGTTTCTAATGTGGTCCAAACACCGCATTATAATAACATTGTTTCTAATGTGGTCCAAACACCGCCTTATAATAACATCGTTTCTAATGTGGTCCAAACACCGCCTTATAATAACATTGTTTCTAATGTGGTCCAAGCACCGCCTTATAATAACATTGTTTCTAATGTGGTCCAAACACCGCCTTATAATAACATTGTTTCTAATGTGGTCCAAACACCGCATTATAATAACATCGTTTCTAATGTGGTCCAAACACCGCCTTATAATAACATCGTTTCTAATGTGGTCCAAACACCGCCTTATAATAACATTGTTTCTAATGTGGTCCAAACACTGCCTTATAATAACATTGTTTCTAATGTGGTCCAAACACCGCCTTATAATAACATTGTTTCTAATGTGGTCCAAACACCGCCTTATAATAACATCGTTTCTAATGTGGTATTGTTTCTAATGTGGTAATGTCCTTATTTGTTCCTGCCAAACAGACATCTTTTTTAACAAATAAGTCAGATCCCATCCCCATATCTATGCATTTTGTGCATATTGTACTTACTCCTTTTTATGATGTCCTGTAAACAGCTTCCCACAACTCGATATTAATAACTCTATCATGTGACCTTAAGAGAAAAACAACATATTTATCTTGAATCTCACCCATATAGATATTCTGACAAGGCGTGTCAAAAGATTTGCATAAAAAAATGTTCCACCTGGGTAACTATCATCACAGCAGATATGCAATGGTTGGCTTGCCGTGTCCCTACCAAGGATGAGGAGACTGTTTTGTACATCGCTATTTCGTGAAAACACCAAAATGACTTGTGCACAATCACGATATCAACCATCCCGTTGATATAATTTACTTGAAGGCTTAATTCTCACATTTTCAAATTGGATTAATTCTCACCTTTTCAAATTGGATTATAATACCATCTACACATTTAGGATGGGCAGGATATCAGGTAGGTTTAATTTCGTCATATTGTATATATATATATTTATATAGTTATATATATCTGGTAATGTAAAATCATACACACCTCTTTATGAAAATAATAGGTGTTTTACACTATTTTCGACATTCCGTCGAATGGTCCAAAATTCCCTACGTCTGTAAAGACATATCAAAGTTGTCAATAGAATTTTATGAATTATCGAATGAACCGGTATTGGAATTATTCTATCATGCTTAGAAACGCCATAACTAAAGCATCTATTAATCTTTTCTGTAGTTAGCTAATTGTAAGTATATTTTGCTGTGTTGGAAAGTTGAATTTTATCAAAGAACAATGAAGTCAATATCATGTTTTTTCTGTCTTGAATATGACAAATAAAACCCTATTCACAAAACCAAAGGAAAGTCTAAATGTGAATCATCATAGGTGACGTCTTCCATAATAAGCTTAAAGAAATAGTTTCGTAAACCACAGTTATTTCTCCTCTGAATCACAGTTATTTTGAAATTCAGAATGTTGCGTTAATAGTCTGCGTGGATGTTGTGATAATGGTCTGTGTGGATGTTGTGATAATGGTCTGCGTGGATGTTGTGTTAATGGTCTGCGTGGATGCCGTGTTAATGGTCTGTGTGGATGCCGTGTTAATGGTCTGTGTGGATGACGTGTTAATGGCCTGCGTGGATGTTGTGATAATGGTCTGTGTGGATGCCGTGTTAATGGTCTGCGTGGATGCCGTGTTAATGGTCTGTGTGGATGTTGTGTTAATGGTCTGCGTGGATGCCGTGTTAATGGTCTGCGTGGATGTTGTGATAATGGTCTGCGTGGATGTTGTGATAATGGTCTGCATGGATGCCGTGTTAATGGTCTGTGTGGATGTTGTGATAATGGTCTGTGTGGATGTTGTGATAATGGTCTGTGTGGATGTTGTGATAATGGTCTGCGTGGATGTTGTGTTAATGGTCTGCGTGGATGTTGTGATAATGGTCTGCGTGGATGCCGTGTTAATGGTCTGCGTGGATGTTGTGATAATGGTCTGCGTGGATGTTGTGTTAATGGTCTGTGTGGATGTTGTGTTAATGGTCTGCGTGGATGCCGTGTTAATGGTCTGCGTGGATGTTGTGATAATGGTCTGCGTGGATGCCGTGTTAATGGTCTGTGTGGATGCTGTGTTAATGGTCTGTGTGGATGTTGTGATAATGGTCTGCGTGGATGCCGTGTTAATGGTCTGTGTGGATGCTGTGTTAATGGTCTGCGTGGATGCCGTGTTAATGGTCTGTGTGGATGCTGTGTTAATGGCCTGCGTGGATGCTGTGTTAATGGTCTGTGTGGATGCCGTGTTAATGGACTGCGTGGATGCCGTGTTAATGGTCTGTGTGGATGACGTGTTAATGGCCTGCGTGGATGCCGTGTTAATGGTCTGTGTGGATGACGTGTTAATGGCCTGCGTGGATGTTGTGTTAATGGTCTGCTTGGATGCCGTGTTAATGGTCTGCGTGGATGCCGTGTTAATGGTCTGTGTGGATGCCGTGTTAATGGACTGCGTGGATGCCGTGTTAATGGTCTGCGTGGATGCTGTGTTAATGGTCTGTGTGGATGTTCTATTAACGATCTATTTGGAAGCTGTGTCGCAGTACCAATGTAGAACTGTAGATATTATATATATTGGGGTAGTTATGTCGTGGCGCGCACGTGGTGATCGGTGTTTGGTGTAGTCTCGGACAATATTGATAAACGCGTCGGCCTTGACCAAAAACTTAATTAGTGAAGAATGCAATATTTTTTACAAAAAACACTGTCAATTGATTACTTCAGTTGGATATGGATTGACTGGATTATCCAGGAATCATCATGGATACGTTTGCATAGAGATCCCTGGTACGCAAGGTGCGTCTCCGAGTTCTCTCTGAATAGCTGAACACCAAAGTGATGCTGAACTCAAATCCAAACTGCTGTCAAATTGTACATATCTCACTGATTTGATTTTTGCCACTGATTCAACATTTCTTCCACCGGACTCTTCTTTGGAACTCTTCATCAATAATTACCGGGGCTCTACTTTGCGTTATCATAAGTCACAATAACAGGAATGTCCCTTAAGTACAACTCTGATGTTACCACACAGTGATATCGGTAAAATAATACATTGAAATAAGCTGATAAAATTATGCATTTTAATAAGTTGAAAAAAAAACACACTCAAAGAAGCTGATAAATACATTAGAATAATACGTTGTAATGAGATATTAAAATAATACATTGGCATAAGCTAAAATCATTAAGGATTTCCCTTTAAAATCATTTGAATTGCGCACTTATTTCGGGTCCCGACTTAAAAGGTATAAATCCGTATTTGATTATGATTGACGTCTTCAGTAGCCTTAGTCGTTCTGCATCCATTCTCGTGGACAATCGTGTGTCCTAATAAATCACCAGCGTTTATCATAGGAATGTCATCTTCACAGTTAAACCAGTTATTTTTCTCTTGAAAAACAGTTAAAATTATTTATAAAAACATGTTGCACCATGAGTTTGATGGCGTTAACACTTCTTCATTTTTTTCCTGGGACATATACTGAAGTTACTCCAAACTTAGAAGTAACTTGAAAGATTTGATAGGAGTAGAATTTGGTTATACCTTAACTTGTTAATGTGAAGACAGCTTGAAAATGTGGATAAAATAGCTCTGTTGTGAAGTCCACACATACTTGAGGTGAACAATTAGAATAAGAGTTAAAGTGAACAGTTAGTGGCTAGTATTATAGGACAATAATGATCACATAGTCTAGAAATGTCCTATAAAGATGACAAGTTTTCTAATGGCTTCTATATGTCATGAGAGGGTGTGTCCTGACAACATTGTCCCGAACAAGGCGGCATCCCAACCGCACCTTCCACCTCAGGTCGGAACAACATAACAAGCCCAGTAGCACGGCCCTTCAAGCAGAACGTCTCACGTCAACTCCAATTCGACAAGGTCTAAGGGATCTGTTACACCGATATGTCTGACAAATCTATTCAGCTGTTATCTATATCTCCAGATACTTGAGAAAGTAAAGAAGAATCACCTCAGTAAGATATGAGATATAGGAGACAAATTGTCTTAGATATAAGATAATGACCTTAATTGGGTGTAATGTATCATTTTAAACAATTGCAATGCACTGACTATGTTAAACATAAAATTGTACAATTAATCCAATGCGATTGACCGTTAAAACAACTGCAATAACTTATTGCAAATATTGCAAACTTATTTTCTATTCACAGAGATGTACAAACCTTTCCATAAAATTTATTGAGATATATTTATTGAGATAATTATAATTATAATTATATATGAAGAAGTCCATTGAAGGACTGTCATAATAAAAGGTTTTAATACTGTCTCCAACTATCTTTTACTATATATATATATATATATATATATATATATATATATATATATATATATATATATATATATATATATATATATATATATATATATATATATATATATATATATATATATATATATATATATATATATATATATATATATATATATATATATATTTTTTTATATATATATATATATATATATATATATATATATGCTCTGATAGCGGGAGTGGATGGGGCTGGTGTTCCGGCTTACTGCCTCTTGCACCTCCCCGTAACAAGGTGGAACTGACATAATTTAGTAGCCCACCTCACTAGCCCACTTCACACCTGATGAACTTGCCCACCCTCTTCAGGCTTGATGGTGAACAACTCGAATCATGTTTCTTTGTGTATATGTAGCTCCCTGATCTATCTTTCAAGAGGCTTGAAGTCACCTGCACTTAATTGGTTCAGACAGGCACTTAATATATTCTTGACTGTGACATAATTCACCAGAGGTATTTCATCATGGCATAGCATGACATACATTGAGGGGGAGATTTACGTCATTCTGTCGATAAACCTTTATCATTTCATTAGAATCTATGTCACAATGACATGATAACCCAAACCAATACCTTTGATAATCAGTCATAAATCACTATTTTGGAATTCCCGTCCCAACCAGCACCCAGGACCTTTAGCATGGAAGACATACGTGTAAAAGTTGTTGCCCCAGCAAGACCAATAAAATACCATTCTGATTATTCAAAACAACTCACTCATAGCAATATTTTTAACATAAAGGAAACGATAGAGCCATCATACTAGGTCGTAATTGGATATGTAAAATCTTATATTAAAATTTACTGGGTGCTATTTACCTTTAACTAAAGCTGCTGAAAATTGTGCTGGATCAATATTAACTGCATATCTACAATACATCTGGTGTAAAAACTATTCGCAGTGAATAACTCTCAAAGTTGTAACCTAGTGAAAGCTTTCAAAGCTGTCATCTATTGAATGCTATATTCAAAGCTGTTATCTATTCAAATCCGTTTTCAAAACTGTTTTCAAAACTGGTTTCAAGTCCAAACTGTTTTCAAAGCTGTTTTCAAAGCTGTTTTCAAAGATATTTTCAAAGATGTTATCTATGCAAAGCTGTTTTCAAAACTGTTATCAAGTCCAAGCTGTTTTCAAAACTGTTTTCAGAGCTGTTATCTATTGAATGCTATATTCAAAGCTGTTATTTATTCAAAGCTGTATTCAAAGCTGTTTTCAAAACTGTTATTAATTTCAAGCTGTTTTTAGAGCCGTTTCAAAGCTGTTATTAATTTCAAGCTATTTCCAAAGCTGTTCCCAAAGCTGTTATCTTTTCAAAGCTCCTTTCAAAGCTGTCATCAATGCTTTTTAATATCAGTGGTAAATTAAAGCTATTCCTTTTGCCACGAAATTGAGAAAGGATATACCTTTATAGGGAGGAATATTTGGTTTATCGCGTAGAAAAATATTTTTTTTATGTGGAACGATAGAAAGACTTTTGAAAATATCTTTGATCATCTTGATGAAATAATAATCTAGAGAATTGAACAGTTTCCTGATCCTCTGGCAATTTTGTTATTCAAAAGAACAATCACAGCACATGCCGTGAGTGTATTGTATATTGCTCACAAAGTATGCTTAGCAAATGCTATCCTGAAAAAGATTATATTCGCTGAAAGTCTGAACAAATTGAATGTGTTAGTGTAATTCTTAAAATAAAATAGTGACATATTTCCCCAAATATTGCAGTGTTTTAACATTAGAGAATATCTCTAAATATTGGATTTGTATTTTTGGGACAATCAGAAATGTTCCACTAAACGCACACTGAATCCAACATAAAGAAAAACATTTTCTTTCATTTGTTAGCGGATTATTCATATGCCAATGTTTTAACAAGTAACGTTCCATGGTAAATGATGTCATATTTTCACCATATAATCTTCCTAATCGATACAGTGCATGTCCTGATTTTATTCTGACAATCGCTTCATGATAGGCCCCATTTTTGATGCAAAATATATGGATATTACCATTTTCTTGTTCCAAACAGGGCATTTAAGACTATGTCATGTGTTGTTTGAGAATGACCAACAAATGTCCCCATGCTCTCCGTGAATTAAACGTTGGGTCCAGCTGGCATATATTGCTGAAAAGTGTCTGTCTAAAAGCAAAACTAATTATGAGTATTCAGTCGTCTTGTGCATATCGGCCTTTTTAAATGCAGTGCGCGGTAATAGTCATAAAAAACATCTTGTCTTTATATTCTGTATGTTGAGCCATATGATTTCTACGTATTTGACAAGTTGAAGTCAGATGTCAGAAGTCAGAATCTCAATATAATGTGTGACCTCACAACGTGTGACCTCACAAGAGTCTAAAATATATTGTTTGGTGTACTCAAGTCCAGTTAGGAATGTAATGCGTATCAAAATGATCTGGCAGAAAGGTTATATGATTGAACATATGAAGGCACTTTATCGTCTGAATGGGCATTCAAATTCCTGAAAAGTGAATAAAACCTGAGTGGACCTGCGCCCCACAGTGTGTTGAATACATTAACATACCGTATGTCATGGTGAAAGTCACCGTTAACATACAGTACAGGGACAATGACAGGTATTAGAACCTAGACAGGATTTTAGAGAAAAAAAATTGTTGGGAAATGTTTAATAATATTTCATGAGGTGTTTTCCCGTTGAAGAAACTACCTAAGGGTTGAAAAACTTGACTTAGGCACAGATTTTAGGCATTAAAGGGTTGAATAGCACACCTTGTCACAGTTTTTGGGATTAAAGATTTGGATAGCGCATTGTATGTAATGCGCTGGCAGCAAAAAGGTTCTTGATCGTCGAAGCTGAACTGTTGAAAACACTAGAACATGATGCCTCAAAGTTGATTGAAAATCATATATATCATATTGGAATGACCTTTCAGAAATTTATGTTTCCCAGAAAGTCAAACTGCAATCATGTATCTGAAAACATATTGAAGAGAACCTTTGACACTTACATATATATCACTGTGTATCGTAAAAACAGCAAAATAATTTTATTTGTTGATTGCTCATGATAAATAGTGTTACTATAAAAACGTTGCATGAGAATTATATTGCTGTATCCAGCGGGCCGTCAGAAATATCTGTGAACATTGTGAGTGATATTTAATTTGCCTATAAGATTTAGCTCGGAACGAGAGAAAGTTGCATGCCTAACGCGGTGAAGACCTCATAAAAAGTGACCTTTACAGAAGGCACTACGATCTTTCCGGGGTGGTGCAGATACCTGCAATGACATTCGCCATACAATTTGGGCGTCGTCTCGTCAGTGCGACTCAACCGGAACATCCTGTGTCAAATCCTTTGTATGTTCTTTGGCAGAACAACTCCCGCGTTGCTTGAGATACAGGTCAAATTTGACAACAACAAATATCTATAACTTCTCTTCTTGATTTTTTAACATAAATATTGTTGTGTAAAATTTTCCATCTCATTATTGTCAGCGTCAGCCATTAAACAAAAAAAAAATACCTGTTATTTTTAGAGGTCTTTTTGAAGGACTTTTGAAATTATCAATAACTGCTTTGTATAAACTATATATAATATCCTTACATTAAAAAATATATAAATACAGGTCTTTTTGATGGACTTTTGAAATTATTAATAATTGATTTGTATAAACTATATATAATATCCTTACATTAAAAAACTATATTGATGACAAATACTGCAATGATAAATTGCATGTAAACAGAAAGTTAAATCTGAATTTTTAAAATGTTTTACCTTACAACATTCATTCCTGATTTCATGAAACTCAACAAAGCCAAGCATGATGTGTTTGACTGTCCAATGGGTTTGACAAAAAACACATTCAGATGCACAACTAGAGTGCGTGTTAATACTGCTTCGTAACAACATATTTTATGACATGAATTTTAACCTTTACCTATTGATGGTTTCATATCATGAAGCTTGTTATTCACAGATTTATCCTCATCACACTGCCACCCATATACCAGCAATATGTTAAGATATTTCTGTGGGATGCTCAAATCTGTTTTATATATTTACGGCTACTTCATTTCCTTTTATACTTAAGTAGCTTTGAATCAGAAAATATATAATTGTTTTTTTCTCTATTAGTGTGTCCAATATTTTCCTCATTATTGTGTCAGCTAATACTTCTGATCTCTGCTTTTAATAGATTGCAAAATTGACTTTGAATCGGAGAAAATCAGAAAGTTTTGATTGCAGGAGGTTTCATATGATCTCAGACTAAATAACTAATGGAGCTCCACAAAGAATAGTAAGGAATTGTCAGGCAGTCATTGGAATAATGAAAGCATACGTAAGGAGAAAAATATTACCATTTACTAGATTCATTCTAGTAAATGTCTGAGATGATTTCCCCTTTTTATCTAAATTTTTTGTCAGATATGTTGCTTTTGAACATACATCTCATTCTCGTCTACACTCAAGAGAGAACCACAGCAAAACGTTAACAGAATATAAGAGGTGGCAGATGATGACAGTTTCAGATTTTCACAGAAGAAAAGTGTGCATATATTTATGCAGTAAACATGAGATTTATCCAGATCCTGTTTTGTTCCTGGGACAGTCCGAAGTCCCTGTTGTTTAAGAAACAAATGTTTCTCTACTGATACTTAACAGAAAACATTCATTTATATGGAAGGGGAGCCAATCTTAGAAAGAAGGAGGCTTTATATGTATTATAAAGGGCGTTAGGGGACACACCCTCCCAGGTCTAGACGGGGCAGTACCCACAAGTTCTATTTTAATCCTGGGTCAGCCTTGCTGCCATTCTAGCTACGCTTTCTGGGAGCAGATAAATGATCATAATGTTACGGTTTCATAAATACATAATGGCCACCACATTACAAATTTTTCTTATCGTTCAAGCACCAATACATCTCCTCAAATTGTGTGATACTAGTTTTACAACTTTTTATGTAAATACCAGTTAATAGCACACCGTTCTAAATTCAGACCTCCCGTGACTGATTGCTTCTGTAACTGATTTCAGGATCCCCACTATTAATTATTCCTAAATTACTGTGGAACAAAATAGAATTAGGCCGACATGTTGCTTTCAGTAAGATCATGGCATTCAAATGGCACAATGTCTCGCATATTCTAGACATTATGTCATATTTCCTGATCTTGACAGGTAGCCACGATCATCTTTCAATTTTAACCTTCCTTTGGATATGCAACCAACCAGCTCATCTCTCCTCCTGGGATAAAAGGCCTTTATAGGAATTCATGTGGGCATGAACCATATTTCCCCACTGTGTATTGCCTGATAAACAACTTCTCTTGTAAGATGTCTGACATGTTGACATGTTTTTAAAACATTGACCATCTAATTCATCTAGCCTAAGACTCTCTCAAAAAAAGAAAGGAAAAAAGAAAATATAAATATATCATCTATGATTTCACATATGATTTCGTGGTTATCACATGAACATAATACAATTTGCATAAAATGAAAGAAATCTACAAGAACATTATAAAAAAGCATTTGATAATGACTGTTTAATATTGGGTACAAAGTTCAGGAATATTAATTTTAACTCAGTATCTAGCCATGAATTAATATTAAAAATATTCATAGAACTGAATGAATTGCCTTTCACACAACTTTAGAAAGGCCACTGCAAATCCAATGATTATAACTTGTGTGTCTTTATTCTTGTATGTGAGGGCTGGGTGCTGGTGGAATGAAGGCCTCAATTCACTGACTGATGTTGTTGCTTGCAAACTCAATAAAGGATGTTGCAATGACTTCTGAGATTGCAACATCCTCTTCTGAGATATTGAAATTCCATTTGGTATACACTTGCACATACACAGAATAGAAATTTTCCAAAATATACAATTAGTATTGATTTCATTCATATTGTAGTCATGCATATTTGCCTTTGTACTGATATTTATTGCAGGTTTCATATAACTCAATGAACTTGTATAATAGCTACAAGAACAACCAATTTCCTCTTTTCATTTTAAAACTGACACCCTCACATATTATTTTAATTTATATGGTTATTTAAGTATGTTTTGTGGGCTTATTACATTAATTAAGCAAGAAAAATACACTCAAACATCTGCCACCTGACGTTTCTCTATAGGCTAGTCCCCTTCTAAACTCCCCACTCACCACATTGACCACAGGGGGTATAACAAGCATGCCTTACATCAGGCAAATTTAATATTTCTAAATGAATTTATTCATACGAGGTAATGAAATCAGAGGGTTGAATACAATATTTCTTTGCAAAAGTGTACAAATTCCTTGGCTACAGACAAAATTTAAAACTAGCTATATAAATACACCAAACATTTTTACCTGGACTTACAGATTTTGAAGAATATAAATAACTATGTGATTATGATTTATTTTCAGGGATAAGATGGATAACAGTGTTCTTTCTGTTATTATATCATCAAAGTGCAAAAACAGGTAGGTGATTTTCCAGTCTGGTGTGTCCATTTAAGTCGACTTTTATTATCATTGATTTGTTTGATTTATTCATGCCATATTTTTCATGCATTTTCAACAGAAAATGAAATATCATCGTGGGAAACATCTATGTCATTAACAGAAACTATGACAGAGATGGCATCTGTTGAACCAACAAGTACAGCATTCCCTACAAGACAACAAGCATATCAATCTAATTGGGTAACTGGAGTGATTTCAAATGGACAGCCATCGATGTCACTATCCCTATTATCAAAGGTTTCTACATTAATTTTATCCAATGAGGTGATGAAAATGACAATATCTTCAATGGCATCTTCATTACAAACATTAAGTCAAAGAGAATTATCAAGTAGTCCATCAATAGGACAAATAAAAGACACAAATACTATTCCAAAAATGGAAAACTCCACAACGTTAATATCACATTTCGAGCGATCCACTGTGTTATCAACATCCCAAAAACAACCTTCTGTGATTTCAACTGCAGCAATTTCGAAAGATCAGTCAAGTCTTACATCTTCTATACAACCATCATCAAATCTTGAGGAGACAACAGTTTTGTCATCTCTGCAACCAACATTACAGATATCTTCTGTTGAAACTTTACCATGGATTTCATTGATACAACCCACATCAATGAGATCAAATGTAGAGAGGACAGCAGTTATGTCATCTGTGCAACCAACATCACTGATGTCTTCCGGTCAACCTGCATCTGTAATATCTTCGACACAAAAAAGAAAAGTTTTTTCGTCCATGCAACCAACTTCAGTGATATCATCAATTCCACCCACATTGATGAAATCACTTTTAGAGGAGACAACAATTTTGTCATCTGTGGTACCAACATCAAGGGTACCTTCTATTCTACCTACATCCGTGATATCTACAAAACAAGAGACAAAAGTGCTTTCATCTGTGCAAGAAACATCACAGAAATCCTCTCTCCAACAGACATCAATTGCATCACCAGTGGAAAAGACAACATTGTTTTCATCTGTGGAACCAACATCAAAGATATCTTCTCTGCAACTGACATCAGTGATATCATCAATTCCACCCACATTGATGAAATCACTTTTAGAGGAGACAACAATTTTGTCATCTGTGGTACCAACATCAAGGGTACCTTCTATTCTACCTACATCCGTGATATCTACGAAACAAGAGACAAAAGTGCTTTCATCCTTGCAAACAACTTCAGTGATATCATCGGTACAACCTACATCGATGAGATTACATCTTGAGAAGACAACAGTATTTTCATCTGTGCAACCAACATCACAGAAATCCTCTCTCCAACAGACATCAATGGCATCACCAGTGGAAAAGACAACATTGATCTCCTCTGTGGAACCAACATCAGAGATTTCTTCTCTTCAAGCTACATCAGAGATTTTGGTACAGCCCACGTCGATGAGATCATATTTAGAGAGGTCAACAGTTTTGTCATCTGTGCCATCAACATCACAAATATCTTCTGTGGAATCTAAATCAAAGACATCATCGATGCAAACCACACTGATGAGATCATCTGTTGAGAAGACAACAGTATATTCATCTGTGCAACCAACATCACAGAAATCGTCTCTTCAACAGACATCAATGGCATCACCAGTGGAAAAGACAACATTGATCTCCTCTGTGGAACCAACATCACAGATGTTGATACAGCCTACGTCGATGAGATCACATGTAGAGAGGTCAACAGTTTTGTCATCTGTGCCATCAACATCACAGATATCTTCTGTGGAACCTAAATCAAAGATATCATCGATGCAAACCACACTGATGAGATCATCTGTTGAGAAGACAACAGTATATTCATCTGTGCAACCAACATCACAGAAATCCTCTCTCCAACAGACATCAATTGCATCACCAGTGGAAAAGACAACATTGTTCTCATCTGTGGACCCAACATCAGAGATTTCTTCTCTTCAAGCTACATCAGAGATATTGGTACAGCCCACGTCGATGAGATCATATGTAGAGAGATCAACAGTTTTGTCATCTGTGCCATCAACACCACAGATATCTTCTGTGGAACCTAAATCAAAGATATCATCGATGCAAACCACACTGATGAGATCATCTGTTGAGAAGACAACAGTATATTCATCTGTGCAACCAACATCACAGAAATCCTCTCTCCAACAGACATCAATTGCATCACCAGTGGAAAAGACAACATTGTTCTCATCTGTGGACCCAACATCAGAGATTTCTTCTCTTCAAGCTACATCAGAGATATTGGTACAGCCCACGTCGATGAGATCATATGTAGAGAGGTCAACAGTTTTGTCATCTGTGCCATCAACACCACAGATATCTTCTGTGGAATCTAAATCAAATATATCATCGATGCAAGACACACTGATGAGATCATATGTTGAGAAGACAACAGTATATTCATCTGTGCAACCAACATCACAGAAATCGTCTCTCCAACAGACATCAATTGCATCACCAGTGGAAAAGACAACATTGTTCTCATTTGTGGAACCAACATCAGAGATGTCTTCTCTTCAAGCTACATCAGAGATATTGATACAGCCCACGTCGATGAGATCACATGTAGAGAGGTCAACAGTTTTGTCATCTGTGCCATCAACATCACAGATATCTTCTGTGGAATCTAAATCAAAGATATCATCGATGCAAGTCACACTGATGAGATCACATCTTGAGAAGACAACAGTATATTCATCTGTGCAAGCAACATCACAGAAATCTTCTCTTCAACAGACATCAATGGCATCACCAGTGGAAAAGACAACATTGCTCTCCTCTGTGGAACCAACATCACAGATGTTGATACAGCCCACGTCGATGAGATCTCATGTAGTGAGGACCACAGTTTTGTCATCTGTGCCATCAACATCACAGATATCTTCTGTGGAACCTAAATTAAAGACATCATCGATGCAAACCACACTGATGAGATCATCTGTTGAGAAGACAACAGTATACTCATCTCTGCAACCAACATCACAGAAATTGTCTCTCCAACAGACATCAATTGCATTACCAGTGGAAAAGACAACATTGTTCTCATCTGTGGAACCAACATCAAAGATATCTTCTCTGCAACTGACATCAGTGATATCATCAATTCCACCCACATTGATGAAATCACTTTTAGAGGAGACAACAATTTTGTCATCTGTGGTACCAACATCAAGGGTACCTTCTATTCTACCTACATCCGTGATATCTACAAAACAAGAGACAAAAGTGCTTTCATCCGTGCAAACAACTTCAGTGATATCATCGGTACAACCTACATCGATGAAATCACATCTTGAGAAGACAACAGTATTTTCATCTGTGCAACCAACATCACAGAAATCCTCTCTCCAACAGACATCAATGGCATCACCAGTGGAAAAGACAACATTGTTCTCATCTGTGGAACCAACATCAGAGATTTCTTCTCTTCAAGCTACATCAGAGATATTGGTACAGCCCATGTCGATGAGATCACATGTAGAGAGGTCAACAGTTTTGTCATCTGTGCCATCAACATCACAGATATCTTCTGTGGAACCTAAATCAAAGACATCATCGATGCAAACCACACTGATGAGATCATCTGTTGAGAAGACAACAGTATATTCATCTGTGCAAACAACATCACAGAAATCGTCTCTCCAACAGACATCAATTGCATCACCAGTGGAAAAGACAACATTGTTCTCATCTGTGGAACCAACATCAGAGATTTCTTCTCTTCAAGCTACATCAGAGATATTGATACAGCCCACATCGATGAGATCACATGTAGAGAGGTCAACAGTTTTGTCATCTGTGCCATCAACATCACAGATATCCTCTGTGGAACCTAAATCAAAGATATCATCGATGCAAACCACACTGATGAGAACATCTTTTGAGGAGACAACAGTATTTTCATCTGTGCAACCAACATCACAGAAATCGACTCTCCAACAGACATCAATTGCATCACCAGTGGAAAAGACAACATTGTTCTCATCTGTGGAACCAACATCAGAGATGTCTTCTCTTCAAGCTACATCAGAGATATTGGTACAGCCCACGTCGATTAGATCACATGTAGAGAGGTCAACAGTATATTCATCTGTGCAACCAACATCACAGAAATCTTCTCTTCAACAGACATCAATGGAATCACCAGTGGAAAAGACAACATTGTTTTCATCTGTGGAACCAACATCAAAGATATCTTCTCTGCAACTGACAACAGTGATATCATCAATACAATCCACATTGATGAAATCACATTTAGGGAAGACAACATTTGTGCAACCAACTTCAGTGATATCATCGGTACAACCTACATCGCTGAAATCACATCTTGAGAAGACAACAGTGTTTTCATCTGTGCAAGCAACATCACAGAAATCCTCTCTCCAACAGACATCAATTGCATCACCAGTGGAAAAGACAACATTGTATTCATCTGTGGAACCAACATCAAAGATATCTTCTCTGCAACTGACATCAGTGATATCATCAATTCCACCCACATTGATGAAATCACTTTTAGAGGAGACAACAATTTTGTCATCTGTGGTACCAACATCAAGGGTACCTTCTATTCTACCTATATCCGTGATATCTACAAAACAAGAGACAAAAGTGCTTTCATCCGTGCAAACAACTTCAGTGATATCATCGGTACAACCTACATCGATGAAATCACATCTTGAGAAGACAACAGTATTTTCATCTGTGCAACCAACATCACAGAAATCCTCTCTCCAACAGACATCAATTGCATCACCAGTGGAAAAGACAACATTGTTCTCATCTGTGGAACCAACATCAGAGATTTCTTCTCTTCAAGCTACATCAGAGATATTGATACAGCCCACGTCGATGAGATCATATGTAGAGAGGTCAACAGTTTTGTCATCTGTGCCATCAACATCACAGATATCTTCTGTGGAATCTAAATCAAAGATATCATCGATGCAAGACACACTGATGAGATCATCTGTTGAGAAGACAACAGTATATTCATCTGTGCAACCAACATCACAGAAATCGTCTCTTCAACAGACATCTATGGCATCACCAGTGAAAAAGACAACATTGTTTTCATCTGTGGAACCAACATCAAAGATATCTTCTCTGCAACTGACATCAGAGATATCATCAATTCCACCCACATTGATGAAATCACTCTTAGAGGAGACAACAATTTTGTCATCTGTGGTACCAACATCAAGGGTACCTTCTATTCTACCTACATCCGTGATATCTTCAAAACAAGAGACAAAAGTGCTTTCATCCGTGCAAACAACTTCAGTGATATCATCGGTACAACCTACATCGATGAAATCACATCTTGAGAAGACAACAGTATTTTCATCTGTGCAACCAACATCACAGAAATCCTCTCTCCAACAGACATCAATTGCATCACCACTGGAAAAGACAACATTGTTCTCATCTGTGGAACCAACATCAGAGATTTCTTCTCTTCAAGCTACATCAGAGATTTTGGTACAGCCCACGTCGATGAGATCATATTTAGAGAGGTCAACAGTTTTGTCATCTGTGCCATCAACATCACAAATATCTTCTGTGGAATCTAAATCAAAGACATCATCGATGCAAACCACACTGATGAGATCATCTGTTGAGAAGACAACAGTATATTCATCTGTGCAACCAACATCACAGAAATCGTCTCTTCAACAGACATCAATGGCATCACCAGTGGAAAAGACAACATTGATCTCCTCTGTGGAACCAACATCACAGATGTTGATACAGCCTACGTCGATGAGATCACATGTAGAGAGGTCAACAGTTTTGTCATCTGTGCCATCAACATCACAGATATCTTCTGTGGAACCTAAATCAAAGATATCATCGATGCAAACCACACTGATGAGATCATCTGTTGAGAAGACAACAGTATATTCATCTGTGCAACCAACATCACAGAAATCCTCTCTCCAACAGACATCAATTGCATCACCAGTGGAAAAGACAACATTGTTCTCATCTGTGGACCCAACATCAGAGATTTCTTCTCTTCAAGCTACATCAGAGATATTGGTACAGCCCACGTCGATGAGATCATATGTAGAGAGGTCAACAGTTTTGTTATCTGTGCCATCAACACCACAGATATCTTCTGTGGAATCTAAATCAAATATATCATCGATGCAAGACACACTGATGAGATCATATGTTGAGAAGACAACAGTATATTCATCTGTGCAACCAACATCACAGAAATCGTCTCTCCAACAGACATCAATTGCATCACCAGTGGAAAAGACAACATTGTTCTCATTTGTGGAACCAACATCAGAGATGTCTTCCCTTCAAGCTACATCAGAGATATTGATACAGCCCACGTCGATGAGATCACATGTAGAGAGGTCAACAGTTTTGTCATCTGTGCCATCAACATCACAGATATCTTCTGTGGAATCTAAATCAAAGATATCATCGATGCAAGTCACACTGATGAGATCACATCTTGAGAAGACAACAGTATATTCATCTGTGCAAGCAACATCACAGAAATCTTCTCTTCAACAGACATCAATGGCATCACCAGTGGAAAAGACAACATTGCTCTCCTCTGTGGAACCAACATCACAGATGTTGATACAGCCCACGTCGATGAGATCTCATGTAGTGAGGACCACAGTTTTGTCATCTGTGCCATCAACATCACAGATATCTTCTGTGGAACCTAAATTAAAGACATCATCGATGCAAACCACACTGATGAGATCATCTGTTGAGAAGACAACAGTATACTCATCTCTGCAACCAACATCACAGAAATTGTCTCTCCAACAGACATCAATTGCATTACCAGTGGAAAAGACAACATTGTTCTCATCTGTGGAACCAACATCAAAGATATCTTCTCTGCAACTGACATCAGTGATATCATCAATTCCACCCACATTGATGAAATCACTTTTAGAGGAGACAACAATTTTGTCATCTGTGGTACCAACATCAAGGGTACCTTCTATTCTACCTACATCCGTGATATCTACAAAACAAGAGACAAAAGTGCTTTCATCCGTGCAAACAACTTCAGTGATATCATCGGTACAACCTACATCGATGAAATCACATCTTGAGAAGACAACAGTATTTTCATCTGTGCAACCAACATCACAGAAATCCTCTCTCCAACAGACATCAATGGCATCACCAGTGGAAAAGACAACATTGTTCTCATCTGTGGAACCAACATCAGAGATTTCTTCTCTTCAAGCTACATCAGAGATATTGGTACAGCCCATGTCGATGAGATCACATGTAGAGAGGTCAACAGTTTTGTCATCTGTGCCATCAACATCACAGATATCTTCTGTGGAACCTAAATCAAAGACATCATCGATGCAAACCACACTGATGAGATCATCTGTTGAGAAGACAACAGTATATTCATCTGTGCAAACAACATCACAGAAATCGTCTCTCCAACAGACATCAATTGCATCACCAGTGGAAAAGACAACATTGTTCTCATCTGTGGAACCAACATCAGAGATTTCTTCTCTTCAAGCTACATCAGAGATATTGATACAGCCCACATCGATGAGATCACATGTAGAGAGGTCAACAGTTTTGTCATCTGTGCCATCAACATCACAGATATCCTCTGTGGAACCTAAATCAAAGATATCATCGATGCAAACCACACTGATGAGAACATCTTTTGAGGAGACAACAGTATTTTCATCTGTGCAACCAACATCACAGAAATCGACTCTCCAACAGACATCAATTGCATCACCAGTGGAAAAGACAACATTGTTCTCATCTGTGGAACCAACATCAGAGATTTCTTCTCTTCAAGCTACATCAGAGATATTGGTACAGCCCACGTCGATTAGATCACATGTAGAGAGGTCAACAGTATATTCATCTGTGCAACCAACATCACAGAAATCTTCTCTTCAACAGACATCAATGGAATCACCAGTGGAAAAGACAACATTGTTTTCATCTGTGGAACCAACATCAAAGATATCTTCTCTGCAACTGACAACAGTGATATCATCAATACAATCCACATTGATGAAATCACATTTAGGGAAGACAACATTTGTGCAACCAACTTCAGTGATATCATCGGTACAACCTACATCGCTGAAATCACATCTTGAGAAGACAACAGTGTTTTCATCTGTGCAACCAACATCACAGAAATCCTCTCTCCAACAGACATCAATTGCATCACCAGTGGAAAAGACAACATTGTATTCATCTGTGGAACCAACATCAAAGATATCTTCTCTGCAACTGACATCAGTGATATCATCAATTCCACCCACATTGATGAAATCACTTTTAGAGGAGACAACAATTTTGTCATCTGTGGTACCAACATCAAGGGTACCTTCTATTCTACCTATATCCGTGATATCTACAAAACAAGAGACAAAAGTGCTTTCATCCGTGCAAACAACTTCAGTGATATCATCGGTACAACCTACATCGATGAAATCACATCTTGAGAAGACAACAGTATTTTCATCTGTGCAACCAACATCACAGAAATCCTCTCTCCAACAGACATCAATTGCATCACCAGTGGAAAAGACAACATTGTTCTCATCTGTGGAACCAACATCAGAGATTTCTTCTCTTCAAGCTACATCAGAGATATTGATACAGCCCACGTCGATGAGATCATATGTAGAGAGGTCAACAGTTTTGTCATCTGTGCCATCAACATCACAGATATCTTCTGTGGAATCTAAATCAAAGATATCATCGATGCAAGACACACTGATGAGATCATCTGTTGAGAAGACAACAGTATATTCATCTGTGCAACCAACATCACAGAAATCGTCTCTTCAACAGACATCTATGGCATCACCAGTGGAAAAGACAACATTGTTTTCATCTGTGGAACCAACATCAAAGATATCTTCTCTGCAACTGACATCAGAGATATCATCAATTCCACCCACATTGATGAAATCACTCTTAGAGGAGACAACAATTTTGTCATCTGTGGTACCAACATCAAGGGTACCTTCTATTCTACCTACATCCGTGATATCTTCAAAACAAGAGACAAAAGTGCTTTCATCCGTGCAAACAACTTCAGTGATATCATCGGTACAACCTACATCGATGAAATCACATCTTGAGAAGACAACAGTATTTTCATCTGTGCAACCAACATCACAGAAATCCTCTCTCCAACAGACATCAATTGCATCACCACTGGAAAAGACAACATTGTTCTCATCTGTGGAACCAACATCAGAGATTTCTTCTCTTCAAGCTACATCAGAGATATTGATACAGCCCACGTCGATGAGATCATATGTAGAGAGGTCAACAGTTTGGTCATCTGTGCCATCAACATCACAGATATCTTCTGTGGAACCTAAATCAAAGATATCATCGATGCAAGCCACACTGATGAGATCATCTGTTGAGAAGACAACAGTATATTCATCTGTGCAACCAACATCACAGAAATCGTCTTTCCAACAGACATCAATTGCATCACCAGTGGAAAAGACAACATTGTTTTCATCTGTGGAACCAACATCAAAGATATCTTCTCTGCAACTGACATCAGAGATATCATCAATTCCACCCACATTGATGAAATCACTTTTAGAGGAGACAATTTTGTCATCTGTGGTACCAACATCAAGGGTACCTTCTATTCTACCTACATCCATGATATCTACAAAACAAGAGACAAAAGTGCTTTCATCTGTGCAAACAACTTCATTGATATCATCGGTACAATCTACATCGATGAAATCACATCTTGAGAAGACAACAGTATTTTCATCTGTGCAACCAACATCACAGAAATCCTCTCTCCAACAGACATCAATGGCATCACCAGTGGAAAAGACAACATTGATCTCCTCTGTGGAACCAACATCAGAGATATTGATACAGCCCACGTCGATGAGATCACATGTAGAGAGCTCAACAGTTTTGTCATCTGTGCCATCAACATCACAGATATCTTCTGTGGAATCTAAATCAAAGACATCATCGATGCAAACCACACTGATGAGATCATCTGTTGAGAAGACAACAGTATATTCATCTGTGCAACCAACATCACAGAAATCGTCTCTTCAACAGACATCAATGGCATCACCAGTGGAAAAGACAACATTGATCTCCTCTGTGGAACCAACATCACAGATGTTGATACAGCCCACGTCGATGAGATCACATGTAGAGAGGTCAACAGTTTTGTCATCTGTGCCATCAACATCACAGATATCTTCTGTGGAACCTAAATCAAAGATATCATCGATGCAAACCACACTGATGAGATCATCTGTTGAGAAGACAACAGTATTTTCATCTGTGCAAACAACATCACAGAAATCGTCTCTCCAACAGACATCAATTGCATCACCAGTGGAAAAGACAACATTGTTCTCATCTGTGGAACCAACATCAGAGATTTCTTCTCTTCAAGCTACATCAGAGATATTGATACAGCCCACATCGATGAGATCACATGTAGAGAGGTCAACAGTTTTGTCATCTGTGCCATCAACATCACAGATATCCTCTGTGGAACCTAAATCAAAGATATCATCGATGCAAACCACACTGATGAGAACATCTTTTGAGGAGACAACAGTATTTTCATCTGTGCAACCAACATCACAGAAATCGACTCTCCAACAGACATCAATTGCATCACCAGTGGAAAAGACAACATTGTTCTCATCTGTGGAACCAACTTCAGAGATGTCTTCTCTTCAAGCTACATCAGAGATATTGGTACAGCCCACGTCGATGAGATCACATGTAGAGAGGTCAACAGTTTATTCATCTGTGCAACCAACATCACAGAAATCTTCTCTTCAACAGACATCAATGGAATCACCAGTGAAAAAGACAACATTGTTTTCATCTGTGGAACCAACATCAAAGATATCTTCTCTGCAACTGACAACAGTGATATCATCAATACAATCCACATTGATGAAATCACATTTAGGGAAGACAACATTTGTGCAACCAACTTCAGTGATATCATCGGTACAACCTACATCGCTGAAATCACATCTTGAGAAGACAACAGTGTTTTCATCTGTGCAAGCAACATCACAGAAATCCTCTCTCCAACAGACATCAATTGCATCACCAGTGGAAAAGACAACATTGTATTCATCTGTGGAACCAACATCAAAGATATCTTCTCTGCAACTGACATCAGTGATATCATCAATTCCACCCACATTGATGAAATCACTTTTAGAGGAGACAACAATTTTGTCATCTGTGGTACCAACATCAAGGGTACCTTCTATTCTACCTATATCCGTGATATCTACAAAACAAGAGACAAAAGTGCTTTCATCCGTGCAAACAACTTCAGTGATATCATCGGTACAACCTACATCGATGAAATCACATCTTGAGAAGACAACAGTATTTTCATCTGTGCAACCAACATCACAGAAATCCTCTCTCCAACAGACATCAATTGCATCACCAGTGGAAAAGACAACATTGTTCTCATCTGTGGAACCAACATCAGAGATTTCTTCTCTTCAAGCTACATCAGAGATATTGATACAGCCCACGTCGATGAGATCATATGTAGAGAGGTCAACAGTTTTGTCATCTGTGCCATCAACATCACAGATATCTTCTGTGGAATCTAAATCAAAGATATCATCGATGCAAGACACACTGATGAGATCATCTGTTGAGAAGACAACAGTATATTCATCTGTGCAACCAACATCACAGAAATCGTCTCTTCAACAGACATCTATGGCATCACCAGTGGAAAAGACAACATTGTTTTCATCTGTGGAACCAACATCAAAGATATCTTCTCTGCAACTGACATCAGAGATATCATCAATTCCACCCACATTGATGAAATCACTCTTAGAGGAGACAACAATTTTGTCATCTGTGGTACCAACATCAAGGGTACCTTCTATTCTACCTACATCCGTGATATCTTCAAAACAAGAGACAAAAGTGCTTTCATCCGTGCAAACAACTTCAGTGATATCATCGGTACAACCTACATCGATGAAATCACATCTTGAGAAGACAACAGTATTTTCATCTGTGCAACCAACATCACAGAAATCCTCTCTCCAACAGACATCAATTGCATCACCACTGGAAAAGACAACATTGTTCTCATCTGTGGAACCAACATCAGAGATTTCTTCTTTTCAAGCTACATCAGAGATATTGATACAGCCCACGTCGATGAGATCATATGTAGAGAGGTCAACAGTTTGGTCATCTGTGCCATCAACATCACAGATATCTTCTGTGGAACCTAAATCAAAGATATCATCGATGCAAGCCACACTGATGAGATCATCTGTTGAGAAGACAACAGTATATTCATCTGTGCAACCAACATCACAGAAATCGTCTTTCCAACAGACATCAATTGCATCACCAGTGGAAAAGACAACATTGTTTTCATCTGTGGAACCAACATCAAAGATATCTTCTCTGCAACTGACATCAGAGATATCATCAATTCCACCCACATTGATGAAATCACTTTTAGAGGAGACAATTTTGTCATCTGTGGTACCAACATCAAGGGTACCTTCTATTCTACCTACATCCATGATATCTACAAAACAAGAGACAAAAGTGTTTTCATCTGTGCAAACAACTTCATTGATATCATCGGTACAATCTACATCGATGAAATCACATCTTGAGAAGACAACAGTATTTTCATCTGTGCAACCAACATCACAGAAATCCTCTCTCCAACAGACATCAATGGCATCACCAGTGGAAAAGACAACATTGATCTCCTCTGTGGAACCAACATCAGAGATATTGATACAGCCCACGTCGATGAGATCACATGTAGAGAGCTCAACAGTTTTGTCATCTGTGCCATCAACATCACAGATATCTTCTGTGGAATCTAAATCAAAGACATCATCGATGCAAACCACACTGATGAGATCATCTGTTGAGAAGACAACAGTATATTCATCTGTGCAACCAACATCACAGAAATCGTCTCTTCAACAGACATCAATGGCATCACCAGTGGAAAAGACAACATTGATCTCCTCTGTGGAACCAACATCACAGATGTTGATACAGCCCACGTCGATGAGATCACATGTAGAGAGGTCAACAGTTTTGTCATCTGTGCCATCAACATCACAGATATCTTCTGTGGAACCTAAATCAAAGATATCATCGATGCAAACCACACTGATGAGATCATCTGTTGAGAAGACAACAGTATTTTCATCTGTGCAAACAACATCACAGAAATCGTCTCTCCAACAGACATCAATTGCATCACCAGTGGAAAAGACAACATTGTTCTCATCTGTGGAACCAACATCAGAGATTTCTTCTCTTCAAGCTACATCAGAGATATTGATACAGCCCACATCGATGAGATCACATGTAGAGAGGTCAACAGTTTTGTCATCTGTGCCATCAACATCACAGATATCCTCTGTGGAACCTAAATCAAAGATATCATCGATGCAAACCACACTGATGAGAACATCTTTTGAGGAGACAACAGTATTTTCATCTGTGCAACCAACATCACAGAAATCGACTCTCCAACAGACATCAATTGCATCACCAGTGGAAAAGACAACATTGTTCTCATCTGTGGAACCAACTTCAGAGATGTCTTCTCTTCAAGCTACATCAGAGATATTGGTACAGCCCACGTCGATGAGATCACATGTAGAGAGGTCAACAGTTTATTCATCTGTGCAACCAACATCACAGAAATCTTCTCTTCAACAGACATCAATGGAATCACCAGTGGAAAAGACAACATTGTTTTCATCTGTGGAACCAACATCAAAGATATCTTCTCTGCAACTGACAACAGTGATATCATCAATACAATCCACATTGATGAAATCACATTTAGGGAAGACAACATTTGTGCAACCAACTTCAGTGATATCATCGGTACAACCTATATCGCTGAAATCACATCTTGAGAAGACAACAGTGTTTTCATCTGTGCAACCAACATCACAGAAAACTTCTCTCCAACAGACATCAATGGAATCACCAGTGGAAAAGACAACATTGTTTTCATCTGTGGAACCAACATCAAAGATATCTTCTCTGCAACTGACATCAGTGATATCATCAATTCCACCCACATTGATGAAATCACATTTAGAGGAGACAACAATTTTGTCATCTGTGGTACCAACATCAAGGGTACCTTCTATGCTACCTACATCCGTGATATCTACAAAACAAGAGACAAAAGTGCTTTCATCCTTGCAAACAACTTCAGTGATATCATCGGTACAACCTACATCGATGAAATCACATCTTGAGAAGACAACAATATTTTCATCTGTGCAACCAACATCACAGAAATCCTCTCTCCAACAGACTTCAATTGCATCACCAGTGGAAAAGACAACATTGTTCTCATCTGTGGAACCAACATCAGAGATTTCTTCTCTTCAAGCTACATCAGAGATATTGATACAGCCCACGTCGATGAGATCACATGTAGAGAGGTCAACAGTTTGGTCATCTGTGCCATCAACATCACAGATATCTTCTGTGGAATCTAAATCAAAGATATCATCGATGCAAGCCACACTGATGAGATCATATGTTGAGAAGACAACAGTATATTCATCTGTGCAACCAACATCACAGAAATCTTCTCTTCAACAGACATCAATGGAATCACCAGTGGAAAAGACAACATTGTTTTCATCTGTGGAACCAACATCAAAGATATCTTCTCTGCAACTGACATCAGTGATATCATCAATACAATCCACATTGATGAAATCACATTTAGGGAAGACAACATTTGTGCAACCAACTTCAGTGATATCATCGGTACAACCTACATCGCTGAAATCACATCTTGAGAAGACAACAGTGTTTTCATCTGTGCAAGCAACATCACAGAAATCGTCTCTTCAACAGACATCAATGGCATCACCAGTTGAAAAGACAACATTGATCTCCTCCGTGGAACCAACATCACAGATGTTGATACAGCCCACGTCGATGAGATCTCATGTAGTGAGGACCACAGTTTTGTCATCTGTGCCATCAACATCACAGATATCTTCTGTGGAACCTAAATCAAAGATATCATCGATGCAAACCACACTGATGAGATCATCTGTTGAGAAGACAACAGTATTTTCATCTGTGCAACCAACATCACAGAAATCGTCTCTCCAACAGACATCAATTGCATCACCAGTGGAAAAGACAACATTGTTCTCATCTGTGGAACCAACTTCAGAGATGTCTTCTCTTCAAGCTAGTTCAGAGATATTGATACAGCCCACTTCGATGAGATCACATTTAGGGAAGACAGAATTTGTGCAACCAACTACAGTGATATCATTGGTACAATCTACATCGCTGGAAGCTACATCAGAGATAGTGATACAGCCCACGTCGATGAGATCACATGTAGAGAGGTCAACAGTTTTGTCATCTGTGCCATTAACATCACAGATATCTTCTGTGGAATCTAAATCAAAGATATTATCGATGCAAGCAACACTGATAAGATCATCTGTTGAGAAGACAACAGTATTTTCATCTGTGCAACTAACATCACAGAAATCTTCTCTTCAACAGACATCAATGGAATCACCAGTGGAAAAGACAACATTGTTTTCATCTGTAGAACCAACATCAAAGATATCTTCTCTGCAACTGACATCAGTGATATCATCAATTCCACCCACATTGATGAAATCACTTTTAGAGGAGACAACAATTTTGTCATCTGTGGTACCAACATCAAGGGTACCTTCTATTCTACCTACATCCTTGATATCTACAAAACAAGAGACAAAAGTGCTTTCATCCGTGCAAACAACTTCAGTGATATCATCGGTACAACCTACATCGATGAAATCACATCTTGAGAAGACAACAGTATTTTCATCTGTGCAACCAACATCACAGAAATCCTCTCTCCAACAGACATCAATGGCATCACCAGTGGAAAAGACAACATTGATCTCCTCTGCGGAACCAACATCACAGATGTTGATACAGCCCACGTCGATGAGATCTCATTTAGTGACGACAACAGTTTTGTCATCTGTGCCATCAACATCACAGATATCCTCTGTAGAACCTAAATCAAAGATATCATCGATGCAAACCACACTGATGAGATCATCTGTTGAGAAGACAACAGTATTTTCATCTGTGCAACCAACATCACAGAAATCGTCTCTTCAACAGACATCAATTGCATCACCAGTGGAAAAGACAACATTGTTCTCATCTGTGGAACCAACATCAAAGATTTCTTCTCTTCAAGCTACATCAGAGATATTGATACAGCCCACGTCGATTAGATCACATGTAGAGAGGTCAACAGTTTTATCATCTGTGCCATCAACATCACAGATATCTTCTGTGGAATCTAAATCAAAGATATCATCGATGCAAGCCACACTGATGAGATCATCTGTTAAGAAGACAACAGTATATTCATCTGTGCAACCAATATCACAGAAATCTTCTCTTCAACAGACATCAATGGCATCACCAGTGGAAAAGACAACATTGTTTTCATCTATGGAACCAACATCAAAGATATCTTCTCTGCAACTGACATCAGAGATATCATCAATACAACCCACGTTGATGAAATCACATTTAGGGAAGACAACATTTGTGCAACCAACTTCAGTGATATCATCGGTACAACCTACATCGCTGAAATCACATCTTGAGAAGACAACAGTGTTTTCATCTGTGCAAGCAACATCACAGAAATCTTCTTTCCAACAGACATCAATGGCATCACCAGTGGAAAAGACAACATTGTTTTCATCTGAGGAACCAACATCAAAGATATCTTCTCTGCAACTGACATCAGTGATATCATCAATTCCACCCACATTGATGAAATCACTTTTAGAGGAGACAACAATTTTGTCATCTGTGGTACCAACATCAAGGGTACCTTCTATTCTACCTACATCCGTGATATCTACAAAACAAGAGACAAAAGTGCTTTCATCCGTGCAAACAACTTCAGTGATATCATCGGTACAATCTACTTCGATGAAATCACATCTTGAGAAGACAACAGTATTTTCATCTGTGCAACCAACATCACAGAAATCCTCTCTCCAACAGACATCAATTGCATCACCAGTGGAAAAGACAACATTGTTCTCATCTGTGGAACCAACATCAGAGATTTCTTCTCTTCAAGCTACATCAGAGATATTGATACAGCCCACGTCGATGAGATCACATGTAGAGAGGTCAACAGTTTGGTCATCTGTGCCATCAACATCACAGATATCTTCTGTGGAACCTAAATCAAAGATATCATCGATGCAAGCCACACTGATGAGATCATCTGTTGAGAAGACAACAGTATATTCATCTGTGCAACCAACATCACAGAAATCGTCTTTCCAACAGACATCAATTGCATCACCAGTGGAAAAGACAACATTGTTCTCATCTGTGGAACCAACTTCAGAGATGTCTTCTCTTCAAGCTACATCAGAGATATTGGTACAGCCCACGTCGATGAGATCACATGTAGAGAGGTCAACAGTTTATTCATCTGTGCAACCAACATCACAGAAATCTTCTCTTCAACAGACATCAATGGAATCACCAGTGGAAAAGACAACATTGTTTTCATCTGTGGAACCAACATCAAAGATATCTTCTCTGCAACTGACATCAGTGATATCATCAATACAATCCACATTGATGAAATCACATTTAGGGAAGACAACATTTGTGCAACCAACTTCAGTGATATCATCGGTACAACCTACATCGCTGAAATCACATCTTGAGAAGACAACAGTGTTTTCATCTGTGCAAGCAACATCACAGAAATCGTCTCTTCAACAGACATCAATGGCATCACCAGTTGAAAAGACAACATTGATCTCCTCTGTGGAACCAACATCACAGATGTTGATACAGCCCACGTCGATGATATCTCATGTTGTGAGGACAACAGTTTTGTCATCTGTGCCATTAACATCACAGATATCCTCTGTGGAACCTAAATCAAAGATATCATCGATGCAAACCACACTGATGAGAACATCTGTTGAGAAGACAACAGTATATTCATCTGTGCAACCAACATCACAGAAATCGTCTCTCCAACAGACATCAATGGCATCACCAGTGGAAAAGACAACATTGTTCTCATTTGTGGAACCAACATCAGAGATTTCTTCTCTTCAAGCTACATCAGAGATATTGATACAGCCCATGTCGATGAGATCACATGTAGAGAGGTCAACAGTTTTGTCATCTGTGCCATCAACATCACAGATATCTTCTGTGGAATCTAAATCAAAGATATCATCGATGCAAGCCACACTGATGAGATCATCTGTTAAGAAGACAACAGTATATTCATCTGTGCAACCAACATCACAGAAATCATCTCTTCAACAGACATCAATGGCATCACCAGTGGAAAAGACAACATTGTTTTCATCTATGGAACCAACATCAAAGATATCTTCTCTGCAACTGACATCAGTGATATCATCAATTCCACCCACATTGATGAAATCACTTTTAGAGGAGACAACAATTTTGTCATCTGTGGTACCAACATCAAGGGTACCTTCTATTCTACCTACATCAGTGATATCTACAAAACAAGAGACAAAAGTGCTTTCATCCGTGCAAACGACTTCAGTGATATCATCGGTACAACCTACATCGATGAAATCACATCTTGAGAAGACAACAGTATTTTCATCTGTGCAACCAACATCACAGAAATCCTCTCTCCAACAGACATCAATGGCATCACCAGTGGAAAAGACAACATTAATCTCCTCTATGGAACCAACATCACAGATGTTGATACAGCCCACGTCGATGAGATCTCATTTAGTGAGGACAACAGTTTTGTCATCTGTGCCATCAACATCACAGATATCTTCTGTGGAACCTAAATCAAAGATATCATCGATGCAAACCACACTGATGAGATCATCTGTTGAGAAGACAACAGTATATTCATCTGTGCAACCAACATCACAGAAATTGTCTCTCCAACAGACATCAATGGCATCACCAGTGGAAAAGACAACATTGTTCTCATCTGTGGAACCAACATCAGAGATGTCTTCTCTTCAAGCAACATCAGAGATGTTGATACAGCCCACGTCGATGAGATCACATGTAGAGAGGTCAACAGTTTGGTCATCTGTGCCATCAACATCACAGATATCTTCTGTGGAATCTAAATCAAAGATAACATCGATGCAATCCACACTGATGAGATCATCTGTTGAGAAGACAACAGTATATTCATCTGTGCAACCAACATCACAGAAATCTTCTTTCCAACAGACATCAATGGAATCACCAGTGGAAAAGACAACATTGTTTTCATCTGTGGAACCAACATCAAAGATATCTTCTCTGCAACTGACATCAGTGATATCATCAATACAACCCACATTGATGAAATCAAATTTAGGGAAGACAACATTTGTGCAACCAACTTCAGTGATATCATCGGTACAACCTACATCGCTGAAATCACATCTTGAGAAGACAACAGTATTTTCATCTGTGCAACCAACATCACAGAAATCCTCTCTCCAACAGACATCAGTGATATCATCAATACAACCCACATCAAAAAGATCATATGTTGCGAGTACAACAGTATCTGGGCATCTTGCATCACAGATGTCTTCTCTTGTACAGACATCACTGGGATCAGCAACAGGAAAGACAAGGGTTTTAACACCCACACAATCACCTTTTGGTATGTTTACTTTGGATTTTGAAGTTGTATTTTAATTGGATTACATACGCAAAAAGTTTAATCAAATTATTTTTGTGTTATGCCAAGCTAGCCTCTTGAACAAATTCAAAATGAGCACCTCGATTGAAAGTCCAAATACAGAAATAAAGTCTTTCTGACAGCCTGCAAAGTTTGATCTTATCCTCTGAAATTACTGGCCAAAGTTCTCAGCATGTAGGTTTTATTTTGACCAATCGTAATCATTTTCCATTAGGCGCAGAATCTTTTTTTTGTTTATGATTTCTGTAATAGATATTCTTTACAAGCCACTAAGCTATCAGTGACTTGTAAAGAAGGCTGTTATTTTTAATAACATGACAAATATTAGCTTGATATAGCAATCGAGATAAAACGAATTGAGTAACATGCAAAATATGATCATTTGTAAAGCAATTTCTGGCATTTCCAGGAAAAACATTCCAAATAAACAGTGACCAGTACACTATGATTTTAACAATCTATTGGCACATTGCAGTTGCAGGCCTGGTGTGACAGTGGTTTTCAATACCAATTTTTAAAACTTCTTGTCAATATTTTCTTGCCTGAGGATGTTTTAAAACATTGGCCCTGATTCAAACATTATACCATGAGGAAGTCTTTGATAAATCCTACACCAATACCAAGATTCATCATTCATTTATTCAGCAATTTAGTAATTTCTTACTTTATCCTCATTTATTTGCAGCCACATCTTCAACTGATGTTCTGATGCAAAGTTCAAATGTATTAGGTAAATATCTTAAATATTTATTAGTGATGAAGGTGTATCTAATCTAAACATTTCCATGACATTCGTACAATGTTTAATTAAAAAAATATATTTTGTTAAAATACTCCAAGATTCCATTGATTTTGCTTATCATAAAAATCTACAATATTCATGAAATAGTCTAAAAAATGAAATTGTAGTGTTCTGTGTTTCAATGTTTGAATCAATATAAAATCAAGAGAACATGTTCTTTTCAATATATTAAAAAAAGTAAAAACTAGATCATGATTAACCCGTAGATGTGTGCATGGATAACCCTTGTGGTGAAGGTCACACATGTATGACCTCAGGCTCCACCTATACATGCCTGTGTGCTGATGGATATATTGTGTCAATCTCAGAGGGATCTTCCACCTGCATAGGTAGGTCCGAAACTACTTGTTGCACATGTCCCTAAAACATATGGTTACTGTTATCTCAATTATGAGGAAGTAAAAGGTCGAATATTAAAGTAAAATAAAGTATATTTTTGTAAGATAATATAAATGTGGAAATAATATAGATGGCATTATATCTGATAATAATTATTATTTTGAACATGGTTGTAATGAAAGCCCAATGCTGAAGCCGGCCCTTGTTGCATTTGTCTCTGTTATTTCAGATGTCAATGAGTGTCAGGGTTCAAACATATGTGGTGACAGCCCTTCTAACTCCTGTACAAATATTGTGGGCTCCTATAGCTGTGTATGTGGAGTTGGATATAGAAAGATTGACTCCAGTAATGTATCTTCCCCTTGCACAGGTAACTTACGTTTCTAGCAAAATTCATCAAATACATCTCCATGACAAAGAGAGGACTCAAATCTAAGAGAATAAGTGGAAGACTTATTATCCAATACATTTCAAAGACCTTCCTTAATGTGCATTTGAGAAAGCTTGAAGGGTGATAATGCTACATTCCATCAATTCCCCTTTCTAGTAAATGATTGACAGTGTGTTGTAAGATTCTATGGAGTTGAGCCTTTGAGGTAAAAGCTGCAAAATTTGCCTGTGTCGTTCAGGATATAATAAGTTTAACTCAGCTATTGCAACTGAGACATAAATACGCTATCTTTGGTTCAGTTTTTATGAACAGATTAAGGTTACAACTGTCAATATTTTTAAACACTAAGGTGTTATTGCAGTGAAATATCTTTAAAATGCTAATTATGTGCTTTTCTATTCAGATATCAATGAATGCATTGAGAATGTGGAAGCCTGTGGTTCATCTCCAAATACATGTGAAAATACACCCCCAGGATCCTACACATGTACATGTGCAACTGGCTTTGGCAAAGCAGATTCAAACCTAATAAATGACAAGTGTGTTGGTCAGTAAAAAAAACAAAAGACTATTATCTTTTATGCCTTTGGTCTATCTAATAATGATTTATATATGATTTATAAATCAATAATATTATCAACTTTTAACATTTCAGAAAGTGGAATAAAATGTGACATTGTTCCAAAATTGAGAAATGGAATTGTTTCTGAGAATTCGGATTGTTTAAACAGTTGTATTTCTCCTATGGCTGTGACTTACCAATGCAATCCTGGATACACCTTTCCTGGTGGCTCAAATGTTACACTAAGTCATTGCAAGAACAACACAAAAATTACTGACCCTCCACTTTGTCAAGGTAAAAAGCTATATCATTTTTTAACACTTTTTAATATGCTTCATCTTAAGTCAGTCACCAGGATTGAATACCCTGCTCTGTCTGATGTGTATAGGACCGGTAGGGTTGTCATGTCAAGGACCTGCGACATGGCGATTAAGTGAGGCAACACTATATCTGCTACAAGTAGGTCTCATCACATAATGACTAAAATAATGTTGAAAGTGATGTAAAGCTCCGAACAAACAAACAAATTGACATATATAAGGTACCTGTTTATACTTAGTGATATTTTATCTTCATCAAATGTACTTTTTATTGCCTTTCCTGGGGAATTGTGGGGTATACTTTGTCTGCCTTTCAGACATTATAATGATAAACCTCACTCCATGACATGTTTCTTGAGTTGAATGGTTTATTTCAACAGTAAGCGATCCCTGTGCCAAGGAGCCATGTGGTGGCTTACCCCATGAGTGTGTACCTACTGTAGCATCAAACTCACCAGGCTATCGGTGTGACTGTAAAGGCAACTTTGCTCCTGTCACTATTGGGAACTCAGCTCAATCTTGCCAAGGTCAGACTCTTGAAAATGTGCCTATTAGTGATGTTCTCAGATATTTGTTTGAATATTGAATTGTCAAACATGGATTCAGATAAGAATTTATCTCCAAATATTAAATGTATATGTGTATATCTCCGGTAAACATTATTTTGGACAATTTCTAACATAAAGCTTTACATTCAATTCTAGCCAGCACAAATTTGCTACCTTTTAGCAAAGAAGACGGCCATAAAATATTGCGCCAATCAGCTCAGAGAAAAGTTATACATTTTTCAAGACCTATAGAAGTGAATGGTTATAAAATAACAAAGATTCAGGTAAACATGATTATATTGTCATTGAATAGTTATAAGGCAATCTGGCATACTACTCTTTATCATAGTACAAAGTGACATTTCCAAAATTATACATATTATTGAATACAAATTATTGAATCTTATGAAAAAATGTAATCCAATAATCTATTTCAAAATAGCATATTTTAGTAAATATCGAAATACTACTGATATTTATACTACATTATTTATCAACCAATTATAAGCATCTTAGAAGTTGAAATGACATGATATATTATTCAATGAATTTAATTCAAAATTGTATAATGAAGAAAATATGTGAGATCTGTCATGTATCAACCATCAATATGTATCTTTAGATTTGACCTGACCTCTGCCCTTAATCCTTATTTTACCTGAAATGGTCCATCCCCGTATTAATGACCCACCAATGCCCCAATCCTTTTTTATCCTTTTTAAATAACCCTTTCATGTGACAAAAGGATTGATTTATATATTAAATTTGTCTTACAAAAAAGGGCCCAATACATTTTTTGAAATGGAGAGTATTAATGTTATTGTTTTTTTTGTCATTGACTATGATACTATACTTCATGATAACAAAGGACCTTGCTTACCAAGGAAACCTACTTTCATTTGCAGATAAATGCTCAAGGGTATATATTTCTCAACCATGGCCAAACCATCCAAAACTTTAATAGAAAGTTCAACCAGAGGTCTGGAAGAGATATCCTTGCCCCACTCTATTCTAACTTGGATTTAAGATGTTCTAATTTGGGTTCCTCAATAAACTACAAACTTATTGAAGACAATTCTGAGTCTATACTGACCAGTCTGACGAATGAGGTACTGACTGAGAGTCAGAACAAGCCACCTGTCTCTTATGACTTCAAGGCTGAATTTGCATTAATTGTCACATGGTACAGAGCAGTTCCTTTTCCATGTTCTATACGAACAAGTGAAGATGTAAGTAAAGCAATAATCATGAATTATGGCAAAGATTGAAATTATCTTAATGCAAATTATTTTTCCTATTGATGTGACATTGCACAAAATTATTGTTTCGATCATATATCAATTGAATATGAGGTTAATTCTAATCTTTTCAGATGTGGACATTTCAAGTTGTACTTTTATCGGACTTCTTGTTCACTTATGCTTTCTACAATTATGAAACAAGATGGTCAAGTACAACCCAACTTAATCCTTTACCAACTAGTGGATTGCTTATCGGAAGCATTGTCAATGTTTTCTTTGATGAACTCTACACTATTTCTATAGACAAGAGAAAAGGCAATCTTTTAAGTGGTGGGTATAAGCTTAAACAGTGCAAACATCATCATTACTACCTCTTTGATGATATTTTCATTTTTCCTCCAATGAACTCTATCAATTAATAAATATAAGGTATAGTGTAAGGGAAGCAAGATTTGTAACTTAGTACAACCCACCAGTATCAAGCTAAATTTGCTCATTCGAAGCTAACATTCACAATGCTTAGTATATGAAAGACTGGTAATGATCTACTTTGATTATATCATTCGCAATAATTAACATATGGGAAACTATCAGTGACCTCATTTGATTATAATATTCACAATGCTTAACATGTTGAGCTTGATCATAACATGTTCAATAATTAACATATGGGAGACTAATAAATCTTGTGAGATGTGGTCAAAGTAGGGTTCACACATAATACCCAACATAATACTTGTGGTCAGGAATAACATTGTTACTGAGCTATCTACAAGGGGAAGCAGGAACTATGAATACATAGGTACCTATTTTAAATAAATATTATGCAAATTGGTGGAGAGACTGAGCATAATAACATATGCATCACAGCAATTTGTAGTTTCCTTCTGAGGAACATCTTGAAGTTCATATAGGAATATTTGTGCTTGATCAAATTCAGTGCCCATTATTTAAGAATATATCATCATTCTCAGCATCGCATATTCATATGGTATATAATTAAGAAAATATACTCGTCATCAAATATATACATATAAATATGACATATTCAAGCATAAATACTATTTTTTTCAGAAAAAGATGGTCGCTACATCTTTCCGTTATATTCAACAAATGATCCCCCAACAGAGTCCCAATGTAAGGTTTGGTACAAGGGTGCTCAAACCTTCCCAACATCCAGTATATCTTTTATACAATCATTCTTTAGTTGTCCACCACACTATTGGGCTGCATTTTGGCATCCTTTCTTCAGTTTAAAGAGCATAGATTTCAGCCAGAGATCAGTTTGCTTTAAATCTTCCACTTTTGGCTTGAGATTTTTAAGATGGTGGACTGGAAACTCAGGTTATTTTCAGGTGAGAATTCTTAAAAATAAGATAATATCATAACATGAATTTCATTTATCTGTGAAAAAAAAAAAACCATGCTGCTATGACATCAGCAACATTGTCAAGAATAACAATTATGTTTTAAGTTTAAAGATTTAAATTCCCTTTCAGACATGTTGTTATAATATTTGGTTAACCACACTTAAAAAAGATGAGCAGGCGGGTTACATGGTGGAAGATGGACAGTCCTTTGCTACCGACAAGGCCCATACTGACTGTTGCTCTGTCACCAACCTGAACTCCAAGGAGGAATGCCCTTTGTTTTACGAGAAACGCCCAGCATCATTCTTTAGTGTTCTTTACTATTTTGTATTACCTATTGGTATGTATGATTACTCCAATATGTCTGTGCTTTACTGGCTTATGGCTTAGAATATGTCAAATAGGTTAATAACAAATTCTGAAATGCCCAATAAATTTTAATTTCGGAACAGTTAAGATGCACACACACCCACAACCTCAAGGTATATACATCTATTTACAGAAATTAAATATATCTCCAACGACATCTCTGAATTTATATTATACCTGACCATCTGAATAATGCATGGACTGCGGCCCAAAACAAATACATAATTCCACATGGCTAAACACAGCACCAGATGTTATTCAATATGTAAAGCAAATACATGCTTGTGAACTGATATACACAAAATTACATTTCAATGCTATTGATTGCCATCTAAAAATCATGTCAGTGCAGAGATGTCTTTGAAAGATGAATTCTGTCTCTGTACCTGACATTATATCATGCCTGGAGCATTAACAAATTGAAATTCTTTCGTTCCAAACAGCATTTTGAAATTCTTCTTATCAAAACAAGATTAATGTTCAAAACATGTAAAAAAGGAATTTTGCTGCACGGCTTTTCTATATCAAACATCTTAGAAAGGCATACATCTTAATATATTTAAGAGTTCATAATTTACTTCATTATTGACAGATATGATGAATGGATAACAATCTTTCATAACTTGTTGTCAATGATTTTCAGCCATTATTTGGGGAGACCCTCATATTGTGACACTTGATGGGCATTCTTACACCTTCAATGGACTGGGAGAATATGTTATGGTAAAGAGTGACAATTTTGCATTTCAATCAAGGACTGCAAAAGCTGTCACAATGGATGGCAAACCTGTTAATGCTACAGTATTTGTAGCATTTGCTGCAAAATCATCATCTTCAGTGCCAGTTCATATTGGTGCACAAGGAACAGGTATGGAAAATGCTAAAACCTGATTTTAAATTATCAAAGATAGGAATTACTTCATAATGTTGTTACTTCACAATGTTATTTTTGTCTGTCCTCTATGTTTCAGAAATGGTTCTATATATCAATAACCTCCCTCAGAGTGGATTTGATTCAGACTCAAATTATGCATATAATGATACCCATTTCAGTATTGAGAAGACATCACCGAATGAAGTCTCTTTGGAATTCACTATTGGTGAATACAACCTTTCATTAGATAAAACAAACAAAATCAGAATTTGAAATTCAAAAAGATGCTTTAAATGTGTTACGTTGTATGGTTCTCATCTGTAATTTATGATTTTGTAATGAGTTTTTTTTTACACTTCAGGATGGCGGTTGAATATTTCAATTTCTGAAGGTGCTTTGACAGTGTCCACAGTTGCTCCACCCAGTGGTATAAATAACATGAAAGGTCTATTAGGGATATTCAATGGAGATATCACTGATGACTTCACACTGCCAAATGGAACAATCCTTGACATAAATTCAACAGCCAAAGATATATTTTACCACTTTGGTCAGCTTTGTAAGTAGGAAGGAAAACATAATATAAACACTGATATTTTACAATCGATTTGGTTTTCAAACACACAAAAATTATTTAGGAGATTGATTAAGAATGATGGAACAGTGGCTGATGTCAAGGTATAAATATACATAAATCATCCTATTTGAACAAATAAATCATCCTATTTCAAACAAATTTAATATTAAAATACATAAATGTATAAAGGACTTGTACCTATTTTTCTTTTTCAGGGCAAGTTGGGAATGAAAGCATATTATATTACCCAAGTGGGTTGTCAACAAATGATTTTACTGATCCAAATTTCGTTCCACAATTTGAAATAATTTTTCCTGACAATGCAACTGAATCATATGCACATATGCTTTGCAATGGAAGTCGGCGATGCCTGTATGACTTTAGTTTGACAGGAAATGAGAATTTTGCAAAATCTTCCTTTACAACTGAAGCTGCATTCTTAGAGAGACAGAATATAATGCGTATGTTGATCTGAACCATTCATCTTTATTTGATTAAATTTTGCAGTTGTTAATCCTGTATTTGATGATTTGATAAATATTGCAGAAAACAATCCACCTCTGTTGTCTATCGAAAGTATAACCATAACACATGGTAAACTTTCACAACATCAGCGTGAGGACAATAGCACCAGATATACATTAATGGTTGAGGTCAATGCAACAGTTACAATACAGTTCAAGGTTACCGATCTGGATGCAAATGACACTGGCACTTTGATATTAAATGAAACATTATCTGAACAGGATAATGCAGTTCTAGAAGTAAATGATAAACGTTTCACATGGAATCCAACAACAATGACAATGCTGCAACTAAGGTGAATATATAAAGGAGGCTTTATATTGATAATATGAGGGGGTTAGAGGATACACCCTCATGCATTTCACAGACAGGGCAATTGCAGATGCAAATTCAGGGGGTACTCACAGGCATCATATAATTCCCTGGGTCAGGTTTTACCACCATTCCAGCCATTCTTATGGATAGCTTTTATAAAGATAATTCACTCAAACTTTATTGATGATGATAATACATATTAATCATGTAATTTCAGTGATGATAATACATACATATTTGTATAATTTATGCTTAATTTTAAATCATGTGATTTCAGTTTTTATGCAAAAGACAGTAAGGATGCAGTATCAAATGTTATAACCCCAGTGATTATCATGTGTATGCCATGTGGGCAGTACGGGTACTGTGACTATGGAGGAGCTATCTTCACCAATGAATCAGCCATATTCAGTACAGTGGAATGTATATGCAATGAAGGATATTTAGGTATGGTGCATTCCAGAGTTTTGCTCAATCAAAAGAGTTCTATTAAAAAATCATCAATGAAATGGGACTATTACATAATATTCAACAAGTGAAATTTAAACTAAGTGGAAGGTATATTGTTCACCTGAATAATTATACTATCCTAGGAAATTAAATTTCTATTTTGCTAAAACACTCAGCAAATTACACATTAATCCTTTAATCATTCAGAGCCAAACTTATCAAACATGCAATGAATGAAAAATGGAAATTTAAAGATATCAATGACAGTTATTAAATTCATCCAATTCTCTGTTTGATTTTATTTTCTAACAATACTTTTCAGTTGATTACTCTGGTGGCTGTGCTAATTACGATGGATGTTCTGAACATCCTTGTAATAATACTGGCAATGGGGAATGTATTGACAACTCCCCGGAAGTGGAGGCGGCAACAGGAACAGCATACCAATGTGGTGGTGACTGCCTACAAGGGTATCAAAAGTATGATGGCATATGTGCAGGTACGCTATTTAAATTTTTTTTTATGTGTGTTAATATCTGTGTGCTTTTATATGTTTTTAATAATTAATCAATACTAATCTATGTCTAATTCAGATATCAATGAATGTGAAAACAATAGCTGTGAACAGATATGTGAAAACACAGTTGGAGGATATAATTGTTCGTGCAATGAGGGCTATAAACAAAATGAAACTATGTGTCAAGGTCAGTGAGATGATCATAATTGGCATACTGATCAATTTGCATATCAAATATCTATTTTTCACAAACATAATGCTAAAATGTTGTAAACACTGTACTTTTGATCTCACCAGATATTGATGAATGCATATCAAACCAGCATGGCTGCAATCAAAATTGTACCAATATTCCTGGTGGATATGAGTGTTCCTGTTTCTCTGGATACAGATTAACTACTGGTGGGAAAATATGTATAGGTGAGGCTCTTGATCATGGTTGACATTTATCAATAACACTTGATATATAGTTTATTAATATTTGATGAAAAGCATTATAATTATCAGAAAAACATGATTTCCTATATCTCTAATTACATTTTAATTCTATATAATTTGTTCATTCTTATCTTGAAAATACAAAGAGGAAATACATTCATTACAAAATGCTACACTTTTGATGGACAAGTTCTAAATGGCAACACAGTTGATATATTTTCAAATATGATACAAAACAATGATCTAATCAAGATGCTGCAATAATTATTACGTAATAAGTTACCTTACACTTGTATTTGTCATAAATACATTGCCACCATATTATTAACCTATTTAGATGATTTAACTTTAATATAATCTTCTTGATTACAGATACAGATGAATGTTCTTTGATCAATATAGAACACACCTGTCAACATAACTGCACCAACACAATTGGTAGTTACAACTGTTCCTGTGCAGATGGATATCAACTTCTTTCAGACGGATATAGTTGTATAGGTAAACTAATTATAATTAGGCATTATTATTTTAATATATAGTGCAGTTAGTATTATTTTCGGACATTTCTCTCTGTTGTGATATAGTTACATAAGGAAACAAACTAAAATATTCTCTTTTGTTCTATTGCTCACAATGTTTGTTTATTATTTTGCAGAGGCTTCTGTCCAACCGACAACAATATTTTCAACCATAACAGAATCTTTGGAGGCAAAATCTAATTCAGAGATTTCGTCCCAACAGCAAAGTTCAGTAATTGTGTCTTTATATACAACATTTATATCGTCACAGATATTTTCTGAACAACGAACATCAGTGATATCATCTGCAGAAATATCCTTTGAAAAACGAACAACAATGTTTCTATCAACACAACCAACCAAGACCTTACAGTTATCATCTTTGATTATTTCCATTGAGCCAACATCAATGGTCTCACCAACAGATCAAAAATCACTGATATCATCTGAAGGTACACAAGAAAAAACTTTTGTTCAATTGACATCATTGATATCTGAAGAACCAACAAGAGAGACATCATCTCCAGCATTAAGATCAGGGATATCATCTTTGGGAGGTACATCAGAAATATCTCCTGTACAATTGGCATCTTTGATATCATCTGCTCAGCCAACATCTGTGATTTCCTCTCTACAAATAAGCTTATTTACATTGGTACAACCAACCTCAGTAATATTATCTGCAAAGTCAACATCAGTGATATCATTTATCGAGCCAACATCATTGATATCTTCTAGAGGGCCAACATTAGTGACATCATTTGCAGGAGCAACATCAGAGCTATCGTCTGTTCAATTAATATCATTGACATCATCTGCTGAACCTACATCTGTGATTTCTTCTATACAATTGACTTCATTAAAATCTTCAGAAAGAACATCCCTGATATCATCTGTAGAGTTCTCTTCAGTGACATCAGCAGAGCCATCCTCAGTGATATCATCTATTGAGCCAACATCAGTGATGTCATCTATTGAGCCAACATCAGTGATATCGTCTGCAGAGACAACAAGAATATCATCTGTAGAGCCAACTTCAGTGTTACCATCAGCAGAATCAACATCGGTGATATCTCTTATTCAACCCACCTCACCGATATCTGTAGAACCAACAACAGTGATATCATCTGGTGAAATAAGATCAGTGATATCTGTAGAAGGTACATCAGAGATATCCTCTGTCCAGTTCACATCATTGATTTCTGCTGAGACAACATCAGTGATATCATCTGTTCAACTATCCTCACTCATATCTGTTGAATCAACAACAGTGATATCGTCTGTAGGGCCAACATTAGTGACATCATTTGCAGAAGCAACAACAGAGCTATCTTCTGTTCAATTAATATCTGCTGAGTCAACATCAGTGATATCATCTGTTGCAGAAATCTCATTGATCTCTGTAGAACCAACAACAGTGATATCGTCTCTAGGGTCAACATTAGTGATATCATCTGCAGAGCCAACATCGGTGATATCTTCTGTTCAACAAACCTCACTCATATCTGTTGAACAAACAACAGCGATATCGTCTGTAGGGCCAACATTAGTGACATCATTTGCAGAAGCAACATCAGAGCTATCGTCTGTTCAATTAATATCATTGATATCATCTGCTGAACCTACATCTGTGATTTCTTCTATACAATTGACTTCATTAAAATCTCCAGCAAGAACATCCCTGATATCATCTGTAGAGTTCTCTTCAGTGACATCAGCAGAACCAACCTCAGTGATTTCATCTATAGAACCAACATCAGTGATATCATCTATTGAGCCATCATCAGTGATATCATCTGCTGAGACAACAAGAATATCATCTGTAGAGCCAACTTCAGTGTTATCATCAGCAGAGTCAACATCGGTGATATCTCTTATTCAACCCACCTCACCGATATCTGTAGAACCAACAACAGTGATATCATCTGGTGAAATAAGATCAGTGATATCTGTAGAAGGTACATCAGAGCTATCCTCTGTCCAGTTCACATCATTGATTTCTGCTGAGACAACATCAGTGATATCATCTGTTCAACTATCCTCACTCATATCTGTTGAACCAACAACAGTGATATCGTCTGTAGGGCCAACATTAGTGACATCATTTGCAGAAGCAACATCAGAGCTATCGTCTGCTCAATTAATATCATTGATATCATCTGCTGAACCTACATCTGTGATTTCTTCTATACTATTGACTTCATTAAAATCTCCAGCAAGAACATCCCTGATATCATCTGTAGAGTTCTCTTCAGTGACATCGGCAGAGCCAACCTCAGTGATATCATCTATAGAACCAACATCAGTGATATCATCTATTGAGTCATCATCAGTGATATCGTCTGCAGAGACAACAAGAATATCATCTGTAGAGCCAATTTCAGTGTTACCATCAGCAGAGCCAACATCAGTGATATCTCTTATTCAACCCACCTCACCGATATCTGTAGAACCAACAACAGTGATATCATCTGGTGAAATAAGATCAGTGATATCTGTAGAAGGTACATCAGAGCTATCCTCTGTCCAGTTCACATCATTGATTTCTGCTGAGACAACATCAGTGATATCATCTGTTCAACTATCCTCACTCATATCTGTTGAATCAACAACAGTGATATCGTCTGTAGGGCCAACATTAGTGACATCATTTGCAGAAGCAACAACAGAGCTATCTTCTGTTCAATTAATATCTGCTGAGCCAACATCAGTGATATCATCTGTTGCAGAAATCTCATTGATCTCTGTAGAACCAACAACAGTGATATCGTCTCTAGGGTCGACATTAGTGATATCATCTGCAGAGCCAACATCGGTGATATCTTCTGTTCAACAAACCTCACTCATATCTGTTGAACAAACAACAGCGATATCGTCTGTAGGGCCAACATTAGTGACATCATTTGCAGAAGCAACATCAGAGCTATCGTCTGTTCAATTAATATCATTGATATCATCTGCTGAACCTACATCTGTGATTTCTTCTATACAATTGACTTCATTAAAATTTCCAGCAAGAACATCCCTGATATCATCTGTAGAGTTCTCTTCAGTGACATCAGCAGAACCAACCTCAGTGATTTCATCTATAGAACCAACATCAGTGATATCATCTATTGAGCCATCATCAGTGATATTGTCTGCTGAGACAACAAGAATATCATCTGTAGAGCCAACTTCAGTGTTACCATCAGCAGAGCCAACATCAGTGATATCTCTTATTCAACCCACCTCACCGATATCTGTAGAACCAACAACAGTGATATCATCTGGTGAAATAAGATCAGTGATATCTGTAGAAGGTACATCAGAGATATCCTCTGTCCAGTTCACATCATTGATTTCTGCTGAGACAACATCAGTGATATCATCTGTTCAACAAACCTCACTCATATCTGTTGAACAAACAACAGCGATATCGTCTGTAGGGCCAACATTAGTGACATCATTTGAAGAAGCAACATCAGAGCTATCGTCTGTTCAATTAATATCATTGATATCATCTGCTGAACCTACATCTGTGATTTCTTCTATACAATTGACTTCATTAAAATCTCCAGCAAGAACATCCCTGATATCATCTGTAGAGTTCTCTTCAGTGACATCAGCAGAACCAACCTCAGTGATTTCATCTATAGAACCAACATCAGTGATATCATCTATTGAGCCATCATCAGTGATATCGTCTGCTGAGACAACAAGAATATCATCTGTAGAGCCAACTTCAGTGTTACCATCAGCAGAGCCAACATCAGTGATATCTCTTATTCAACCCACCTCACCGATATCTGTAGAACCAACAACAGTGATATCATCTGGTGAAATAAGATCAGTGATATCTGTAGAAGGTACATCAGAGCTATCCTCTGTCCAGTTCACATCATTGATTTCTGCTGAGACAACATCAGTGATATCATCTGTTCAACTATCCTCACTCATATCTGTTGAACCAACAACAGTGATATCCTCTGTAGGGCCAACATTAGTGACATCATTTGCAGAAGCAACAACAGAGCTATCGTCTGTTCAATTAATATCATTGATATCATCTGCTGAACCTACATCTGTGATTTCTTCTATACAATTGACTTCATTAAAATCTCCAGCAAGAACATCCCTGATATCATCTGTAGAGTTCTCTTCAGTGACATCGGCAGAGCCAACCTCAGTGATATCATCTATAGAACCAACATCAGTGATATCATCTATTGAGCCATCATCAGTGATATCGTCTGCTGAGACAACAAGAATATCATCTGTAGAGCCAACTTCAGTGTTACCATCAGCAGAGCCAACATCAGTGATATCTCTTATTCAACCAACCTCACTGATATCTGTAGAACCAACAACAGTGATATCATCTGGTGAAATAAGATCAGTGATATCTGTAGAAGGTACATCAGAGCTATCCTCTGTCCAGTTCACATCATTGATTTCTGCTGAGACATCATCAGTGATATCATCTGTTCAACTATCCTCACTCATATCTGTTGAACCAACAACAGTGATATCGTCTGTAGGGCCAACATTAGTGACATCATTTGCAGAAGCAACAACAGAGCTATCTTCTGTTCAATTAATATCTGCTGAGCCAACATCAGTGATATCATCTGTTGCAGAAATCTCATTGATCTCTGTAGAACCAACAACAGTGATATCGTCTCTAGGGTCAACATTAGTGATATCATCTGCAGAGCCAACATCGGTGATATCTTCTGTTCAACAAACCTCACTCATATCTGTTGAACAAACAACAGCGATATCGTCTCTAGGGCCAACATTAGTGACATCATTTGCAGAAGCAACATCAGAGCTATCGTCTGTTCAATTAATATCATTGATATCATCTGCTGAACCTACATCTGTGATTTCTTCTATACTATTGACTTCATTAAAATCTCCAGCAAGAACATCCCTGATATCATCTGTAGAGTTCTCTTCAGTGACATCAGCAGAACCAACCTCAGTGATTTCATCTATAGAACCAACATCAGTGATATCATCTATTGAGCCATCATCAGTGATATCGTCTGCTGAGACAACAAGAATATCATCTGTAGAGCCAACTTCAGTGTTACCATCAGCAGAGCCAACATCAGTGATATCTCTTATTCAACCCACCTCACCGATATCTGTAGAACCAACAACAGTGATATCATCTGGTGAAATAAGATCAGTGATATCTGTAGAAGGTACATCAGAGCTATCCTCTGTCCAGTTCACATCATTGATTTCTGTTGAGACAACATCAGTGATATCATCTGTTCAACTATCCTCACTTATATCTGTTGAACCAACAACAGTGATATCGTCTGTAGGGCCAACATTAGTGACATCATTTGCAGAAGCAACATCAGAGCTATCGTCTGCTCAATTAATATCATTGATATCTTCTGCTGAACCTACATCTGTGATTTCTTCTATACTATTGACTTCATTAAAATCTCCAGCAAGAACATCCCTGATATCATCTGTAGAGTTCTCTTCAGTGACATCGGCAGAGCCAACCTCAGTGATATCATCTATAGAACCAACATCAGTGATATCATCTATTGAGCCATCATCAGTGATATCGTCTGCTGAGACAACAAGAATATCATCTGTAGAGCCAACTTCAGTGTTACCATCAGCAGAGCCAACATCAGTGATATCTCTTATTCAACCAACCTCACTGATATCTGTAGAACCAACAACAGTGATATCATCTGGTGAAATAAGATCAGTGATATCTGTAGAAGGTACATCAGAGCTATCCTCTGTCCAGTTCACATCATTGATTTCTGCTGAGACATCATCAGTGATATCATCTGTTCAACTATCCTCACTCATATCTGTTGAACCAACAACAGTGATATCGTCTGTAGGGCCAACATTAGTGACATCATTTGCAGAAGCAACAACAGAGCTATCTTCTGTTCAATTAATATCTGCTGAGCCAACATCAGTGATATCATCTGTTGCAGAAATCTCATTGATCTCTGTAGAACCAACAACAGTGATATCGTCTCTAGGGTCAACATTAGTGATATCATCTGCAGAGCCAACATCGGTGATATCTTCTGTTCAACAAACCTCACTCATATCTGTTGAACAAACAACAGCGATATCGTCTGTAGGGCCAACATTAGTGACATCATTTGCAGAAGCAACATCAGAGCTATCGTCTGTTCAATTAATATCATTGATATCATCTGCTGAACCTACATCTGTGATTTCTTCTATACAATTGACTTCATTAAAATTTCCAGCAAGAACATCCCTGATATCATCTGTAGAGTTCTCTTCAGTGACATCAGCAGAACCAACCTCAGTGATTTCATCTATAGAACCAACATCAGTGATATCATCTATTGAGCCATCATCAGTGATATTGTCTGCTGAGACAACAAGAATATCATCTGTAGAGCCAACTTCAGTGTTACCATCAGCAGAGCCAACATCAGTGATATCTCTTATTCAACCCACCTCACCGATATCTGTAGAACCAACAACAGTGATATCATCTGGTGAAATAAGATCAGTGATATCTGTAGAAGGTACATCAGAGATATCCTCTGTCCAGTTCACATCATTGATTTCTGCTGAGACAACATCAGTGATATCATCTGTTCAACAAACCTCACTCATATCTGTTGAACAAACAACAGCGATATCGTCTGTAGGGCCAACATTAGTGACATCATTTGAAGAAGCAACATCAGAGCTATCGTCTGTTCAATTAATATCATTGATATCATCTGCTGAACCTACATCTGTGATTTCTTCTATACAATTGACTTCATTAAAATCTCCAGCAAGAACATCCCTGATATCATCTGTAGAGTTCTCTTCAGTGACATCAGCAGAACCAACCTCAGTGATTTCATCTATAGAACCAACATCAGTGATATCATCTATTGAGCCATCATCAGTGATATCGTCTGCTGAGACAACAAGAATATCATCTGTAGAGCCAACTTCAGTGTTACCATCAGCAGAGCCAACATCAGTGATATCTCTTATTCAACCCACCTCACCGATATCTGTAGAACCAACAACAGTGATATCATCTGGTGAAATAAGATCAGTGATATCTGTAGAAGGTACATCAGAGCTATCCTCTGTCCAGTTCACATCATTGATTTCTGCTGAGACAACATCAGTGATATCATCTGTTCAACTATCCTCACTCATATCTGTTGAACCAACAACAGTGATATCCTCTGTAGGGCCAACATTAGTGACATCATTTGCAGAAGCAACAACAGAGCTATCGTCTGTTCAATTAATATCATTGATATCATCTGCTGAACCTACATCTGTGATTTCTTCTATACAATTGACTTCATTAAAATCTCCAGCAAGAACATCCCTGATATCATCTGTAGAGTTCTCTTCAGTGACATCGGCAGAGCCAACCTCAGTGATATCATCTATAGAACCAACATCAGTGATATCATCTATTGAGCCATCATCAGTGATATCGTCTGCTGAGACAACAAGAATATCATCTGTAGAGCCAACTTCAGTGTTACCATCAGCAGAGCCAACATCAGTGATATCTCTTATTCAACCAACCTCACTGATATCTGTAGAACCAACAACAGTGATATCATCTGGTGAAATAAGATCAGTGATATCTGTAGAAGGTACATCAGAGCTATCCTCTGTCCAGTTCACATCATTGATTTCTGCTGAGACATCATCAGTGATATCATCTGTTCAACTATCCTCACTCATATCTGTTGAACCAACAACAGTGATATCGTCTGTAGGGCCAACATTAGTGACATCATTTGCAGAAGCAACAACAGAGCTATCTTCTGTTCAATTAATATCTGCTGAGCCAACATCAGTGATATCATCTGTTGCAGAAATCTCATTGATCTCTGTAGAACCAACAACAGTGATATCGTCTCTAGGGTCAACATTAGTGATATCATCTGCAGAGCCAACATCGGTGATATCTTCTGTTCAACAAACCTCACTCATATCTGTTGAACAAACAACAGCGATATCGTCTCTAGGGCCAACATTAGTGACATCATTTGCAGAAGCAACATCAGAGCTATCGTCTGTTCAATTAATATCATTGATATCATCTGCTGAACCTACATCTGTGATTTCTTCTATACTATTGACTTCATTAAAATCTCCAGCAAGAACATCCCTGATATCATCTGTAGAGTTCTCTTCAGTGACATCAGCAGAACCAACCTCAGTGATTTCATCTATAGAACCAACATCAGTGATATCATCTATTGAGCCATCATCAGTGATATCGTCTGCTGAGACAACAAGAATATCATCTGTAGAGCCAACTTCAGTGTTACCATCAGCAGAGCCAACATCAGTGATATCTCTTATTCAACCCACCTCACCGATATCTGTAGAACCAACAACAGTGATATCATCTGGTGAAATAAGATCAGTGATATCTGTAGAAGGTACATCAGAGCTATCCTCTGTCCAGTTCACATCATTGATTTCTGTTGAGACAACATCAGTGATATCATCTGTTCAACTATCCTCACTTATATCTGTTGAACCAACAACAGTGATATCGTCTGTAGGGCCAACATTAGTGACATCATTTGCAGAAGCAACATCAGAGCTATCGTCTGCTCAATTAATATCATTGATATCTTCTGCTGAACCTACATCTGTGATTTCTTCTATACTATTGACTTCATTAAAATCTCCAGCAAGAACATCCCTGATATCATCTGTAGAGTTCTCTTCAGTGACATCGGCAGAGCCAACCTCAGTGATATCATCTATAGAACCAACATCAGTGATATCATCTATTGAGCCATCATCAGTGATATCGTCTGCTGAGACAACAAGAATATCATCTGTAGAGCCAACTTCAGTGTTACCATCAGCAGAGCCAAGATCAGTGATATCTCTTATTCAACCAACCTCACTGATATCTGTAGAACCAACAACAGTGATATCATCTGGTGAAATAAGATCAGTGATATCTGTAGAAGGTACATCAGAGCTATCCTATGTCCAGTTCACATCATTGATTTCTGCTGAGACATCATCAGTGATATCATCTGTTCAACTATCCTCACTCATATCTGTTGAACCAACAACAGTGATATCGTCTGTAGGGCCAACATTAGTGACATCATTTGCAGAAGCAACAACAGAGCTATCGTCTGCTCAATTAATATCATTGATATCTTCTGCTGAACCTACATCTGTGATTTCTTCTATACTATTGACTTCATTAAAATCTCCAGCAAGAACATCCCTGATATCATCTGTAGAGTTCTCTTCAGTGACATCGGCAGAGCCAACCTCAGTGATATCATCTATAGAACCAACATCAGTGATATCATCTATTGAGCCATCATCAGTGATATCGTCTGCAGAGACAACAAGAATATCATCTGTAGAGCCAACTTCAGTGTTACCATCAGCAGAATCAACATCGGTGATATCTCTTATTCAACCCACCTCACTGATATCTGTAGAACCAACAACAGTGATATCATCTGGTGAAATAAGATCAGTGATATCTGTAGAAGGTACATCAGAGATATCCTCTGTCCAGTTCACATCATTGATTTCTGCTGAGACAACATCAGTGATATCATCTGTTCAACAAACCTCACTCATATCTGTTGAACAAACAACAGCGATATCGTCTGTAGGGCCAACATTAGTGACATCATTTGAAGAAGCAACATCAGAGCTATCGTCTGTTCAATTAATATCATTGATATCATCTGCTGAACCTACATCTGTGTTTTCTTCTATACAATTGACTTCATTAAAATCTCCAGCAAGAACATCCCTGATATCATCTGTAGAGTTCTCTTCAGTGACATCAGCAGAACCAACCTCAGTGATTTCATCTATAGAACCAATATCAGTGATATCATCTATTGAGCCATCATCAGTGATATCATCTGCTGAGACAACAAGAATATCATCTGTAGAGCCAACTTCAGTGTTACCATCAGCAGAGCCAACATCAGTGATATCTCTTATTCAACCCACCTCACCGATATCTGTAGAACCAACAACAGTGATATCATCTGGTGAAAAAAGATCAGTGATATCTGTAGAAGGTACATCAGAGCTATCCTCTGTCCAGTTCACATCATTGATTTCTGCTGAGACAACATCAGTGATATCATCTGTTCAACTATCCTCACTCATATCTGTTGAACCAACAACAGTGATATCGTCTATAGGGCCAACATTAGTGACATCATTTGCAGAAGCAACAACAGAGCTATCGTCTGTTCAATTAATATCATTGATATCATCTGCTGAACCTACATCTGTGATTTCTTCTATACAATTGACTTCATTAAAATCTCCAGCAAGAACATCCCTGATATCATCTGTAGAGTTCTCTTCAGTGACATCGGCAGAGCCAACCTCAGTGATATCATCTATAGAACCAACATCAGTGATATCATCTATTGAGCCATCATCAGTGATATCGTCTGCTGAGACAACAAGAATATCATCTGTAGAGCCAACTTCAGTGTTACCATCAGCAGAGCCAACATCAGTGATATCTCTTATTCAACCAACCTCACTGATATCTGTAGAACCAACAACAGTGATATCATCTGGTGAAATAAGATCAGTGATATCTGTAGAAGGTACATCAGAGCTATCCTCTGTCCAGTTCACATCATTGATTTCTGCTGAGACATCATCAGTGATATCATCTGTTCAACTATCCTCACTCATATCTGTTGAACCAACAACAGTGATATCGTCTGTAGGGCCAACATTAGTGACATCATTTGCAGAAGCAACAACAGAGCTATCTTCTGTTCAATTAATATCTGCTGAGCCAACATCAGTGATATCATCTGTTGCAGAAATCTCATTGATCTCTGTAGAACCAACAACAGTGATATCGTCTCTAGGGTCAACATTAGTGATATCATCTGCAGAGCCAACATCGGTGATATCTTCTGTTCAACAAACCTCACTCATATCTGTTGAACAAACAACAGCGATATCGTCTGTAGGGCCAACATTAGTGACATCATTTGCAGAAGCAACATCAGAGCTATCGTCTGTTCAATTAATATCATTGATATCATCTGCTGAACCTACATCTGTGATTTCTTCTATACTATTGACTTCATTAAAATCTCCAGCAAGAACATCCCTGATATCATCTGTAGAGTTCTCTTCAGTGACATCAGCAGAACCAACCTCAGTGATTTCATCTATAGAACCAACATCAGTGATATCATCTATTGAGCCATCATCAGTGATATCGTCTGCTGAGACAACAAGAATATCATCTGTAGAGCCAACTTCAGTGTTACCATCAGCAGAGCCAACATCAGTGATATCTCTTATTCAACCCACCTCACCGATATCTGTAGAACCAACAACAGTGATATCATCTGGTGAAATAAGATCAGTGATATCTGTAGAAGGTACATCAGAGCTATCCTCTGTCCAGTTCACATCATTGATTTCTGTTGAGACAACATCAGTGATATCATCTGTTCAACTATCCTCACTTATATCTGTTGAACCAACAACAGTGATATCGTCTGTAGGGCCAACATTAGTGACATCATTTGCAGAAGCAACATCAGAGCTATCGTCTGCTCAATTAATATCATTGATATCTTCTGCTGAACCTACATCTGTGATTTCTTCTATACTATTGACTTCATTAAAATCTCCAGCAAGAACATCCCTGATATCATCTGTAGAGTTCTCTTCAGTGACATCGGCAGAGCCAACCTCAGTGATATCATCTATAGAACCAACATCAGTGATATCATCTATTGAGCCATCATCAGTGATATCGTCTGCAGAGACAACAAGAATATCATCTGTAGAGCCAACTTCAGTGTTACCATCAGCAGAATCAACATCGGTGATATCTCTTATTCAACCCACCTCACCGATATCTGTAGAACCAACAACAGTGATATCATCTGGTGAAATAAGATCAGTGATATCTGTAGAAGGTACATCAGAGATATCCTCTGTCCAGTTCACATCATTGATTTCTGCTGAGACAACATCAGTGATATCATCTGTTCAACTATCCTCACTCATATCTGTTGAATCAACAACAGTGATATCGTCTGTAGGGCCAACATTAGTGACATCATTTGCAGAAGCAACAACAGAGCTATCTTCTGTTCAATTAATATCTGCTGAGCCAACATCAGTGATATCATCTGTTGCAGAAATCTCATTGATCTCTGTAGAACCAACAACAGTGATATCGTCTCTAGGGTCAACATTAGTGATATCATCTGCAGAGCCAACATCGGTGATATCTTCTGTTCAACAAACCTCACTCATATCTGTTGAACAAACAACAGCGATATCGTCTGTAGGGCCAAAATTAGTGACATCATTTGCAGAAGCAACATCAGAGCTATCGTCTGTTCAATTAATATCATTGATATCATCTGCTGAACATACATCTGTGATTTCTTCTATACAATTGACTTCATTAAAATCTCCAGCAAGAACATCCCTGATATCATCTGTAGAGTTCTCTTCAGTGACATCAGCAGAACCAACCTCAGTGATTTCATCTATAGAACCAATATCAGTGATATCATCTATTGAGCCATCATCAGTGATATCATCTGCTGAGACAACAAGAATATCATCTGTAGAGCCAACTTCAGTGTTACCATCAGCAGAGCCAACATCAGTGATATCTCTTATTCAACCCACCTCACCGATATCTGTAGAACCAACAACAGTGATATCATCTGGTGAAAAAAGATCAGTGATATCTGTAGAAGGTACATCAGAGCTATCCTCTGTCCAGTTCACATCATTGATTTCTGCTGAGACAACATCAGTGATATCATCTGTTCAACTATCCTCACTCATATCTGTTGAACCAACAACAGTGATATCGTCTGTAGGGCCAACATTAGTGACATCATTTGCAGAAGCAACAACAGAGCTATCGTCTGTTCAATTAATATCATTGATATCATCTGCTGAACCTACATCTGTGATTTCTTCTATACAATTGACTTCATTAAAATCTCCAGCAAGAACATCCCTGATATCATCTGTAGAGTTCTCTTCAGTGACATCGGCAGAGCCAACCTCAGTGATATCATCTATAGAACCAACATCAGTGATATCATCTATTGAGCCATCATCAATGATATCGTCTGCTGAGACAACAAGAATATCATCTGTAGAGCCAACTTCAGTGTTACCATCAGCAGAGCCAACATCAGTGATATCTCTTATTCAACCAACCTCACTGATATCTGTAGAACCAACAACAGTGATATCATCTGGTGAAATAAGATCAGTGATATCTGTAGAAGGTACATCAGAGCTATCCTCTGTCCAGTTCACATCATTGATTTCTGCTGAGACATCATCAGTGATATCATCTGTTCAACTATCCTCACTCATATCTGTTGAACCAACAACAGTGATATCGTCTGTAGGGCCAACATTAGTGACATCATTTGCAGAAGCAACAACAGAGCTATCGTCTGCTCAATTAATATCATTGATATCTTCTGCTGAACCTACATCTGTGATTTCTTCTATACTATTGACTTCATTAAAATCTCCAGCAAGAACATCCCTGATATCATCTGTAGAGTTCTCTTCAGTGACATCGGCAGAGCCAACCTCAGTGATATCATCTATAGAACCAACATCAGTGATATCATCTATTGAGCCATCATCAGTGATATCGTCTGCAGAGACAACAAGAATATCATCTGTAGAGCCAACTTCAGTGTTACCATCAGCAGAATCAACATCGGTGATATCTCTTATTCAACCCACCTCACCGATATCTGTAGAACCAACAACAGTGATATCATCTGGTGAAATAAGATCAGTGATATCTGTAGAAGGTACATCAGAGATATCCTCTGTCCAGTTCACATCATTGATTTCTGCTGAGACAACATCAGTGATATCATCTGTTCAACTATCCTCACTCATATCTGTTGAATCAACAACAGTGATATCGTCTGTAGGGCCAACATTAGTGACATCATTTGCAGAAGCAACAACAGAGCTATCTTCTGTTCAATTAATATCTGCTGAGCCAACATCAGTGATATCATCTGTTGCAGAAATCTCATTGATCTCTGTAGAATCAACAACAGTGATATCGTCTCTAGGGTCAACATTAGTGATATCATCTGCAGAGCCAACATCGGTGATATCTTCTGTTCAACAAACCTCACTCATATCTGTTGAACAAACAACAGCGATATCGTCTGTAGGGCCAACATTAGTGACATCATTTGCAGAAGCAACATCAGAGCTATCGTCTGTTCAATTAATATCATTGATATCATCTGCTGAACCTACATCTGTGATTTCTTCTATACAATTGACTTCATTAAAATCTCCAGCAAGAACATCCCTGATATCATCTGTAGAGTTCTCTTCAGTGACATCAGCAGAAACAACCTCAGTGATATCATCTATAGAACCAACATCAGTGATATCATCTTTTGAGCCATCATCAGTGATATCGTCTGCAGAGACAACAAGAATATCATCTGTAGAGCCAACTTCAGTGTTACCATCAGCAGAATCAACATCGGTGATATCTCTTATTCAACCCACCTCACCGATATCTGTAGAACCAACAACAGTGATATCATCTGGTGAAATAAGATCAGTGATATCTGTAGAAGGTACATCAGAGATATCCTCTGTCCAGTTCACATCATTGATTTCTGCTGAGACAACATCAGTGATATCATCTGTTCAACTATCCTCACTCATATCTGTTGAATCAACAACAGTGATATCGTCTGTAGGGCCAACATTAGTGACATCATTTGCAGAAGCAACAACAGAGCTATCTTCTGTTCAATTAATATCTGCTGAGCCAACATCAGTGATATCATCTGTTGCAGAAATCTCATTGATCTCTGTAGAACCAACAACAGTGATATCGTCTCTAGGGTCAACATTAGTGATATCATCTGCAGAGCCAACATCGGTGATATCTTCTGTTCAACAAACCTCACTCATATCTGTTGAACAAACAACAGCGATATCGTCTGTAGGGCCAAAATTAGTGACATCATTTGCAGAAGCAACATCAGAGCTATCGTCTGTTCAATTAATATCATTGATATCATCTGCTGAACATACATCTGTGATTTCTTCTATACAATTGACTTCATTAAAATCTTCAGCAAGAACATCCCTGATATCATCTGTAGAGTTCTCTTCAGTGACATCAGCAGAACCAACCTCAGTGATTTCATCTATAGAACCAACATCAGTGATATCATCTATTGAGCCATCATCAGTGATATCGTCTGCTGAGACAACAGGAATATCATCTGTAGAGCCAACTTCAGTGTTATCATCAGCAGAGTCAACATCGGTGATATCTCTTATTCAACCCACCTCACCGATATCTGTAGAACCAACAACAGTGATATCATCTGGTGAAATAAGATCAGTGATATCTGTAGAAGGTACATCAGAGCTATCCTCTGTCCAGTTCACATCATTGATTTCTGCTGAGACAACATCAGTTATATCATCTGTTCAATTATCCTCACTCATATCTGTTGAACCAACAACAGTGATATCGTCTGTAGGGCCAACATTAGTGACATCATTTGCAGAAGCAACATCAGAGCTATCGTCTGCTCAATTAATATCATTGATATCATCTGCTGAACCTACATCTGTGATTTCTTCTATACTATTGACTTCATTAAAATCTCCAGCAAGAACATCCCTGATATCATCTGTAGAGTTCTCTTCAGTGACATCGGCAGAGCCAACCTCAGTGATATCATCTATAGAACCAACATCAGTGATATCATCTATTGAGTTATCATCAGTGATATCGTCTGCAGAGACAACAAGAATATCATCTGTAGAGCCAACTTCAGTGTTACCATCAGCAGAGCCAACATCAGTGATATCTCTTATTCAACCCACCTCACCGATATCTGTAGAACCAACAACAGTGATATCATCTGGTGAAATAAGATCAGTGATATCTGTAGAAGGTACATCAGAGCTATCCTCTGTCCAGTTCACATCATTGATTTCTGCTGAGACAACATCAGTGATATCATCTGTTCAACTATCCTCACTCATATCTGTTGAATCAACAACAGTGATATCATCTGTAGGGCCAACATTAGTGACATCATTTGCAGAAGCAACAACAGAGCTATCTTCTGTTCAATTAATATCTGCTGAGCCAACATCAGTGATATCATCTGTTGCAGAAATCTCATTGATCTCTGTAGAACCAACAACAGTGATATCGTCTATAGGGTCGACATTAGTGATATCATCTGCAGAGCCAACATCGGTGATATCTTCTGTTCAACAAACCTCACTCATATCTGTTGAACAAACAACAGCGATATCGTCTGTAGGGCCAACATTAGTGACATCATTTGCAGAAGCAACATCAGAGCTATCGTCTGTTCAATTAATATCATTGATATCATCTGCTGAACCTACATCTGTGATTTCTTCTATACAATTGACTTCATTAAAATCTCCAGCAAGAACATCCCTGATATCATCTGTAGAGTTCTCTTCAGTGACATCAGCAGAACCAACCTCAGTGATTTCATCTATAGAACCAACATCAGTGATATCATCTATTGAGCCATCATCAGTGATATCGTCTGCTGAGACAACAAGAATATCATCTGTAGAGCCAACTTCAGTGTTACCATCAGCAGAGCCAACATCAGTGATATCTCTTATTCAACCCACCTCACCGATATCTGTAGAACCAACAACAGTGATATCATCTGGTGAAATAAGATCAGTGATATCTGTAGAAGGTACATCAGAGCTATCCTCTGTCCAGTTCACATCATTGATTTCTGCTGAGACAACATCAGTGATATCATCTGTTCAACTATCCTTACTCATATCTGTTGAACCAACAACAGTGATATCGTCTGTAGGGCCAACATTAGTGACATCATTTGCAGAAGCAACAACAGAGCTATCGTCTGTTCAATTAATATCATTGATATCATCTGCTGAACCTACATCTGTGATTTCTTCTATACAATTGACTTCATTAAAATCTCCAGCAAGAACATCCCTGATATCATCTGTAGAGTTCTCTTCAGTGACATCGGCAGAGCCAACCTCAGTGATATCATCTATAGAACCAACATCAGTGATATCATCTATTGAGCCATCATCAGTGATATCGTCTGCAGAGACAACAAGAATATCATCTGTAGAGCCAACTTCAGTGTTACCATCAGCAGAGCCAATATCAGTGATATCTCTTATTCAACCAACCTCACTGATATCTGTAGAACCAACAACAGTGATATCATCTGGTGAAATAAGATCAGTGATATCTGTAGAAGGTACATCAGAGCTATCCTCTGTCCAGTTCACATCATTGATTTCTGCTGAGACAACATCAGTGATATCATCTGTTCAACTATCCTCACTCATATCTGTTGAACCAACAACAGTGATATCGTCTGTAGGGCCAACATTAGTGACATCATTTGCAGAAGCAACAACAGAGCTATCTTCTGTTCAATTAATATCTGCTGAGCCAACATCAGTGATATCATCTGTTGCAGAAATCTCATTGATCTCTGTAGAACCAACAACAGTGATATCGTCTCTAGGGTCAACATTAGTGATATTATCTGCAGAGCCAACATCGGTGATATCTTCTGTTCAACAAACCTCACTCATATCTGTTGAACAAACAACAGCGATATCGTCTGTAGGGCCAACATTAGTGACATCATTTGCAGAAGCAACATCAGAGCTATCGTCTGTTCAATTAATATCATTGATATCATCTGCTGAACCTACATCTGTGATTTCTTCTATACTATTGACTTCATTAAAATCTCCAGCAAGAACATCCCTGATATCATCTGTAGAGTTCTCTTCAGTGACATCAGCAGAACCAACCTCAGTGATATCATCTATAGAACCAACATCAGTGATATCATCTATTGAGCCATCATCAGTGATATCGTCTGCAGAGACAACAAGAATATCATCTGTAGAGCCAACTTCAGTGTTACCATCAGCAGAGCCAATATCAGTGATATCTCTTATTCAACCAACCTCACTGATATCTGTAGAACCAACAACAGTGATATCATCTGGTGAAATAAGATCAGTGATATCTGTAGAAGGTACATCAGAGCTATCCTCTGTCCAGTTCACATCATTGATTTCTGCTGAGACAACATCAGTGATATCATCTGTTCAACTATCCTCACTCATATCTGTTGAACCAACAACAGTGATATCGTCTGTAGGGCCAACATTAGTGACATCATTTGCAGAAGCAACAACAGAGCTATCTTCTGTTCAATTAATATCTGCTGAGCCAACATCAGTGATATCATCTGTTGCAGAAATCTCATTGATCTCTGTAGAACCAACAACAGTGATATCGTCTCTAGGGTCAACATTAGTGATATTATCTGCAGAGCCAACATCGGTGATATCTTCTGTTCAACAAACCTCACTCATATCTGTTGAACAAACAACAGCGATATCGTCTGTAGGGCCAACATTAGTGACATCATTTGCAGAAGCAACATCAGAGCTATCGTCTGTTCAATTAATATCATTGATATCATCTGCTGAACCTACATCTGTGATTTCTTCTATACTATTGACTTCATTAAAATCTCCAGCAAGAACATCCCTGATATCATCTGTAGAGTTCTCTTCAGTGACATCAGCAGAACCAACCTCAGTGATATCATCTATAGAACCAACATCAGTGATATCATCTATTGAGCCATCATCAGTGATATCGTCTGCAGAGACAACAAGAATATCATCTGTAGAGCCAACTTCAGTGTTACCATCAGCAGAGCCAATATCAGTGATATCTCTTATTCAACCAACCTCACTGATATCTGTAGAACCAACAACAGTGATATCATCTGGTGAAATAAGATCAGTGATATCTGTAGAAGGTACATCAGAGCTATCCTCTGTCCAGTTCACATCATTGATTTCTGCTGAGACAACATCAGTGATATCATCTGTTCAACTATCCTCACTCATATCTGTTGAACCAACAACAGTGATATCGTCTGTAGGGCCAACATTAGTGACATCATTTGCAGAAGCAACAACAGAGCTATCTTCTGTTCAATTAATATCTGCTGAGCCAACATCAGTGATATCATCTGTTGCAGAAATCTCATTGATCTCTGTAGAACCAACAACAGTGATATCGTCTCTAGGGTCAACATTAGTGATATTATCTGCAGAGCCAACATCGGTGATATCTTCTGTTCAACAAACCTCACTCATATCTGTTGAACAAACAACAGCGATATCGTCTGTAGGGCCAACATTAGTGACATCATTTGCAGAAGCAACATCAGAGCTATCGTCTGTTCAATTAATATCATTGATATCATCTGCTGAACCTACATCTGTGATTTCTTCTATACTATTGACTTCATTAAAATCTCCAGCAAGAACATCCCTGATATCATCTGTAGAGTTCTCTTCAGTGACATCAGCAGAACCAACCTCAGTGATATCATCTATAGAACCAACATCAGTGATATCATCTATTGAGCCATCATCAGTGATATCGTCTGCAGAGACAACAAGAATATCATCTGTAGAGCCAACTTCAGTGTTACCATCAGCAGAGCCAATATCAGTGATATCTCTTATTCAACCAACCTCACTGATATCTGTAGAACCAACAACAGTGATATCATCTGGTGAAATAAGATCAGTGATATCTGTAGAAGGTACATCAGAGCTATCCTCTGTCCAGTTCACATCATTGATTTCTGCTGAGACAACATCAGTGATATCATCTGTTCAACTATCCTCACTCATATCTGTTGAACCAACAACAGTGATATCGTCTGTAGGGCCAACATTAGTGACATCATTTGCAGAAGCAACAACAGAGCTATCTTCTGTTCAATTAATATCTGCTGAGCCAACATCAGTGATATCATCTGTTGCAGAAATCTCATTGATCTCTGTAGAACCAACAACAGTGATATCGTCTCTAGGGTCAACATTAGTGATATTATCTGCAGAGCCAACATCGGTGATATCTTCTGTTCAACAAACCTCACTCATATCTGTTGAACAAACAACAGCGATATCGTCTGTAGGGCCAACATTAGTGACATCATTTGCAGAAGCAACATCAGAGCTATCGTCTGTTCAATTAATATCATTGATATCATCTGCTGAACCTACATCTGTGATTTCTTCTATACTATTGACTTCATTAAAATCTCCAGCAAGAACATCCCTGATATCATCTGTAGAGTTCTCTTCAGTGACATCAGCAGAACCAACCTCAGTGATTTCTTCTATAGAACCAACATCAGTGATATCATCTATTGAGCCATCATCAGTGATATCGTCTGCTGAGACAACAAGAATATCATCTGTAGAGCCAACTTCAGTGTTACCATCAGCAGAGCCAACATCAGTGATATTTCTTATTCAACCAACCTCACTGATATCTGTAGAACCAACAACAGTGATATCATCTGGTGAAATAAGATCAGTGATATCTGTAGAAGGTACATCAGAGCTATCCTCTGTCCAGTTCACATCATTGATTTCTGCTGAGACATCAGTGATATCATCTGTTCAACTATCCTCACTCATATCTGTTGAACCAACAACAGTGATATCGTCTGTAGGGCCAACATTAGTGACATCATTTGCAGAAGCAACAACAGAGCTATCTTCTGTTCAATTAATATCTGCTGAGCCAACATCAGTGATATCATCTGTTGCAGAAATCTCATTGATCTCTGTAGAACCAACAACAGTGATATCGTCTCTAGGGTCAACATTAGTGATATCATCTGCAGAGCCAACATCGGTGATATCTTCTGTTCAACAAACCTCACTCATATCTGTTGAACAAACAACAGCGATATCGTCTGTAGGGCCAACATTAGTGACATCATTTGCAAAAGCAACATCAGAGCTATCGTCTGTTCAATTAATATCATTGATATCATCTGCTGAACCTACATCTGTGATTTCTTCTATACTATTGACTTCATTAAAATCTCCAGCAAGAACATCCCTGATATCATCTGTAGAGTTCTCTTCATGGACATCAGCAGAACCAACCTCAGTGATTTCATCTATAGAACCAACATCAGTGATATCATCTATTGAGCCATCATCAGTGATATCGTCTGCTGAGACAACAAGAATATCATCTGTAGAGCCAACTTCAGTGTTACCATCAGCAGAGCCAACATCAGTGATATCTCTTATTCAACCAACCTCACCGATATCTGTAGAACCAACAACAGTGATATCATCTGGTGAAATAAGATCAGTGATATCTGTAGAAGGTACATCAGAGCTATCCTCTGTCCAGTTCACATCATTGATTTCTGCTGAGACAACATCAGTGATATCATCTGTTCAACTATCCTCACTCATATCTGTTGAACCAACAACAGTGATATCGTCTGTAGGGCCAACATTAGTGACATCATTTGCAGAAGCAACAACAGAGCTATCGTCTGTTCAATTAATATCATTGATATCATCTGCTGAACCTACATCTGTGATTTCTTCTATACAATTGACTTCATTAAAATCTCCAGCAAGAACATCCCTGATATCATCTGTAGAGTTCTCTTCAGTGACATCGGCAGAGCCAACCTCAGTGATATCATCTATAGAACCAACATCAGTGATATCATCTATTGAGCCATCATCAGTGATATCGTCTGCTGAGACAACAAGAATATCATCTGTAGAGCCAACTTCAGTGTTACCATCAGCAGAGCCAACATCAGTGATATCTCTTATTCAACCAACCTCACTGATATCTGTAGAACCAACAACAGTGATATCATCTGGTGAAATAAGATCAGTGATATCTGTAGAAGGTACATCAGAGCTATCCTCTGTCCAGTTCACATCATTGATTTCTGCTGAGACATCAGTGATATCATTTGTTCAACTATCCTCACTCATATCTGTTGAACCAACAACAGTGATATCGTCTGTAGGGCCAACATTAGTGACATCATTTGCAGAAGCAACAACAGAGCTATCTTCTGTTCAATTAATATCTGCTGAGCCAACATCAGTGATATCATCTGTTGCAGAAATCTCATTGATCTCTGTAGAACCAACAACAGTGATATCGTCTCTAGGGTCAACATTAGTGATATCATCTGCAGAGCCAACATTGGTGATATCTTCTGTTGAACAAACCTCACTCATATCTGTTGAACAAACAACAGCGATATCGTCTGTAGGGCCAACATTAGTGACATCATTTGCAGAAGCAACATCAGAGCTATCGTCTGTTCAATTAATATCATTGATATCATCTGCTGAACCTACATCTGTGATTTCTTCTATACAATTGACTTCATTAAAATCTCCAGCAAGAACATCCCTGATATCATCTGTAGAGTTCTCTTCAGTGACATCAGCAGAACCAACCTCAGTGATTTCATCTATAGAACCAACATCAGTGATATCATCTATTGAGCCATCATCAGTGAAATCGTCTGCTGAGACAACAAGAATATCATCTGTAGAGCCAACTTCAGTGTTACCATCAGCAGAGCCAACATCAGTGATATCTCTTATTCAACCCACCTCACCGATATCTGTAGAACCAACAACAGTGATATCATCTGGTGAAATAAGATCAGTGATATCTGTAGAAGGTACATCAGAGCTATCCTCTGTCCAGTTCACATCATTGATTTCTGCTGAGACAACATCAGTGATATCATCTGTTCAACTATCCTCACTCATATCTGTTGAACCAACAACAGTGATATCGTCTGTAGGGCCAACATTAGTGACATCATTTGCAGAAGCAACATCAGAGCTATCGTCTGTTCAATTAATATCATTGATATCATCTGCTGAACCTTCATCTGTGATTTCTTCTATACAATTGACTTCATTAAAATCTTCAGCAAGAACATCCCTGATATCATCTGTAGAGTTCTCTTCAGTGACATTGGCAGAGCCAACCTCAGTGATATCATCTATAGAACCAACATCAGTGATATCATCTATTGAGCCATCATCAGTGATATCGTCTGCTGAGACAACAAGAATATCATCTGTAGAGCCAACTTCAGTGTTACCATCAGCAGAGCCAACATCAGTGATATCTCTTATTCAACCAACCTCACTGATATCTGTAGAACCAACAACAGTGATATCATCTGGTGAAATAAGATCAGTGATTTCTGTAGAAGGTACATCAGAGCTATCCTCTGTCCAGTTCACATCATTGATTTCTGCTGAGACAACATCAGTGATATCATCTGTTCAACTATCCTCACTCATATCTGTTGAACCAACAACAGTGATATCGTCTATAGGGCCAACATTAGTGACATCATTTGCAGAAGCAACAACAGAGCTATCTTCTGTTCAATTAATATCTGCTGAGCCAACATCAGTGATATCATCTGTTCCAGAAATCTCATTGATCTCTGTAGAACCAACAACAGTGATATCGTCTCTAGGGTCAACATTAGTGATATCATCTGCAGAGCCAACATCAGTTTTTTCATCTGTAGTAACAACAAAGATATCATCTATAAAGCCAGCTTCAGTGTTACCATCAGGAGAGCCAACATCTGTGATATCTTTTGTAAAACAAACATCACTGATATCTGTAGAACCAACATCAGTGGCATCATCTGGTGAAATAAGATCAGTTATATCTGTAGAAGGTACATCATTGATATCTGCTAAGCCAACATCAGTGCTTTCTTCTGTAAAACAAACTTCATTGATTTATTTAGAACCGACAACTCTAATACCTTCTGAAACGCTAACATCAGTGATATCATCTATTGAGCTAACATCAGTGATATCTTCTGTTCAAATAATATCCTTCATATCATCTTCTGTACCTTCATCATTTTTGTCCTCTGTACAAGTGAAGTCTTCAGAGGGAACATCCTTGGTATCATATTTAGAGCTATCGTCAGTGATATCATCTTTAGAGCCAACATCAGTGATACCATCTGCAGCACCAACATCAGTTATGTCATCTGTTCTAGAAATCTCACTGGTTGCTGTAGATTCAACAACAGTGATATCGTCTGTCAAGCCAACATTGGTGATATCATCTGCAGAGCCATATTCAGAGATATCTTCTGTTCGACCAGTCTCACTAATATCTAATGAACCACGCACAGTGACATCATCTGCAGAATTAAGATCTGTTATATTTGTAGAAGGCACATCACAGCTATCTTCTGTTCAATTAATGTCTTTGATATCATCTGCTGAACATACATCCGTGATTCCTTCTGTACAAATGACTTCATTAAAATCTTTAGAACAAACATCCCTGATATTATCTGTAGAGCTATCATCAGTGATTTCATCAGAAGAGCCAACATCAGTGACATCATATATAAAGCCAACATCAGTAATATTTTCTGTTCAACCAACCTCATTGACATTTGTAGAACCAACAACAGTGGCATCTGGTGAAATAAGATCAGCGATATCTGTAGAAGGTACATCAGAGCTATCCTCTGTCAAATTCACAGGGAAATCATCTTTACAGCAAACATCAGTTATATCTTCTGTTCAAATTATATCCTCATCATCTGTTGAACCTACATCACTGATTTCTTCTGTACAATTGAAGTCTTCAGAACGAACATCCCTGATATCATCTGAGGGGACATCATCAGTGATATCATCTATAGAGCCAACATCAGTGATAACATTTGTTCATCCAACCTCACTGATATCTGTAGAACCAACAAGAGTGATATCCTCTGTTGAACCATCATCAGTGATATTTTCTGTTCAACCAACCTCACTGATATCTGAAGAACCAACAATTTCTGATGAAATAAGATCAGAGCTATCCTCTGTCCAATTCACATCATTGATATCTGATGAGCCAACATCAGTGATTTCTTCTGTAAAGCCAACAACATTAGTATCATCTTCAGAACCAACATCAATAATATTATCTGTACAAGGTATGTCTTCATTTCAATTGACATCATTGATATCATCTGCTGAGCCAACATCAGTGATATCATCTGTAAAACTATCCTCACTGACATCTGTGGATTCAACAGCAGTGATTCCATCTGTGGAAGGCACATCAGAGCATTCTTCCATCCAATTCAGTTCACTAATATCATTAGGAGAAACAATATTGTTCATTTCCTCTGTACAACTAACCTCATTGATATCTGAACAACCAACGTCAATCATATTGTCTGTAGCACCAAAATCAATGATATCATCTTTGGAGGAAATATCAGTGATATCATCTCTAGAGAGAACTTCAGTGATATCTTCTCCAGAGTCAACATTAATAATGTCATCTGTTGAAACAACATCAGTTATTTCTTCTGTAGAGAGAACTTCAGTAATATCTTTTCTGAGCCCAACATTAGTGATTTCACCTGCAGAGCCAGAATCATTATCACAAGTATCCGTTTTTTCTTCTGTAGAGCCAAGATCTGTGATATCGACTGTTGAAAGAACAGTGGAGAGGTCTATACAAGCAACATCAGAGATATCCTTGATTGAGTCGACATCTTTTATATCTATGCAATCAGCATCAGAGATGTCCTCTGTACAAGCAACATCAGAGATACCTTCTGCATTGGCAACAGCAGTCTTATCTTCAGTGCAACAAACATCATTGATTTCTTCAATGCAGTTGTCATTAGTGACACCAGGAGAGCTGAGATCACAGATTTCTTCTGCAGAAGGTACAGCAGAGGTATCTTCTATGCTATTGACATCATTTATATTTTCAGTGGAGCCATCATTTATATCATCTGTGGAGCCAACACCGTCAATATCAGCATCAAAGTTGTCTTCACTCCAGGAGACTTTACTAATGTCAGGAACTGAAAAGACAACAGTGTTTGCATCTTTGCAACCAACATCAGAGATAACTTCTTTGCAACAGACATCATTGGTATCAGGAGGAGAAATGACAACACTGATATCAATAACAGAAAAGACAACAGTTTTGTCATCAATGGAAATAACTTCATTGATATCATTAACAAAACCCACCTTCATGAGATCATATGTAGAGAGCACAAAAGTTTTGTCATCTGTGCAACTAACACCACAGATACCTTCTCTGCAATTGACATCATTGATATCAGCAGCAGAAAAAACAATAGTGATTTCATCTGTGCAACCAACATCAGTGAAATCTTCAAGGCAAGAAACATCAGTAATTTCATCTGTGGAAGAATCAATGATGTCAAAAGCTAAAAATACAACATATTTTCCATCTGTGCACCCAACTTTAGTGATATCAGTACAACCCACATCAGTGAGAACACATATTGATCGGACTACAGCATTTTCATCTTTATTGGTTCAGCAAACATCAAAAGAATATGTATCACCAACAGCAGTGGAATATTCTACATTGTCGGTTTCAACACCATCACAGTCAAACTTTGGTATGTTTTTTTAAGAGATAATTTAAAGACAATTCAGTTATATTCTGGTATTTATTCAATTCAATTTCTGATTTTAAAAATATGACATTATTATGCAAGCTGTGATTTACAGAGAATGTTACAAGAAAAGCCCTGGTGAAACATTTTGAAATATTTGGTGAAATAATTTTTATTTTTTGTTCTTCTCAATATTTTCCTCAAGGATGTTTATAACAATTGGGCCTGATTCAAACGTTTTACCATTAAGGATTCTTTGGCACATCTAAAACAGATACCACGATTTTTCAATCTAATTAGTAATTTAAAATATGTTCATTCCTATTTACTTAAAGTGACATCTAGGGTCCTGATACAAAGTTCAACAGTGTTAGGTAAGCATCTTAAAGATCAGTGAGTAATAAGGTGCACCTCATTTAATCATTTCCAGAACCTTCATGCTTTATATATTTTGTTATTAATAAATAAGTGTCCATTGATGTTGCCCATTATTAGAATCCAAATAACTTCATCCTCATTCATTTGCAGCAACACCTTCAAGTGAGGTTCTGATGCAAAGTTCAACAGTGTTAGGTACGTTTTTTAAAAATTAGTAATAAAAGTGCATCTAATCTTATCATTTCTCTAACCTTCATATTATGTTTAAGTCAAACATTTGTTTTAAAATGTACAAATCAAAATCATCACAAAATCTTGAAATCATGTTTTTTAACAATATTAATAATGGTTTCTTAAATAAAAATCATTATTGAATATATAAATTACCCACAGATGTTTGCCTGGATAACCCTTGTGGTGAAGGTCACACATGTACGACCTCAGGCCCTACCTATACATGCCTGTGTGCTGATGGATATGTTGTGTCTATCTTAGATGGATCTTACACCTGCATAGGTAGGTCCTAAAATACTTATCACATATTCTTCAAAACACATGGATATAGCAATTTTTCAGGTTTGAGGATGACTTTGTTCTTATTGATTAAGTTTGAGATCAAATATCAAAGCGACAAACAGAATGTCAAGATAGGATCTTTTTAAAAAGGAATTTTAACTAACTAACATAATAGTATAGAAATAAGAGTTTTATTTTCTTATTGAACAGAATCTTCCAAGTGTATTTTTTATTCTAAAGATTAATGTTGAAATTATATATTTTGCTGTTATAATTTTGATAACTATAATGAAAGACTCATGTTACATTTTTCTCTGTAAATTCAGATGTCAATGAGTGTCAGGGTTCTAACATATGTGGTGACAGCCCTTCTAACTCCTGTACAAATATTGTGGGCTCCTATAGCTGTGTTTGTGGAGCTGGATATAGCAAAGTTGACTCCAGTAATGCATCTTCACCTTGCACAGGTAACCTTAGTTTCTGATAACCTTCATCAAATACATTTTTATGAAAAACAGAGGGTTCATCTCAATGACAATGATAAGTTGAAGAATTATCATACAAAGCATTTCCCAAACCTTCATAATGTTCAGGCATCTTATGATGTTCCAGTTTGTTATCATTGTAAGGTACATAACTATCTGAATTTCCCCTCTGGTGTCCACATTGTGGCACAGCATTGACCATGTTTGTGTATGACTAGATAATGGGGAATGCTATCATTGCCTGATAAAGTCAAATAATGGTATCTGCTTGAGGGACCCAACTGTCATGGTTGTTACTCAACCCCCAAGCAAGGCTTTGATGAATTTCTGTGATAGGCCTCATATCACAGTTCAAACTACCAGGTGTCAACTACACTTGTGTTTCTCTATTTATGAGCCAACATCTTCCCTATTTGATGATAAGTCTTTGTGGAGATCACAGATTGTCTCACAGCTTTGAACATCTTGCTGATTCCTGGTAAGGTACCCCATATTGCAAAGCCTGAGGAGAAGATATCACTATCATATGGGGACATTGCAACATTTCCATCCAGCTAGGTCCTGGAATATGCAGAAACATGTTAAATAAAAGATAACTTTTGGAGTAAGATGAGATATTATCTGTCCTGTCAAAGATGACATTGAAAATTTAAAAATGTTCATCATGAAGAATTGACTTTTCTGGCCATTTCAGTGACTCTTTTTCATATTGTGAGACATAGAATGACTATATGTGAGAAACACAAATATACGAGACATTCCATCAATATTATCATAGACAAAATGGATGACGCATAGCACTCACAACAATACGCATGCTCATCAGTTATGTCACACCCCAGTTGATCACCAATGCAGAGAGGATCAGGCACAAATCAAGAATGAGCAGAGTAGGTCAACTACATTATGGATCCTGATGCGTACCTACTTAATGGACTGAAACAACTGCCAGGCATGTAGTATCCTTATGCCTGGGTGATAGTCTGTGGCCTGATCGAATACTGTTGCCAACCGGCATTATCTGAGGTGCAGACCTTGGCCCGGAGAGTTCCTTGCAGTATCTGCATCATGCGCATCTCACTCATGCCATGCCTAGCCTAGCCTGATTCAATGTATACATTTTGTGCACCCCAATTAAAGCGAATATTGTAAACTGTATATATCTGAGTCTGCAGTACTTCTTATCCTCACAGATAGGTATGATAGGCAGCTAGATAGGCCCCCGGGGATAGGCTCCAAGTCACAGCCAGCAAGTTTCCTCATATATATGAGGTACCCCATGATCCCCAAACCATAGATAACAATATGTATATAAATGCAGTACAATCACATGTCAGTCCAATATGAACATTCAATTGTAGATTTTTATATAATGTATGTCCTTGTCTCAAATCTGGAAATGGAGATATGTGTGTGAAATGTATAGCATGACAAATGAAAAATCTTCTCTCTAGCTGAATGAAAAACCCCTGACCTTGACCTCTATCTGACCTCTATCTTACCTCTATCTGATAATATATGGAAGCTTTCCTTTTAATGAAGGGGAAGAAGGTTACTTTTGTGGTTATGTACCGACCAGAGCACTGTAGTGGAAATTAATAACCAAACTCTGATTATTTTGATGAGTTTACAGAAAATACTGCACACTGGTGCTCTCTTAACCATGAAGTAATCTACTTATAATCATTGGAATATAAATACACTTTGGTTACATTCTTTTTATAAATGAATTAAGGTTACAACTGTCAATATTGCTTGAGAAAAACACTAAATATATCTAAAACACTAAATACTAAACTGCAGTGAGATATCTTTAAATAATGATTTTATACCTATTATTCTATTCAGATATCAATGAATGCATACACAATTTGGAAGCCTGTGGTCCATCTCCAAATACATGTGAAAATACGCCACCAGGATCCTACACATGTACATGTGCAACTGGCTATGGAAAAACAGATTCAAATGTAATAAATGACAAGTGTGTTGGTGAGCATCCTTTTATATAAATATGTAAGAAACCTAGACAACATTCTTGTAAGGTTGTTTATTGACAATTGATCGCTCTTAACCATATGACTCATGATTCATTTGAATATGACAGTGGCTATACATACAGGAAGAAAGACTCTTGGATCTACTACTACTACTTCTACTACTACTACTACTATTACTACTACTACTACAAAAAGACTATGATCTAATGCTTTGATCTGATTTATATATGATTTATAAAGCCAAAATATTATCAACTTTTAATGTTTCAGAAACCGGAATAAAATGTAGCGTTGTTCCCAAATTGAGAAATGGAATTATTTCTGAGAGTTCAGATTGTTTAAACAGTTGTACTTCTCCGTTGGCTGTGACCTTTGAATGTAATCCCGGATACAACTTTCTTGATGGCTCAAATATAACAGTTAGCCAGTGCAAGGAAAATGGAAAAATAAATGACCCTCCAATCTGTCAAGGTAGGAAACTGATATCATCATTTGATTTAAAGATCCTTTTCAGCACTCTTTATATTCAATCTTAGGTTAGTCATCAGCCTTCAACATCCTACTCTGTTCAAAGTATATACAGAGTACTGGTATATACTGAATGGTGTTTTATCTCCATGAAGTGTACTTTTCCATTTCCCGAGAGTCATGATAAGGTTTACATTGTCTGCTGTCTATATGTGTTACATTTTTGCTGATATTAGAATGAATATCATAAACCTCACTTCATGACATTTTTTGAGAAATGGCTTATTTCAACAGTAAGCGATCCTTGTGCCAAGGAGCCATGTGGTGGCTTACCCCATGAGTGTGTATCTACTGTAGCATCGAACTCACCAGGCTATCGGTGTGACTGTAAAGGCAACTTTGCTCCTGTCACTATTGGGACCTCAGCTCAATCATGCAAAGGTCAGATATCTCTCAATGTACCTATTTGTGATGCTAGCAAGCCGGAAATTAAATATTCTTTTAAAAGAAAATAAAGAATTAAGAAGCTTAATCTTTAAGAAAGAAATGTTTTTTTTTCAAAATCTCTAATAAAGAAGATTCTATGTTGTGCCAGAGCATTTATCAACTTGGAATTTGGAATAAATGTATCTTTTTTAGATATCTCCAAATGTTAATGTATCAATATCTCCAGTAATGATTTGTCTTAAGCTATTTCTAATATCAGACTTTCCTTTTTACATTCAATTCTAGCCAGCACAAACCTGCTGCCTTTTAGCAAAGAAGATGGCCATAAAATATTACGACAGACCTCTCAAAGAAAAGTTATACATTTGTCAAGACCCATAGAAGTGATTGGTAAAAAAATAACAACGATTCAGGTAAACCTCACCATGTTGCCATAATTATAATTTTGTAAATATCTCATATCTCACAACATTATTACCACCAATGTAATAATTGTTATATATGACAAAGAAATTATCTGATATGGAGGACTACATTATGTATCAACCATCTTAAAATTAGACCTAAACTCTTAGTTTAAATCCTTATTTTACCTGGGATGGTGCATCTCTGTATTAACATGACCCATCAATGCCCAATTACTTATCTCTCTTTTTTATCCCTCCTTTTTGAATAATCCCATTATGCTACATAAAGATGGAAGCTGGATTTATATGTTGAATGTCTTTTGTATTGCTAATTTTGAATCATTGACTTTGTTATTGTTGATAATATTATACGTGAATCTTACTTACCAAGGAACCCTATTTACATTTTCAGATAAATGCGCAAGGGTATATATTTCTTGATCATGGCCGAACCATCCAAAATTTTAATAGAAAATTTAACCAGAGGTCTGGAAGAGATATCCTTGCCCCACTCTATTCTAACTTGGATTTAAGATGTTCTAATTTGGGTTCCTCAATAAACTACAAACTTATTGAAGACAATTCTGAGTCTTTACTGACTAGTCTGACTAATGAGGTACTGACTGAGAGTCAGAACAAGCCACCTGTCTCTTATGACTTCAAGGCTGAATTTGCATTAATTGTCACATGGTACAGAGCAGTTCCTTTTCCATGTTCTATAAGAACAAGTGAAGATGTAAGTAAAGCAATAACCATGAATTATGGCAAAGATTGAAATTACCTATTATTTTTTCTATTGGTGTGACATAACACCTAAGTCTTGTATCGATTAAGTATCAATTGAATATGAGGCTAATTCTTATCTTTTCAGATGTGGACATTTCAAGTTGTACTTTTATCGGACTACTTATTCACTTATGCTTTCTACAATTATGAAACAAGATGGTCAAGCACAACCAAACTTAATCCTTTACCAACTAGTGGATTGTTTCTTGGAAACAAAGTCAATGTTTTTCATGATGGACTTTATACTCTTTCTATTGACAAGAGAAAAGGCAATCTTTTAAGTGGTGAGTATACAATATTAGGTTAAAATATAATATCCTAACTTCTAACTATTTCATTGATTGTACTGGCATTTTCCACAAAGCTTAACATAAGGGAGACTTAAAGTGAGGTCATTCGATTATATCATTTCCAATGCTCAACGTATGGGAGACTAATAGTGAGCTCATTTGATTGTATTATTAAAATTGGTCATTAAGTCCTGCTGTGTTTAAAAATTATGCTTTCACAGAAGCATCATCAGTATCAAATAACATAAGTAAATCATGCATATTAAAAGCTGATCTTAGCCTTTAAGAATATAGCAGTGTTGCAAGGGACTATGTCCAAGTAATAATAATAATGATAATATTAATAATAATTATCAATAATATGAATAGAAATGAGAAAGTCATTAATTAATTCAAACTAAATTAAATAATAATAATAATAATAATAATAATAATAATAATAATAATAATATTGATGATAATAATAATAATATTAATAATAATAATATTAATAATGATATTAATAATAATTATCAATAATATGAATAGGAATGAGAAAGTCATTAATTAATTCAAACAGAGCATCCGCTGTATCAATCAGCTCATTTTAAAGAAAAATATGAAATATTAGGAAATGTGGAAGGGACATAGCATACATTCCTTTTATCATTAGTCAAAATAGCTAAAAACTGGTATTTCAAGAAAAACAGAGGGAGTAGTTTAATCAAAGGTAATAGCATAGTTCCCGAAAGATCATATTAACATAATTTATGATGTTACCATGACGCCAGTATGATGACACGTTCTTGTCTGATGTCACTATGACAACACTTTCTAATCTGACGTCATGATGATGACACTTTCCTGTGTGACGTCCCCATGTTTATCTTGTGCACAACGTCAATACAGTTTTAGAGCAAGGAAAATCACCTTTCTACTCCAAATATTGATGAAACTGTGGTCTTAGGTATACTTTATATTCAGTGTTGAAAGAAATGTGCATATCGTAGCCTCCCGAAACTGTGTTTACCCTACTCGCAACCCCAAGACGATTTCACCCCAGGTTAAATTATCTTTCTACTCCAATTATTGAGGAAACTGTGCTCTTTTCTATATGTACATGTAATATTCATTTGAAAGAAGCGTGCATCTCTTATCCTCATGCAACTTGCTCATAACATCAAGGGGTGTCTCGTGCAATTTGAGTTGTCTTTCTATGCCAATTATTGACGAAACTGTGGTCTTTTGCATATACAGTATTATCCCTAACTGCCGCCTTGGGGCAGAAGCATTGCCTCTGGGCCACTAATATGTGACTGGCAGACATGCCAAGATCAGATTCACAATTGATGTTTATTAATTAAATGACCACATCTTGTTGCACTTGAAGAATAGTTTGATGGTAAGAATAATTGTACAGTACAGTATTATTCAATATATTTTAGATGAACTAATAAAAATGAATATGTCAGTTCAGACACAAAATAACTAAGCATGTTAAGTACTGAAAATGACAATCTTTTATCATCAGTGTTGAGCCCTGTAGTTCCCCACTTGACCACATGCCTATAGGGTAATTAACCAATTAAGTCTGGGGTGTGCTACTGGGCACCATACTGTGACCCATATGTGACCATCACTCAGCATTCAGGTGTCAGATCTTACACATTGATGCAACATGGGGAGTTAATTACAGTGTAACATCACTTGAAATTAAGAAATATTAAACAGGTGTTGTGGAATACAGTACAAGGGGTGTGTTTTCTTTGATATGTTTACATGAGTATTACAAGTGAAGCTGTGAGTACTGTTTACATATTAATTACTAAGATAGCAAACCCCTGTGGATTGTAAGTCTGCTGCTCCACTACCCCAGCCACCAAGGCCTGGTCTGCTGGGGGGTGCGGTAGTTAGGTAGAGGGCGACTATTAGGGATAATACGGTATAATATTAAGATTTTTCAATATTCCATGCATTGTCCTCTTACATCTCATAGCCAACTTTGTTTACCTTGCTTGCAACGTCAAGAGGTATCCAGTGCAATTTGAGTTATCTTTCTACTCCAATTTGTAATGAAACAGAGTGTTTTCCAATATTTCATATATTGTCACCTTACAACTGTTGGAAAGAAGTGTGTATCTTGTAGCCTCACACAGCTGTGTTGACCTTGCTCGCAATATTCAAGACAGGATGAAATCACCTCTCTACTCCAATTATTGACACAGATATGGTCTTTTGCTAATGTGAGAAGTGTGTATCTCGTAGCCTCAAGGAACTGTGTTTACCTTGCTCGCAACGTCAAGATGGCTTCACTCCAATAAGCATGAAGTTCCTTTGATATTGAATATTTGAGGTTTTTTTTTAAAAATGAACCAAAATGTGTATTCCTTTGTGAACAGCAAGGAAGCAGATAGATATGGCAAAAATAAGGATATGTACCCTAATTAAAATGGGTGTATTCCTTTTACCCTGACAAACTTTCAGATATGCTTCTTTGTCAATTTATGGTCACTATATCACTAGGATGTTCCATTTCATATTATTTTTGGTTCACTTGTAATAATAATAATAATAATAATAATAATAATAATAATAATAATTATATTATTTGATGCTTAACACACGGGAAACCCAAAATGATCTCCTTTGATTATATCATTCACAATAATTACACATATGGGAGACTGATAGGGATTGTATCATACCAATGCATAGCACATGAGAAACTAATAGTGAACTTGATTATTTATCATTCACACTAATTAACAAATTGGAAACCGATAATGAGCTCATTTGATTATATAATTTACAATAATTAACATGAAATGAATAGCTTGAACTATGATAACATAGGTCCCTATTGTAAATAAACACTATATCAATTGGTGGGGAGACTGACTTACATAACATGTGAATCACAGTGGTTTGTACAGTTTCCGTCTTAAGTACCTCTTATATTCAATTTATTTCTGATCAATATTGATGGTATAAATGTCTAATCTATTCCAAACAATAATGTATATGACGTTACAGCGGCATTACTATATTATGAGCTTCTTTTAAATCAGGATGAATTATTCAATGAAACATCATCATGCTGAATATATAGGACATATTCTTATATACAAAATGCTTTCTTTTCAGAAAAAAATGGTCGCTACATCTATCCATTATATTCAATAAATGATCCCCCCACAGAATCTCAGTGTAAGATTTGGTACAAGGGTGCTCAAACCTTCCCAAAATCCAGTGTATCTTTTATACAATCATTCTTTAGTTGTCCACCACACTATTGGGCTGCATTTTGGCATCCTTTCTTCAGTTTCAAGAGCATAGATTTCAACCAGAGATCAGTTTGCTTTAAATCTTCCACTTTTGGCTTGAGATTTCTGAGATGGTGGAAAGGAAATTCAGGTTATCATCAGGTGAGAATTCTTTGATAATGTTAAACTACACTTTATTTATTTATCTTATTTATTTCTCTATCTATCTATGAAAACATTAAATATGCCATTATTACACCAACAATATTGTAAATAATAACAAATATATTGGAATTTTTGTTTATTCCTCTTTAGACATGTTGTTATAATATTTGGTTAACCACACTTCAAAAAGATGAACAGGCTGGCTACATGGTGGCAGATGGACAGTCCTTTGCTACCGACAAAGCCCATACTGACTGTTGCTCTGTCACCAACCTGAACTCCAAGGAGGAATGCCCTTTGTTTTATGAGAAACGCCCAGCATCATTCTTTAGTGTTCTTTACTATATTGTATTACGTATTGGTATGTATGATTACTCCTTAGTGCTTTATTGACTTTAAAATATGTCAAAAAGGTTTTATTACAAGTTTTTAAATGTTCACTTAAATCTTGTCTTTGGAACAATAATTTAAGATGCAACAATTTTCCAAAGATACTTAAATTAGGATGAAGAACATCCAGTCCAGACATAATATTAGAAAGGGTATCGGACAAAAATATATTCACAATAGGATGTTTTTGGTATAAAACAATGTGTAAAAATCAGTATCTGACAAAATATATTTACGAAGGGACATTTTTTGCATGGAACTATCTGTAAAAAACAGCCCAACACTAACAACCGCAAGGTATATATATATCTTTTTGAAGATAGTGTCTAGTATTTTATTACAAATCCTATATAAAAATCCTATACAAAAAAGTACTATAGATATAGACGGATGAGATGTTTACAGTATAATACATTTAATAAATTATTGTTTATCAATTTAACTGCACAAATCTTATCACTTTTGTAACAATAATAAATTATTTTTAACAAAAACGACAAGCTTATTATGAAAGAAGCTTAATTGTTAGAATATTAAAGTTTAGTTACAAATGTTACATCAATGTGACATCACGTTTCTGGGCATAAACTATGTGAACAGAATGGGCACGCAATAGCAGATATGGCTTCATAAACCACAATGGATTGCAGTAATACAATATGTACCTTTAATTCCATAGTGTCACAATTTGTTTGCTTGGATATCTTGGTCATCTAATATATATATCTTTGAAAGATGGGATCTGTCTCTGTACCTGACACATCATGCATGGGGCATGAACATTTGAAATTCTTTTGGTCAAAACAACAATGAACATATGAAAAGGAATTTTGCTGCCCTGCTATTTCATATCAAACATGTTTTACAAAGGCACACACAAACACACACATATTTATATCTAATATATATAATATATATCTAATATATATATATATATATATATTTCACTTGAGGTCCATAGCTTCTTTTCAATGATTTTCAGCCATTAATTGGGGAGACCCTCATATTGGGACACTTGACGGGCATATTTACACCTTCAATGGACTGGGAGAATATGTTATGGTAAAGAGTGACAATTTTGCATTTCAATCAAGGACTGCAAAAGCTGTCACAATGGATGGCAAATCTGTTAATGCTACAGTATTTGTAGCATTTGCTGCAAAATCATCTTCATCAGTGCCAGTTCATATTGGTGCACAAGGAACAGGTATGAAAAATCTCAAGAAAAATCTGAATTTATTTGATCAAAACATAAGTTACTTCATAGTTTTGCTACTTCACAATGTTATTTTGTATGTCCTCTCTGTTTTAGAAATGGTTTTATACATCAATAACCTCCATCAAAGTGGATTTGATTCAGACTCAAATTATACATATAGTGATACCCATTTCAATATTGAAAAGACATCAAAGAATGAAGTCTCTTTGGAATTCACTATTGGTGAATACAAACTTTCATACGTTTGTTGTGAGAATTTGAAATTAAACAAGATGCTTTAAATGTGTTATGTTGGATGGTTCGAATATGTAAATATAATATTATGAGTTCTTTTTGATAATTCAGGATGGGAGTTGAGTATATCAATATCTCAAGGTGCTTTAACAGTGTCCACAGTTGCTCCACCCAGTGGTACAAATAACATGAAAGGTTTATTAGGAGTATTCAATGGAAATATCACTGATGACTTTACACTACCTAATGGAACAATTCTAGACATAAATGCAACAGACAAAGATATATTTTACAACTTTGGTCAACTTTGTAAGTAGGAAGGAAAACATAATATAAACACTGATATATTACAATTGATTAGGTTTTCAAACACACTAAAGATTATTTAGGAGATTGACTAAGAGTGATGGAACAGTGGTTGATGTCAAGGTTCAAATATACATAAATCATGCTATTTCAAACAAATTTAATATCAAAATACATTAATGTATAAAGGACTTGTACTTTTTTTTTTCTTATCCAGGGCAAGTTGGGAATGAAAGCATATTATATTACCCAAGTGGGTTGTCAACAAATGATTTCACTGATCCAAATTTTGTTCCACAATTTGAAATAATTTTTCCTGACAATGCAACTGAATCATATGCACAAATGCTTTGCAATGGAAGTCGACGATGCCTGTATGACTTTAGTTTGACTGGAAATGAGAATTTTGCAAAATCTTCCTTTACAACTGAAGCTGCATTCTTAGAGAGACAGAATATAATGCGTATGTTGATATGAACCATTCATCTTTATTTGATTAAATTTTGCAGTTGTTAATCCTGTGTTTGATGATTTGATAAATATTGCAGAAAACAATCCACCTCTGTTGTCTATCGAAAGTATAACCATAACACATGGTAAACTTTCACAACATCAGCGTGAAGACAATAGCACCAGATATACATTAATGGTTGAGGTCAACGCAACAGTTACAATACAGTTCAAGGTCACCGATCTGGATGCAAATGACATTGTCACTTTGATATTAAATGAAACATTATCTGAACAGGATAATGCAGTTCTAGAAGTAAATGATAAACGTTTCACATGGAATCCAACAACAATGACAATGCTGCAACTAAGGTGAATATATAAAGGAGGCTTTATATTGATAATATGAGGGGGTTAGAGGATACACCCTCATGCATTTCACAGACAGGGCAATTGCAGATGCAAATTCAGGGGGTACTCACAGGCATCATATAATTCCCTGGGTCAGGTTTTACCACCATTCCAGCCATTCTTATGGATAGCTTTTATCAAGATAATTCACTCAAACTTTATTGATGATGATAATACATATTAATCATGTAATTTCAGTGATGATAATACATATATATTTGTATAATTTATGCTTAATTTTAAATCATGTGATTTCAGTTTTTATGCAAAAGACAGTAAGGATGCAGTATCAAATGTTATAACCCCAGTGATTATCATGTGTATGCCATGTGGGCAGTACGGGTACTGTGACTATGGAGGAGCTATCTTCACCAATGAATCAGCCATATTCAGTACAGTGGAATGTATATGCAATGAAGGATATTTAGGTATGGTGCATTCCAGAGTTTTGCTCAATCAAAAGAGTTCTATTAAAAAATCATCAATGAAATGGGACTATTACATAATATTCAACAAGTGAAATTTAAACTAAGTGGAAGGTATATGGTTCACCTGAATAATTATACTATCCTAGGAAATTAAATTTCTATTTTGCTAGAACACTCAGCAAATTACACATTAATCCTTAAATCATTCAGAGCCAAACTTATCAAACATGCAATGAATGAAAAATGAAAATTTAAAGATATCAATGACAGTTATTAAATTCATCCAATTCTCTGTTTGATTTTATTTTCTAACAATACTTTTCAGTTGATTACTCTGGTGGCTGTGCTAATTACGATGGATGTTCTGAACATCCTTGTAATAATACTGGCAATGGGGAATGTATTGACAACTCTCCGGAAGTGGAGGTGGCAACAGGAACAGCATACCAATGTGGTGGTGACTGCCTTCAAGGGTATCAAAAGTATGATGGCATATGTGCAGGTATGCTATTTCAATTTTTTTTATGTGTGTTAATATCTGTGTGCTTTAATATGTTTTTAATAATTAATTAATACTAATCTATGTCTAATTCAGATATCAATGAATGTGAAAACAATAGCTGTGAACAGATATGTGAAAACACAGTTGGAGGATATAATTGTTCGTGCAATGAGGGCTATAAACAAAATGAAACTATGTGTCAAGGTCAGTGAGATGATCATAATTGGCATACTGATCAATTTGCATATCAAATATCTATTTTTCACAAACATAATGCTAAAATGTTGTAAACACCGTACTTTTGATCTCACCAGATATTGATGAATGCATATCAAACCAGCATGGCTGCAATCAAAATTGTACCAATATTCCTGGTGGATATGAGTGTTCCTGTTTCTCTGGATACAGATTAACTACTGGTGGGAAAATATGTATAGGTGAGGCTCTTGATCATGGTTGACATTTATCAATAACACTTGATATATAGTTTATTAATATTTGATGAAAAGCATTATAATTATCAGAAAAACATGATTTCCTATATCTCTAATTACATTTTAATTCTATATAATTTGTTCATTCTTATCTTGAAAATACAAAGAGGAAATACATTCATTACAAAATGCTACACTTTTGATGGACAAGTTCTAAATGGCAACACAGTTGATATATTTTCAAATATGATACAAAACAATGATCTAATCAAGATGCTGCAATAATTATTACGTAATAAGTTACCTTACACTTGTATTTGTCATAAATACATTGCCACCATATTATTAACCTATTTAGATGATTTAACATTAATATAATCTTCTTCATTACAGATACAGATGAATGTTCTTTGATCAATATAGAACACACCTGTCAACATAACTGCACCAACACAATTGGTAGTTACAACTGTTCCTGTGCAGATGGATATCAACTTCTTTCAGATGGATATAGTTGTATAGGTAAACTAATTATAATTAGGCATTATTATTTTAATATATAGTGCAGTTAGTATTGTTTTCGGACATTTCTCTCTGTTGTGATATAGTTACATAAGGAAACAAACTAAAATATTCTCTTTTGTTCTATTGCTCACAATGTTTGTTTATTATTTTGCAGAGGCTTCTGTCCAACCGACAACAATATTTTCAACCATAACAGAATCTTTGGAGGCAAAATCTAATTCAGAGATTTCGTCCCAACAGCAAAGTTCAGTAATTGTGTCTTTATATACAACATTTATATCGTCACAGATATTTTCTGAACAACGAACATCAGTGATATCATCTGCAGAAATATCCTTTGAAAAAAGAACAACAATGTTTCTATCAACACAACCAACCAAGACCTTACAGTTATCATCTTTGATTATTTCCATTGAGCCAACATCAATGGTCTCACCAACAGAGCAAAAATCACTGATAACATCTGAAGGTACACAAGAAAAAACTTTTGTTCAATTGACATCATTGATATCATTTGCGGAGCCAACATCAGAGATATCCTCTATACAATTAACCTCAATGATATCTGAAGAACCAACTAGAGAGACATCATCTCTAGCATTAAGATCAGGGATATCATCTTTGGGAGGTACATCAGAAATATCTCCTGTACAATTGGCATCTTTGATATCATCTGCTCAGCCAACATCTGTGATTTCCTCTCTACAAATAAGCTTATTTACATTGGTACAACCAACCTCAGTAATATTATCTGAAAAGTCAACATCAGTGATATCATTTATCGAGCCAACATTATTGATATCTTCTATAGGGCCAACATTAGTGACATCATTTTCAGGAGCAACATCAGAGCTATCGTCTGTTCAATTAATATCATTGACATCATCTGCTGAACCTACATCTGTGATTTCTTCTATACAATTGACTTCATTAAAATCTTCAGAAAGAACATCCCTGATATCATCTGTAGAGTTCTCTTCAGTGACATCAGCAGAGCCAACCTCAGTGATTTCATCTATAGAACTAACATCAGTGATATCATCTATTGAGCCAACATCAGTGATATCGTCTGCAGAGACAACAAGAATATCATCTGTAGAGCCAACTTCAGTGTTACCATCAGCAGAGCCAACATCAGTGATATCTCTTATTCAACCAACCTCACTGATATCTGTAGAACCAACAACAGTGATATCATCTGGTGAAATAAGATCAGTGATATCTGTAGAAGGTACATCAGAGCTATCCTCTGTCCAGTTCACATCATTGATTTCTGCTGAGACAACATCAGTGATATCATCTGTTCAACTATCCTCACTCATATCTGTTGAACCAACAACAGTGATATCGTCTGTAGGGCCAACATTAGTGACACCATTTGCAGAAGCAACAACAGAGCTATCTTCTGTTCAATTAATATCTGCTGAGCCAACATCAGTGATATCATCTGTTCCAGAAATCTCATTGATCTCTGTAGAACCAACAACAGTGATATCGTCTCTAGGGTCAACATTAGTGATATCATCTGCAGAGCCAACATCGGTGATATCTTCTGTTCAACAAACCTCACTCATATCTGTTGAACAAACAACAGCGATATCGTCTGTAGGGCCAACATTAGTGACATCATTTGAAGAAGCAACATCAGAGCTATCGTCTGTTCAATTAATATCATTGATATCATCTGCTGAACCTACATCTGTGATTTCTTCTATACAATTGACTTCATTAAAATCTCCAGAAAGAACATCCCTGATATCATCTGTAGAGTTCTCTTCAGTGACAACAGCAGAACCAACCTCAGTGATATCATCTATAGAACCAACATCAGTGATATCATCTATGGAGCCATCATCAGTGATATCGTCTGCAGGGACAACAAGAATACCATCTGTAGAGCCAACTTCAGTGTTACCATCAGCAGAGCCAACATCAGTGATATCTCTTATTAAACCAACCTCACTGTTATCTGTAGAACCAACAACAGTGATATCATCTGGTGAAATAAGATCCGTGATATCTGTAGAAGGTACATCAGAGCTATCCTCTGTCCAGTTCACATCATTGATTTCTGCTGAGACAACATCAGTGATATCATCTGTTCAACTATCCTCACTCCTATCTGTTGAACCAACAACAGTGATATCGTCTGTAGGGCCAACATTAGTGACATCATTTGCAGAAGCAACATCAGAGCTATCGTCTGTTCAATTAATATCATTGATATCATCTGCTGAACCTACATCTGTGATTTCTTCTATACAATTGACTTCATTAAAATCTCCAGCAAGAACATCCCTGATATCTTCTGTAGAGTTCCCTTCAGTGACATCAGCAGAGCCAACCTCAGTGATATCATCTATAGAACCAACATCAGTGATATCATCTATTGAGCCATCATCAGTGATATCGTCTGCAGAGACAACAACAATACAATCTGTAGAGCCAACTTCAGTGTTACCATCAGCAGAGCCAACATCAGTGATATCTCTTATTCAACCCACCTCACCGATATCTGTAGAACCAACAACAGTGATATCATCTGGTGAAATAAGATCAGTGATATCTGTAGAAGGTACATCAGAGCTATCCTCTGTCCAGTTCACATCATTGATTTCTGCTGAGACAACATCAGTGATATCATCTGTTCAACTATCCTCACTCCTATCTGTTGAACCAACAACAGTGATATCCTCTGTAGGGCCAACATTAGTGACATCATTTGCAGAAGCAACAACAGAGCTATCTTCTGTTCAATTAATATCTGCTGAGCCAACATCAGTGATATCATCTGTTCCAGAAATCTCATTGATCTCTGTAGAACCAACAACAGTGATATCGTCTCTAGGGTCAACATTAGTGATATCATCTGCAGAGCCAACATCTGTGATATCTTCTGTTCAACAAACCTCACTCATATCTGTTGAACAAACAACAGCGATATCGTCTGTAGGGCCAACATTAGTGACATCATTTGTAGAAGCAACATCAGAGCTATCGTCTGTTCAATTAATATCATTGATATCATCTGCTGAACCTACATCTGTGATTTCTTCTATACAATTGACTTCATTAAAATCTTCAGAAAGAACATCCCTGATATCATCTGTAGAGTTCTCTTCAGTGACATCAGCAGAACCAACCTCAGTGATATCATCTATAGAACCAACATCAGTGATATCATCTATGGAGCCATCATCAGTGATATCGTCTGCAGGGACAACAAGAATACCATCTGTAGAGCCAACTCCAGTGTTACCATCAGCAGAGCCAACATCAGTGATATCTCTTATTAAACCAACCTCACTGTTATCTGTAGAACCAACAACAGTGATATCATCTGGTGAAATAAGATCCGTGATATCTGTAGAAGGTACATCAGAGCTATCCTCTGTCCAGTTCACATCATTGATTTCTGCTGAGACAACATCAGTGATATCATCTGTTCAACTATCCTCACTCATATCTGTTGAACCAACAACAGTGATATCGTCTGTAGGGCCAACATTAGTGACATCATTTGCAGAAGCAACATCAGAGCTATCGTCTATTCAATTAATATCATTGATATCATCTACTGAAACTATATCTGTGATTACTTCTATACAATTGACTTCATTAAAATCTTCAGAAAGAACATTCCTGATATCATCTGTAGAGTTCTCTTCAGTGACATCAGCAGAACCAACCTCAGTGATATCATCTATAGAACCAACATCAGTGATATCATCTATTGAGCCATCATCAGTTATATCGTCTGCAGGGACAACAAGAATATCATCTGTAGAGCCAACTTCAGTGTTACCATCAGCAGAGCCAACATCAGTGATATCTCTTATTCAACCAACCTCACTGATATCTGTAGAACCAACAACAGTGATATCATCTGGTGAAATAAGATCCGTGATATCTGTAGAAGGTACATCAGAGCTATCCTCTGTCCAGTTCACATCATTGATTTCTGCTGAGACAACATCAGTGATATCATCTGTTCAACTATCCTCACTCCTATCTGTTGAACCAACAACAGTGATATCGTCTGTAGGGCCAACATTAGTGACATTATTTGCAGAAGCAACAACAGAGCTATCTTCTGTTCAATTAATATCTGCTGAGCCAACATCAGTGATATCATCTGTTCCAGAAATCTCATTGATCTCTGTAGAACCAACAACAGTGATATCGTCTCTAGGGTCAACATTAGTGATATCATCTGCAGAGCCAACATCGGTGATATCTTCTGTTCAACAAACCTCACTCATATCTGTTGAACAAACAACAGCGATATCGTCTGTAGGGCCAACATTAGTGACATCATTTGAAGAAGCAACATCAGAGCTATCGTCTGTTCAATTAATATCATTGATATCATCTGCTGAACCTACATCTGTGATTTCTTCTATACAATTGACTTCATTAAAATCTCCAGAAAGAACATCCCTGATATCATCTGTAGAGTTCTCTTCAGTGACAACAGCAGAACCAACCTCAGTGATATCATCTATAGAACCAACATCAGTGATATCATCTATGGAGCCATCATCAGTGATATCGTCTGCAGGGACAACAAGAATACCATCTGTAGAGCCAACTTCAGTGTTACCATCAGCAGAGCCAACATCAGTGATATCTCTTATTAAACCAACCTCACTGTTATCTGTAGAACCAACAACAGTGATATCATCTGGTGAAATAAGATCAGTGATATCTGTAGAAGGTACATCAGAGCTATCCTCTGTCCAGTTCACATCATTGATTTCTGCTGAGACAACATCAGTGATATCATCTGTTCAACTATCCTCACTCATATCTGTTGAACCAACAACAGTGATATCGTCTGTAGGGCCAACATTAGTGACATCATTTGCAGAAGCAACATCGGAGCTATCGTCTGTTCAATTAATATCATTGATATCATCTGCTGAACCTACATCTGTGATTTCTTCTATACAATTGACTTCATTAAAATCTCCAGCAAGAACATCCCTGATATCTTCTGTAGAGTTCCCTTCAGTGACATCAGCAGAGCAAACCTCAGTGATATCATCTATAGAACCAACATCAGTGATATCATCTATTGAGGCATCATCAGTGATATCGTCTGCAGAGACAACAACAATATCATCTGTAGAGCCAACTTCAGTGTTACCATTAGCAGAGCCAACATCAGTGATATCTCTTATTCAACCCACCTCACTGATATCTGTAGAACCAACAACAGTGATATCATCTGGTGAAATAAGATCAGTGATATCTGTAGAAGGTACATCAGAGCTATCCTCTGTCCAGTTCACATCATTGATTTCTGCTGAAACAACATCAGTGATATCATCTGTTCAACTATCCTCACTCATATCTGTTGAACCAACAACAGTGATATCGTCTGTAGGGCCAACATTAGTGACATCATCTGCAGAGCCAACATCGGTGATATCTTCTGTTCAACAAACCTCACTCATATCTGTTGAACCAACAACAGTGATATCGTCTGTAGGGCCAACATTAGTGACATCATTTGCAGAAGCTACAACAGAGCTATCTTCTGTTCAATTAATATCTGCTGAGCCAACATCAGTTATATCATCTGTTCCAGAAATCTCATTGATCTCTGTAGAACCAACAACAGTGATATCGTCTCTAGGGTCAACATTAGTGATATCATCTGCAGAGCCAACATCGGTGATATCTTCTGTTCAACAAACCTCACTCATATCTGTTGAACAAACAACAGCGATATCGTCTATAGGGCCAACATTAGTGACATCATTTGCAGAAGCAACAACAGAGCTATCTTCTATTCAATTAATATCAATGATATCATCTACTGAACCTATATCTGTGATTACTTCTATACAATTGACTTCATTAAAATCTTCAGAAAGAACATTCCTGATATCATCTGTAGAGTTCTCTTCAGTGACATCAGCAGAACCAACCTCAGTGATATCATCTATAGAACCAACATCAGTGATATCATCTATGGAGCCATCATCAGTGATATCGTCTGCAGAGACAACAACAATATCATCTGTAGAGCCAACTTCAGTGTTACCATCAGCAGAGCCAACATCAGTGATATCTCTTATTCAACCCACCTCACCGATATCTGTAGAACCAACAACAGTGATATCATCTGGTGAAATAAGATCAGTGATATCTGTAGAAGGTACATCAGAGCTATCCTCTGTCCAGTTCACATCATTGATTTCTGCTGAGACAACATCAGTGATATCATCTGTTCAACTATCCTCACTCATATCTGTTGAACCAACAACAGTGATATCGTCTGTAGGGCCAACATTAGTGACATCATTTGCAGAAGCAACAACAGAGCTATCTTCTGTTCAGTTAATATCTGCTGAGCCAACATCAGTGATATCATCTGTTCCAGAAATCTCATTGATCTTTGTAGAACCAACAACAGTGATATCGTCTCTAGGGTCAACATTAGTGATATCATCTGCAGAGCCAACATCGGTGATTTTGTCTATTCAACAAACCTCACTCATATCTGTTGAACAAACAACAGCGATATCGTCTGTAGGGCCAACATTAGTGACATCATTTGCAGAAGCAACATCAGAGCTATCATCTATTCAATTAATATCATTTATATCATCTACTGAACCTATATCTGTGATTACTTCTATACAATTGACTTCATTAAAATCTTCAGAAAGAACATTCCTGATATCATCTGTAGAGTTCTCTTCAGTGACATCAGCAGAGCCAACCTCAGTGATATCATCTATAGAACCAACATCAGTGATATCATCTATTGAGCCATCATCAGTGATATCAGCTGCAGAGACAACAAGAATATCATCTGTAGAGCCAACCTCAGTGTTACCATCAGCAGAGCCAACATCAGTGATATCTCTTATTCAACCAACCTCACTCATATCTGTTGAACCAACAACAGTGATATCGTCTGTAGGGCCAACATTAGTGACATCATTTGCAGAAGCAACAACAGAGCTATCTTCTGTTCAATTAATATCTGCTGAGCCAACATCAGTGATATCATCTGTTCCAGAAATCTCATTGATCTCTGTAGAACCAACAACAGTGATATCGTCTCTAGGGTCAACATTAGTGATATCATCAATAGAACCAACATCAGTGATATCATCTATTGAGCCATCATCAGTGATATCGTCTGCAGGGACAACAAGAATACCATCTGTAGAGCCAACTCCAGTGTTACCATCAGCAGAGCCAACATCAGTGATATCTCTTATTAAACCAACCTCACTGTTATCTGTAGAACCAACAACAGTGATATCATCTGGTGAAATAAGATCAGTGATATCTGTAGAAGGTACATCAGAGCTATCCTCTGTCCAGTTCACATCATTGATTTCTGCTGAGACAACATCAGTGATATCATCTGTTCAACTATCCTCACTCATATCTGTTGAACCAACAACAGTGATATCGTCTGTAGGGCCAACATTAGTGACATCATTTGCAGAAGCAACATCAGAGCTATCGTCTATTCAATTAATATCATTGATATCATCTACTGAAACTATATCGGTGATTACTTCTATACAATTGACTTCATTAAAATCTTTAGAAAGAACATTCCTGATATCATCTGTAGAGTTCTCTTCAGTGACATCAGCAGAACCAACCTCAGTGATATCATCTATAGAACCAACATCAGTGATATCATCTATTGAGCCATCATCAGTGATATCGTCTGCAGGGACAACAAGAATATCATCTGTAGAGCCAACTTCATTGTTACCATCAGCAGAGTCAACATCAGTGATATCTCTTATTCAACCAACCTCACTGATATCTGTAGAACCAACAACAGTGATATCATCTGGTGAAATAAGATCAGTGATTTCTGTAGAAGGTACATCAGAGCTATCCTCTGTCCAGTTCACATCATTGATTTCTGCTGAGACAACATCAGTGATATCATCTGTTCAACTATCCTCACTCCTATCTGTTGAACCAACAACAGTGATATCGTCTGTAGGGCCAACATTAGTGACATCATTTGCAGAAGCAACAACAGAGCTATCTTCTGTTCAATTAATATCTGCTGAGCCAACATCAGTGATATCATCTGTTCCAGAAATCTCATTGATCTCTGTAGAACCAACAACAGTGATATCGTCTCTAGGGTCAACATTAGTGATATCATCTATAGAACCAACATCAGTGATATCATCTATTGAGCCATCATCAGTGATATCGTCTGCAGGGACAACAAGAATACCATCTGTAGAGCCAACTTCAGTGTTACCATCAGCAGAGCCAACATCAGTGATATCTCTTATTAAACCAACCTCACTGTTATCTGTAGAACCAACAACAGTGATATCATCTGGTGAAATAAGATCAGTGATATCTGTAGAAGGTACATCAGAGCTATCCTCTGTCCAGTTCACATCATCGATTTCTGCTGAGACAACATCAGTGATATCATCTGTTCAACTATCCTCACTCATATCTGTTGAACCAACAACAGTGATATCGTCTGTAGGGCCAACATTAGTGACATCATTTGCAGAAGCAACATCAGAGCTATCGTCTATTCAATTAATATCATTGATATCATCTACTGAAACTATATCTGTGATTACTTCTATACAATTGACTTCATTAAAATCTTCAGAAAGAACATTCCTGATATCATCTGTAGAGTTCTCTTCAGTGACATCAGCAGAACCAACCTCAGTGATATCATCTATAGAACCAACATCAGTGATATCATCTATTGAGCCATCATCAGTGATATCGTCTGCAGGGACAACAAGAACATCATCTGTAGAGCCAACTTCAGTGTTACCATTAGCAGAGCCAACATCAGTGATATCTCTTATTCAACCAACCTCACTGATATCTGTAGAACCAACAACAGTGATATCATCTGGTGAAATAAGATCAGTGATTTCTGTAGAAGGTACATCAGAGCTATCCTCTGTCCAGTTCACATCATTGATTTCTGCTGAGACAACATCAGTGATATCATCTGTTCAACTATCCTCACTCATATCTGTTGAACCAACAACAGTGATATCGTCTGTAGGGCCAACATTAGTGACATCATTTGCAGAAGCAACAACAGAGCTATCTTCTGTTCAATTAATATCTGCTGAGCCAACATCAGTGATATCATCTGTTCAAGAAATCTCATTGATCTCTGTAGAACCAACAACAGTGATATCGTCTCTAGGGTCAACATTAGTGATATCATCTGCAGAGCCAACATCGGTGATATCTTCTGTTCAACAAACCTCACTCATATCTGTTGAACAAACAACAGCGATATCGTCTGTAGGGCCAACATTAGTGACATCATTTGAAGAAGCAACATCAGAGCTATCGTCTGTTCAATTAATATCATTGATATCATCTGCTGAACCTACATCTGTGATTACTTCTATACAATTGACTTCATTAAAATCTCCAGAAAGAACATCCCTGATATCATCTGTAGAGTTCTCTTCAGTGACAACAGCAGAACCAACCTCAGTGATATCATCTATAGAACCAACATCAGTGATATCATCTATTGAGCAATCATCAGTGATATCGTCTGCAGGGACAACAAGAATACCATCTGTAGAGCCAACTTCAGTGTTACCATCAGCAGAGCCAACATCAGTGATATCTCTTATTAAACCAACCTCACTGTTATCTGTAGAACCAACAACAGTGATATCATCTGGTGAAATAAGATCAGTGATATCTGTAGAAGGTACATCAGAGCTATCCTCTGTCCAGTTCACATCATTGATTTCTGCTGAGACAACATCAGTGATATCATCTGTTCAACTATCCTCACTCATATCTGTTGAACCAACAACAGTGATATCGTCTGTAGGGCCAACATTAGTGACATCATTTGCAGAAGCAACATCAGAGCTATCGTCTGTTCAATTAATATCATTGATATCATCTGCTGAACCTATATCTGTGATTTCTTCTATACAATTGACTTCATTAAAATCTCCAGCAAGAACATCCCTGATATCTTCTGTAGAGTTCCCTTCAGTGACATCAGCAGAGCCAACCTCAGTGATATCATCTATAGAACCAAAATCAGTGATATCATCTATTGAGGCATCATCAGTGATATCGTCTGCAGAGACAACAACAATATCATCTGTAGAGCCAACTTCAGTGTTACCATTAGCAGAGCCAACATCAGTGATATCTCTTATTCAACCAACCTCACTGATATCTGTAGAACCAACAACAGTGATATCATCTGGTGAAATAAGATCAGTGATATCTGTAGAAGGTACATCAGAGCTATCCTCTGTCCAGTTCACATCATTGATTTCTGCTGAAACAACATCAGTGATATCATCTGTTCAACTATCCTCACTCATATCTGTTGAACCAACAACAGTGATATCGTCTGTAGGGCCAACATTAGTGACATCATCTGCAGAGCCAACATCGGTGATATCTTCTGTTCAACAAACCTCACTCATATCTGTTGAACCAACAACAGTGATATCGTCTGTAGGGCCAACATTAGTGACATCATTTGCAGAAGCTACAACAGAGCTATCTTCTGTTCAATTAATATCTGCTGAGCCAACATCAGTTATATCATCTGTTCCAGAAATCTCATTGATCTCTGTAGAACCAACAACAGTGATATTGTCTCTAGGGTCAACATTAGTGATATCATCTGCAGAGCCAACATCGGTGATATCTTCTGTTCAACTTTCCTCACTCATATCTGTTGAACAAACAACAGCGATATCGTCTATAGGGCCAACATTAGTGACATCATTTGAAGAAGCAACAACAGAGCTATCTTCTGTTCAATTAATATCTGCTGAGCCAACATCAGTGATATCATCTGTTCCAGAAATCTCATTGATCTCTGTAGAACCAACAACAGTGATATCGTCTCTAGGGTCAACATTAGTGATATCATCTGCAGAGCCAACATCGGTGATATCTTCTGTTCAACAAACCTCACTCATATCTGTTGAACAAACAACAGCGATATCGTCTGTAGGGCCAACATTAGTGACATCATTTGCAAAAGCAACATCAGAGCTATCGTCTATTCAATTAATATCAATGATATCATCTACTGAACCTATATCTGTGATTACTTCTATACAATTGATTTCATTAAAATCTTCAGAAAGAACATTCCTGATATCATCTGTAGAGTTCTCTTCAGTGACATCAGCAGAACCAACCTCAGTGATATCATCTATAGAACCAACATCAGTGATATCATCTATTGAGCCATCATCAGTGATATCGTCTGCAGAGACAACAACAATATCATCTGTAGAGCCAACTTCAGTGTTACCATCAGCAGAGCCAACATCAGTGATATCTCTTATTCAACCCACCTCACCGATATCTGTAGAACCAACAACAGTGATATCATCTGGTGAAATAAGATCAGTGATATCTGTAGAAGGTACATCAGAGCTATCCTCTGTCCAGTTCACATCATTGATTTCTGCTGAGACAACATCAGTGATATCATCTGTTCAACTATCCTCACTCATATCTGTTGAACCAACAACAGTGATATCGTCTGTAGGGCCAACATTAGTGACATCATTTGCAGAAGCAACAACAGAGCTATCTTCTGTTCAGTTAATATCTGCTGAGCCAACATCAGTGATATCATCTGTTCCAGAAATCTCATTGATCTCTGTAGAACCAACAACAGTGATATCGTCTCTAGGGTCAACATTAGTGATATCATCTGCAGAGCCAACATCAGTGATTTTGTCTATTCAACAAACCTCACTCATATCTGTTGAACAAACAACAGCGATATCGTCTGTAGGGCCAACATTAGTGACATCATTTGCAGAAGCAACATCAGAGCTATCATCTATTCAATTAATATCATTGATATCATCTACTGAACCTATATCTGTGATTACTTCTATACAATTGACTTCATTAAAATCTTCAGAAAGAACATTCCTGATATCATCTGTAGAGTTCTCTTCAGTGACATCAGCAGAGCCAACCTCAGTGATATCATCTATAGAACCAACATCAGTGATATCATCTATTAAGCCATCATCAGTGATATCGTCTGCAGAGACAACAAGAATATCATCTGTAGAGCCAACCTCAGTGTTACCATCAGCAGAGCCAACATCAGTGATATCTCTTATTCAACCAACCTCACTGATATCTGTAGAACCAACAACAGTGATATCATCTGGTGAAATAAGATCAGTGATTTCTGTAGAAGGTACATCAGAGCTATCCTCTGTCCAGTTCACATCATTGATTTCTGCTGAGACAACATCAGTGATATCATCTGTTCAACAAACCTCACTCCTATCTGTTGAACCAACAACAGTGATATCGTCTGTAGGGCCAACATTAGTGACATCATTTGCAGAAGCAACAACAGAGCTATCTTCTGTTCAATTAATATCTGCTGAGCCAACATCAGTGATATCATCTGTTCCAGAAATCTCATTGATCTCTGTAGAACCAACAACAGTGATATCGTCTCTAGGGTCAACATTAGTGATATCATCTGCAGAGCCAACATCGGTGATATCTTCTGTTCAACAAACCTCACTCATATCTGTTGAACAAACAACAGCGATATCGTCTGTAGGGCCAACATTAGTGACATCATTTGAAGAAGCAACATCAGAGCTATCGTCTGTTCAATTAATATCATTGATATCATCTGCTGAACCTACATCTGTGATTACTTCTATACAATTGACTTCATTAAAATCTCCAGAAAGAACATCCCTGATATCATCTGTAGAGTTCTCTTCAGTGACAACAGCAGAACCAACCTCAGTGATATCATCTATAGAACCAACATCAGTGATATCATCTATTGAGCCATCATCAGTGATATCGTCTGCAGGGACAACAAGAATACCATCTGTAGAGCCAACTTCAGTGTTACCATCAGCAGAGCCAACATCAGTGATATCTCTTATTAAACCAACCTCACTGTTATCTGTAGAACCAACAACAGTGATATCATCTGGTGAAATAAGATCAGTGATATCTGTAGAAGGTACATCAGAGCTATCCTCTGTCCAGTTCACATCATTGATTTCTGCTGAGACAACATCAGTGATATCATCTGTTCAACTATCCTCACTCATATCTGTTGAACCAACAACAGTGATATCGTCTGTAGGGCCAACATTAGTGACATCATTTGCAGAAGCAACATCAGAGCTATCGTCTGTTCAATTAATATCATTGATATCATCTGCTGAACCTACATCTGTGATTTCTTCTATACAATTGACTTCATTAAAATCTTCAGAAAGAACATTCCTGATATCATCTGTAGAGTTCTCTTCAGTGACATCAGCAGAACCAACCTCAGTGATATCATCTATAGAACCAACATCAGTGATATCATCTATTGAGCCATCATCAGTGATATCGTCTGCAGAGACAACAACAATATCATCTGTAGAGCCAACTTCAGTGTTACCATCAGCAGAGCCAACATCAGTGATATCTCTTATTCAACCCACCTCACCGATATCTGTAGAACCAACAACAGTGATATCATCTGGTGAAATAAGATCAGTGATATCTGTAGAAGGTACATCAGAGCTATCCTCTGTCCAGTTCACATCATTGATTTCTGCTGAGACAACATCAGTGATATCATCTGTTCAACTATCCTCACTCATATCTGTTGAACCAACAACAGTGATATCGTCTGTAGGGCCAACATTAGTGACATCATTTGCAGAAGCAACAACAGAGCTATCTTCTGTTCAGTTAATATCTGCTGAGCCAACATCAGTGATATCATCTGTTCCAGAAATCTCATTGATCTCTGTAGAACCAACAACAGTGATATCGTCTCTAGGGTCAACATTAGTGATATCATCTGCAGAGCCAACATCGGTGATTTTGTCTATTCAACAAACCTCACCCATATCTGTTGAACAAACAACAGCGATATCGTCTGTAGGGCCAACATTAGTGACATCATTTGCAGAAGCAACATCAGAGCTATCATCTATTCAATTAATATCATTGATATCATCTACTGAACCTATATCTGTGATTACTTCTATACAATTGACTTCATTAAAATCTTCAGAAAGAACATCCCTGATATCATCTGTAGAGTTCTCTTCAGTGACATCAGCAGAACCAACCTCAGTGATATCATCTATAGAACCAACATCAGTGATATCATCTATTGAGCCATCATCAGTGATATCGTCTGCAGGGACAACAAGAATATCATCTGTAGAGCCAACTTCAGTGTTACCATCAGCAGAGCCAACATCAGTGATATCTCTTATTCAACCAACCTCACTGATATCTGTAGAACCAACAACAGTGATATCATCTGGTGAAACAAGATCAGTGATATCTGTAGAAGGTACATCAGAGCTATCCTCTGTCCAGTTCACATCATTGATTTCTGCTGAGACAACATCAGTGATATCATCTGTTCAACTATCCTCACTTATATCTGTTGAACCAACAACAGTGATATCGTCTGTAGGGCCAACATTAGTGACATCATTTGCAGAAGCAACAACAGAGCTATCTTCTGTTCAGTTAATATCTGCTGAGCCAACATCAGTGATATCATCTGTTCCAGAAATCTCATTGATCTCTGTAGAACCAACAACAGTGATATCGTCTCTAGGGTCAACATTAGTGATATCATCTGCAGAGCCAACATCGGTGATTTTGTCTATTCAACAAACCTCACTCATATCTGTTGAACAAACAACAGCGATATCGTCTGTAGGGCCAACATTAGTGACATCATTTGCAGAAGCAATATCAGAGCTATCGTCTATTCAATTAATATCATTCATATCATCTACTGAACCTATATCTGTGATTACTTCTATACAATTGACGTCATTAAAATCTTCAGAAAGAACATTCCTGATATCATCTGTAGAGTTCTCTTCAGTGACATCAGCAGAGCCAACCTCAGTGATATCATCTATAGAACCAACATCAGTGATATCATCTATTGAGCCATCATCAGTGATATCGTCTGCAGAGACAACAACAATATCATCTGTAGAGCCAACCTCAGTGTTACCATCAGCAGAGCCAACATCAGTGATATCTCTTATTCAACCAACCTCACTCATATCTGTTGAACCAACAACAGTGATATCGTCTGTAGGGCCAACATTAGTGACATCATTTGCAGAAGCAACAACAGAGCTATCTTCTGTTCAATTAATATCTGCTGAGCCAACATCAGTGATATCATCTGTTCCAGAAATCTCATTGATCTCTGTAGAACCAACAACAGTGATATCGTCTCTAGGGTCAACATTAGTGATATCATCTGCAGAGCCAACATCGCTGATATCTTCTGTTCAACAAACCTCACTCATATCTGTTGAACAAACAACAGCGATATCGTCTGTAGGGCCAACATTAGTGACATCATTTGCAGAAGCAACATCAGAGCTATCGTCTGTTCAATTAATATCATTGATATCATCTGATGAACCTCCATCTGTGATTTCTTCTATACAATTGACTTCATTAAAATCTCCAGCAAGAACATCCCTGATATCATCTGTAGAGTTCTCTTCAGTGACATCAGCAGAGCCAACCTCAGTGTTTTCATCTATAGAACCAACATCAGTGATATCATCTATTGAGCCATCATCAGTGATATCGTCTGCTGAGACAACAACAATATCATCTGTAGAGCCAACTTCAGTGTTACCATCAGCAGAGCCAACATCAGTGATATCTCTTATTCAACCAACCTCACTGATATCTGTAGAACCAACAACAGTGATATCATCTGGTGAAATAAGATCAGTGATATCTGTAGAAGGAACATCAGAGCTATCCTCTGCCCAGTTCACATCATTGATTTCTGCTGAAACAACATCAGTGATATCATCTGTTCAACTATCCTCACTCATATCTGTTGAACCAACAACAGTGATATCGTCTGTAGGGCCAACATTAGTGAAATCATTTGCAGAAGCAACAACAGAGCTATCTTCTGTTCAATTAATATCTGCTGAGCCAACATCAGTGATATCATCTGTTCCAGAAATCTCATTGATCTCTGTAGAACCAACAACAGTGATATCGTCTCTAGGGTCAACATTAGTGATATCATCTGCAGAGCCAACATCGGTGATATCTTCTGTTCAACAAACCTCATTCATATCTATTGAACAAACAACAGCGATATCGTCTGCAGTGCCAACATTAGTGACATCATTTGAAGAAGCAACATCAGAGCTATCGTCTGTTCAATTAATATCATTGATATCATCTGCTGAACCTACATCTGTGATTTCTTCTATACAATTGACTTCATTAAAATCTTCAGAAAGAACATCCCTGATATCATCTGTAGAGTTCTCTTCAGTGACATCAGCAGAACCAACCTCAGTGATATCATCTATAGAACCAACATCAGTGATATCATCTATGGAGCCATCATCAGTGATATTGTCTGCAGGGACAACAAGAATACAATCTGTAGAGCCAACTTCTGTGTTACCATCAGCAGAGCCAACATCAGTGATATCTCTTATTAAACCAACCTCACTATTATCTGTAGAACCAACAACAGTGATATCATCTGGTGAAATAAGATCAGTGATATCTGTAGAAGGTACATCAGAGCTATCCTCTGTCCAGTTCACATCATTGATTTCTGCTGAGACAACATCAGTGATATCATCTGTTCAACTATCCTCACTCATATCTGTTGAACCAACAACAGTGATTTCGTCTGTAGGGCCAACATTAGTGACATCATTCGCAGAAGCAACATCAGAGCTATCGTCTGTTCAATTAATATCATTGATATCATCTGCTGAACCTACATCTGTGATTCCTTCTATACAATTGACTTCATTAAAATCTCCAGCAAGAACATCCCTGATATCTTCTGTAGAGTTCTCTTCAGTGACATCAGCAGAGCCAACCTCAGTGATATCATCTATAGAACCAACATCAGTGATATCATCTATTGAGCCATCTTCAGTGATATCGTCTGCAGAGACAACAAGAATATCATCTGTAGAGCCAACTTCAGTGTTACCATTAGCAGAGCCAACATCAGTGATATCTCTTATTCAACCAACCTCACAGATATCTGTAGAACCAACAACAGTGATATCATCTGGTGAAATAAGATCAGTGATATCTGTAGAAGGTACATCAGAGCTATCCTCTGTCCAGTTCACATCATTGATTTCTGCTGAGACAACATCAGTGATATCATCTGTTCAACTATCCTCACTCATATCTGTTGAACCAACAACAGTGATATCGTCTGTCGGGCCAACATTAGTGACATCATTTGCAGAAGCAACAACAGAGCTATCTTCTGTTCTGTTAATATCTGCTGAGCCAACATCAGTGATATCATCTGTTCCAGAAATCTCATTGATCTCTGTAGAACCAACAACAGTGATATCGTCTCTAGGGTCAACATTAGTGATATCATCTGCAGAGCCAACATCAGTGATATCTTCTGTTCAACAAACCTCACTCATATCTGTTGAACAAACAACAGCGATATCGTCTGTAGGGCCAACATTAGTGACATCATTTGCAGAAGCAACATCAGAGCTATCGTCTATTCAATTAATATCATTGATATCATCTACTGAACCTACATCTGTGATTTCTTCTATACAATTGACTTCATTAAAATCTCCAGCAAGAACATCCCTGATATCTTCTGTAGAGTTCTCTTCAGTGACATCAGCAGAGCCAACCTCAGTGATATCATCTATAGAACCAACATCAGTGATATCATCTTTTGAGCCATCATCAGTGATATCGTCTGCAGAGACAACAAGAATATCATCTGTAGAGCAAACTTCAGTGTTACCATTAGCAGAGCCAACATCAGTGATATCTCTTATTCAGCCAACCTCACTGATATCTGTAGAACCAACAACAGTGATATCATCTGGTGAAATAAGATCAGTGATTTCTGTAGAAGGTACATCAGAGCTATCCTCTGTCGAGTTCACATCATTGATTTCTGCTGAGACAACATCAGTGATATCATCTGTTCAACTTTCCTCACTCATATCTGTTGAACCAACAACAGTGATATCGTCTGTAGGGCCAACATTAGTGACATCATTTGCAGAAGCAACAACAGAGCTATCTTCTGTTCAATTAATATCTGCTGAGCCAACATCAGTGATATCATCTGTTCCAGAAATCTCATTGATCTCTGTAGAACCAACAACAGTGATATCGTCTCTAGGGTCAACATTAGTGATATCATCTGCAGAGCCAACATCGGTGATATCTTCTGTTCAACAAACCTCACTCATATCTGTTGAACAAACAACAGTGATATCGTCTATAGAGGCTGTAGAGCAAACTTCAGTGTTACCATTAGCAGAGCCAACATCAGTGATATCTCTTATTCAGCCAACCTCACTGATATCTGTAGAACCAACAACAGTGATATCATCTGGTGAAATAAGATCAGTGATTTCTGTAGAAGGTACATCAGAGCTATCCTCTGTCGAGTTCACATCATTGATTTCTGCTGAGACAACATCAGTGATATCATCTGTTCAACTTTCCTCACTCATATCTGTTGAACCAACAACAGTGATATCGTCTGTAGGGCCAACATTAGTGACATCATTTGCAGAAGCAACAACAGAGCTATCTTCTGTTCAATTAATATCTGCTGAGCCAACATCAGTGATATCATCTGTTCCAGAAATCTCATTGATCTCTGTAGAACCAACAACAGTGATATCGTCTCTAGGGTCAACATTAGTGATATCATCTGCAGAGCCAACATCGGTGATATCTTCTGTTCAACAAACCTCACTCATATCTGTTGAACAAACAACAGTGATATCGTCTATAGGGCCAACATTAGTGACATCATTTGAAGAATCAACATCAGAGCTATCGTCTGTTCAATTAATATCATTGATATCATCTGCTGAACCTACATCTGTGATTTCTTCTATACAATTGACTTCATTAAAATCTTCAGAAAGAACATCCCTGATATCATCTGTAGAGTTCTCTTCAGTGACATCAGCAGAACCAACCTCAGTGATATCATCTATAGAACCAACATCAGTGATATCATCTATTGAGCCATCATCAGTGATATCGTCTGCAGGGACAACAAGAATATCATCTGTAGAGCCAACTTCAGTGTTACCATCAGCAGAGCCAACATCAGTGATATCTCTTATTCAACCAACCTCACTGATATCTGTAGAACCAACAACAGTGATATCATCTGGTGAAACAAGATCAGTGATATCTGTAGAAGGTACATCAGAGCTATCCTCTGTCCAGTTCACATCATTGATTTCTGCTGAGACAACATCAGTGATATCATCTGTTCAACTATCCTCACTTATATCTGTTGAACCAACAACAGTGATATCGTCTGTAGGGCCAACATTAGTGACATCATTTGCAGAAGCAACAACAGAGCTATCTTCTGTTCAGTTAATATCTGCTGAGCCAACATCAGTGATATCATCTGTTCCAGAAATCTCATTGATCTCTGTAGAACCAACAACAGTGATATCGTCTCTAGGGTCAACATTAGTGATATCATCTGCAGAGCCAACATCGGTGATTTTGTCTATTCAACAAACCTCACTCATATCTGTTGAACAAACAACAGCGATATCGTCTGTAGGGCCAACATTAGTGACATCATTTGCAGAAGCAATATCAGAGCTATCGTCTATTCAATTAATATCATTCATATCATCTACTGAACCTATATCTGTGATTACTTCTATACAATTGACGTCATTAAAATCTTCAGAAAGAACATTCCTGATATCATCTGTAGAGTTCTCTTCAGTGACATCAGCAGAGCCAACCTCAGTGATATCATCTATAGAACCAACATCAGTGATATCATCTATTGAGCCATCATCAGTGATATCGTCTGCAGAGACAACAACAATATCATCTGTAGAGCCAACCTCAGTGTTACCATCAGCAGAGCCAACATCAGTGATATCTCTTATTCAACCAACCTCACTCATATCTGTTGAACCAACAACAGTGATATCGTCTGTAGGGCCAACATTAGTGACATCATTTGCAGAAGCAACAACAGAGCTATCTTCTGTTCAATTAATATCTGCTGAGCCAACATCAGTGATATCATCTGTTCCAGAAATCTCATTGATCTCTGTAGAACCAACAACAGTGATATCGTCTCTAGGGTCAACATTAGTGATATCATCTGCAGAGCCAACATCGGTGATATCTTCTGTTCAACAAACCTCACTCATATCTGTTGAACAAACAACAGCGATATCGTCTGTAGGGCCAACATTAGTGACATCATTTGCAGAAGCAACATCAGAGCTATCGTCTGTTCAATTAATATCATTGATATCATCTGATGAACCTCCATCTGTGATTTCTTCTATACAATTGACTTCATTAAAATCTCCAGCAAGAACATCCCTGATATCATCTGTAGAGTTCTCTTCAGTGACATCAGCAGAGCCAACCTCAGTGTTTTCATCTATAGAACCAACATCAGTGATATCATCTATTGAGCCATCATCAGTGATATCGTCTGCTGAGACAACAACAATATCATCTGTAGAGCCAACTTCAGTGTTACCATCAGCAGAGCCAACATCAGTGATATCTCTTATTCAACCAACCTCACTGATATCTGTAGAACCAACAACAGTGATATCATCTGGTGAAATAAGATCAGTGATATCTGTAGAAGGAACATCAGAGCTATCCTCTGCCCAGTTCACATCATTGATTTCTGCTGAAACAACATCAGTGATATCATCTGTTCAACTATCCTCACTCATATCTGTTGAACCAACAACAGTGATATCGTCTGTAGGGCCAACATTAGTGAAATCATTTGCAGAAGCAACAACAGAGCTATCTTCTGTTCAATTAATATCTGCTGAGCCAACATCAGTGATATCATCTGTTCCAGAAATCTCATTGATCTCTGTAGAACCAACAACAGTGATATCGTCTCTAGGGTCAACATTAGTGATATCATCTGCAGAGCCAACATCGGTGATATCTTCTGTTCAACAAACCTCATTCATATCTATTGAACAAACAACAGCGATATCGTCTGCAGTGCCAACATTAGTGACATCATTTGAAGAAGCAACATCAGAGCTATCGTCTGTTCAATTAATATCATTGATATCATCTGCTGAACCTACATCTGTGATTTCTTCTATACAATTGACTTCATTAAAATCTTCAGAAAGAACATCCCTGATATCATCTGTAGAGTTCTCTTCAGTGACATCAGCAGAACCAACCTCAGTGATATCATCTATAGAACCAACATCAGTGATATCATCTATGGAGCCATCATCAGTGATATTGTCTGCAGGGACAACAAGAATACAATCTGTAGAGCCAACTTCTGTGTTACCATCAGCAGAGCCAACATCAGTGATATCTCTTATTAAACCAACCTCACTGTTATCTGTAGAACCAACAACAGTGATATCATCTGGTGAAATAAGATCAGTGATATCTGTAGAAGGTACATCAGAGCTATCCTCTGTCCAGTTCACATCATTGATTTCTGCTGAGACAACATCAGTGATATCATCTGTTCAACTATCCTCACTCATATCTGTTGAACCAACAACAGTGATTTCGTCTGTAGGGCCAACATTAGTGACATCATTCGCAGAAGCAACATCAGAGCTATCGTCTGTTCAATTAATATCATTGATATCATCTGCTGAACCTACATCTGTGATTCCTTCTATACAATTGACTTCATTAAAATCTCCAGCAAGAACATCCCTGATATCTTCTGTAGAGTTCTCTTCAGTGACATCAGCAGAGCCAACCTCAGTGATATCATCTATAGAACCAACATCAGTGATATCATCTATTGAGCCATCTTCAGTGATATCGTCTGCAGAGACAACAAGAATATCATCTGTAGAGCCAACTTCAGTGTTACCATTAGCAGAGCCAACATCAGTGATATCTCTTATTCAACCAACCTCACAGATATCTGTAGAACCAACAACAGTGATATCATCTGGTGAAATAAGATCAGTGATATCTGTAGAAGGTACATCAGAGCTATCCTCTGTCCAGTTCACATCATTGATTTCTGCTGAGACAACATCAGTGATATCATCTGTTCAACTTTCCTCACTCATATCTGTTGAACCAACAACAGTGATATCGTCTGTAGGGCCAACATTAGTGACATCATTTGCAGAAGCAACAACAGAGCTATCTTCTGTTCAATTAATATCTGCTGAGCCAACATCAGTGATATCATCTGTTCCAGAAATCTCATTGATCTCTGTAGAACCAACAACAGTGATATCGTCTCTAGGGTCAACATTAGTGATATCATCTGCAGAGCCAACATCGGTGATATCATCTGTTCAACTATCCTCACTCATATCTGTTGAACCAACAACAGTGATATCGTCTGTAGGGCCAACATTAGTGACATCATTTGCAGAAGCAACAACAGAGCTATCTTCTGTTCAATTAATATCTGCTGAGCCAACATCAGTGATATCATCTGTTCCAGAAATCTCATTGATCTCTGTAGAACCAACAACAGTGATATCGTCTCTAGGGTCAACATTAGTGATATCATCTGCAAAGCCAACATCGGTGATATCTTCTGTTCAACAAACCTCATTCATATCTGTTGAACAAACAACAGCGATATCGTCTGTAGGGCCAACATTAGTGACATCATTTGCAGAAGCAACATCAGAGCTATCGTCTATTCAATTAATATCATTGATATCATCTACTGAACCTATATCTGTGATTACTTCTATACAATTGACTTCATTAAAATCTTCAGAAAGAACATTCCTGATATCATCTGTAGAGTTCTCCTCAGTGACATCAGCAGAGCCACCCTCAGTGTTTTCATCTATAGAACCAACATCAGTGATATCATCTATTGAGCCATCATCAGTGATATCGTCTGCAGAGACAACAAGAATATCATCTGTAGAGCCAACCTCAGTGTTACCATCAGCAGAGCCAACATCAGTGATATCTCTTATTAAACCAACCTCACTGATATCTGTAGAACCAACAACAGTGATATCATCTGGTGAAATAAGATCAGTGATATCTGTAGAAGGTACATCAGAGCTATCCTCTGTCCAGTTCACATCATTGATTTCTGCTGAGACAACATCAGTGATATCATCTGTTCAACTATCCTCATTCATATCTGTTGAACCAACAACAGTGATATTGTCTGTAGGGCCAACATTGGTGACATCATTTGCAGAAGCAACATCAGAGCTATCGTCTGTTCAATTAATATCATTGATATCATCTGCTGAACCTACATCTGTGATTTCTTCTATACAATTGACTTCATTAAAATCTTCAGAAAGAACATCCCTGATATCTTCTGTAGAGTTCTCTTCAGTGACATCAGCAGAGCCAACCTCAGTGATATCATCTATAGAACCAACATCAGTGATATCATCTATTGAGCCATCATCAGTGATATCGTCTGCTGAGACAACAAGAATATCATCTGTAGAGCCAACTTCAGTGTTACCATCAGCAGAGCCAACATCAGTGATATCTCTTATTCAACTAACCTCACTGATATCTGTAGAACCAACAACAGTGATATCATCTGGTGAAATAAGATCAGTGATTTCTGTAGAAGGTACATCAGAGCTATCCTCTGTCCAGTTCACATCATTGATTTCTGCTGAGACAACATCAGTGATATCATCTGTTCAACTTTCCTCACTCATATCTGTTGAACCAACAACAGTGATATCGTCTGTAGGGCCAACATTAGTGACATCATTTGCAGAAGCAACAACAGAGCTATCTTCTGTTCAATTAATATCTGCTGAGCCAACATCAGTGATATCATCTGTTCCAGAAATCTCATTGATCTCTGTAGAACCAACAACAGTGATATCGTCTCTAGGGTCAACATTAGTGATATCATCTGCAGAGCCAACATCGGTGATATCATCTGTTCAACTATCCTCACTCATATCTGTTGAACCAACAACAGTGATATCGTCTGTAGGGCCAACATTAGTGACATCATTTGCAGAAGCAACAACAGAGCTATCTTCTGTTCAATTAATATCTGCTGAGCCAACATCAGTGATATCATCTGTTCCAGAAATCTCATTGATCTCTGTAGAACCAACAACAGTGATATCGTCTCTAGGGTCAACATTAGTGATATCATCTGCAGAGCCAACATCGGTGATATCATCTGTTCAACTATCCTCACTCATATCTGTTGAACAAATAACAGCGATATCGTCTGTAGGGCCAACATTAGTGACATCATTTGTAGGAGCAACATCAAAGCTATCATCTGTTCAATTAATATCATTGATATCATCTTCTGAACCTACATCTGTGATTTCTTCTATACAATTGACTTCATTAAAATCTTCAGAAAGAACATCCCTGATATCATCTGTAGAGTACTCATCAATGACATTAGAAGAGCCAACATCAGTGATATCATCTATTAAGCCAACATCAGTGATATCTTCTGTTCAACTAACCTCACTCATATCTTTTGAACCAATAAAAGTAATATCATCTAAACAGCCAAGATCAGTGTTGTCATCTATTGAGCCAACATCAGTTTTTTCATCTGTAGTAACAACAAAGATATCATCTATAAAGCCAGCTTCAGTGTTACCATCAGGAGAGCCAACATCTGTGATATCTTTTGTAAAACAAACCTCACTGATATCTGTAGAACCAACATCAGTGGCATCATCTGGTGAAATAAGATCAGTTATATCTGTGGAAGGTACATCATTGATATCTGCTGAGCCAACATCAGTGCTTTCTTCTGTAAAACAAACTTCATTGATTTCTTTAGAACCGACAACTCTAATACCTTCTGAAACGCTAACATCAGTGATATCATCTATTGAGCTAACATCAGTGATATCTTCTGTTCAAATAATATCCTTCATATCATCTTCTGTACCTTCATCATTTTTGTCCTCTGTACAAGTGGAGTCCTCAGAGGGAACATCCTTGGTATCATATTTAGAGCTATCGTCAGTGATATCATCTTTAGAGCCAACATCAGTGATACTATCTGCAGCACCAACATCAGTTATGTCATCTGTTCTAGAAATCTCACTGATTGCTGTAGATTCAACAACAGTGATATCGTCTGTCAAGCCAACATTGGTGATATCATCTGCAGAGCCATATTCAGAGATATCTGTTCGACCAGTCTCACTAATATCTAATGAACCACGCACAGTGACATCATCTGCAGAATTAAGATCTGTTATATTTGTAGAAGGCACATCACAGCTATCTTCTGTTCAATTAATGTCTTTGATATCATCTGCTGAACATACATCCGTGATTCCTTCTGTACAAATGACTTCATTAAAATCTTTAGAACAAACATCCCTGATATTATCTGTAGAGCTATCATCAGTGATTTCATCAGAAGAGCCAACATCAGTGACATCATATATAAAGCCAATATCAGTAATATTTTCTGTTCAACCAACCTCATTGACATTTGTAGAACCAACAACAGTGGCATCTGGTGAAATAAGATCAGCGATATCTGTAGAAGGTACATCAGAGCTATCCTCTGTCAAATTCACAGGGAAATCATCTTTTCAGCAAACATCAGTTATATCTTCTGTTCAAATTATATCCTCATCATCTGTGGAACCTACATCACTGATTTCTTCTGTACAATTGAAGTCTTCAGAACGAACATCCCTGATATCATCTGAGGGGACATCATCAGTGATATCATCTATAGAGCCAACATCAGTGATAACATTTGTTCATCCAACCTCACTGATATCTGTAGAACCAACAAGAGTGATATCCTCTGTTGAACCATCATCAGTGATATTTTCTGTTCAACCAACCTCACTGATATCTGAAGAACCAACAATTTCTGATGAAATAAGATCAGAGCTATCCTCTGTCCAATTCACATCATTGATATCTGATGAGCCAACATCAGTGATTTCTTCTGTAAAGCCAACAACATTAGTATCATCTTCAGAACCAACATCAATAATATTATCTGTACAAGGTATGTCTTCATTTCAATTGACATCATTGATATCATCTGCTGAGCCAACATCAGTGATATCATCTGTAAAACTATCCTCACTGACATCTGTGGATTCAACAGCAGTGATTCCATCTGTGGAAGGCACATCAGAGCATTCTTCCATCCAATTCAGTTCACTAATATCATTAGGAGAAACAACATTGTTCATTTCCTCTGTACAACTAACCTCATTGATATCTGAACAACCAATGTCAATCATATTGTCTGTAGCACCAAAATCAATGATATCATCTTTGGAGGAAATATCAGTGATATCATCTCTAGAGAGAACTTCAGTGATATCTTCTCCAGAGTCAACATTAATAATGTCATCTGTTGAAACAACATCAGTTATTTTTTCTGTAGAGAGAGCTTCAGTAATATCTTTTCTGAGCCCAACATTAGTGATTTCACCTGCAGAGCCAGAATCATTATCACAAGTATCCGTTTTTTCTTCTGTAGAGCCAAGATCTGTGCTATCGACTGTTGAAAGAACAGTGGAGAGGTCTATACAAGCAACATCAGAGATATCCTTGATTGAGTCGACATCTTTTATATCTATGCAATCAGCATCAGAGATGTCCTCTGTACAAGCAACATCAGAGATACCTTCTGCATTGGCAACAGCAGTCTTATCTTCAGTGCAACAAACATCATTGATTTCTTCAATGCAGTTGTCATTAGTGACACCAGGAGAGCCGAGATCACAGATTTCTTCTGCAGAAGGTACAGCAGAGGTATCTTCTATGCTATTGACATCATTTATATTTTCAGTGGAGCCATCATTTATATCATCTGTGGAGCCAACACCGTCAAAATCAGCATCAAAGTTGTCTTCACTCCAGGAGACTTTACTAATGTCAGGAACTGAAAGGACAACAGTGTTTGCATCTTTGCAACCAACATCAGAGATAACTTCTTTGCAACAGACATCATTGGTATCAGGAGGAGAAATGACAACACTGATATCAATAACAGAAAAGACAACAGTTTTGTCATCAATGGAAATAACTTCATTGATATCATTAACAAAACCCACCTTCATGAGATCATATGTAGAGAGCACAAAAGTTTTGTCATCTGTGCAACTAACACCACAGATACCTTCTCTGCAATTGACATCATTGATATCAGCAGCAGAAAAAACAATAGTGATTTCATCTGTGCAACCAACATCAGTGAAATCTTCAAGGCAAGAAACATCAGTAATTTCATCTGTGGAAGAATCAATGATGTCAAAAGCTAAAAATACAACATATTTTCCATCTGTGCACCCAACTTTAGTGATATCAGTACAACCCACATCAGTGAGAACACATATTGATCGGACTACAGCATTTTCATCTTTATTGGTTCAGCAAACATCAAAAGAATATGTATCACCAACAGCAGTGGAATATTCTACATTGTCAGTTTCAACACCATCACAGTCAAACTTTGGTATGTTTTTTTAAGAGATAATTTAAAGACAATTCAGTTATATTCTGGTATTTATTCAATTCAATTTCTGATTTTAAAAAGATGACATTATTATGCAAGCTGTGATTTACAGAGAATGTTACAAGAAAAGCCCTGGTGAAACATTTTGAAATATTTGGTGAAATAATTTTTATTTTTTGTTCTTCTCAATATTTTCCTCAAGGATGTTTATAACAATTGGGACTGATTCAAACGTTTTACCATTAAGGATTCTTTGGCACATCTAAAACAGATACCAAGATTTTTCAATCTAATTAGTAATTTAAAATATGTTCATTCTTATTTACTTAAAGTGACATCTAGGGTCCTGATACAAAGTTCAACAGTGTTAGGTAAGCATCTTAAAGATCAGTGAGTAATAAGGTGCACCTCATTTAATCATTTCAAGAACCTTCATGCTTTATATATTTTGTTATTAATAAATAAGTGTGCATTGATGTTGCCCATTATTAGAATCCAAATAACTTCATCCTCATTCATTTGCAGCAACACCTTCAAGTGAGGTTCTGATGCAAAGTTCAACAGTGTTAGGTACGTATTTTAAAAATTAGAAATAAAAGTGCATCTAATCTTATCATTTCTCTAACCTTCATATTATGTTTAAGTCAAACATTTGTTTTAAAATGTACAAATCAAAATCATCACAAAATCTTGAAATCATGTTTTTTAACAATATAAATAATGGTTTCTTAAATACAAATCATTATTGAATATATAAATTACCCACAGATGTTTGCCTGGATAACCCTTGTGGTGAAGGTCACACATGTACGACCTCAGGCCCCACCTATACATGCCTGTGTGCTGATGGATATGTTGTGTCTATCTTAGATGGATCTTACACCTGCATAGGTAGGTCCTAAAATACTTATCACATATTCTTCAAAACACATGGATATTGCAATTTTTCAGGTTTGAGGATGAATTTGTTCTTATTGATTAAGTTTGAGATCAAATATCAAAGCGACAAACAGAATGTCAAGATAGGATCTTTTTAAAAAGGAATTTTAACTAACTAACATAATAGTATAGAAATAAGAGTTTTATTTTCTTATTGAACAGAATCTTCCAAGTGTATTTTTTATTCTTAAGATTAATGTTGAAATTATATATTTTGCTGTTATAATTTTGATAACTATAATGAAAGACTCATGTTACATTTTTCTCTGTAAATTCAGATGTCAATGAGTGTCAGGGTTCTAACATATGTGGTGACAGCCCTTCTAACTCCTGTACAAATATTGTGGGCTCCTATAGCTGTGTATGTGGAGTTGGATATAGAAAGATTGACTCCAGTAATGTATCTTCCCCTTGCACAGGTAACCTTAGTTTCTGATAACCTTCATCAAATACATTTCTATGAAAAACAGAGGGTTCATCTCAATGACAATGATAAGTTGAAGAATTATCATACAAAGCATTTCCCAAACCTTCATAATGTTCAGGCATCTTATGATGTTCCAGTTTGTTATCATTGTAAGGTACATAACTATCTGAATTTCCCCTCTGGTGTCCACATTGTGGCACAGCATTGACCATGTTTGTGTATGACTAGATAATGGGGAATGCTATCATTGCCTGATAAAGTCAAATAATGGTATCTGCTTGAGGGACCCAACTGTCATGGTTGTTACTCAACCCCCAAGCAAGGCTTTGATGAATTTCTGTGATAGGCCTCATATCACAGTTCAAACTACCAGGTGTCAACTACACTTGTGTTTCTCTATTTATGAGCCAACATCTTCCCTATTTGATGATAAGTCTTTGTGGAGATCACAGATCTTCTCACAGCTTTGAACATCTTGCTGATTCCTGGTAAGGTACCCCATATTGCAAAGCCTGAGGAGAAGATATCACTATCATATGGGGACATTGCAACATTTCCATCCAGCTAGGTCCTGGAATATGCAGAAATATGTTAAATAAAAGATAACTTTTGGAGTAAGATGAGATATTATCTGTCCTGTCAAAGATGAGATTGAAAATTTAAAAACGTTCATCATGAAGAATTGACTTTTCTGGCCATTTCAGTGACTCTTTTTCATATTGTGAGACATAGAATGACTATATGTGAGAAACACAAATATACGAGACATTCCATCAATATTATCATAGACAAAATGGATGACGCATAGCACGCACAACAATACGCATGCTCATCAGTTATCTCACACCCCAGTTGATCACCAATGCAGAGAGGATCAGGCACAAATCAAGAATGAGCGGAGTAGGTCAACTACATTATGGATCCTGATGCGTACCTACTTAATGGACTGAAACAACTGCCAGGCACGGAGTATCCTTATGCCTGGGTGATCCACGACAGTCTGTGGCCTGATTGAATACTGTTGCCAACCAGCATTATCTGAGGTGCAGACCTTGGCCCGGAGAGTTCCTTGCAGTATCTGCATCATGCACATCTCACTCATGCCATGCCTAGCCTAGCCTGATTCAATGTATACATTTTGTGCACCCCAATTAAAGCGAATATTGTAAACTGTATATATCTGAGTCTGCAGTACTTCTTATCCCCACAGATAGGTATGATAGGCAGCTAGATAGGCCCCCGGGGATAGGCTCCAAGTCACAGCCAGCAAGTTTCCTCATATATATGAGGTACCCCATGATCCCCAAACCATAGATAACAATATGTATATAAATGCAGTACAATCACATGTCAGTTCAATATGAACATTCAATTGTAGATTTTTATATAATGTATGTCCTTGTCTCAAATCTGGAAATGGAGATATGTGTGTGAAATGTATAGCATGACAAATGAAAAATCTTCTCTCTAGCTGAATGAAAAACCCCTGACCTTGACCTCTATCTGACCTCTATCTGATAATATATGGAAGCTTTCCTTTTAATGAAGGGGAAGAAGGTTACTTTTGTGGTTATGTACCGACCAGAGCACTGTAGTGGAAATTAATAACCAAACTCTGATTATTTTGATGAGTTTACAGAAAATACTGCACACTGGTGCTCTCTTAACCATGAAGTAATCTACTTATAATCATTGGAATATAAATACACTTTGGTTACATTCTTTTTATAAATGAATTTAGGTTACAACTGTCAATATTGCTGGAGAAAAACACTAAATATATCTAAAACACTAAATACTAAACTGCAGTGAGATATCTTTAAATAATGATTTTATACCTATTATTCTATTCAGATATCAATGAATGCATAAACAATTTGGAAGCCTGTGGTCCATCTCCAAATACATGTGAAAATACGCCACCAGGATCCTACACATGTACATGTGCAACTGGCTATGGAAAAACAGATTCAAATGTAATAAATGACAAGTGTGTTGGTGAGCATCCTTTTATATAAACATGTAAGAAACCTAGACAACATTCTTGTAAGGTTGTTTATTGACAATTGATCGCTCTTAACCATATGACTCATGATTCATTTGAATATGACAGTGGCTATACATACAGGAAGAAAGACTCTTGGATCTACTACTACTACTTCTAAAGACTATGATCTAATGCTTTGATCTGATTTATATATGATTTATAAAGCCAAAATATTATCAACTTTTAATGTTTCAGAAACCGGAATAAAATGTAGCGTTGTTCCCAAATTGAGAAATGGAATTATTTCTGAGAGTTCAGATTGTTTAAACAGTTGTACTTCTCCGTTGGCTGTGACCTTTGAATGTAATCCCGGATACAACTTTCATGATGGCTCAAATATAACAGTTAGCCAGTGCAAGGAAAATGGAAAAATAAATGACCCTCCAATCTGTCAAGGTAGGAAACTGATATCATAATTTGATTTAAAGATCCTTTTCAGCACTCTTTATATTCAATCTTAGGTTAGTCATCAGCATTCAACATCCTACTCTGTTCAAAGTATATACAGAGTACTGGTATATACTGAATGGTGTTTTATCTCCATGAAGTGTACTTTTCCATTTCCTGAGAGTCATGATAAGGTTTACATTGTCTGCTGTCTATATGTGTTACATGTTTGCTGATATTAGAATGAATATCATAAACCTCACTTCATGAAATTTTTTGAGAAATGGCTTATTTCAACAGTAAGCGATCCTTGTGCCAAGGAGCCATGTGGTGGCTTACCCCATGAGTGTGTATCTACTGTAGCATCGAACTCACCAGGCTATCGGTGTGACTGTAAAGGCAACTTTGCTCCTGTCACTATTGGGACCTCAGCTCAATCATGCAAAGGTCAGATATCTCTCAATGTACCTATTTGTGATGCTAGCAAGCCAGAAATTAAATATTCTTTTAAAAGAAAATAAAGAATTAAGAAGCTTAATCTTTAAGAAAGAAATGTTTTTTTTTCAAAATCTCTAATAAAGAAGATTCTATGTTGTGCCAGAGCATTTATTAACTTGGAATTTGGAATAAATGTTTCTTTTTTAGATATCTCCAAATGTTAATGTATCAATATCTCCAGTAATGATTTGTCTTAAGCTATTTCTAATATCAGACTTTCCTTTTTACATTCAATTCTAGCCAGCACAAACCTGCTGCCTTTTAGCAAAGAAGATGGCCATAAAATATTACGACAGACCTCTCAAAGAAAAGTTATACATTTGTCAAGACCCATAGAAGTGATTGGTAAAAAAATAACAACGATTCAGGTAAACCTCACCATGTTGCCATAATTATAATTTTGTAAATATCTCACAACATTATTACCACCAATGTAATAATTTTTATATATGACAAAGAAATTATCTGATATGGAGGACTACATTATGTAACAACCATCTTTAGGTATCTTAAAATAAGACCTGAACTCTTAGTTTAAATCCTTATTTTACCTGGGATGGTGCATCTCTGTATTAACATGACCCATCAATGCCCAATTACTTATCTCTCTTTTTTATCCCTCCTTTTTGAATAATCCCATTATGCTACATAAAGATGGAAGCTGGATTTATATGTTGAATGTCTTTTGTATTGCTAATTTTGAATCATTGACTTTGTTATTGTTGATAATATTATACGTGAATCTTACTTACCAAGGAACCCTATTTACATTTTCAGATAAATGCGCAAGGGTATATATTTCTTGATCATGGCCGAACCATCCAAAATTTTAATAGAAAATTTAACCAGAGGTCTGGAAGAGATATCCTTGCGCCATTCTATTCTAACGTGGATTTGAGATGTTCTGATTTGGGTTCCTCAATAAACTACAAACTTATTGAAGACAATTCTGAGTCTTTACTGACTAGTCTGACTAATGAGGTACTGACTGAGAGTCAGAACAAGCCACCTGTCTCTTATGACTTCAAGGCTGAATTTGCATTAATTGTCACATGGTACAGAGCAGTTCCTTTTCCATGTTCTATACGAACAAGTGAAGATGTAAGTAAAGCAATAACCATAATTCATGGCAAAGATTGAAATTACCTATTATTTTTTCTATTGGTGTGACATAACACCTAAGTCTTGTATTGATCAAGTATCAATTGAATATGAGGCTAATTCTTATCTTTTCAGATGTGGACATTTCAAGTTGTACTTTTATCGGACTACTTATTCACTTATGTTTTCTACAATTATGAAACAAGATGGTCAAGCACAACCAAACTTAATCCTTTACCAACTAGTGGATTGTTTCTTGGAAACAAAGTCAATGTTTTTCATGATGGACTTTATACTCTTTCTATTGACAAGAGAAAAGGCAATCTTTTAAGTGGTGAGTATACAATATTAGGTTAAAATATAATATCCTAACTTCTTCATAACTATTTCATTGATTGTACTGGCATTTTCCACAAAGCTTAACATAAGGGAGACTTAAAGTGAGGTCATTTGATTATATCATTTCCAATGCTCAACATATGGGAGACTAATAGTGAGCTCATTTGATTGTATTATTAAAATTGGTCATTAAGTCCTGCTGTGTTTAAAAATTATGCTTTCACAGAAGCATCATCAGTATCAAATAACATAAGTAAATCATGCATATTAAAAGTTGATCTTAGCCTTTAAGAATATAGCAGTGTTTTCAGTGGTCCAAGTAATAATAATAATGATAATATTAATAATAATTATCAATAATATGAATAGAAATGAGAAAGTCATTAATTAATTCAAACTAAATTAAATAATAATAATAATAATAATAATAATAATAATAATAATAATAATAATAATAATAATAATAATAATAATGATGATAATAATAATAATAATATTAATAATAATAATATTAATAATGATATTAATAATAATTATCAATAATATGAATAGGAATGAGAAAGTCATTAATTAATTCAAACAGAACATCCGCTGTATCAATCAGCTTGATCTTGAGCTCATTTTAAAGAAAAATATGAAATATTAGGAAATGTGGAAGGGACATAGCATACATTCCTTTTATTATTAGTCAAAATAGCTAAAAACTGGTATTTCAAGAAAAACAGAGGGAGTAGTTTAATCAAAGGTAATAGCATAGTTCCCGAAAGATCATATTAACATAATTTATGATGTTACCATGACGCCACTATGATGACACGTTCTTGTCTGATGTCACTATGACAACACTTTCTAATCTGACGTCATGATGATGACACTTTCCTGTGTTACGTCCCCATGTTTATCTTGTGCACAACGTCAATACAGTTTTAGAGCAAGGAAAATCACCTTTCTACTCCAAATATTGATGAAACTGTGGTCTTAGGTATACTTAATATTCAGTGTTGAAAGAAATGTGCATATCGTAGCCTCCCGAAACTGTGTTTACCCTACTCACAACGCCAAGATGACTTCACCCCAGGTTAAATTATCTTTCCACTCCAATTATTGAGGAAACTGTGCTCTTTTCTATATGTACATGTAATATTCATTTGAAAGAAGCGTGCATCTCGTATCCTAATGCAACTTGCTCGCAACATCAAGGGGTGTCTCGTGCAATTTGAGTTGTCTTTCTATGCCAATTATTGACGAAACTGTGGTCTTTTGCATATACAGTATTATCCCTAACTGCCGCCTTGGGGCAGAAGCATTGCCTCTGGGCCACTAATATGTGACTGGCAGACATGCCAAGATCAGATTCACAATTGATGTTTATTAATTAAATGACCACATCTTGTTGCACTTGAAGAATAGTTTGATGGTAAGAATAATTGTACAGTACAGTATTATGCAATATATTTTAGATGAACTAATAAAAATGAATATGTCAGTTCAGGCACAAAATAACTAAGCATGTTAAGTATTGAAAATGACAATCTTTTATCATCAGTGTTGAGCCCTGTAGTTCCCCCCTTGACCACATGCCTATAGGGTAATTAACCAATTAAGTCTGGGGTGTGCTACTGGGCACCATACTGTGACCCATATGTGACCATCACTCAGCATTCAGGTGTCAGATCTTACACATTGATGCAACATGGGGAGTTAATTACAGTGTAACATCACTTGAAATTAAGAAATATTAAACAGGTGTTGTGGAAAACAGTACAAGGGGTGTGTTTTCTTTGATATGTTTACATGAGTATTACAAGTGAAGCTGTGAGTACTGTTTACATATTAATTACTAAGATAGCAAACCCCTGTGGATTGTAAGTCTGCTGCTCCACTACCCCAGCCACCAAGGCCTGGTCTGCAGACAGGAGGGGGGTGCGGTAGTTAGGTAGAGGGCGACTATTAGGGATAATACGGTATAATATTAAGATTTTTCAATATTCCATGCATTGTCCTCTTACATCTCATAGCCTCACGCAACTTTGTTTACCTTGCTTGCAAAGTCAAGAGGTATCCAGTGCAATTTGAGTTATCTTTCTACTCCAATTTGTAATGAAACAGAGTGTTTTCCAATATTTCATATATTGTCACCTTACAACTGTTGGAAAGAAGTGTGTATCTTGTAGCCTCACACAGCTGTGTTGACCTTGCTCGCAATATTCAAGACAGGATGAAATCACCTCTCTACTCCAATTATTGACACAGATATGGTCTTTTGCTAATGTGAGAAGTGTGTATCTCGTAGCCTCAAGGAACTGTGTTTACCTTGCTCGCAACGTCAAGATGGCTTCACTCCAATAAGCATGAAGTTCCTTTGATATTGAATATTTGAGGGTTTTTTTAAAAATGTACCAAAATGTGTATTCCTTTGTGAACAGCAAGGAAGCAGATAGATATGGCAAAAATAAGGATATGTACCCTAATTAAAATGGATGTATTCCTTTTACCCTGACAAACTTTCAGATATGCTTCTTTGTCAATTTATGGTCACTATATCACTAGGATGTTCCATTTCATATTTTTTTCGGTTCACTTGTAATAATAATAATAATAATAATAATAATAATAATAATAATAATAATAATAATAATAATAATAATTATATTATTAACAGCATCGTCATTTCCCTAGATATGAATTTCTTTATTTTCCTCAGTACATAGTCCATGATGTTGCAGGATTTTGTAAATAATAGTATTTATATAGTCTATGATGTCACTCAAGGATAAATAAATGGATTTTTCCAATCCTTTGCTTTCTACTCTTGTAAACAAGACAAAGAATCAGAAAATATTTAAAATGTCTGATGCTTAACACACGGGAAACCCAAAATGATCTCCTTTGATTATATCATTCACAATAATCATACATATGGGAGACTGATAGGGATTGTATCATACCAATGCATAGCACATGAGAAACTAATAGTGAACTTGGTTATTTATCATTCACACTAATTAACAAATTGGAAACCGATAATGACCTCATTTGATTATATAATTTACAATAATTAACATGAAATGAATAACTTGAACTATGATAACATAGGTCCCTATTGTAAATAAACACTATATCAATTGGTGGGGAGACTGACTTACATAACATGTGAATCACAGTGGTTTGTACAGTTTCTGTCTTAAGTACCTCTTATATTTAATTTATTTCTGATCAATATTGATGGTATAAATGTCTGATCTATTCCAAACAATAATGTATATGACGTTACAGTGGCATTAATATATTATGAGCTTCTTTTAAATCAGGATGAATTATTCAATGAAACATCATCATGCTGAATATATAGGACATATTCTTATATAAAAAATGATTTCTTTTCAGAAAAAAATGGTCGCTACATCTATCCATTATATTCAATAAATGATCCCCCCACAGAATCTCAGTGTAAGATTTGGTACAAGGGTGCTCAAACCTTCCCAAAATCCAGTGTATATTTTATACAATCATTCTTTAGTTGTCCACCACACTATTGGGCTGCATTTTGGCATCCTTTCTTCAGTTTCAAGAGCATAGATTTGGACCAGAGATCAGTTTGCTTTAAATCTTCCACTTTTGGCTTGAGATTTCTGAGATGGTGGAAAGGAAATTCAGGTTATCATCAGGTGAGAATTCTTTGATAATGTTAAACTACACTTTATTTATTTATCTTATTTATTTCTCTATCTATCTATGAAAACATTAAATATGCCATTATTACACCAAAAATATTGTAAATAATAACAAATATACTGGAATTTTTGTTTATTCCTCTTTAGACATGTTGTTATAATATTTGGTTAACCACACTTCAAAAAGATGAGCAGGCTGGCTACATGGTGGCAGATGGACAGTCCTTTGCTACCGACAAAGCCCATACTGACTGTTGCTCTGTCACCAACCTGAACTCCAAGGAGGAATGCCCTTTGTTTTATGAGAAACGCCCAGCATCATTCTTTAGTGTTCTTTACTATATTGTATTACGTATTGGTATGTATGATTACTCCTTAGTGCTTTATTGACTTTAAAATATGTCAAAAAGGTTTTATTACATGTTTTTAAATGTTCACTAAAATCTTGTCTTTGGAACAATAATTTAAGATGCAACAATTTTCCAAAGATACTTAAATTAGGATGAACAACATCCAGTCCAGACATAATATAAGAAAGGGTATCTGACAAAAATATATTCACAATAGGATGTTTTTTGGTATAAAACAATGTGTAAAAATCAGTATCTGACAAAATATATTTACGAAGGGACATTTTTTGCATGAAACTATCTGTAAAAAACAGCCCAACACTAACAACCACAAGGTATATATATATCTTTTTGAAGATAGTGTCTAGTATTTTATTACAAATCCTATATAAAAATCCTATACAAAAAAGTACTATAGATATAGACGGATGAGATGTTTACAATATAATACATTTAATAAATTATTGTTTATCAATTTTACTGCACAAAACTTATCACTTTTGTAACAATAATAAATTATTTTTAACAAAAACGACAAGCTTATTATGAAAGAAGCTTAATTGTTAGAATATTAAAGTTTTGTTACAAATGTTACATCAATGTGACATCACGTTTTTGGGCATAAACTATGTGAACAGAATGGGCACGCAAAAGCAGATATGGCTTCATAAACCACAATGGATTGCAGTAATGCAATATGTACCTTTAATTCCATAGTGTCACAACTCCATTCATAGTCCAAGGCTAAACACAGCACCAGTTGTTATAAAAAGGTGAATTTAAAGAGATAAATGCTTGTAGTTTGATTACATTTTAATTTGTTTGCTTGGATATCTTGGTCATCTAATATATATATCTTTGAAAGATGGGATCTGTCTCTGTACCTGACACATCATGCATGGGGCATGAACATTTGAAATTCTTTTGGTCAAAACAACAATGAACATATGAAAAGGAATTTTGCTGCCCTGCTATTTCATATCAAACATGTTTTACAAAGGCACACACAAACACACACATATTTATATATATATATAATATATATATATATATATATATATATATATATATATATATATATATATATATATATATATATATATATATATATATATTATATATATATATATATATATAATATATATATATATAATATATAATATATATATATATAATATATATATATATGTATATCTAATATTAATAAAATATATCTAATATATATATATATATATATATATATATATATATATATATATATATATATATATATATATATATATATATTTCACTTGAGGTCCATAGCTTCTTTTCAATGATTTTCAGCCATTATTTGGGGAGACCCTCATATTGGGACACTTGACGGGCATATTTACACCTTCAATGGACTGGGAGAATATGTTATGGCAAAGAGTGACAATTTTGCATTTCAATCAAGGACTGCAAAAGCTGTCACAATGGATGGCAAATCTGTTAATGCTACAGTATTTGTAGCATTTGCTGCAAAATCATCTTCATCAGTGCCAGTTCATATTGGTGCACAAGGAACAGGTATGAAAAATCTCAAGAAAAATCTGAATTTATTTGATCAAAACATAAGTTACTTCATAGTTTTGCTACTTCACAATGTTATTTTGTATGTCCTCTCTGTTTTAGAAATGGTTTTGTACATCAATAACCTCCATCAAAGTGGATTTGATTCAGACTCAAATTATACATATAGTGATACCCATTTCAATATTGAAAAGACATCAAAGAATGAAGTCTCTTTGGAATTCACTATTGGTGAATACAAACTTTCATACGTTTGTTGTGAGAATTTGAAATTAAACAAGATGCTTTAAATGTGTTATGTTGGATGGTTCGAATATGTAAATATAATATTATGAGTTCTTTTTGATAATTCAGGATGGAAGTTGAGTATATCAATATCTCATGGTGCTTTAACAGTGTCCACAGTTGCTCCGCCCAGTGGTACAAATAACATGAAAGGTTTATTAGGAGTATTCAATGGAAATATCACTGATGACTTTACACTACCTAATGGAACAATTCTAGACATAAATGCAACAGACAAAGATATATTTTACAACTTTGGTCAACTTTGTAAGTAGGAAGGAAAACATAATATAAACACTGATATATTACAATTGATTAGGTTTTCAAACACACTAAAGATTATTTAGGAGATTGACTAAGAGTGATGGAACAGTGGTTGATGTCAAGGTTCAAATATACATAAATCATCCTATTTCAAACAAATTTAATATCAAAATACATTAATGTATAAAAGACTTGTACTATTTTTTTTTCTTTTCCAGGGCAAGTTGGGAATGAAAGCATATTATATTACCCAAGTGGGTTGTCAACAAATGATTTCACTGATCCAAATTTTGTTCCACAATTTGAAATAATTTTTCCTGACAATGCAACTGAATCATATGCACATATGCTTTGCAATGGAAGTCGACGATGCCTGTATGACTTTAGTTTGACTGGAAATGAGAATTTTGCAAAATCTTCCTTTACAACTGAAGCTGCATTCTTAGAGAGACAGAATATAATGCGTATGTTGATATGAACCATTCATCTTTATTTGATTAAATTTTGCAGTTGTTAATCCTGTGTTTGATGATTTGATAAATATTGCAGAAAACAATCCACCTCTGTTGTCTATCGAAAGTATAACCATAACACATGGTAAACTTTCACAACATCAGCGTGAAGACAATAGCACCAGATATACATTAATGGTTGAGGTCAACGCAACAGTTACAATACAGTTCAAGGTCACCGATCTGGATGCAAATGACATTGTCACTTTGATATTAAATGAAACATTATCTGAACAGGATAATGCAGTTCTGGAAGTAAATGATAAACATTTCACATGGAATCCAACAACAATGACAATGCTGCAACTAAGGTGAATATATACAGGAGGCTTTATATTGATATTACGAAGAGGGTCAAAGGAAACACCCTCATGCATTTAACAGATAGGGCAATTGCAAATGCAACTCCTGGGGGTACTCCAGCGCATCATATAATTCCCTGGGTCAGGTTTTACCGCCATTCCAGCTCTACATTTTTTTCACTATGGATAGCTTTTATCAAGATAATTCACACACACTTTATTGATGATGATAATACATACATATTTATATAATTATATTAAATTTTAAATCATGTGATTTCAGTGATGATAATACATATTTATATAATCATGCTTAATTTAAATCATGTGATTTCAGTTTTTATGCAAAAGACAGTAAGGATGCAGTATCAAATGTTATAACCCCAGTGATTATCATGTGTATGCCATGTGGGCAGCATGGATACTGTGACTATGGAGGAGCTATCTTCACCAATGAATCAGCCATATTCAGTACAGTGGAATGTATATGCAATGAAGGATATCTAGGTATTGTCCATTCCAGAGTTTTGCTCAATCATAAGAGTTCTATAAAAAAAATCACCAATGAAATGGGACTAATTCATATTACTCAACAAGTAAAATTTAAACTAAGTGGAAGGTATATGGTTCACTTGAATAATTGTACTAACCTAGGAAATAAAATTTTCATTTTGCTAAAACAAACTTTGCAAATTATACATTTGCAAATTACATTAATCCGTAAATTTTACAGAGCCAAACTAATCAAACATGCAATGAATGAAAAATGAAAATTTAAAGATCTACTCACATAATTAATATAGGTTTGAACATGACAGCAAATCTTAATTGGCACTCATACTTATATCAACCTTTCAATTATAAATGTGTTAATTGTATGTGCCTCTTGTGTCCTGACAGTTATTAAATTTATCCAAGTCTCTGTTTGATTTTGTTTTCTAATAATACTTTTCAGTTGATTACTCTGGTGGCTGTGCTAATTACGACGGATGTTTTGAACATCCTTGTAATAATACTGGCAATGGGGAATGTATTGACAACTCTCCGGAAGTGGAGGTGGCAACAGGAATAGCATACCAATGTGGTGGTTACTGCCTACAAGGGTATCAAAAGTATGATGGCATATGTGCAGGTACGCTATTTCAATTTTTTTTATGTGTGTTAATATCTGTGTGCTTTAAAATGTTCTTAATAATTAATCAATACTAATCTATGTCTAATTCAGATATCAATGAATGTGAAAACAATAGCTGTGAACAGATATGTGAAAACACAGTTGGAGGATATAATTGTTCGTGCAATGAGGGCTACAAACAAAATGAAACTATGTGCCAAGGTCAGTGTGATGAACATAATTGGCATACTGATCAATTTGCATATCAAATATCTATTTTTCACAAACATAATGTTAAAATGTTATAAACACCGTACTTTTGATCTCACTAGATATTGATGAATGCGCATCAAACCAGCATGGCTGCAATCAAAATTGTACCAATATTCCTGGTGGATACGTGTGTTCCTGTTTTTCTGGATATAGATTAACTACTGGTGGGAAAATATGTATAGGTGAGGCTCTTGATCATGGTTGACATTTATCAATAAAACTCTATATGCAGTATATAGATGTTTGATGAAGAGCATTATAATTATCAGAAAAAACAAAAGTTTATCAGAATAACATTTGTTATTACACTTTAATTCTATATACATTTTCTATTCTTGTCTACATTCATTACAAAATGCAACACTAGCAACACACACTTGATATATTTTCAAATATAATACACAACAATGATCTAATTAAGGTGCTGCAATGGTTGTTATGCAATAAGTGACCTTACACTTGAATTTGCTGTAAATACATTGCCACAATATTATTGGCCTCTTAAGATGATTTAATTTTGATAGAATCTTCTTGATTACAGATACAGATGAATGTTCTTTGATCAATATTGAACACAACTGTCAACATAACTGCACCAACACAATTGGTAGTTACAACTGTTCCTGTGCAGATGGATATCAACTTCTTTCAGACGGATATAGTTGTCTAGGTGAACTAATTTAATTAAGCATTACAATTTTAATACATAGTGCAGTTTGCATTATTTTGGGACATTTCTCTCTGTGGTTATATAGTTACATAAGGAAACAAACTAAAATATTTTCTTTTGTGCTATTGCTCACAATGTTTGGTTATTATTTTGTAGAGGCTTCTGTCCAACCGACAACAATATTTTCAACCATCACAGAATCTTTGGAGGCAACATTTAATTCAGAGATTTCCTCCCAACAACAAATTGAGACAACATCTATGTTATCATCAACAGAGCAAAAATCACTGATATCATATGAAGGCACAATAGAGATGTCTTTTGTTAGATTGACATCATTGATATCATCTATGGAGCAAACAACGGGGATGTCCTCTATACAATTAACCTCAGTGATATCTGAAGAACCAACAACAGTGAAATCATCTGCAGTATTAAGATCAGTGATATCATCAGATCTATCTCCTATACAGTTGACATTATTGATATCATCTGCTCAGCCAACATCAGTAATTTCTTCTTTACAGCTAAGCTTAGGGACATCTGTACAATCAACCTCAGTAATATTATCTGAAAAGTCAACATCAGTGATGTCGTCTGATCATCAATCATCATTGATATCTTCAGAACCATCAATCCTCATGTATTCAGCAGAGCTATCTTCTACACACCTAGCATCAGTGACATCCTCTTTACAACTTACCTCAATGATATCATCTCTTGAACCAAAATCTTCTGTAGAGCCTACACCAGTGATACCCTCAGTGCAACTTACATCAGTTCTATCATTTGTGGATCAAACCACAGTAATATCGTCTGCAGAGACTAGTACATTGATATTCTCTGTCGAAGAATCTGTGCTGTCATCAACACAACCGATTTCAGTGATATCTTCTGTACAGGAAACATCCATCATATCTTATCTACAAGAAACCTCAGAAATATTATCAGTGGAACCAACATCAGTGATATTCTCTCTGCAACCAACATCAGTGATTTCATCACTGCCAGAAATTTCAGAGATAGCTTCTGAGTTATCATCAGGATTGCTCTCATCAGAGATTTCATCTGTACAAGAAACATCAGTGATTTCATCTGTTGAACCAACATCAGTGATTTCATCTGTTGAACCAACATCAGTGATTTCATCTGTTGAACCAAAATCAGTGATATCTCTTGCTCCAGAGACACCGGAAATATCATCTCTACAACAAAGTCTACTGAGATCGACAGCAGTATCTTCATTAGAGATATCCACTCTACAACCAACATCAGTGATATCATTTGCTGAAACAACAGCAGTGATATCTTCTGTAGAACCGACATCAGTGATATCCTCTGTCCAACTTACATCAGTGATATCATCTCTTGAACCGATATCAGTGATATCTTCTGTAGAGCCAAGATCGGTGATACCATCAGTGCAACTTACTTCAGTACTATCATCTGTAGAACAAACCACAGTGATATCCTCTGTAGAGCCTAGTACATTGATATTCTCTGTCGAAGAATCTGTGTCATCATCAACACAAACAATTTCAGTGATATCTTCTGTACAGGAAACATCCATCATATCTTCTCTACAAGAATCCTCAGAGATATTATCAGTGGAACCAACATCAGTGATATTCTCTCTGCAACCAACATCAGTGATTTCATCATTGCCAGAAATTTCAGAGATAGCTTCTGAGTTGTCATCAGTATTGCTCTCATCAAAGATTTCATCTGTACAAGAAACATCAGTGATTTCATCTGTTGAACCAACATCAGTGATATCTCTTGCTCCAGAGACACCGGAAATATCATCTCTACAACAAAGTCTACTGATATCGACAGCAGTATCTTCATTAGAAATATCCACTCTACAACCAACATCAGTGATATCATTTGCTGAAACAACAGCAGTGATATCTTCTGTAGAACCGACATCAGTGATATCCTCTGTCCAACTTACATCAGTGATATCATCTCTTGAACCGATATCAGTGATATCTTCTGTAGAGCCAAGATCGGTGATACCATCAGTGCAACTTACATCAGTACTATCATCTGTAGAACAAACCACAGTGATATCCTCTGTAGAGCCTAGTACGTTGATATTCTCTGTCAAAGAATCTGTGTTATCATCAACACAAACAATTTCAGTGATATCTTCTGTACAGGAAACATCCATCATATCTTCTTTACAAGAATCCTCAGACATATTATCAGTGGAACCAACATCAGTGATATTCTCTCTGCAACCAACATCAGTGATTTCATCACTGCCAGAAATTTCAGAGATAGCTTCTGAGTTGTCATCAGTATTGCTCTCATCAAAGATTTCATCTGTACAAGAAACATCAGTGATTTCATCTGTTGAACCAACATCAGTGATATCTCTTGCTCCAGAGACACCAGAAATATCATCTCTCCAGCCAAGTCTACTGATATCGACAGCAGAATCTTCATTAGAGATATCCACTCTACAACCAACATCAGTGATATCATTTGCTGAAACAACAGCAGTGATATCTTCTGTGAAACTTACATCAGTGATATCCTCTGTCCAACTTACATCAGTGATATCATCTCTTGAACCGATATCAGTGATTTCTTCTGTAGAGCCAAGATCAGTGATACCCTCAGTGCAACTTACTTCAGTACTATCATCTGTAGAACAAACCACAGTGATATCCTCTGTAGAGCCTAGTACGTCGATATTCTCTGTCGAAGAATCTGTGTTATCATCAACACAACCAATTTCAGTGATATCTTCTGTTCAGGAAACATCCATCATATCTTCTCTACAAGAATCCTCAGAGATATTATCAGTGGAACCAACATCAGTGATATTCTCTCTGCAACCAACATCAGTGATTTCATCACTGCCAGAAATTTCAGAGATAGCTTCTGAGTTGTCATCAGTATTGCTCTCATCAAAGATTTCATCTGTACAAGAAACATCAGTGATTTCATCTGTTGAACCAACATCAGTGATATCTCTTGCTCCAGAGACACCAGAAATATCATCTCTCCAGCCAAGTCTACTGATATCGACAGCAGAATTTTCATTAGAGATATCCACTCTACAACCAACATCAGTGATATCATTTGCTGAAACAACAGCAGTGATATCTTCTGTAGAACCGACATCAGTGATATCCTCTGTCCAACTTACATCAGTGATATCATCTCTTGAACTGATATCAGTGATATCTTCTGTAGAGCCAAGATCAGTGATACCCTCAGTGCAACTTACTTCAGTACTATCATCCATAGAACAAACCAAAGTGATATCCTCTGTAGAGCCTAGTACATTGATATTCTCTGTCGAAGAATCTGTGTCATCATCAACACAAACAATTTCAGTGATATCTTCTGTACAGGAAACATCCATCATATCTTCTCTACAAGAATCCTCAGAGATATTATCAGTGGAACCAACATCAGTGATATTCTCTCTGCAACCAACATCAGTGATTTCATCATTGCCAGAAATTTCAGAGATAGCTTCTGAGTTGTCATCAGTATTGCTCTCATCAAAGATTTCATCTGTACAAGAAACATCAGTGATTTCATCTGTTGAACCAACATCAGTGATATCTCTTGCTCCAGAGACACCGGAAATATCATCTCTACAACAAAGTCTACTGATATCGACAGCAGTATCTTCATTAGAGATATCCACTCTACAACCAACATCAGTGATATCATTTGCTGAAACAACAGCAGTGATATCTTCTGTAGAACCGACATCAGTGATATCCTCTGTCCAACTTACATCAGTGATATCATCTCTTGAACCGATATCAGTGATATCTTCTGTAGAGCCAAGATCGGTGATACCATCAGTGCAACTTACTTCAGTACTATCATCTGTAGAACAAACCACAGTGATATCCTCTGTAGAGCCTAGTACGTCGATATTCTCTGTCGAAGAATCTGTGTTATCATCAACACAACCAATTTCAGTGATATCTTCTGTACAGGAAACATCCATCATATCTTCTCTACAAGAATCCTCAGAGATATTATCAGTGGAACCAACATCAGTGATATTCTCTCTGCAACCAACATCAGTGATTTCATCACTGCCAGAAATTTCAGAGATAGCTTCTGAGTTGTCATCAGTATTGCTCTCATCAAAGATTTCATCTGTACAAGAAACATCAGTGATTTCATCTGTTGAACCAACATCAGTGATATCTCTTGCTCCAGAGACACCAGAAATATCATCTCTACAGCCAAGTTTACTGATATCAACAGCAGTATCTTCATTAGAAATATCCACTCTACAACCAACATCAGTAATATCATTTGCTGAAACAACAGCAGTGATATCTTCTGTAGAACCTACATCAGTGATATCCTCTGTCCAACTTACATCAGTGATATCATCTCTTGAACCGATATCAGTGATATCTTCTATAGAGCCAAGATCAGTGATACCCTCAGTGCAACTTACTTCAGTACTATCATCTGTAGAACAAACCACAGTGATATCCTCTGTAGAGCCTAGTACATTGATATTCTCTGTCGAAGAATCTGTGTTATCATCAACACAACCAATTTCAGTGATATCTTCTGTACAAGAAACATCCATCACATCTTCTCTACAAGAAAGCTCAGAGATATTATCAGTGGAACCAACATCAGTGATATTCTCTCTGCAATCAACATCAGTGATTTCATCATTGCTAGAAATTTCAGAGAGAGCTTCTGAGTTGTCATCAGTATTGCTCTCATCAGAGATTTCATCTGTACAAGAAACATCAGTGATTTCATCTGTTGAACCAACATCAGTGATATCTCTTGCTCCAGAGACACCAGAAATATCATCTCTACAGCCAAGTTTACTGATATCAACAGCAGTATCTTCATTAGAGATATCCACTCTACAACCAACATCAGTGATATCATATGCTGAAACAACAGCAGTGATATCTTCTGTAGAACCGACACCAGTGATATCCTCTGTCCAACTTACATCAGTGATATCATCTCTTGAACCGATATCAGTGATATCTTCTGTAGAGCCAAGATCAGTGATACCCTCAGTGCAACTTACTTCAGTACTATCATCCGTAGAACAAACCACAGTGATATCCTCTGTAGAGCCTAGTACATTGATATTCTCTGTCGAAGAATCTGTGTCATCATCAACACAAACAATTTCAGTGATATCTTCTGTACAGGAAACATCCATCATATCTTCTCTACAAGAATCCTCAGAGATATTATCAGTGGAACCAACATCAGTGATATTCTCTCTGCAACCAACATCAGTGATTTCATCATTGCCAGAAATTTCAGAGATAGCTTCTGAGTTGTCATCAGTATTGCTCTCATCAAAGATTTCATCTGTACAAGAAACATCAGTGATTTCATCTGTTGAACCAACATCAGTGATATCTCTTGCTCCAGAGACACCGGAAATATCATCTCTACAACAAAGTCTACTGATATCGACAGCAGTATCTTCATTAGAGATATCCACTCTACAACCAACATCAGTGATATCATTTGCTGAAACAACAGCAGTGATATCTTCTGTAGAACCGACATCAGTGATATCCTCTGTCCAACTTACATCAGTGATATCATCTCTTGAACCGATATCAGTGATATCTTCTGTAGAGCCAAGATCGGTGATACCATCAGTGCAACTTACTTCAGTACTATCATCTGTAGAACAAACCACAGTGATATCCTCTGTAGAGCCTAGTACGTCGATATTCTCTGTCGAAGAATCTGTGTTATCATCAACACAACCAATTTCAGTGATATCATCTGTACAGGAAACATCCATCATATCTTCTCTACAAGAATCCTCAGAGATATTATCAGTGGAACCAACATCAGTGATATTCTCTCTGCAACCAACATCAGTGATTTCATCACTGCCAGAAATTTCAGAGATAGCTTCTGAGTTGTCATCAGTATTGCTCTCATCAAAGATTTCATCTGTACAAGAAACATCAGTGATTTCATCTGTTGAACCAACATCAGTGATATCTCTTGCTCCAGAGACACCAGAAATATCATCTCTCCAGCCAAGTCTACTGATATCGACAGCAGAATCTTCATTAGAGATATCCACTCTACAACCAACATCAGTGATATCATTTGCTGAAACAACAGCAGTGATATCTTCTGTGAAACTTACATCAGTGATATCCTCTGTCCAACTTACATCAGTGATATCATCTCTTGAACCGATATCAGTGATTTCTTCTGTAGAGCCAAGATCAGTGATACCCTCAGTGCAACTTACTTCAGTACTATCATCTGTAGAACAAACCACAGTGATATCCTCTGTAGAGCCTAGTACGTTGATATTCTCTGTCGAAGAATCTGTGTTATTATCAACACAACCAATTTCAGTGATATCTTCTGTACAGGAAACATCCATCATATCTCCTCTACAAGAATCCTCAGAGATATTATCAGTGGAACCAACATCAGTGATATTCTCTCTGCAACCAACATCAGTGATTTCATCACTGCCAGAAATTTCAGAGATAGCTTCTGAGTTGTCATCAGTATTGCTCTCATCAAAGATTTCATCTGTACAAGAAACATCAGTGATTTCATCTGTTGAACCAACATCAGTGATATCTCTTGCTCCAGAGACACCAGAAATATCATCTCTCCAGCCAAGTCTACTGATATCGACAGCAGAATTTTCATTAGAGATATCCACTCTACAACCAACATCAGTGATATCATTTGCTGAAACAACAGCAGTGATATCTTCTGTAGAACCGACATCAGTGATATCCTCTGTCCAACTTACATCAGTGATATCATCTCTTGAACTGATATCAGTGATATCTTCTGTAGAGCCAAGATCAGTGATACCCTCAGTGCAACTTACTTCAGTACTATCATCAATAGAACAAACCAAAGTGATATCCTCTGTAGAGCCTAGTACATTGATATTCTCTGTCGAAGAATCTGTGTCATCATCAACACAACCAATTTCAGTGATATCTTCTGTACAGGAAACATCCATCATATCTTCTCTACAAGAATCCTCAGAGATATTATCAGTGGAACCAACATCAGTGATATTCTCTCTGCAACCAACATCAGTGATTTCATCACTGCCAGAAATTTCAGAGATAGCTTCTGAGTTGTCATCAGTATTGCTCTCATCAAAGATTTCATCTGTACAAGAAACATCAGTGATTTCATCTGTTGAACCAACATCAGTGATATCTCTTGCTCCAGAGACACCAGAAATATCATCTCTACAGCCAAGTTTACTGATATCAACAGCAGTATCTTCATTAGAGATATCCACTCTACAACCAACATCAGTGATATCATTTGCTGAAACAACAGCAGTGATATCTTCTGTAGAACCTACATCAGTGATATCCTCTGTCCAACTTACATCAGTGATATCATCTCTTGAACCGATATCAGTGATATCTTCTGTAGAGCCAAGATCGGTGATACCATCAGTGCAACTTACATCAGTACTATCATCTGTAGAACAAACCACAGTGATATCCTCTGTAGAGCCTAGTACGTTGATATTCTCTGTCAAAGAATCTGTGTTATCATCAACACAAACAATTTCAGTGATATCTTCTGTACAGGAAACATCCATCATATCTTCTTTACAAGAATCCTCAGACATATTATCAGTGGAACCAACATCAGTGATATTCTCTCTGCAACCAACATCAGTGATTTCATCACTGCCAGAAATTTCAGAGATAGCTTCTGAGTTGTCATCAGTATTGCTCTCATCAAAGATTTCATCTGTACAAGAAACATCAGTGATTTCATCTGTTGAACCAACATCAGTGATATCTCTTGCTCCAGAGACACCAGAAATATCATCTCTCCAGCCAAGTCTACTGATATCAACAGCAGAATCTTCATTAGAGATATCCACTCTACAACCAACATCAGTGATATCATTTGCTGAAACAACAGCAGTGATATCTTCTATGAAACTTACATCAGTGATATCCTCTGTCCAACTTACATCAGTGATATCATCTCTTGAACCGATATCAGTGATTTCTTCTGTAGAGCCAAGATCAGTGATACCCTCAGTGCAACTTACTTCAGTACTATCATCTGTAGAACAAACCACAGTGATATCCTCTGTAGAGCCTAGTACGTTGATATTCTCTGTCGAAGAATCTGTGTTATCATCAACACAACCAATTTCAGTGATATCTTCTGTTCAGGAAACATCCATCATATCTTCTCTACAAGAATCCTCAGAGATATTATCAGTGGAACCAACATCAGTGATATTCTCTCTGCAACCAACATCAGTGATTTCATCACTGCCAGAAATTTCAGAGATAGCTTCTGAGTTGTCATCAGTATTGCTCTCATCAAAGATTTCATCTGTACAAGAAACATCAGTGATTTCATCTGTTGAACCAACATCAGTGATATCTCTTGCTCCAGAGACACCGGAAATATCATCTCTCCAGCCAAGTCTACTGATATCGACAGCAGAATTTTCATTAGAGATATCCACTCTACAACCAACATCAGTGATATCATTTGCTGAAACAACAGCAGTGATATCTTCTGTAGAACCGACATCAGTGATATCCTCTGTCCAACTTACATCAGTGATATCATCTCTTGAACTGATATCAGTGATATCTTCTGTAGAGCCAAGATCGGTGATACCATCAGTGCAACTTACTTCAGTACTATCATCTGTAGAACAAACCACAGTGATATCCTCTGTAGAGCCTAGTACGTCGATATTCTCTGTCGAAGAATCTGTGTTATCATCAACACAAACAATTTCAGTGATATCTTCTGTACAGGAAACATCCATCATATCTTCTCTACAAGAATCCTCAGAGATATTATCAGTGGAACCAACATCAGTGATATTCTCTCTGCAACCAACATCAGTGATTTCATCACTGCCAGAAATTTCAGAGATAGCTTCTGAGTTGTCATCAGTATTGCTCTCATCAAAGATTTCATCTGTACAAGAAACATCAGTGATTTCATCTGTTGAACCAACATCAGTGATATCTCTTGCTCCAGAGACACCAGAAATATCATCTCTACAGCCAAGTTTACTGATATCAACAGCAGTATCTTCATTAGAGATATCCACTCTACAACCAACATCAGTAATATCATTTGCTGAAACAACAGCAGTGATATCTTCTGTAGAACCTACATCAGTGATATCCTCTGTCCAACTTACATCAGTGATATCATCTCTTGAACCGATATCAGTGATATCTTCTATAGAGCCAAGATCAGTGATACCCTCAGTGCAACTTACTTCAGTACTATCATCTGTAGAACAAACCACAGTGATATCCTCTGTAGAGCCTAGTACATTGATATTCTCTGTGGAAGAATCTGTGTTATCATCAACACAACCAATTTCAGTGATATCTTCTGTACAAGAAACATCCATCACATCTTCTCTACAAGAAACCTCAGAGATATTATCAGTGGAACCAACATCAGTGATATTCTCTCTGCAATCAACATCAGTGATTTCATCATTGCTAGAAATTTCAGAGAGAGCTTCTGAGTTGTCATCAGTATTGCTCTCATCAGAGATTTCATCTGTACAAGAAACATCAGTGATTTCATCTGTTGAACCAACATCAGTGATATCTCTTGCTCCAGAGACACCAGAAATATCATCTCTACAGCCAAGTTTACTGATATCAACAGCAGTATCTTCATTAGAGATATCCACTCTACAACCAACATCAGTGATATCATATGCTGAAACAACAGCAGTGATATCTTCTGTAGAACCGACACCAGTGATATCCTCTGTCCAACTTACATCAGTGATATCATCTCTTGAACCGATATCAGTGATATCTTCTGTAGAGCCAAGATCAGTGATACCCTCAGTGCAACTTACTTCAGTACTATCATCCGTAGAACAAACCACAGTGATATCCTCTGTAGAGCCTAGTACATTGATATTCTCTGTCGAAGAATCTGTGTCATCATCAACACAAACAATTTCAGTGATATCTTCTGTACAGGAAACATCCATCATATCTTCTCTACAAGAATCCTCAGAGATATTATCAGTGGAACCAACATCAGTGATATTCTCTCTGCAACCAACATCAGTGATTTCATCATTGCCAGAAATTTCAGAGATAGCTTCTGAGTTGTCATCAGTATTGCTCTCATCAAAGATTTCATCTGTACAAGAAACATCAGTGATTTCATCTGTTGAACCAACATCAGTGATATCTCTTGCTCCAGAGACACCGGAAATATCATCTCTACAACAAAGTCTACTGATATCGACAGCAGTATCTTCATTAGAGATATCCACTCTACAACCAACATCAGTGATATCATTTGCTGAAACAACAGCAGTGATATCTTCTGTAGAACCGACATCAGTGATATCCTCTGTCCAACTTACATCAGTGATATCATCTCTTGAACCGATATCAGTGATATCTTCTGTAGAGCCAAGATCGGTGATACCATCAGTGCAACTTACTTCAGTACTATCATCTGTAGAACAAACCACAGTGATATCCTCTGTAGAGCCTAGTACGTCGATATTCTCTGTCGAAGAATCTGTGTTATCATCAACACAACCAATTTCAGTGATATCATCTGTACAGGAAACATCCATCATATCTTCTCTACAAGAATCCTCAGAGATATTATCAGTGGAACCAACATCAGTGATATTCTCTCTGCAACCAACATCAGTGATTTCATCACTGCCAGAAATTTCAGAGATAGCTTCTGAGTTGTCATCAGTATTGCTCTCATCAAAGATTTCATCTGTACAAGAAACATCAGTGATTTCATCTGTTGAACCAACATCAGTGATATCTCTTGCTCCAGAGACACCAGAAATATCATCTCTCCAGCCAAGTCTACTGATATCGACAGCAGAATCTTCATTAGAGATATCCACTCTACAACCAACATCAGTGATATCATTTGCTGAAACAACAGCAGTGATATCTTCTGTGAAACTTACATCAGTGATATCCTCTGTCCAACTTACATCAGTGATATCATCTCTTGAACCGATATCAGTGATTTCTTCTGTAGAGCCAAGATCAGTGATACCCTCAGTGCAACTTACTTCAGTACTATCATCTGTAGAACAAACCACAGTGATATCCTCTGTAGAGCCTAGTACTTTGATATTCTCTGTCGAAGAATCTGTGTTATTATCAACACAACCAATTTCAGTGATATCTTCTGTACAGGAAACATCCATCATATCTCCTCTACAAGAATCCTCAGAGATATTATCAGTGGAACCAACATCAGTGATATTCTCTCTGCAACCAACATCAGTGATTTCATCACTGCCAGAAATTTCAGAGATAGCTTCTGAGTTGTCATCAGTATTGCTCTCATCAAAGATTTCATCTGTACAAGAAACATCAGTGATTTCATCTGTTGAACCAACATCAGTGATATCTCTTGCTCCAGAGACACCAGAAATATCATCTCTCCAGCCAAGTCTACTGATATCGACAGCAGAATTTTCATTAGAGATATCCACTCTACAACCAACATCAGTGATATCATTTGCTGAAACAACAGCAGTGATATCTTCTGTAGAACCGACATCAGTGATATCCTCTGTCCAACTTACATCAGTGATATCATCTCTTGAACCGATATCAGTGATATCTTCTGTAGAGCCAAGATCAGTGATACCCTCAGTGCAACTTACTTCAGTACTATCATCTGTAGAACAAACCACAGTGATATCCTCTGTAGAGCCTAGTACGTTGATATTCTCTGTGGAAGAATCTGTGTTATTATCAACACAACCAATTTCAGTGATATCTTCTGTACAGGAAACATCCATCATATCTTCTCTACAAGAATCCTCAGAGATATTATCAGTGGAACCAACATCAGTGATATTCTCTCTGCAACCAACATCAGTGATTTCATCACTGCCAGAAATTTCAGAGATAGCTTCTGAGTTGTCATCAGTATTGCTCTCATCAAAGATTTCATCTGTACAAGAAACATCAGTGATTTCATCTGTTGAACCAACATCAGTGATATCTCTTGCTCCAGAGACACCAGAAATATCATCTCTACAGCCAAGTCTACTGATATCGACAGCAGAATTTTCATTAGAGATATCCACTCTACAACCAACATCAGTGATATCATTTGCTGAAACAACAGCAGTGATATCTTCTGTAGAACCGACATCAGTGATATCCTCTGTCCAACTTACATCAGTGATATCATCTCTTGAACCGATATCAGTGATATCTTCTGTAGAGCCAAGATCAGTGATACCCTCAGTGCAACTTACTTCAGTACTATCATCTGTAGAACAAACCACAGTGATATCCTCTGTAGAGTCTAGTACGTTGATATTCTCTGTTGAAGAATCTGTGTTATCATCAACACAACCAATTTCAGTGATATCTTCTGTTCAGGAAACATCCATCATATCTTCTCTACAAGAATCCTCAGAGATATTATCAGTGGAACCAACATCAGTGATATTCTCTCTGCAACCAACATCAGTGATTTCATCACTGCCAGAAATTTCAGAGATAGCTTCTGAGTTGTCATCAGTATTGCTCTCATCAAAGATTTCATCTGTACAAGAAACATCAGTGATTTCATCTGTTGAACCAACATCAGTGATATCTCTTGCTCCAGAGACACCAGAAATATCATCTCTACAGCCAAGTCTACTGATATCGACAGCAGTATCTTCATTAGAGATATCCACTCTACAACCAACATCAGTGATATCATATGCTGAAACAACAGCAGTGATATCTTCTGTAGAACCGACACCAGTGATATCCTCTGTCCAACTTACATCAGTGATATCATCTCTTGAACCGATATCAGTGATATCTTCTGTAGAGCCAAGATCAGTGATACCCTCAGTGCAACTTACTTCAGTACTATCATCCATAGAACAAACCAAAGTGATATCCTCTGTAGAGCCTAGTACATTGATATTCTCTGTCGAAGAATCTGTGTCATCATCAACACAAACAATTTCAGTGATATCTTCTGTACAGGAAACATCCATCATATCTTCTCTACAAGAATCCTCAGAGATATTATCAGTGGAACCAACATCAGTGATATTCTCTCTGCAACCAACATCAGTGATTTCATCATTGCCAGAAATTTCAGAGATAGCTTCTGAGTTGTCATCAGTATTGCTCTCATCAAAGATTTCATCTGTACAAGAAACATCAGTGATTTCATCTGTTGAACCAACATCAGTGATATCTCTTGCTCCAGAGACACCGGAAATATCATCTCTACAACAAAGTCTACTGATATCGACAGCAGTATCTTCATTAGAGATATCCACTCTACAACCAACATCAGAGATATCATTTGCTGAGACAACAGCAGTGATATCTTCTGTAGAACCGACATCAGTGATATCCTCTGTCCAACTTACATCAGTGATATCATCTCTTGAACCGATATCAGTGATATCTTCTGTAGAGCCAAGATCGGTGATACCATCAGTGCAACTTACTTCAGTACTATCATCTGTAGAACAAACCACAGTGATATCCTCTGTAGAGCCTAGTACGTCGATATTCTCTGTCGAAGAATCTGTGTTATCATCAACACAACCAATTTCAGTGATATCTTCTGTACAGGAAACATCCATCATATCTTCTCTACAAGAATCCTCAGAGATATTATCAGTGGAACCAACATCAGTGATATTCTCTCTGCAACCAACATCAGTGATTTCATCACTGCCAGAAATTTCAGAGATAGCTTCTGAGTTGTCATCAGTATTGCTCTCATCAAAGATTTCATCTGTACAAGAAACATCAGTGATTTCATCTGTTGAACCAACATCAGTGATATCTCTTGCTCCAGAGACACCAGAAATATCATCTCTCCAGCCAAGTTTACTGATATCAACAGCAGTATCTTCATTAGAGATATCCACTCTACAACCAACATCAGTGATATCATTTGCTGAAACAACAGCAGTGATATCTTCTGTAGAACCTACATCAGTGATATCCTCTGTCCAACTTACATCAGTGATATCATCTCTTGAACCGATATCAGTGATATCTTCTGTAGAGCCAAGATCGGTGATACCATCAGTGCAACTTACATCAGTACTATCATCTGTAGAACAAACCACAGTGATATCCTCTGTAGAGCCTAGTACGTTGATATTCTCTGTCAAAGAATCTGTGTTATCATCAACACAAACAATTTCAGTGATATCTTCTGTACAGGAAACATCCATCATATCTTCTTTACAAGAATCCTCAGACATATTATCAGTGGAACCAACATCAGTGATATTCTCTCTGCAACCAACATCAGTGATTTCATCACTGCCAGAAATTTCAGAGATAGCTTCTGAGTTGTCATCAGTATTGCTCTCATCAAAGATTTCATCTGTACAAGAAACATCAGTGATTTCATCTGTTGAACCAACATCAGTGATATCTCTTGCTCCAGAGACACCAGAAATATCATCTCTCCAGCCAAGTCTACTGATATCGACAGCAGAATCTTCATTAGAGATATCCACTCTACAGCCAACATCAGTGATATCATTTGCTGAAACAACAGCAGTGATATCTTCTGTGAAACTTACATCAGTGATATCCTCTGTCCAACTTACATCAGTGATATCATCTCTTGAACCGATATCAGTGATTTCTTCTGTAGAGCCAAGATCAGTGATACCCTCAGTGCAACTTACTTCAGTACTATCATCTGTAGAACAAACCACAGTGATATCCTCTGTAGAGCCTAGTACGTTGATATTCTCTGTTGAAGAATCTGTGTTATCATCAACACAACCAATTTCAGTGATATCTTCTGTTCAGGAAACATCCATCATATCTTCTCTACAAGAATCCTCAGAGATATTATCAGTGGAACCAACATCAGTGATATTCTCTCTGCAACCAACATCAGTGATTTCATCACTGCCAGAAATTTCAGAGATAGCTTCTGAGTTGTCATCAGTATTGCTCTCATCAAAGATTTCATCTGTACAAGAAACATCAGTGATTTCATCTGTTGAACCAACATCAGTGATATCTCTTGCTCCAGAGACACCAGAAATATCATCTCTACAGCCAAGTCTACTGATATCGACAGCAGTATCTTCATTAGAGATATCCACTCTACAACCAACATCAGTGATATCATATGCTGAAACAACAGCAGTGATATCTTCTGTAGAACCGACACCAGTGATATCCTCTGTCCAACTTACATCAGTGATATCATCTCTTGAACCGATATCAGTGATATCTTCTGTAGAGCCAAGATCAGTGATACCCTCAGTGCAACTTACTTCAGTACTATCATCCATAGAACAAACCAAAGTGATATCCTCTGTAGAGCCTAGTACATTGATATTCTCTGTCGAAGAATCTGTGTCATCATCAACACAAACAATTTCAGTGATATCTTCTGTACAGGAAACATCCATCATATCTTCTCTACAAGAATCCTCAGAGATATTATCAGTGGAACCAACATCAGTGATATTCTCTCTGCAACCAACATCAGTGATTTCATCATTGCCAGAAATTTCAGAGATAGCTTCTGAGTTGTCATCAGTATTGCTCTCATCAAAGATTTCATCTGTACAAGAAACATCAGTGATTTCATCTGTTGAACCAACATCAGTGATATCTCTTGCTCCAGAGACACCGGAAATATCATCTCTACAACAAAGTCTACTGATATCGACAGCAGTATCTTCATTAGAGATATCCACTCTACAACCAACATCAGAGATATCATTTGCTGAGACAACAGCAGTGATATCTTCTGTAGAACCGACATCAGTGATATCCTCTGTCCAACTTACATCAGTGATATCATCTCTTGAACCGATATCAGTGATATCTTCTGTAGAGCCAAGATCGGTGATACCATCAGTGCAACTTACTTCAGTACTATCATCTGTAGAACAAACCACAGTGATATCCTCTGTAGAGCCTAGTACGTCGATATTCTCTGTCGAAGAATCTGTGTTATCATCAACACAACCAATTTCAGTGATATCTTCTGTACAGGAAACATCCATCATATCTTCTCTACAAGAATCCTCAGAGATATTATCAGTGGAACCAACATCAGTGATATTCTCTCTGCAACCAACATCAGTGATTTCATCACTGCCAGAAATTTCAGAGATAGCTTCTGAGTTGTCATCAGTATTGCTCTCATCAAAGATTTCATCTGTACAAGAAACATCAGTGATTTCATCTGTTGAACCAACATCAGTGATATCTCTTGCTCCAGAGACACCAGAAATATCATCTCTCCAGCCAAGTTTACTGATATCAACAGCAGTATCTTCATTAGAGATATCCACTCTACAACCAACATCAGTGATATCATTTGCTGAAACAACAGCAGTGATATCTTCTGTAGAACCTACATCAGTGATATCCTCTGTCCAACTTACATCAGTGATATCATCTCTTGAACCGATATCAGTGATATCTTCTGTAGAGCCAAGATCGGTGATACCATCAGTGCAACTTACATCAGTACTATCATCTGTAGAACAAACCACAGTGATATCCTCTGTAGAGCCTAGTACGTTGATATTCTCTGTCAAAGAATCTGTGTTATCATCAACACAAACAATTTCAGTGATATCTTCTGTACAGGAAACATCCATCATATCTTCTTTACAAGAATCCTCAGACATATTATCAGTGGAACCAACATCAGTGATATTCTCTCTGCAACCAACATCAGTGATTTCATCACTGCCAGAAATTTCAGAGATAGCTTCTGAGTTGTCATCAGTATTGCTCTCATCAAAGATTTCATCTGTACAAGAAACATCAGTGATTTCATCTGTTGAACCAACATCAGTGATATCTCTTGCTCCAGAGACACCAGAAATATCATCTCTCCAGCCAAGTCTACTGATATCGACAGCAGAATCTTCATTAGAGATATCCACTCTACAGCCAACATCAGTGATATCATTTGCTGAAACAACAGCAGTGATATCTTCTGTGAAACTTACATCAGTGATATCCTCTGTCCAACTTACATCAGTGATATCATCTCTTGAACCGATATCAGTGATTTCTTCTGTAGAGCCAAGATCAGTGATACCCTCAGTGCAACTTACTTCAGTACTATCATCTGTAGAACAAACCACAGTGATATCCTCTGTAGAGCCTAGTACGTTGATATTCTCTGTCGAAGAATCTGTGTTATTATCAACACAACCAATTTCAGTGATATCTTCTGTACAGGAAACATCCATCATATCTTCTCTACAAGAATCCTCAGAGATATTATCAGTGGAACCAACATCAGTGATATTCTCTCTGCAACCAACATCAGTGATTTCATCACTGCCAGAAATTTCAGAGATAGCTTCTGAGTTGTCATCAGTATTGCTCTCATCAAAGATTTCATCTGTACAAGAAACATCAGTGATTTCATCTGTTGAACCAACATCAGTGATATCTCTTGCTCCAGAGACACCAGAAATATCATCTCTCCAGACAAGTCTACTGATATCGACAGCAGTATCTTCATTAGAGATATCCACTCTACAACCAACATCAGTGATATCATTTGCTGAAACAACAGCAGTGATATCTTCTGTAGAACCTACATCAGTGATATCCTCTGTCCAACTTACATCAGTGATATCATCTCTTGAACCAATATCAGTGATATCTTCTGTAGAGCCAAGATCGGTGATACCATCAGTGCAACTTACTTCAGTACTATCATCTGTAGAACAAACCACAGTGATATCCTCTGTAGAGCCTAGTACGTCGATATTCTCTGTCGAAGAATCTGTGTTATCATCAACACAACCAATTTCAGTGATATCTTCTGTACAGGAAACATCCATCATATCTTCTCTTCAAGAATCCTCAGAGATATTATCAGTGGAACCAACATCAGTGATATTCTCTCTGCAACCAACATCAGTGATTTCATCACTGCCAGAAATTTCAGAGATAGCTTCTGAGTTGTCATCAGTATTGCTCTCATCAAAGATTTCATCTGTACAAGAAACATCAGTGATTTCATCTGTTGAACCAACATCAGTGATATCTCTTGCTCCAGAGACACCAGAAATATCATCTCTCCAGCCAAGTCTACTGATATCGACAGCAGAATCTTCATTAGAGATATCCACTCTACAACCAACATCAGTGATATCATTTTCTGAAAAAACAGCAGTGATATCTTCTGTAGAACCGACATCAGTGATATCCTCTGTCCAACTTACATCAGTGATATCATCTCTTGAACCGATATCAGTGATATCTTCTGTAGAGCCAAGATCAGTGATACCCTCAGTGCAACTTACTTCAGTACTATCATCTGTAGAACAAACCGCAGTGATATACTCTGTAGAGCCTAGTACATTGATATTCTCTGTCAAAGAATCTGTGTTATCATCAACACAACCAATTTCAGTGATATCTTCTGTACAAGAAACATCCATCATATCTTCTCTACAAGAAACCTCAGAGATATTATCAGTGGAACCAACATCAGTGATATTCTCTCTGCAATCAACATCAGTGATTTCATCATTGCTAGAAATTTCAGAGATAGCTTCTGAGTTGTCATCAGTATTGCTCTCATCAGAGATTTCATCTGTACAAGAAACATCAGTGATTTCATCTGTTGAACCAACATCAGTGATATCTCTTGCTCCAGAGACACCAGAAATATCATCTCTACAGCCAAGTTTACTGATATCAACAGCAGTATCTTCATTAGAGATATCCACTCTACAACCAACATCAGTGATATCATTTGCTGAAACAACAGCAGTGATATCTTCTGTAGAACCGACATCAGTGATATCCTCTGTCCAACTTACATCAGTGATATCATCTCTTGAACCGATATCAGTGATATCTTCTGTAGAGCCAAGATCAGTGATACCCTCAGTGCAACTTACTTCAGTACTATCATCTGTAGAACAAACCGAAGTGACTTCCTCTGTAGAGCCTAGTACATTGATATTCTCTGTCGAAGAATCTGTGTTATCATCAACACAACCAATTTCAGTGATATCTTCTGTACAAGAAACATCCATCACATCTTCTCTACAAGAATCCTCAGAGATATTATCAGTGGAACCAACATCAGTGATATTCTCTCTGCAATCAACATCAGTGATTTCATCACTGCCAGAAATTTCAGAGATAGCTTCTGAGTTGTCATCATTATTGCTATCATCAAAGATTTCATCTGTACAAGAAACATCAGTGATTTCATCTGTTGAACCAACATCAGTGATATCTCTTGCTCCAGAGACACCAGAAATATCATCTCTACAGCCAAGTTTACTGATATCAACAGCAGTATCTTCATTAGAGATATCCACTCTACAACCAACATCAGTGATATCATTTGCTGAAACAACAGCAGTGATATCTTCTGTAGAACCTACATCAGTGATATCCTCTGTCCAACTTACATCAGTGATATCATCTCTTGGCCCGATATCAGTGATATCTTCTGTAGAGCCAAGATCAATGATACCCTCAGTGCAACTTACTTCAGTACTATCATCTGTAGAACAAACCACAGTGACATCCTCTGTAGAGCCTAGTACATTGATATTCTCTGTCGAAGAATCTGTGTTATCATCAACACAACCAATTTCAGTGATATCTTCTGTACAAGAAACATCGATCACATCTTCTCTACAAGAAACCTCAGAGATATTATCAGTGGAACCAACATCAGTGATATTCTCTCTGCAATCAACATCAGTGATTTCATCATTGCCAGAAATTTCAGAGAAAGCTTCTGAGTTGTCATCAGTATTGCTCTCATCAGAGATTTCATCTGTACAAGAAATATCAGTGATTTCATCTGTTGAACCAACATCAGTGATATCTCTTGCTCCAGAGACACCAGAAATATCATCTCTCCAGACAAGTCTACTGATATCGACAGCAGAATCTTCATTAGAGATATCCACTCTACAACCAACATCAGTGATATCATTTGCTGAAACAACAGCAGTGATATCTTCTGTAGAACCTACATCAGTGATATCCTCTGTCCAACTTACATCAGTGATATCATCTCTTGAACCGATATCAGTGATATCTTCTGTAGAGCCGAGACCAGTGATACCCTCAGTGCAACTTACTTCAGTACTATCATCTGTAGAACAAACCGCAGTGATATCCTCTGTAGAGCCTAGTACGTTGATATTCTCTGTCGAAGAATCTGTGTTATCATCAACACAACCAATTTCAGTGATATCTTCTGTACAGGAAACATCCATCATATCTTCTCTACAAGAATCCTCAGAGATATTATCAGTGGAACCAACATCAGTGATATTCTCTCTGCAACCAACATCAGTGATTTCATCACTGCAAGAAATTTCAGAGATAGCTTCTGAGTTGTCATCAGAATTGCTCTCATCAAAGATTTCATCTGTACAAGAAACATCAGTGATTTCATCTGTTGAACCAACATCAGTGATATCTCTTGCTCCAGAGACACCAGAAATATCCTCTCTCCAGACAAGTCTACTGATATCGACAGCAGTATCTTCATTAGAGATATCCACTCTACAGCCAACATCAGTGATATCATTTGCTGAAACAACAGCAGTGATATCTTCTGTAGAACCTACATCAGTGATATCTTCTGTACAAGAAACATCCATCATATCTTCTCTACAAGAAACCTCAGAGATATTATCAGTGGAGCCAACATCAGTGATTTCATCACTGCCAGAAATTTCAGAGATAGCTTCTGAGTTGTCATCAGTATTGCTCTCATCAGAGATAACATTTGTAGAAGAAACATCAGTGATATCTCCTGCTCAAGAGACACCAGAAATATCATCTCAACAGCCAAGTTTGCTGATATCATCTACATTAATATCATCAGTATTTGCTTCAAAAGAAATATCCTCTGTCCAATTGACATCATCGATATCATATGCAAAGCCAACATCTGGGATATCATCTGTGCAACTAACCGCAGTAATATCTCTGGAACCAGGATCAGAGATATCGTCTTTGGAGCCAACATCATTGTTACCTACTGTAGAGCCAACATCAGTTATATTATCTGTGGAACTAACATCAGTCATTTTTCAAACTATTCCACTACCAGCATTGACAAGATCTCTGGTCGGAACCACTGTATTTTCAAATGTACAGACAACATCTGTAGTGATAATAAAACCGTCATCTGTACAACCATCACCAGTAACATCTTCTATTCACCTATCTTCGGTAACAGTAATTCCAGATATTTGTGCATCTAATCCTTGTGGTGCAATTCACACTTGTTTACATTCTGAATCAACGTATACATGTAGCTGTACTAATGGATATAGTGTAGGAAACTCACCAACTGATGGATCGCTGACTTGTATAGGTAAGTCTTACATAATAGTATTCATCGATACAATATTTGTTTTAGGCTTCTTATTTCATTCCATAAAGATTTGGATCTATCCCTTTGTATGTAATATCTTGATATTTTGAAAGAATATGTTCTCTTTGTTTATGTCTTATGATGTATAACAACAAATTAAAAGTTATCCTCTTCTTCCTTCACATTCATTAATCAAATTGTAAATTATGTATTTTTTTTAGATAATAATGAATGCGTAAATACAACCTTGTGTGGTGGCCATCCAAATAAATGTATCAACAATTTAGGATCTTACAGTTGCCAATGTGCAAATGGTTACAAACTTTCTGTGTCCACAGGTATATGTGAAGGTAAGCTATAAGTGATATCACTAACACATTATCCATTCATTTTATGAGGGGCTGATAAGTAGGTAATAGTTAGATATGCCTGTTCGGGTGCATCGTATCTTTCAGTGAAACATTCGTTGAGTTTGATTTGGCATTATTGTTAAAATGATTGATTAAATGATGTCAGCCATATTCTAAAATGTTATAGTTACGAGCCATGTAAAAAAGGAAATCACATTTATCCTTTTAAATAATGTGAGTTACCCGGAAAGAATATTTTTCTCAAAATATGCAACTGATATTTGATTCTGATCTGCAATTTGAATTTATTGGAATGTTCAGTGTTAGCCTAGTTCAAGCAATTATAGTTTGAGATTTCTTGATTGCCAAAATCGATGTATAGAGTTTGTTGGGTTAGTTTTCGGTATTTCCCATTTAATTATGATTTCCTTGACACTGATAATACAAGTTACCCAGGATATTTTTGTTAAAGTGAATTTGAAAAGCTGATAGAGTGGAAATTATTGAAATGAAAAATAGAAAAGAGAAGCACAATTTCATTTATATAAATATGATAACAAGATTCATTGACAATCATACCTATTTATTGATATCTTTTAGCTCCTGATATCTGAGCGCCATGGTGCTATAGTATCGAGATCTGTCTGTGTATGACCTTGACTTGTTTTTCAAGGTCACAGGCTTCAAATTATAACCAATAATTTTGACATTTTACTATATCCTATTGTCACCTATTTTAGTTACAGGCTCAAGATTTACATCACATCTTTGCCTCCTGAAGTCCCACGTTTGATATTCTCGAAATAGCACATTACTGACCTTCCGGTCTATTTATGAATCTTGAGTTTTAAAATAGCTACTGACTGAGTAGTATCATGTGATCAACTGCTGTTGGTTTTTGGAAGATTGACTGAGTAACTAGGCAAGACCAAAGTAACTAAGCAAGACCACATGATGACATTTTGACATATTCTTTCAAAATGGGGCCAATAACTTTGACATTTTACTATCTCTCATCACTTTGACAAGCAATTGGCACTGTTATTAACTTTTGGATGCCAATATTATATTGTGAAACATCTAACTATAACCATACTCATATGTTTATGCCGAGAGTTTCTTTTATTTACGAAATTAATTATCTGCATTTTTATATGTAGATATAAATGAGTGCACAGTGAACCCAGGTGTGTGTGGCCTATCACCACCGAACACTTGTGAAAATATCCCAGCGGGGTCTTACACATGTACATGTGCATTGGGCTTTGGAAAGGCTGATGCAAATGCAATAAGCCAGGAATGTGTTGGTAAGCTGGATTGGTGTATCAGCCAACTTAATGTGTCAGCCAACTTAACTTTCGATTTTAAGACATATTTTGTTGAATTATCATAATAGCGATGATTATTCTGTGATCTGTCTCACACACATCTGACACATCATAGATATATTCTCATTCTTATGTCGCTATTACTAATTCAAAAATATTTACTATTTTTATAAGAATTTTAATTTACGATTTCAGCTGAAGGAAAGGTATGTAAAACTGTTCCGATCTTGGCCAATGGAATCATTTCAAAGAATTCAGACTGCTTTAGCTTCTGTACATCTCCAATGACGATCGAATACGAATGTAACCCTGGGCGTGCATTCCCCAATGGCTTATCAACATTAAAACGTCAGTGCAATGAGGGAACAATACCAGCTCCTCCCCCATGCCTGGGTGAGTTAATGCCTTATAGAATGAAAAACTGTGAATCTGTTTTAAATGATTTAAAATGTTTAAAATTGATTTAAAATCCCGATTGTTAACCACACAATTGATGAGGCCACACAAGAGGGCATTATATGACCCAGTTAACCAACCCAGTGGCTCCATCTAGCGTCCATTACATGGAGCTTGACATCAATGTAAAATCCTTCTTATATCCTGAAATATTTGTTTGGCACCATCATTATCTTCTTTTGACTGCACAATACTTTGTCCCAACCCTGACAGCATTAGGGGGGAATGGATACTTGGTTGATGAGAGACCTTGGAAGTGATGTTAAATTAAATGTGATTATGTGCTATGATTAAAAACCTGTGGCCTTTGTTTTTTTAACAGTTTTTGACCCTTGTACTAAGAAACCATGTGGCGATTCTCCTCATGAGTGTGTGACAATCACCAATATATTTCCCCGAGGATACAGATGTGACTGCAAAGGCAACTTTGCACCCAAAGACGTGGGAACCTCAAATGAAACATGCCAAGGTTGAATATTTTCAGTTATCTACTACATGTGATATGTAACATGTCATTTTCATGTAACCTTTATAAACACAGCATTTAGGTTTAATTCCATAATTTGATGTTTCTTTTGTATTTCAGAAAGTACTACCCTATTTCCCTTCAGTGAGGCAGACGGGTTTTTAAAGCTTAAACAGAAAAACGATCGCAAAGTTATCCATTTCCGTAAATCGATCCCAGTATATGGAGAACAAATATCTAAAATTAAGGTAAATTTGTTTAATATTTGGAGTTAAAGTTGTCACTTGAAAATATATTTATCTGGATCACTAGAATATTTGTGTATTTTGCAATATTAATAATTATTTGTATATTTTGGTTTGAATCCAAACATATATAGTCAGTAATGCCACCAGGGTTATTGTCATCTTCTATTGAGAGTGCATCAAGAATGAATAGGCTGAAAAAAGCAACTTATTTTCAGATATTTTCAAATGGATACCTTACACTTGGCACAGGTGCCAAGGTTCAAAACTTCAATACTAAACTAACTTCTAGAAGAAACATCCTAGCTCCAATCTACTCTAACCTGCACATGAGATGTGCTGATTTGGAGTCAGGGATATTCTACAAAGTGATTGAGGATGATACAGGAACTAACACTTTGTTAACTACGATGACAAATTTGATTTTGACTGAGAGTAAAAACAAACCCTCTGTTCCAAATGATTTCAAAGTCAAATTTGGCCTCATAGTCACGTGGTACAGAGGTGTCCCGTTTCCATGTCAAACACAAACCAGTGAAGATGTTAGTATAATGTTCCATATATTTAAAATGACACTTTAAGATTAGATGTGATGTTTGCTACATAATACAATAATTTATATATATATATATATATATAGCAAAAATCCAAGTAAAAAGGTAGTTGTATACAGTGTAATGGTGTTGAAAGTAATCCAACAATATACAGTGTAATGGTGTTGAAAGTAATCCAACAATATACAGTGTAATGGTGATGAAAGTAATCCAACATATATATATATATATCAGCCCCTGAGAATTATTAAACTCTTTCCAGATGTGGACATACCAAGCAGTTGTATTATCAGACTTCCTTTATAGTTATGTCTTTTACAACTATCAAAGACGGTGGTCAGATAAAACGCAGCTTGATCCCCTTCCAACAAGTGGAATCTTTCTTTCTGGGAATAATAAAGGGACAGTCTTCTATGATGCAGATTATACTGTGTCAATAGATAAAAGGAAGGGCAATCGTTTGAGTGGTAAGTCATTTGTCTATGGTCAGTGATTAGCTTTTTTAAACTTACAATTATACCAGATCTCAATACATAATTTTACTTCCAACAAAAAACAATATACATCACCCTAACAAGAAATAAAAATGTCACTTGTGTTTATGCTACAATAAACAGTTAAAGATTATGACATAAGAGAGGAGAAAAAGATGCTCATAGGCCAATATAGACTTGTATATCAATGTGCAATTTATCTTTATCTGTTCATGCTCATCACTACGACAATGCATTTAATAGTGATCATATTACCAAAAAGAGGTGAACGGTTTCATAAACTAGATTAAGATAAATAGAATAACCACAAATGTTGACCATTGTGGAAGAGTGTTTTTGTGTGTTTCAGGAAAAACGGGTCAATACATCTTCCCATTGTACTCGATTGAAACCCCCCCACAAAAGAGTCAATGTATGATTTGGTACAAAAATACAGCATCTCTGCCAATTGTGACTATCAACCGGGTCCGGATATACTTCAACTGTCCACCCAATGTGGCTTTAGCACGGTTTGACCCATTTCTCACCAATACCCAACAGAGCTCATCTTGTTTTGAGCCATCTCCTTTTGGTCTGCTATTTGCCAGATGGTTTTATGGATTTAGTGGCTATTATCAGGTGAGAATGCTTAAACATGATAACTTAAACATTTAATTTGGTGACATATCATGAGGTTGTCTGAAAAAGCCATAAAATATTCAAATATAGGTATTAATTCTTGCCAGCTTTTAGAAAAGTTTTAGGAGTTTGGCAGAGTCTCCCTGTACAATTCCAAATTCAGTTATTCCTGTCTTCATTTTAGACGACTTGATGAGTGTTTTATTAATACTGTCTCGCTTCCACTGATTAGAAATTAGTGAATGCAATCAAAGTAGCTGATGCCATTCTCTAATCACCACTCTGATTATCTTTTAGACATGTTGCTATGATACAAATAGAGGTGCAATGCAAAGAGATGAAACTGCAGGTTATATAGTGGATGAAACCGAGGTAGCTATCACTGATAAAGCTCACACTGACTGCTGCTCCCTGACCAACACAAACTACAAAGAAGAGTGCCCACTATTCTATGAAAAGCGACCCCAGTCTTACTTTAATGTTTTCTTATATATAATAAAGTTACTTGGTAAGTATACTTCAATCTTATTCTTTATGTTAGAATCATTTGTATAAGGCGTATGGTCCCAGTTTAGTGACAGATATATTTTGATGAAATCAAGTTTATTTCTTTTGGACTTGCATTTTGGAATATAACTAATGGATATATAGAGAACAAGGTCTATATATCTGTCCTGACAATGAGACCCGATATAGTGTTCACCAAATGTAGATGACACATTCTACAGGGAACTAAGACAGAAACTATAAGTTAATGGTTTAATGACTGACCGCTTTTTTCCTTATCCATGGAACAAAGCATGCCTGCATCTCAATGTTGTTAAAATGCAGGCATATATGTTATTGTAAACACACGTTCCATTGTAAATAGTTCCCAAATTGCCATGTGTTTATGTGCGAAATAAAGATATTATTATTATTGTAACTAGTCTTAAATCAATATATTTCAAACAATGTTGTTGTGAAATGAGCTATTTAAAAGTATATTGTTCTCAAAATGTAGGCTGGTATGATTTTCGTCTGTATATTGTATGTTACTCAGTTGACGACTTGGATTTCTTTCAAAGCCTGTGATATGTTATACGTTTTTTTTCAATCATCAGCCTTTATGTGGGGAGACCCACACATAGTGACATTGGATGGACTTTCCTACACATTCAATGGATTGGGAGAATACAAAATGATATCAAGTGAACACTTTCACTTACAAACAAGAACACAAGCTGTGTCTCCAAGCAATTCAACGGATAAAGCTACAGTTTTCAGTGCATTTGCTGCGAAGAGTAATGATTCTGTGCCAATCCATATTGAAATGAATGGAACAGGTATTTGTGAGACCTATTGTTACAAAAATGTTATAAATCTATTGTTGATTTTTACTTTTAATTTGATTTTTGATCATTAGATATTTATTCATTTTCAATTATTTGATATGTTGGTTTTTCAGAACTGTCCTTGTACATTGATAACAATGTTCAAAATGGTTTCGGTACTAGTTCTAATTTTAAGTACCAAGGTGATAATGATAATGTTATTATCGAGAAATCTTCCATCAATAATGTGGCGGTGTCATTTAAGAATGGTAATTGTGATAATCGGTTATTTTATGACATTCTTTGTTTCTTAAATTAAAAATCTAGTTTATTTCGGATGTTCTTTAGATTATATCAAATTAACTAAAACAATAATCATATTTTTTAAAGGTTGGAGCCTTAATATTTCCCTTGCCAATGGAGCCCTAGAGGTGCTAACTATGGTACCAACAAATTCAACAGGTGACACACGAGGTCTTATGGGAGTGGTCAATCAAGACATCACTGATGATTTAACCCTGCCAAATGGAACAATTCTGGATTACAAATCCTCAGAGGAATTCATTTTCCATAACTTTGGCCAGATATGTGAGTGTCAATTATTTTCAATTCATTGATATTAAGCGTTAAATATTATTGATAAATATGAAAGTACAGGTGTAAAACATATACTGAAAAAGATAAGTTTTTATGCAGGGCAAGTTGGAGAGGACAGCATTTTGCACTATCCTGAAGGACTAACGACAGCTAACTTCACCGACCCAAATTTCATTCCAACGTTTGGAGTAACTTTCAGTGATCCGGCAACAGAACAGTATGCAATGGAGATATGCAATGCCAGCCAGCAATGTCTCTATGACTACAGCATTACTAAAGACAAGGATTTTGCCCAAAACAGTTTATCAAGTGAAACTTATTTCACGACAACCAAAGCAACATTGCGTTAGTGATATTGAATTATTTATTATAGTGTTTAATTGCTGATTATTTTGTTTCAAATCAACAATGTTGATATTTGCTACTTATTTTTGTTCACATTTCCAAAACTTTAATGCAACAGTCCTATATATATATATATATATATATATATATATATATATATATATATATATATATATATATATATATATATATATAAATATATACCAGTATCCCCTAAAAACCCATCCAAAATGACATTTCCAAGGTCAAAGAATTAAATGTACGTGAATCTTGAATGTATTGAAATTATCTGTCTGCTTAAAAGGCGACGTGTATCTGGAAATCTGGAAATACAAATTATGTTGAAAACTATGTTATAAAAGACTTTGTAAAATTGATGTATTGTATCTAATTTTGTTTTATGTCAACAATTCTATAATTCTGCAAACAATTCAGAATTATCATATAAAGTATGATGTTTATATGATGTTTTCTTACGAAATAGACATCTGGTTTCAAGTCTACTTTATATTTATTTAAAATATTATTTTGATAATGTTACAGAAAACACTCAACCAACATTGTCTATTGACTCTATATCTGTCACAAATGGGAGTTCCTCAGAAGAGAAGCGTGGAGACAACAGTACTAGATATAACATCATGGTCGAGGTAAATGCCACGGTGACTATAAAGTTTAATATCTACGACCCTGATGCCAATGACCAAACAACTCTAGTTCTCAATGAAACAACGGCTGGAGACATGTATGAAGTTAATGGAAATACATTTACATGGCAACCAGAGGATATGGCAATGTTGGAATTGAGGTAAATATTCTGGAATCAGATGTGTGCAGTCTAATCATGTAAAAACCTACACTTATGGTCATATGAAACATTATATAAATGGGAACATCCTGTTGTTTTTTTTGGCCTGCATTATTTTAGACTGTAAATTTATATAATATCACAGTCTGCTCACGTCATGATATAACTCACAAAAATGTAAGAAAGCTGCAAAATATATGATAAGGTGATGTTCCTATAGCAATGTCTGAGATTCAAACCAGAAATTCCAGTGACTGAAGGCAAATGCACTACTAATTGAGCTATTTCGTACAGTTTATAGCCATTAATAGTTAACATATAAGAAGTAAATTGTACATTTCAGCTTTACTGCTGAGGACGGCCAGGGTGGAGTGTCTGATAGCATTACCCCAGTGATTATCATGTGTATGCCATGCGGAGAGCATGGATACTGTGACTATGGAGGAGCTATCTTCACCAATGAATCCTACGTTTTTACTACAGTAGAATGTGTCTGTAATATTGGATATAAAGGTAATGTTATAAATACAAAACCAATATTGAAACTTTATGTGAAAGATATTCAGACTGTAGAAAGTCAAGTGAGGGTGGGTGCATTTGCCATATATGGGAACAAACTAACAACTTCCCCCCTCAAACATGCTATAGATATCAAAGGATTTGACCTGCCTCTATTAAAAGTCGAAAACAAATGTCATTAAATATTAAAATTGCTTGCTTTTCAATAAAACAGTAAGATTTAACTATTGGCTTTTGATGAGCATGGAGGTGAATAAAGATCCTACTTTCAGTTGGTGTAAATGGTGTCTGTATCAACTATGACGGTTGTTCTGAGGATCCTTGTAACACAACTGGTAATGGGGACTGCACTGATAACTCTCCAGAAACAGAGGTAGCAACAGGAGTACCCTACCAGTGTGGTGACTGCATGCCAGGATATTACAATAACCTTGGAATATGTGTGGGTAAGTGATGTATTTTATCTTTACCCAGGATAAAGTCTCCATTCAGACATTAATGTGCATAACTACGTCTAATCATAAAATATTCATATCAAATGACAGACTATAGCAAGATCTTCCGTGGTTTAATTTTTAGATATTAATGAATGTGGAATCAATGGAACAAATGACTGCAATCAAACATGTGAAAACACTGTTGGGAGTTATAACTGTTCCTGTATGGAGGGTTTCACAAAGAATGGAAACAACTGTCAAGGTTGGTTTTAGATAATGTCACTCAGTAGATTCATGCCTGTCATTTCAAATATACAAATTTAATGCTCACATATAATATAATCTTGCCTCATTATAACACTAATTTAATTATTTAAACACAAACAGATATTGATGAGTGCATGTTAGGCCAACATGACTGCAATCACAACTGTACCAATACCTTAGGCAAATATGAATGCTCTTGTTTCGCTGGATTCAGACTAACGACTGGAGGCAGAGTGTGTGAAGGTAAACAGCCATCATCTTAATACACAAATCAACATATACAGGCAAATGTTAAAATGAATCTGATGTGTTAAAGTTATACAAAACATCTAAATCGGTTAGATAGAATATTTTAATCATTTTAAGTTATTTTATAGTATTGTTTTAGTGTATAATAATCTTTTGTCCTCATTATAGCTAATTATCTTTGTTTCAAATTTAGATGTAGACGAATGTTCCTTGACAAATAAAGAACACAATTGCACACATAACTGTACAAATACAGTACCTGGATACAACTGTTCCTGTTATGAAGGGTTTCAACTAGATTCAGATGGATATAATTGCATAGGTAAGTACTTTATGTCTTTCTAAAACAGAAGAAAATGTCAAATTTGAAGCTGAATAATTTGATATCCATGAATCCGTCAAAAAGACATTCATAATATTATCAAATTGCTAACATTAAACCTAAATCTTATACAACAAGTCAAACAACCTATAATAGGTATATTTCCTGGAGAGTAAACTAATGCTTGAATTCATCGCCTGCCATCGAGGGTGCATCGATTAATCTAAGATTGTCCCACTAGAAATATTAATTGAAATGGAAATGCATGATACTAGTATATGATCGAAAACCATGAACCTAAAATACAACATTCTTATCCTTTCTTTCATGTCTTGCAGAGATAACAACAATGTATTCCGTACAACCTACTACAATTTATTCATCAATAATGCAAACACTACAAACAACTGAGTTTTACTCCACACAATATTCTACCGAGACCTCAGATTTAGAAGAAACAGTGCTGATTTCATCTCTGACGATTTCTTCAGAATCTGTAATATCATCAGAACAACTTTCTGTGATATCTACTGTAGAGCCAAGATCAGTGATATTCTCTCTGCAACCAACATCAGTGATTTCATCACTGCCAGAAATTTCAGAGATAGCTTCTGAGTTGTCATCAGTATTGCTCTCATCAGAGATTTCATCTGTACAAGAAACATCAGTGATTTCATCTGTTGAACCAACATCAGTGATATCTCTTGCTCCAGAGACACCAGAAATATCATCGCTACAGCCAAGTTTACTGATATCAACAGCAGTATCTTCATTAGAGATATCCGCTCTACAACCAACATCAGTGATATCATTTGCTGAAACAACAGCAGTGATATCTTCTTTAGAACTAATATCAGTGATATCTTCTGTAGAGCCAAGATCAGTGATACCCTCAGTGCAACTTACATCAGTACTATCATCTGTAGAACAAACCGCAGTGATATCCTCTGTAGAGCCTAGTACGTTGATATTCTCTCTCGAAGAATCTGTGTTATCATCAACACAACCAATTTCAGTGATATCTTCTGTGCAAGAAACATCGATCATATATTCTCTACAAGAGACCTCAGAGATATTATCAGTGGAACCAACATCAGTGATATTCTCTCTGCAACCAACATCAGTGATTTCATCACTGCCAGAAATTTCAGAGATAGCTTCTGAGTTGTCATCAGTATTGCTCTCATCAGAGATTTCATCTGTACAAGAAACATCAGTGATTTCATCTGTTGAACCAACATCAGTGATATCTCTTGCTCCAGAGACACCAGAAATATCATCTCTACAGCCAAGTTTACTGATATCAACAGCAGTATCTTCATTAGAGATATCCACTCTACAACCAACATCAGTGATATCATTTGCTGAAACAACAGCAGTGATATCTTCTGTAGAACTAATATCAGTGATATCTTCTGTAGAGCCAAGATCAGTGATACCCTCAGTGCAACTTACATCAGTGATATCATCTCTTGAACCAATATCAGTGATATCTTCTGTAGAGCCAACATCAGTGATACCCTCAGTGCAACTTACATCAGTACTATCATCTGTAGAACAAACCGCAGTGATATCCTCTGTAGAGCCTAGTACGTTAATATTCTCTGTCGAAGAATCTGTGTTATCATCAACACAAACAATTTCAGTGATATCTTCTGTGCAAGAAACATCGATCATATCTTCTCTACAAGAGACCTCAGAGATAGTATCAGTGGAACCAACATCAGTGATATTCTCTCTGCAACCAACATCAGTGATTTCATCACTGCCAGAAATCTCAGAGATAGATTCTGAGTTGTCATCAGTATTGCTCTCATCAGAGATTTCATCTGTACAAGAAACATCAGTGATTTCATCTGTTGAACCAACATCAGTGATATCTCTTGCTCCAGAGACACCAGAAATATCATCTCTACAGCCAAGTTTACTGATATCAACAGCAGTATCTTCATTAGAGATATCCACTCTACAACCAACATCAGTGATATCATTTGCTGAAACAACAGCAGTGATATCTTCTGTAGAACTAATATCAGTGATATCCTCTGTCCAACTTACATCAGTGATATCATCTCTTGAACCAATATCAGTGATAACTTCTGTAGAGCCAAGATCAGTGATACCCTCAGTGCAACTTACATCAGTACTATCATCTGTAGAACAAACCGCAGTGATATCCTCTGTAGAGCCTAGTACGTTGATATTCTCTGTCGAAGAATCTGTGTTATCATCAACACAACCAATTTCAGTGATATCTTCTGTGCAAGAAACATCGATCATATCTTCTCTACAAGAGACCTCAGAGATATTATCAGTGGAACCAACATCAGTGATATTCTCTCTGCAACCAACATCAGTGATTTCATCACTGCCAGAAATTTCAGAGATAGCTTCTGAGTTGTCATCAGTATTGCTCTCATCAGAGATTTCATCTGTACAAGAAACATCAGTGATTTCATCTGTTGAACCAACATCAGTGATATCTCTTGCTCCAGAGACACCAGAAATATCATCTCTACAGCCAAGTTTACTGATATCAACAGCAGTATCTTCATTAGAGATATCCGCTCTACAACCAACATCAGTGATATCATTTGCTGAAACAACAGCAGTGATATCTTCTGTAGAACTAATATCAGTGATATCCTCTGTCCAACTTACATCAGTGATATCATCTCTTGAACCAATATCAGTGATAACTTCTGTAGAGCCAAGATCAGTGATACCCTCAGTGCAACTTACATCAGTACTATCATCTGTAGAACAAACCGTAGTGATATCCTCTGTAGAGCCTAGTACGTTGATATTCTCTGTCGAAGAATCTGTGTTATCATCAACACAACCAATTTCAGTGATATCTTCTGTGCAAGAAACATCGATCATATCTTCTCTACAAGAGACCTCAGAGATATTATCAGTGGAACCAACATCAGTGATATTCTCTCTGCAACCAACATCAGTGATTTCAACACTGCCAGAAATTTCAGAGATAGCTTCTGAGTTGTCATCAGTATTGCTCTCATCAGAGATTTCATCTGTACAAGAAACATCAGTGATTTCATCTGTTGAACCAACATCAGTGATATCTCTTGCTCCAGAGACACCAGAAATATCATCTCTACAGCCAAGTTTACTGATATCAACAGCAGTATCTTCATTAGAGATATCCGCTCTACAACCAACATCAGTGATATCATTTGCTGAAACAACAGCAGTGATATCTTCTGTAGAACTAATATCAGTGATATCTTCTGTAGAGCCAAGATCAGTGATACCCTCAGTGCAACTTACATCAGTGATATCATCTCTTGAACCAATATCAGTGATATCTTCTGTAGAGCCAAGATCAGTGATACCCTCAGTGCAACTTACATCAGTACTATCATCTGTAGAACAAACCGCAGTGATATCCTCTGTAGAGCCTAGTACGTTAATATTCTCTGTCGAAGAATCTGTGTTATCATCAACACAACCAATTTCAGTGATATCTTCTGTGCAAGAAACATCGATCATATCTTCTCTACAAGAGACCTCAGAGATATTATCAGTGGAACCAACATCAGTGATATTCTCTCTGCAACCAACATCAGTGATTTCATCACTGCCAGAAATTTCAGAGATAGCTTCTGAGTTGTCATCAGTATTGCTCTCATCAGAGATTTCATCTGTACAAGAAACATCAGTGATTTCATCTGTTGAACCAACATCAGTGATATCTCTTGCTCCAGAGACACCAGAAATATCATCTCTACAGCCAAGTTTACTGATATCAACAGCAGTATCTTCATTAGAGATATCCGCTCTACAACCAACATCAGTGATATCATTTGCTAAAACAACAGCAGTGATATCTTCTGTAGAACTAATATCAGTGATATCTTCTGTAGAGCCAAGATCAGTGATACCCTCAGTGCAACTTACATCAGTGATATCATCTCTTGAACCAATATCATTGATATCTTCTGTAGAGCCAAGATCAGTGATACCCTCAGTGCAACTTACATCAGTACTATCATCTGTAGAACAAACCGCAGTGATATCCTCTGTAGAGCCTAGTACGTTGATATTCTCTGTCGAAGAATCTGTGTTATCATCAACACAACCAATTTCAGTGATATCTTCTGTGCAAGAAACATCGATCATATCTTCTCTACAAGAGACCTCAGAGATATTATCAGTGGAACCAACATCAGTGATATTTTCTCTGCAACCAACATCAGTGATTTCATCACTGCCAGAAATTTCAGAGATAGCTTCTGAGTTGTCATCAGTATTGCTCTCATCAGAGATTTCATCTGTACAAGAAACATCAGTGATTTCATCTGTTGAACCAACATCAGTGATATCTCTTGCTCCAGAGACACCAGAAATATCATCTCTACAGCCAAGTTTACTGATATCAACAGCAGTATCTTCATTAGAGATATCCGCTCTACAACCAACATCAGTGATATCATTTGCTGAAACAACAGCAGTGATATCTTCTGTAGAACTAATATCAGTGATATCCTCTGTCCAACTTACATCAGTGATATCATCTCTTGAGCCAATATCAGTGATAACTTCTGTAGAGCCAAGATCAGTGATACCCTCAGTGCAACTTACATCAGTACTATCATCTGTAGAACAAACCGCAGTGATATCCTCTGTAGAGCCTAGTACGTTGATATTCTCTGTCGAAGAATCTGTGTTATCATCAGCACAACCAATTTCAGTGATATCTTCTGTGCAAGAAACATCGATCATATCTTCTCTACAAGAGACCTCAGAGATATTATCAGTGGAACCAACATCAGTGATATTCTCTCTGCAACCAACATCAGTGATTTCATCACTGCCAGAAATTTCAGAGATAGCTTCTGAGTTGTCATCAGTATTGCTCTCATCAGAGATTTCATCTGTACAAGAAACATCAGTGATTTCATCTGTTGAACCAACATCAGTGATATCTCTTGCTCCAGAGACACCAGAAATATCATCTCTACAGCCAAGTTTACTGATATCAACAGCAGTATCTTCATTAGAGATATCCGCTCTACAACCAACATCAGTGATATCATTTGCTGAAACAACAGCAGTGATATCTTCTGTAGAACTAATATCAGTGATATCCTCTGTCCAACTTACATCAGTGATATCATCTCTTGAACCAATATCAGTGATAACTTCTGTAGAGCCAAGATCAGTGATACCCTCAGTGCAACTTACATCAGTACTATCATCTGTAGAACAAACCGTAGTGATATCCTCTGTAGAGCCTAGTACGTTGATATTCTCTGTCGAAGAATCTGTGTTATCATCAACACAACCAATTTCAGTGATATCTTCTGTGCAAGAAACATCGATCATATCTTCTCTACAAGAGACCTCAGAGATATTATCAGTGGAACCAACATCAGTGATATTCTCTCTGCAACCAACATCAGTGATTTCAACACTGCCAGAAATTTCAGAGATAGCTTCTGAGTTGTCATCAGTATTGCTCTCATCAGAGATTTCATCTGTACAAGAAACATCAGTGATTTCATCTGTTGAACCAACATCAGTGATATCTCTTGCTCCAGAGACACCAGAAATATCATCTCTACAGCCAAGTTTACTGATATCAACAGCAGTATCTTCATTAGAGATATCCGCTCTACAACCAACATCAGTGATATCATTTGCTGAAACAACAGCAGTGATATCTTCTGTAGAGCCAGGATCAGTGATACCCTCAGTGCAACTTACATCAGTGATATCATCTCTTGAACCAATATCATTGATATCTTCTGTAGAGCCAAGATCAGTGATACCCTCAGTGCAACTTACATCAGTACTATCATCTGTAGAACAAACCGCAGTGATATCCTCTGTAGAGCCTAGTACGTTGATATTCTCTGTCGAAGAATCTGTGTTATCATCAACACAAACAATTTCAGTGATATCTTCTGTACAGGAAACATCCATCATATCTTCTCTACAAGAGACCTCAGAGATAGTATCAGTGGAACCAACATCAGTGATATTCTCTCTGCAACCAACATCAGTGATTTCATCACTGCCAGAAATCTCAGGGATAGATTCTGAGTTGTCATCAGTATTGCTCTCATCAGAGATTTCATCTGTACAAGAAACATCAGTGATTTCATCTGTTGAACCAACATCAGTGATATCTCTTGCTCCAGAGACACCAGAAATATCATCTCTACAGCCAAGTTTACTGATATCAACAGCAGTATCTTCATTAGAGATATCCACTCTACAACCAACATCAGTGATATCATTTGCTGAAACAACAGCAGTGATATCTTCTGTAGAACTAATATCAGTGATATCCTCTGTCCAACTTACATCAGTGATATCATCTCTTGAACCAATATCAGTGATAACTTCTGTAGAGCCAAGATCAGTGATACCCTCAGTGCAACTTACATCAGTACTATCATCTGTAGAACAAACCGCAGTGATATCCTCTGTAGAGTCTAGTACGTTGATATTCTCTGTCGAAGAATCTGTGTTATCATCAACACAACCAATTTCAGTGATATCTTCTGTGCAAGAAACATCGATCATATCTTCTCTACAAGAGACCTCAGAGATATTATCAGTGGAACCAACATCAGTGATATTCTCTCTGCAACCAACATCAGTGATTTCATCACTGCCAGAAATTTCAGAGATAGCTTCTGAGTTGTCATCAGTATTGCTCTCATCAGAGATTTCATCTGTACAAGAAACATCAGTGATTTCATCTGTTGAACCAACATCAGTGATATCTCTTGCTCCAGAGACACCAGAAATATCATCTCTACAGCCAAGTTTACTGATATCAACAGCAGTATCTTCATTAGAGATATCCGCTCTACAACCAACATCAGTGATATCATTTGCTGAAACAACAGCAGTGATATCTTCTGTAGAACTAATATCAGTGATATCCTCTGTCCAACTTACATCAGTGATATCATCTCTTGAACCAATATCAGTGATAACTTCTGTAGAGCCAAGATCAGTGATACCCTCAGTGCAACTTACATCAGTACTATCATCTGTAGAACAAACCGCAGTGATATCCTCTGTAGAGCCTAGTACGTTGATATTCTCTGTCGAAGAATCTGTGTTATCATCAACACAACCAATTTCAGTGATGTCTTCTGTGCAAGAAACATCGATCATATATTCTCTACAAGAGACCTCAGAGATAGTATCAGTGGAACCAACATCAGTGATATTCTCTCTGCAACCAACATCAGTGATTTCATCACTGCCAGAAATTTCAGAGATAGCTTCTGAGTTGTCATCAGTATTGCTCTCATCAGAGATTTCATCTGTACAAGAAACATCAGTGATTTCATCTGTTGAACCAACATCAGTGATATCTCTTGCTCCAGAGACACCAGAAATATCATCTCTACAGTCAAATTTACTGATATCAACAGCAGTATCTTCATTAGAGATATCCGCTCTACAACCAACATCAGTGATATCATTTGCTGAAACAACAGCAGTGATATCTTCTGTAGAACTAATATCAGTGATATCTTCTGTAGAGCCAAGATCAGTGATACCCTCAGTGCAACTTACATCAGTGATATCATCTCTTGAACCAATATCAGTGATATCTTCTGTAGAGCCAAGATCAGTGATACCCTCAGTGCAACTTACATCAGTACTATCATCTGTAGAACAAACCGCAGTGATATCCTCTGTAGAGCCTAGTACGTTGATATTCTCTGTCGAAGAATCTGTGTTATCATCAACACAACCAATTTCAGTGATATCTTCTGTGCAAGAAACATCGATCATATCTTCTCTACAAGAGACCTCAGAGATAGTATCAGTGGAACCAACATCAGTGATATTCTCTCTGCAACCAACAACAGTGATTTCATCACTGCCAGAAATTTCAGAGATAGCTTCTGAGTTGTCATCAGTATTGCTCTCATCAGAGATTTCATCTGTACAAGAAACATCAGTGATTTCATCTGTTGAACCAACATCAGTGATATCTCTTGCTCCAGAGACACCAGAAATATCATCTCTACAGCCAAGTTTACTGATATCAACAGCAGTATCTTCATTAGAGATATCCGCTCTACAACCAACATCAGTGATATCATTTGCTGAAACAACAGCAGTGATATCTTCTGTAGAACTAATATCAGTGATATCTTCTGTAGAGCCAAGATCAGTGATACCCTCAGTGCAACTTACATCAGTGATATCATCTCTTGAACCAATATCATTGATATCTTCTGTAGAGCCAAGATCAGTGATACCCTCAGTGCAACTTACATCAGTACTATCATCTGTAGAACAAACCGCAGTGATATCCTCTGTAGAGCCTAGTACGTTGATATTCTCTGTCGAAGAATCTGTGTTATCATCAACACAACCAATTTCAGTGATATCTTCTGTGCAAGAAACATCGATCATATCTTCTCTACAAGAGACCACAGAGATATTATCAGTGGAACCAACATCAGTGATATTCTCTCTGCAACCAACATCAGTGATTTCATCACTGCCAGAAATTTCAGAGATAGCTTCTGAGTTGTCATCAGTATTGCTCTCATCAGAGATTTCATCTGTACAAGAAACATCAGTGATTTCATCTGTTGAACCAACATCAGTGATATCTCTTGCTCCAGAGACACCAGAAATGTCATCTCTACAGCCAAGTTTACTGATATCAACAGCAGTATCTTCATTAGAGATATCCGCTCTACAACCAACATCAGTGATATCATTTGCTGAAACAACAGCAGTGATATCTTCTGTAGAACTAATATCAGTGATATCTTCTGTAGAGCCAAGATCAGTGATACCCTCAGTGCAACTTACATCAGTGATATCATCTCTTGAACCAATATCATTGATATCTTCTGTAGAGCCAAGATCAGTGATACCCTCAGTGCAACTTACATCAGTACTATCATCTGTAGAACAAACCGCAGTGATATCCTCTGTAGAGCCTAGTACGTTGATATTCTCTGTCGAAGAATCTGTGTTATCATCAACACAACCAATTTCAGTGATATCTTCTGTGCAAGAAACATCGATCATATCTTCTCTACAAGAGACCACAGAGATATTATCAGTGGAACCAACATCAGTGATATTATCTCTGCAACCAACATCAGTGATTTCATCACTGCCAGAAATTTCAGAGATAGCTTCTGAGTTGTCATCAGTATTGCTCTCATCAGAGATTTCATCTGTACAAGAAACATCAGTGATTTCATCTGTTGAACCAACATCAGTGATATCTCTTGCTCCAGAGACACCAGAAATATCATCTCTACAGCCAAGTTTACTGATATCAACAGCAGTATCTTCATTAGAGATATCCGCTCTACAACCAACATCAGTGATATCATTTGCTGAAACAACAGCAGTGATATCTTCTGTAGAACTAATATCAGTGATATCTTCTGTAGAGCCAAGATCAGTGATACCCTCAGTGCAACTTACATCAGTGATATCATCTCTTGAACCAATATCATTGATATCTTCTGTAGAGCCAAGATCAGTGATACCCTCAGTGCAACTTACATCAGTACTATCATCTGTAGAACAAACCGCAGTGATATCCTCTGTAGAGCCTAGTACGTTGATATTCTCTGTCGAAGAATCTGTGTTATCATCAACACAACCAATTTCAGTGATATCTTCTGTGCAAGAAACATCGATCATATCTTCTCTACAAGAGACCACAGAGATATTATCAGTGGAACCAACATCAGTGATATTCTCTCTGCAACCAACATCAGTGATTTCATCACTGCCAGAAATTTCAGAGATAGCTTCTGAGTTGTCATCAGTATTGCTCTCATCAGAGATTTCATCTGTACAAGAAACATCAGTGATTTCATCTGTTGAACCAACATCAGTGATATCTCTTGCTCCAGAGACACCAGAAATGTCATCTCTACAGCCAAGTTTACTGATATCAACAGCAGTATCTTCATTAGAGATATCCGCTCTACAACCAACATCAGTGATATCATTTGCTGAAACAACAGCAGTGATATCTTCTGTAGAACTAATATCAGTGATATCTTCTGTAGAGCCAAGATCAGTGATACCCTCAGTGCAACTTACATCAGTGATATCATCTCTTGAACCAATATCATTGATATCTTCTGTAGAGCCAAGATCAGTGATACCCTCAGTGCAACTTACATCAGTACTATCATCTGTAGAACAAACCGCAGTGATATCCTCTGTAGAGCCTAGTACGTTGATATTCTCTGTCGAAGAATCTGTGTTATCATCAACACAACCAATTTCAGTGATATCTTCTGTGCAAGAAACATCGATCATATCTTCTCTACAAGAGACCACAGAGATATTATCAGTGGAACCAACATCAGTGATATTATCTCTGCAACCAACATCAGTGATTTCATCACTGCCAGAAATTTCAGAGATAGCTTCTGAGTTGTCATCAGTATTGCTCTCATCAGAGATTTCATCTGTACAAGAAACATCAGTGATTTCATCTGTTGAACCAACATCAGTGATATCTCTTGCTCCAGAGACACCAGAAATATCATCTCTACAGCCAAGTTTACTGATATCAACAGCAGTATCTTCATTAGAGATATCCGCTCTACAACCAACATCAGTGATATCATTTGCTGAAACAACAGCAGTGATATCTTCTGTAGAACTAATATCAGTGATATCCTCTGTCCAACTTACATCAGTGATATCATCTCTTGAACCAATATCAGTGATATCTTCTGTACCGCCAAGATCAGTGATACCCTCAGTGCAACTTACATCAGTACTATCATCTGTAGAACAAACCGCAGTGATATCCTCTGTAGAGCCTAGTACGTTGATATTCTCTGTCGAAGAATCTGTGTTATCATCAACACAACCAATTTCAGTGATATCTTCTGTGCAAGAAACATCGATCATATCTTCTCTACAAGAGACCTCAGAGATATTATCAGTGGGACCAACATCAGTGATATTCTCTCTGCAACCAACATCAGTGATTTCAACACTGCCAGAAATTTCAGAGATAGCTTCTGAGTTGTCATCAGTATTGCTCTCATCAGAGATTTCATCTGTACAAGAAACATCAGTGATTTCATCTGTTGAACCAACATCAGTGATATCTCTTGCTCCAGAGACACCAGAAATATCATCTCTACAGCCAAGTTTACTGATATCAACAGCAGTATCTTCATTAGAGATATCCGCTCTACAACCAACATCAGTGATATCATTTGCTGAAACAACAGCAGTGATATCTTCTGTAGAACTAATATCAGTGATATCCTCTGTCCAACTTACATCAGTGATATCATCTCTTGAACCAATATCAGTGATAACTTCTGTAGAGCCAAGATCAGTGATACCCTCAGTGCAACTTACATCAGTACTATCATCTGTAGAACAAACCGCAGTGATATCCTCTGTAGAGCCTAGTACGTTGATATTCTCTGTCGAAGAATCTGTGTTATCATCAACACAACCAATTTCAGTGATGTCTTCTGTGCAAGAAACATCGATCATATATTCTCTACAAGAGACCTCAGAGATAGTATCAGTGGAACCAACATCAGTGATATTCTCTCTGCAACCAACATCAGTGATTTCATCACTGCCAGAAATTTCAGAGATAGCTTCTGAGTTGTCATCAGTATTGCTCTCATCAGAGATTTCATCTGTACAAGAAACATCAGTGATTTCATCTGTTGAACCAACATCAGTGATATCTCTTGCTCCAGAGACACCAGAAATATCATCTCTACAGTCAAATTTACTGATATCAACAGCAGTATCTTCATTAGAGATATCCGCTCTACAACCAACATCAGTGATATCATTTGCTGAAACAACAGCAGTGATATCTTCTGTAGAACTAATATCAGTGATATCTTCTGTAGAGCCAAGATCAGTGATACCCTCAGTGCAACTTACATCAGTGATATCATCTCTTGAACCAATATCAGTGATATCTTCTGTAGAGCCAAGATCAGTGATACCCTCAGTGCAACTTACATCAGTACTATCATCTGTAGAACAAACCGCAGTGATATCCTCTGTAGAGCCTAGTACGTTGATATTCTCTGTCGAAGAATCTGTGTTATCATCAACACAACCAATTTCAGTGATATCTTCTGTGCAAGAAACATCGATCATATCTTCTCTACAAGAGACCTCAGAGATAGTATCAGTGGAACCAACATCAGTGATATTCTCTCTGCAACCAACAACAGTGATTTCATCACTGCCAGAAATTTCAGAGATAGCTTCTGAGTTGTCATCAGTATTGCTCTCATCAGAGATTTCATCTGTACAAGAAACATCAGTGATTTCATCTGTTGAACCAACATCAGTGATATCTCTTGCTCCAGAGACACCAGAAATATCATCTCTACAGCCAAGTTTACTGATATCAACAGCAGTATCTTCATTAGAGATATCCGCTCTACAACCAACATCAGTGATATCATTTGCTGAAACAACAGCAGTGATATCTTCTGTAGAACTAATATCAGTGATATCTTCTGTAGAGCCAAGATCAGTGATACCCTCAGTGCAACTTACATCAGTGATATCATCTCTTGAACCAATATCATTGATATCTTCTGTAGAGCCAAGATCAGTGATACCCTCAGTGCAACTTACATCAGTACTATCATCTGTAGAACAAACCGCAGTGATATCCTCTGTAGAGCCTAGTACGTTGATATTCTCTGTCGAAGAATCTGTGTTATCATCAACACAACCAATTTCAGTGATATCTTCTGTGCAAGAAACATCGATCATATCTTCTCTACAAGAGACCACAGAGATATTATCAGTGGAACCAACATCAGTGATATTCTCTCTGCAACCAACATCAGTGATTTCATCACTGCCAGAAATTTCAGAGATAGCTTCTGAGTTGTCATCAGTATTGCTCTCATCAGAGATTTCATCTGTACAAGAAACATCAGTGATTTCATCTGTTGAACCAACATCAGTGATATCTCTTGCTCCAGAGACACCAGAAATGTCATCTCTACAGCCAAGTTTACTGATATCAACAGCAGTATCTTCATTAGAGATATCCGCTCTACAACCAACATCAGTGATATCATTTGCTGAAACAACAGCAGTGATATCTTCTGTAGAACTAATATCAGTGATATCTTCTGTAGAGCCAAGATCAGTGATACCCTCAGTGCAACTTACATCAGTGATATCATCTCTTGAACCAATATCATTGATATCTTCTGTAGAGCCAAGATCAGTGATACCCTCAGTGCAACTTACATCAGTACTATCATCTGTAGAACAAACCGCAGTGATATCCTCTGTAGAGCCTAGTACGTTGATATTCTCTGTCGAAGAATCTGTGTTATCATCAACACAACCAATTTCAGTGATATCTTCTGTGCAAGAAACATCGATCATATCTTCTCTACAAGAGACCACAGAGATATTATCAGTGGAACCAACATCAGTGATATTCTCTCTGCAACCAACATCAGTGATTTCATCACTGCCAGAAATTTCAGAGATAGCTTCTGAGTTGTCATCAGTATTGCTCTCATCAGAGATTTCATCTGTACAAGAAACATCAGTGATTTCATCTGTTGAACCAACATCAGTGATATCTCTTGCTCCAGAGACACCAGAAATATCATCTCTACAGCCAAGTCTACTGATATCAACAGCAGTATCTTCATTAGAGATATCCGCTCTACAACCAACATCAGTGATATCATTTGCTGAAACAACAGCAGTGATATCTTCTGTAGAACTAATATCAGTGATATCCTCTGTCCAACTTACATCAGTGATATCATCTCTTGAACCAATATCAGTGATATCTTCTGTACCGCCAAGATCAGTGATACCCTCAGTGCAACTTACATCAGTACTATCATCTGTAGAACAAACCGTAGTGATATCCTCTGTAGAGCCTAGTACGTTGATATTCTCTGTCGAAGAATCTGTGTTATCATCAACACAACCAATTTCAGTGATATCTTCTGTGCAAGAAACATCGATCATATCTTCTCTACAAGAGACCTCAGAGATAGTATCAGTGGAACCAACATCAGTGATATTCTCTCTGCAACCAACATCAGTGATTTCATCACTGCCAGAAATTTCAGAGATAGCTTCTGAGTTGTCATCAGTATTGCTCTCATCAGAGATTTCATCTGTACAAGAAACATCAGTGATTTCATCTGTTGAACCAACATCAGTGATATCTCTTGCTCCAGAGACACCAGAAATATCATCTCTACAGCCAAGTTTACTGATATCAACAGCAGTATCTTCATTAGAGATATCCGCTCTACAACCAACATCAGTGATATCATTTGCTGAAACAACAGCAGTGATATCTTCTGTAGAACTAATATCAGTGATATCTTCTGTAGAGCCAAGATCAGTGATACCCTCAGTGCAACTTACATCAGTGATATCATCTCTTGAACCAATATCATTGATATCTTCTGTAGAGCCAAGATCAGTGATACCCTCAGTGCAACTTACATCAGTACTATCATCTGTAGAACAAACCGCAGTGATATCCTCTGTAGAGCTTAGTACGTTGATATTCTCTGTCGAAGAATCTGTGTTATCATCAACACAACCAATTTCAGTGATATCTTCTGTGCAAGAAACATCGATCATATCTTCTCTACAAGAGACCTCAGAGATATTATCAGTGGAACCAACATCAGTGATATTTTCTCTGCAACCAACATCAGTGATTTCATCACTGCCAGAAATTTCAGAGATAGCTTCTGAGTTGTCATCAGTATTGCTCTCATCCGAGATTTCATCTGTACAAGAAACATCAGTGATTTCATCTGTTGAACCAACATCAGTGATATCTCTTGCTCCAGAGACACCAGAAATATCATCTCTACAGCCAAGTTTACTGATATCAACAGCAGTATCTTCATTAGAGATATCCGCTCTACAACCAACATCAGTGATATCATTGGCTGAAACAACAGCAGTGATATCTTCTGTAGAACTAATATCAGTGATATCTTCTGTAGAGCCAAGATCAGTGATACCCTCAGTGCAACTTACATCAGTGATATCATCTCTTGAACCAATATCAGTGATATCTTCTGTAGAGCCAAGATCAGTGATACCCTCAGTGCAACTTACATCAGTACTATCATCTGTAGAACAAACCGCAGTGATATCCTCTGTAGAGCCTAGTACGTTGATATTCTCTGTCGAAGAATCTGTGTTATCATCAACACAACCAATTTCAGTGATATCTTCTGTGCAAGAAACATCGATCATATCTTCTCTACAAGAGACCTCAGAGATAGTATCAGTGGAACCAACATCAGTGATATTCTCTCTGCAACCAACATCAGTGATTTCATCACTGCCAGAAATTTCAGAGATAGCTTCTGAGTTGTCATCAGTATTGCTCTCATCAGAGATTTCATCTGTACAAGAAACATCAGTGATTTCATCTGTTGAACCAACATCAGTGACATCTCTTGCTCCAGAGACACCAGAAATATCATCTCTACAGCCAAGTTTACTGATATCAACAGCAGTATCTTCATTAGAGATATCCGCTCTACAACCAACATCAGTGATATCATTTGCTGAAACAACAGCAGTGATATCTTCTGTAGAACTAATATCAGTGATATCTTCTGTAGAGCCAAGATCAGTGATACCCTCAGTGCAACTTACATCAGTGATATCATCTCTTGAACCAATATCATTGATATCTTCTGTAGAGCCAAGATCAGTGATACCCTCAGTGCAACTTACATCAGTACTATCATCTGTAGAACAAACCGCAGTGATATCCTCTGTAGAGCTTAGTACGTTGATATTCTCTGTCGAAGAATCTGTGTTATCATCAACACAACCAATTTCAGTGATATCTTCTGTGCAAGAAACATCGATCATATCTTCTCTACAAGAGACCTCAGAGATATTATCAGTGGAACCAACATCAGTGATATTCTCTCTGCAACCAACATCAGTGATTTCATCACTGCCAGAAATTTCAGAGATAGCTTCTGAGTTGTCATCAGTATTGCTCTCATCAGAGATTTCATCTGTACAAGAAACATCAGTGATTTCATCTGTTGAACCAACATCAGTGATATCTCTTGCTCCAGAGACACCAGAAATATCATCTCTACAGCCAAGTTTACTGATATCAACAGCAGTATCTTCATTAGAGATATCCGCTCTACAACCAACATCAGTGATATCATTTGCTGAAACAACAGCAGTGATATCTTCTGTAGAACTAATATCAGTGATATCCTCTGTCCAACTTACATCAGTGATATCATCTCTTGAACCAATATCAGTGATAACTTCTGTAGAGCCAAGATCAGTGATACCCTCAGTGCAACTTACATCAGTACTATCATCTGTAGAACAAACCGCAGTGATATCCTCTGTAGAGCCTAGTACGTTGATATTCTCTGTCGAAGAATCTGTGTTATCATCAACACAACCAATTTCAGTGATATCTTCTGTGCAAGAAACATCGATCATATCTTCTCTACAAGAGACCTCAGAGATATTATCAGTGGAACCAACATCAGTGATATTCTCTCTGCAACCAACAGTGATTTCATCACTGCAAGAAATCTCAGAGATAGCTTCTGAGTTGTCATCAGTATTGCTCTCACCAGAGATTTCATCTGTACAAGAAACATCAGTGATTTCATCTGTTGAACCAACATCAGTGATATCTCTTGCTCCAGAGACACCAGAAATATCATCTCTACAGTCAAGTTTACTGATATCAACAGCAGTATCTTCATTAGAGATATCCGCTCTACAACCAACATCAGTGATATCATTTGCTGAAACAACAGCAGTGATATCTTCTGTAGAACTAATATCAGTGATATCTTCTGTAGAGCCAAGATCAGTGATACCCTCAGTGCAACTTACATCAGTGATATCATCTCTTGAACCAATATCAGTGATATCTTCTGTAGAGCCAAGATCAGTGATACCCTCAGTGCAACTTACATCAGTACTATCATCTGTAGAACAAACCGCAGTGATATCCTCTGTAGAGCCTAGTACGTTGATATTCTCTGTCGAAGAATCTGTGTTATCATCAACACAACCAATTTCAGTGATATCTTCTGTGCAAGAAACATCGATCATATCTTCTCTACAAGAGACCTCAGAGATAGTATCAGTGGAACCAACATCAGTGATATTCTCTCTGCAACCAACATCAGTGATTTCATCACTGCCAGAAATTTCAGAGATAGCTTCTGAGTTGTCATCAGTATTGCTCTCATCAGAGATTTCATCTGTACAAGAAACATCAGTGATTTCATCTGTTGAACCAACATCAGTGATATCTCTTGCTCCAAAGACACCAGAAATATCATCTCTACAGCCAAGTTTACTGATATCAACAGCAGTATCTTCATTAGAGATATCCGCTCTACAACCAACATCAGTGATATCATTTGCTGAAACAACAGCAGTGATATCTTCTGTAGAACTAATATCAGTGATATCCTCTGTCCAACTTACATCAGTGATATCATCTCTTGAACCAATATCAGTGATAACTTCTGTAGAGCCAAGATCAGTGATACCCTCAGTGCAATTTACATCAGTACTATCATCTGTAGAACAAACCGTAGTGATATCCTCTGTAGAGCCTAGTACGTTGATATTCTCTGTCGAAGAATCTGTGTTATCATCAACACAACCAATTTCAGTGATATCTTCTGTGCAAGAAACATCGATCATATCTTCTCTACAAGAGACCTCAGAGATATTATCAGTGGGACCAACATCAGTGATATTCTCTCTGCAACCAACATCAGTGATTTCAACACTGCCAGAAATTTCAGAGATAGCTTCTGAGTTGTCATCAGTATTGCTCTCATCAGAGATTTCATCTGTACAAGAAACATCAGTGATTTCATCTGTTGAACCAACATCAGTGATATCTCTTGCTCCAGAGACACCAGAAATATCATCTCTACAGTCAAGTTTACTGATATCAACAGCAGTATCTTCATTAGAGATATCCGCTCTACAACCAACATCAGTGATATCATTTGCTGAAACAACAGCAGTGATATCTTCTGTAGAACTAATATCAGTGATATCTTCTGTAGAGCCAAGATCAGTGATACCCTCAGTGCAACTTACATCAGTGATATCATCTCTTGAACCAATATCAGTGATATCTTCTGTAGAGCCAAGATCAGTGATACCCTCAGTGCAACTTACATCAGTACTATCATCTGTAGAACAAACCGCAGTGATATCCTCTGTAGAGCCTAGTACGTTGATATTCTCTGTCGAAGAATCTGTGTTATCATCAACACAACCAATTTCAGTGATATCTTCTGTGCAAGAAACATCGATCATATCTTCTCTACAAGAGACCTCAGAGATAGTATCAGTGGAACCAACATCAGTGATATTCTCTCTGCAACCAACATCAGTGATTTCATCACTGCCAGAAATTTCAGAGATAGCTTCTGAGTTGTCATCAGTATTGCTCTCATCAGAGATTTCATCTGTACAAGAAACATCAGTGATTTCATCTGTTGAACCAACATCAGTGATATCTCTTGCTCCAAAGACACCAGAAATATCATCTCTACAGCCAAGTTTACTGATATCAACAGCAGTATCTTCATTAGAGATATCCGCTCTACAACCAACATCAGTGATATCATTTGCTGAAACAACAGCAGTGATATCTTCTGTAGAACTAATATCAGTGATATCCTCTGTCCAACTTACATCAGTGATATCATCTCTTGAACCAATATCAGTGATATCTTCTGTAGAGCCAAGATCAGTGATACCCTCAGTGCAACTTACATCAGTACTATCATCTGTAGAACAAACCGCAGTGATATCCTCTGTAGAGCCTAGTACGTTGATATTCTCTGTCGAAGAATCTGTGTTATCATCAACACAACCAATTTCAGTGATATCTTCTGTGCAAGAAACATCGATCATATCTTCTCTACAAGAGACCTCAGAGATAGTATCAGTGGAACCAACATCAGTGATATTCTCTCTGCAACCAACATCAGTGATTTCATCACTGCCAGAAATTTCAGAGATAGCTTCTGAGTTGTCATCAGTATTGCTCTCATCAGAGATTTCATCTGTACAAGAAACATCAGTGATTTCATCTGTTGAACCAACATCAGTGACATCTCTTGCTCCAGAGACACCAGAAATATCATCTCTACAGCCAAGTTTACTGATATCAACAGCAGTATCTTCATTAGAGATATCCGCTCTACAACCAACATCAGTGATATCATTTGCTGAAACAACAGCAGTGATATCTTCTGTAGAACTAATATCAGTGATATCTTCTGTAGAGCCAAGATCAGTGATACCCTCAGTGCAACTTACATCAGTGATATCATCTCTTGAACCAATATCATTGATATCTTCTGTAGAGCCAAGATCAGTGATACCCTCAGTGCAACTTACATCAGTACTATCATCTGTAGAACAAACCGCAGTGATATCCTCTGTAGAGCTTAGTACGTTGATATTCTCTGTCGAAGAATCTGTGTTATCATCAACACAACCAATTTCAGTGATATCTTCTGTGCAAGAAACATCGATCATATCTTCTCTACAAGAGACCTCAGAGATATTATCAGTGGAACCAACATCAGTGATATTTTCTCTGCAACCAACATCAGTAATTTCATCACTGCCAGAAATTTCAGAGATAGCTTCTGAGTTGTCATCAGTATTGCTCTCATCAGAGATTTCATCTGTACAAGAAACATCAGTGATTTCATCTGTTGAACCAACATCAGTGATATCTCTTGCTCCAGAGACACCAGAAATATCATCTCTACAGCCAAGTTTACTGATATCAACAGCAGTATCTTCATTAGAGATATCCGCTCTACAACCAACATCAGTGATATCATTTGCTGAAACAACAGCAGTGATATCTTCTGTAGAACTAATATCAGTGATATCCTCTGTAGAACTAATATCAGTGATATCCTCTGTCCAACTTACATCAGTGATATCATCTCTTGAACCAATATCAGTGATAACTTCTGTAGAGCCAAGATCAGTGATACCCTCAGTGCAACTTACATCAGTACTATCATCTGTAGAACAAACCGCAGTGATATCCTCTGTAGAGCCTAGTACGTTGATATTCTCTGTCGAAGAATCTGTGTTATCATCAACACAACCAATTTCAGTGATATCTTCTGTGCAAGAAACATCGATCATATCTTCTCTACAAGAGACCTCAGAGATATTATCAGTGGAACCAACATCAGTGATATTCTCTCTACAACCAACAGTGATTTCATCACTGCAAGAAATCTCAGAGATAGCTTCTGAGTTGTCATCAGTATTGCTCTCATCAGAGATTTCATCTGTACAAGAAACATCAGTGATTTCATCTGTTGAACCAACATCAGTGATATCTCTTGCTCCAGAGACACCAGAAATATCATCTCTACAGTCAAGTTTACTGATATCAACAGCAGTATCTTCATTAGAGATATCCGCTCTACAACCAACATCAGTGATATCATTTGCTGAAACAACAGCAGTGATATCTTCTGTAGAACTAATATCAGTGATATCTTCTGTAGAGCCAAGATCAGTGATACCCTCAGTGCAACTTACATCAGTGATATCATCTCTTGAACCAATATCAGTGATATCTTCTGTAGAGCCAAGATCAGTGATACCCTCAGTGCAACTTACATCAGTACTATCATCTGTAGAACAAACCGCAGTGATATCCTCTGTAGAGCCTAGTACGTTGATATTCTCTGTCGAAGAATCTGTGTTATCATCAACACAACCAATTTCAGTGATATCTTCTGTGCAAGAAACATCGATCATATCTTCTCTACAAGAGACCTCAGAGATAGTATCAGTGGAACCAACATCAGTGATATTCTCTCTGCAACCAACATCAGTGATTTCATCACTGCCAGAAATTTCAGAGATAGCTTCTGAGTTGTCATCAGTATTGCTCTCATCAGAGATTTCATCTGTACAAGAAACATCAGTGATTTCATCTGTTGAACCAACATCAGTGATATCTCTTGCTCCAAAGACACCAGAAATATCATCTCTACAGCCAAGTTTACTGATATCAACAGCAGTATCTTCATTAGAGATATCCGCTCTACAGCCAACATCAGTGATATCATTTGCTGAAACAACAGCAGTGATATCTTCTGTAGAACTAATATCAGTGATATCCTCTGTCCAACTTACATCAGTGATATCATCTCTTGAACCAATATCAGTGATAACTTCTGTAGAGCCAAGATCAGTGATACCCTCAGTGCAACTTACATCAGTACTATCATCTGTAGAACAAACCGCAGTGATATCCTCTGTAGAGCCTAGTACGTTGATATTCTCTGTCGAAGAATCTGTGTTATCATCAACACAACCAATTTCAGTGATATCTTCTGTGCAAGAAACATCGATCATATCTTCTCTACAAGAGACCTCAGAGATATTATCAGTGGAACCAACATCAGTGATATTCTCTCTGCAACCAACAGTGATTTCATCACTGCCAGAAATCTCAGAGATAGCTTCTGAGTTGTCATCAGTATTGCTCTCATCAGAGATTTCATCTGTACAAGAAACATCAGTGATTTCATCTGTTGAACCAACATCAGTGATATCTCTTGCTCCAGAGACACCAGAAATATCATCTCTACAGCCAAGTTTACCGATATCAACAGCAGTATCTTCATTAGAGATATCCGCTCTACAACCAACATCAGTGATATCATTTGCTGAAACAACAGCAGTGATATCTTCTGTAGAACTAATATCAGTGATATCCTCTGTCCAACTTACATCAGTGATATCATCTCTTGAACCAATATCAGTGATAACTTCTGTAGAGCCAAGATCAGTGATACCCTCAGTGCAACTTACATCAGTACTATCATCTGTAGAACAAACCGCAGTGATATCCTCTGTAGAGCCTAGTACGTTGATATTCTCTGTCGAAGAATCTGTGTTATCATCAACACAACCAATTTCAGTGATATCTTCTGTGCAAGAAACATCGATCATATCTTCTCTACAAGAGACCTCAGAGATATTATCAGTGGAACCAACATCAGTGATATTCTCTCTGCAACCAACAGTGATTTCATCACTGCAAGAAATCTCAGAGATAGCTTCTGAGTTGTCATCAGTATTGCTCTCATCAGAGATTTCATCTGTACAAGAAACATCAGTGATTTCATCTGTTGAACCAACATCAGTGATATCTCTTGCTCCAGAGACACCAGAAATATCATCTCTACAGTCAAGTTTACTGATATCAACAGCAGTATCTTCATTAGAGATATCCGCTCTACAACCAACATCAGTGATATCATTTGCTGAAACAACAGCAGTGATATCTTCTGTAGAACTAATATCAGTGATATCTTCTGTAGAGCCAAGATCAGTGATACCCTCAGTGCAACTTACATCAGTGATATCATCTCTTGAACCAATATCAGTGATATCCTCTGTCCAAATTACATCAGTGATATCATCTCTTGAACCAATATCAGTGATAACTTCTGTAGAGCCAAGATCAGTGATACCCTCAGTGCAACTTACATCAGTACTATCATCTGTAGAACAAACCGCAGTGATATCCTCTGTAGAGCCTAGTACGTTGATATTCTCTGTCGAAGAATCTGTGTTATCATCAACACAACCAATTTCAGTGATATCTTCTGTGCAAGAAACATCGATCATATATTCTCTACAAGAGACCTCAGAGATAGTATCAGTGGAACCAACATCAGTGATATTCTCTCTGCAACCAACATCAGTGATTTCATCACTGCCAGAAATTTCAGAGATAGCTTCTGAGTTGTCATCAGTATTGCTCTCATCAGAGATTTCATCTGTACAAGAAACATCAGTGATTTCATCTGTTGAACCAACATCAGTGATATCTCTTGCTCCAGAGACACCAGAAATATCATCTCTACAGTCAAGTTTACTGATATCAACAGCAGTATCTTCATTAGAGATATCTGCTCTACAACCAACATCAGTGATATCATTTGCTGAAACAACAGCAGTGATATCTTCTGTAGAACTAATATCAGTGATATCTTCTGTAGAGCCAAGATCAGTGATACCCTCAGTGCAACTTACATCAGTGATATCTTCTGTAGAGCCAAGATCAGTGATATCTTCTGTAGAGCCAAGATCAGTGATACCCTCAGTGCAACTTACATCAGTACTATCATCTGTAGAACAAACCGCAGTGATATCCTCTGTAGAGCCTAGTACGTTGATATTCTCTGTCGAAGAATCTGTGTTATCATCAACACAACCAATTTCAGTGATATCTTCTGTGCAAGAAACATCGATCATATCTTCTCTACAAGAGACCTCAGAGATAGTATCAGTGGAACCAACATCAGTGATATTCTCTCTGCAACCAACATCAGTGATTTCATCACTGCCAGAAATTTCAGAGATAGCTTCTGAGTTGTCATCAGTATTGCTCTCATCAGAGATTTCATCTGTACAAGAAACATCAGTGATTTCATCTGTTGAACCAACATCAGTGACATCTCTTGCTCCAGAGACACCAGAAATATCATCTCTACAGCCAAGTTTACTGATATCAACAGCAGTATCTTCATTAGAGATATCCGCTCTACAACCAACATCAGTGATATCATTTGCTGAAACAACAGCAGTGATATCTTCTGTAGAACTAATATCAGTGAAATCCTCTGTCCAACTTACATCAGTGATATCATCTCTTGAACCAATATCAGTGATATCTTCTGTAGAGCCAAGATCAGTGATACCCTCAGTGCAACTTACATCAGTACTATCATCTGTAGAACAAACCGCAGTGATATCCTCTGTAGAGCCTAGTACGTTGATATTCTCTGTCGAAGAATCTGTGTTATCATCAACACAACCAATTTCAGTGATATCTTCTGTGCAAGAAACATCGATCATATCTTCTCTACAAGAGACCTCAGAGATATTATCAGTGGAACCAACATCAGTGATATTCTCTCTGCAACCAACAGTGATTTCATCACTGCCAGAAATCTCAGAGATAGCTTCTGAGTTGTCATCAGTATTGCTCTCATCAGAGATTTCATCTGTACAAGAAACATCAGTGATTTCATCTGTTGAACCAACATCAGTGATATCTCTTGCTCCAGAGACACCAGAAATATCATCTCTACAGCCAAGTTTACCGATATCAACAGCAGTATCTTCATTAGAGATATCCGCTCTACAACCAACATCAGTGATATCATTTGCTGAAACAACAGCAGTGATATCTTCTGTAGAACTAATATCAGTGATATCCTCTGTCCAACTTACATCAGTGATATCATCTCTTGAACCAATATCAGTGATAACTTCTGTAGAGCCAAGATCAGTGATACCCTCAGTGCAACTTACATCAGTACTATCATCTGTAGAACAAACCGCAGTGATATCCTCTGTAGAGCCTAGTACGTTGATATTCTCTGTCGAAGAATCTGTGTTATCATCAACACAACCAATTTCAGTGATATCTTCTGTGCAAGAAACATCGATCATATCTTCTCTACAAGAGACCTCAGAGATATTATCAGTGGAACCAACATCAGTGATATTCTCTCTGCAACCAACAGTGATTTCATCACTGCAAGAAATCTCAGAGATAGCTTCTGAGTTGTCATCAGTATTGCTCTCATCAGAGATTTCATCTGTACAAGAAACATCAGTGATTTCATCTGTTGAACCAACATCAGTGATATCTCTTGCTCCAGAGACACCAGAAATATCATCTCTACAGTCAAGTTTACTGATATCAACAGCAGTATCTTCATTAGAGATATCCGCTCTACAACCAACATCAGTGATATCATTTGCTGAAACAACAGCAGTGATATCTTCTGTAGAACTAATATCAGTGATATCCTCTGTCCAAATTACATCAGTGATATCATCTCTTGAACCAATATCAGTGATAACTTCTGTAGAGCCAAGATCAGTGATACCCTCAGTGCAACTTACATCAGTACTATCATCTGTAGAACAAACCGCAGTGATATCCTCTGTAGAGCCTAGTACGTTGATATTCTCTGTCGAAGAATCTGTGTTATCATCAACACAACCAATTTCAGTGATATCTTCTGTGCAAGAAACATCGATCATATATTCTCTACAAGAGACCTCAGAGATAGTATCAGTGGAACCAACATCAGTGATATTCTCTCTGCAACCAACATCAGTGATTTCATCACTGCCAGAAATTTCAGAGATAGCTTCTGAGTTGTCATCAGTATTGCTCTCATCAGAGATTTCATCTGTACAAGAAACATCAGTGATTTCATCTGTTGAACCAACATCAGTGATATCTCTTGCTCCAGAGACACCAGAAATATCATCTCTACAGTCAAGTTTACTGATATCAACAGCAGTATCTTCATTAGAGATATCTGCTCTACAACCAACATCAGTGATATCATTTGCTGAAACAACAGCAGTGATATCTTCTGTAGAACTAATATCAGTGATATCTTCTGTAGAGCCAAGATCAGTGATACCCTCAGTGCAACTTACATCAGTGATATCATCTCTTGAACCAATATCAGTGATATCTTCTGTAGAGCCAAGATCAGTGATACCCTCAGTGCAACTTACATCAGTACTATCATCTGTAGAACAAACCGCAGTGATATCCTCTGTAGAGCCTAGTACGTTGATATTTTCTGTCGAAGAATCTGTGTTATCATCAACACAACCAATTTCAGTGAAATCTTCTGTGCAAGAAACATCGATCATATCTTCTCTACAAGAGACCTCAGAGATATTATCAGTGGGACCAACATCAGTGATATTCTCTCTGCAACCAACATCAGTGATTTCAACACTGCCAGAAATTTCAGAGATAGCTTCTGAGTTGTCATCAGTATTGCTCTCATCAGAGATTTCATCTGTACAAGAAACATCAGTGATTTCATCTGTTGAACCAACATCAGTGATATCTCTTGCTCCAGAGACACCAGAAATATCATCTCTACAGCCAAGTTTACTGATATCAACAGCAGTATCTTCATTAGAGATATCCGCTCTACAACCAACATCAGTGATATCATTTGCTGAAACAACAGCAGTGATATCTTCTGTAGAACTAATATCAGTGATATCCTCTGTCCAACTTACATCAGTGATATCATCTCTTGAACCAATATCAGTGATATCTTCTGTAGAGCCAAGATCAGTGATACCCTCAGTGCAACTTACATCAGTACTATCATCTGTAGAACAAACCGTAGTGATATCCTCTGTAGAGCCTAGTACGTTGATATTCTCTGTCGAAGAATCTGTGTTATCATCAACACAACCAATTTCAGTGAAATCTTCTGTGCAAGAAACATCGATCATATCTTCTCTACAAGAGACCTCAGAGATATTATCAGTGGGACCAACATCAGTGATATTCTCTCTGCAACCAACATCAGTGATTTCAACACTGCCAGAAATTTCAGAGATAGCTTCTGAGTTGTCATCAGTATTGCTCTCATCAGAGATTTCATCTGTACAAGAAACATCAGTGATTTCATCTGTTGAACCAACATCAGTGATATCTCTTGCTCCAGAGACACCAGAAATATCATCTCTACAGCCAAGTTTACTGATATCAACAGCAGTATCTTCATTAGAGATATCCGCTCTACAACCAACATCAGTGATATCATTTGCTGAAACAACAGCAGTGATATCTTCTGTAGAACTAATATCAGTGATATCCTCTGTCCAACTTACATCAGTGATATCATCTCTTGAACCAATATCAGTGATATCTTCTGTAGAGCCAAGATCAGTGATACCCTCAGTGCAACTTACATCAGTACTATCATCTGTAGAACAAACCGTAGTGATATCCTCTGTAGAGCCTAGTACGTTGATATTCTCTGTCGAAGAATCTGTGTTATCATCAACACAACCAATTTCAGTGATATCTTCTGTGCAAGAAACATCGATCATATCTTCTCTACAAGAGACCTCAGAGATATTATCAGTGGGACCAACATCAGTGATATTCTCTCTGCAACCAACATCAGTGATTTCAACACTGCCAGAAATTTCAGAGATAGCTTCTGAGTTGTCATCAGTATTGCTCTCATCAGAGATTTCATCTGTACAAGAAACATCAGTGATTTCATCTGTTGAACCAACATCAGTGATATCTCTTGCTCCAGAGACACCAGAAATATCATCTCTACAGCCAAGTTTACTGATATCAACAGCAGTATCTTCATTAGAGATATCCGCTCTACAACCAACATCAGTGATATCATTTGCTGAAACAACAGCAGTGATATCTTCTGTAAAACTAATATCAGTGATATCTTCTGTAGAGCCAAGATCAGTGATACCCTCAGTGCAACTTACATCAGTGATATCATCTCTTGAACCAATATCAGTGATATCTTCTGTAGAGCCAAGATCAGTGATACCCTCAGTGCAACTTACATCAGTACTATCATCTGTAGAACAAACCGCAATGATATCCTCTGTAGAGCCTAGTACGTTGATATTCTCTGTCGAAGAATCTGTGTTATCATCAACACAACCAATTTCAGTGATATCTTCTGTGCAAGAAACATCGATCATATCTTCTCTACAAGAGACCTCAGAGATAGTATCAGTGGAACCAACATCAGTGATATTCTCTCTGCAACCAACATCAGTGATTTCATCACTGCCAGAAATTTCAGAGATAGCTTCTGAGTTGTCATCAGTATTGCTCTCATCAGAGATTTCATCTGTACAAGAAACATCAGTGATTTCATCTGTTGAACCAACATCAGTGATATCTCTTGCTCCAGAGACACCAGAAATATCATCTCTACAGCCAAGTTTACTGATATCAACAGCAGTATCTTCATTAGAGATATCCGCTCTACAACCAACATCAGTGATATCATTTGCTGAAACAACAGCAGTGATATCTTCTGTAGAACTAATATCAGTGATATCCTCTGTCCAACTTACATCAGTGATATCATCTCTTGAACCAATATCAGTGATATCTTCTGTAGAGCCAAGATCAGTGATACCCTCAGTGCAACTTACATCAGTGATATCATCTCTTGAACCAATATCATTGATATCTACTGTAGAGCCAAGATCAGTGATACCCTCAGTGCAACTTACATCAGTACTATCATCCGTAGAACAAACCGCAGTGATATCCTCTGTAGAGCCTAGTACGTTGATATTCTCTGTCGAAGAATCTGTGTTATCATCAACACAACCAATTTCAGTGATATCTTCTGTGCAAGAAACATCGATCATATCTTCTCTACAAGAGACCTCAGAGATATTATCAGTGGAACCAACATCAGTGATATTCTCTCTGCAACCAACATCAGTGATTTCATCACTGCCAGAAATTTCAGAGATAGCTTCTGAGTTGTCATCAGTATTGCTCTCATCAGAGATTTCATCTGTACAAGAAACATCAGTGATTTCATCTGTTGAACCAACATCAGTGATATCTCTTGCTCCAGAGACACCAGAAATATCATCTCTACAGCCAAGTTTACTGATATCAACAGCAGTATCTTCATTAGAGATATCCGCTCTACAACCAACATCAGTGATATCATTTGCTGAAACAACAGCAGTGATATCTTCTGTAGAACTAATATCAGTGAAATCCTCTGTCCAACTTACATCAGTGATATCATCTCTTGAACCAATATCAGTGATATCTTCTGTAGAGCCAAGATCAGTGATACCCTCAGTGCAACTTACATCAGTACTATCATCTGTAGAACAAACCGCAGTGATATCCTCTGTAGAGCCTAGTACGTTGATATTCTCTGTCGAAGAATCTGTGTTATCATCAACACAACCAATTTCAGTGATATCTTCTGTACAAGAAACGTCCATCATATCTTCTCTACAAGAGACCTCAGAGATATTATCAGTGCCACCAACATCAGTGACATTCTCTCTGCAACCAACATCAGTGATTTCATCACTGCCAGAAATTTCAGAGATAGCTTCTGAGTTGTCATCAGTATTGTTCTCATCAAAGATTTCATCTGTACAAGAAACATCAGTGATTTCATCTGTTGAACCAATATCAGTAATATCTCTTGCTCCAAAGACACCAGAAATATCATCTCTACAGCCAAGTTTACTGATATCGACAGCAGTATCTTCATTAGAGATATCCACTCTACAACCAACATCGGTCATATCATTTGTACAACTTACATCAGTGATATCATCTCTTGAACCTTCATCGATGACATCTTCTGTAGAGCCAAGATCAGTGATACCCTCAGTGCAACTTACATCAGTACTATCATCAGTGATACCGTCAGTGCAAATTACATCAGTACTATCATCTGTAGAACAAACCGCAGTGATATCCTCTGTAGAGCCTAGTACGTTGATATTCTCTGTAGAAGATTCTGTGTTATCATCAACACAACCAATTTCAGTGATATCTTCTGTACAAGAAACGTCCATCATATCTTCTCTACAAGAAACCTCAGAGATATTATCTGTGGAACCAACATCAGTGACATTCTCTCTGCAACCAACATCAGTGATTTCATCACTGTCAGAAATTTCAGAGATAGCTTCTGAGTTGTCATCAGTATTGCTCTCATCAGAGATTTCATCTGTACATGAAACATCAGTGATTTCATCTGTTGAACCAACATCAGTGATATCTCTTTCTCCAGAGACACCAGAAATATCATCTCTACAGCCAAGTTTACTGATATCAACAGCAGTATCTTCATTAGAGATATCCGCTCTACAACCAACATCAGTAATATCATTTGCTGAACCAACAGCAGTGTTATCTTCTTTAGAGCCAGGATCAGTGATACCCTCAGTGCAACTTACATCAGTACTATCATCTGTAGAAACAACATCAGTGATTTCATCTGTTGAACCAACATCAGTGATATCTCTTTCTCCAGAGACACCAGAAATATCATCTCCTCTACAGCCAAGTTTACTGATATCGACAGCAGTACCTTCATTAGAGATATCCACTCTACAACCAACATCAGTGATATCATTTGCTGAAACAACAGCAGTGATATCTTCTGTAGAACTAATATCAGTGATATCCTCTGTCCAGCTTACATCAGTGACATCATCTCTTGAACCGATATCGATGACATCTTCTGTAGAGCCAAGATCAGTGATACCCTCAGTGCAACTTACATCAGTACTATCATCAGAGATTTCACCTGTACAAGAAACATCAGCTGCAGTAATATCATCTCTTGAACCAACATCAGTGATATCTTCAGTACAACTTACATCAGTTCTGTCATCAATGAAGCCCTCAGTGCAAATTACATCAGTACTATCATCAGTGATACCTTCAGTGCAAAGTACATCAGTACTATCATCAGTGATACCTTCAGTGCAAATTACATCAGTACTATCATCTGCAAAACAATCCGCAGTGATATCCTCTGTAGAACCCAGTACGCTGGTGTTCTCTGAGGAAAAATCTGTGTCATCATCGACACAACCAATTTCAGTAATATCTTCTGTACAAAAAACATCCGTCATATCTTCTCTACAAGAAATCGTGTCAACTCGTCCACCGATATCAACTCGTCCACCAACAATGACGTCATCTTCTCTTCGCCTGGGTGAGTTAACCTGAGGCTTGGAGTCAAAAAATGGTCTTGTGTCGTTAAGAATTTTGTTTGTTTTCAGGAAGGGAGGGAGATTTTTCTTGGGTGTCTTTTCGAGCGTTTTTATTACTTGTGTTCATTGATACCTTCTTTTGTGGTAATAAATAAACACGATAAGGGGGTCTCAGTTTTGTTTTTATGGTGGCGGTGTCCAGAACCTTTTCTTTTACTTAAAAATGAAGTTTGGTGGCGACTAAAGACAAGACTCTTTTTTGTCCTGGCCATCTGATGAAAAGCTCTGTACTCTGTGATCATTCAGATAAACCATTATTCTTGATTTTCGAAGCAACATTAGTACAATTTTTCCCAATATTTTCATTATACATTGTACTATATGTGTAAATATTATTTTTTTTTAGCAACGCCTACAACGATGGCGATGAGTATGAGCTCCAGTGTGATTGGTGAGTTCTATCATTTTTTTTTATAATCAATATGTATTTATTTCATATATTTACCTTGTCTTGCTGATAATTGCATACTCTACCAGAATTTCCATACAATGTTTTGCAATTGCGTTCATATTCGTTCAGATGTGTGCATGGGTAATCCCTGTGGCGGGAACCACACGTGTCTGCCGGAAGGTGTCGCTTACGTCTGTGTATGTGCCAGCGGATACAGCAACACAACCTCAACCGAATGCCAAGGTTCGTCACCCATTAAATATTATGCATGTATGCCCTCCAGATGTAGCTAGACATTATCTACACTGAAATGAAATAGTTACATTATAATAGTAGTCAAAATGCCTTGGGATGGCGTTTATTTTGTATTTGTGTTGAAGTATAGGACTTCATGATTAAACTTAAAGTGATCTTCTAAACTAAGGTTTTTGCTCTTATTTTTATTCCATACATGGTGATCTATTTATAGATGACAATGAGTGCCAGAACGCAACAATATGTGGGGATAGCCAGTATAACAACTGCAGCAACACTCCGGGGTCGTACCTGTGTACATGCGGCGATGGTTACAGCAAGGCAGATCCCAGTAGTCCAACTGACACATGCACAGGTAGAAATGATATATCATTACTAAGAGTTGGGCTTGTAAATTATTTTTCAATGTTTTATGATGATGATGATGATTGTTATTATTATTGTTATTATTATTATTATTATTATTATTATTATTATTATTATTATTATTATTATTATTATTATAATTATTATTGTTATTATTATTATTATTATTATTATTATATTATTATTATTATTATCATTATTATTATTATTATTATATTATTATTATTATTATTATTATTATTATTATTATTATTATTATTATTATATTTGTTAATTTCTTTTCAGATGATGAATTAAATTAATAAATATATCTGGCATCTGACTAGAAAGACATAACATTACCATTGTTTTATTTCCATGCATAATATCAGGTTAATTCTGTCAATATTACATTTTCAAGATGATGATGAATGCCAAAATACAACGGTTTGTGGGGAGATTTCTTCCAACAACTGCAGCAACATTCCAGGGTCTTACATCTGCACATGTGGCAATGGTTACAGCAAACCCAATACCAATCAGCCATCTGACCCATGTTCAGGTACATGGCCAAAATCACTGAAGATATATAAATAAAAGTAGATTTATATTTCATAATGTGATAATAATTGGTTGTAAAGATCAGGACAACAGTAGTCACATCTATACTTGCAGCTTGAACATTATCAGCAAGTTGTCTAGGTTGTGCTAGGTGTAAATGGTTTCTATGTATTTTCAGATATTGATGAATGTCAGAATACAACAATATGTGGAGACACTCCACAAAACAACTGCACCAACACCCAAGGTTCATACAACTGTACCTGTGGTGATGGGTACATCAAACCATATCCTAGTGGTCCTACTGATGCCTGTACAGGTAACCATCACAGTGTTGGCAAATCCTAGCAAACTACAATTCATGCATATATCAAGTTTTACTTATTATTTGGAAATTTGAACACACATGTGTGAATATTTTCGTTATCATTCACTGTAGTATAAAGTTAAAGCTCATGTTTACATTATTTCAAAAATTGGTCTATCTATTGAGATTAAAATATTAATTACACTTTTTGCAGATATCAATGAGTGCCAGAACGCAACAATATGTGGGGATAGCCAGTATAACAACTGCAGCAACACTCCGGGGTCGTACATGTGTACATGCGGCGATGGTTACAGCAAGGCAGATCCCAGTAGTCCAACTGACACATGCACAGGTAGAAATTATGTATTGATAATAAGAGTCGGGCTTGTAAATTATTTTTCAATGTTTTATGATGATGATGATGATGATGATGATGATGATGATGTTTTATGATGATGATTATTATTATTATTATTATTATTATTATTATTATTATTATTATTATTATTATTATTATTATTATTATTATTATTATCATTATCATTATCATTATCATTATTATTATTATTATTTCTATAGTGCCCTTTCAGATATTGTCTGCTCATGATAATTATCAATAATATAAAAAAGTAAGAAAGAATTATCAACCCATCATTGATTCATATGTCCAAATTGTCTTGATCTTTGGCTCAATTGAAATGACAAGCTGAAATATTAGTAAAGATCTAGCAGACATAACAAATAATCCATTTATTATTAGTAAAAATCATGCAAAAACGCTAAATGACGAGAAACAAAGGGATTAGTTTGCTAAGTTGAAAATAATGCCATAAGTATGGTCTCGTCTGAATTAGGTATCAATTTCTCAACATTTTCCATTACAAAAACAGACAATGCTTTGATTCATCACTTTCTGTCTCTATGGAATAGTATTAGAATAATTGTCGATTTTAATTCCTACACCAAGTGATTTGCCTCTCATGGGTTCACCAAATTATCAAATAGAAGATTTGAAAAATTCTAAATCATGTAACAATATATCACTTATCTGTAACATGAGGTGAGTTTGGATTTTTTTAAACGATATAAACCCTCCAGTAAAACAGAACTGCCACATCCCTTCATTTTGGTCTTAACTTGGCCTATTCACATGTTTGTATTTTGGCAATAGTCTTGAAAGTTCATAAAATTGAGTATATTTTGTAAATTTCTTTTCAGATGTTGATGAATGCCAAAATTCAACAGTTTGCGGAGACAGTCCATCTAATAACTGCACCAACATTCCAGGGTCTTACGTCTGCACATGTGGCAATGGTCACAGCAAACCCAATACCAATCAGCCATCTGACCCATGTTCAGGTACATTCTCACTGAAGAGAACAGTAATATTGTGTATAATGTTAATCCTATGACCATTTTCTTTACTTGCAAATGTCATTTCTTGTAGATGAATGATGAAGTGTCTTTTTCAGATGATGATGAATGCAGTAATGCTACCATTTGTGGTGCCAGTGCAAACACATGTACTAACCTTCCAGGAACATTCAGGTGCCTGTGTGCTAATGGATATGAGAACAAATCACCAACTGCTCCATGTGAAGGTAAGCAAATGCTTGTATAAACAGGTAAAAAATGGTCTATTGACTTTCACACCACCTTAACCGTAATTGGTCAAGGATCATCATCATCATCCATACAAATTTTGAGGACCCAAGAATATATACAGGTTATTCATAAAAGTGTTAAGAAAATGATATATTTACCATTATTAATTTTTGTATTATTTCAAAAAAGACTTTCTTTATTTTATACTTTAACAAAATGGTGCTGTTCAAGCTGCAATATATTTGACATAAGTGTGATTTTATTTTCTGTAGATATAAATGAGTGCAGTGTTGACCCTAAGATTTGTGGTATATCTCCTCCCAACCGTTGTGACAACACCCCTGATGGTCTCTACACATGTACTTGTGCTAAATTATTTGGAAAGGCTAATTCTAGTTCCTTAACTGATGAGTGTGTTGGTAAGTATGTGAATATTTACTTGATAAAATTTCAGGTGAATTTTTTTTTACTTGAAAATACATTATTTTCACACCCATTCAAGTCTCCATTAGTTTCAATTAATCCAAAATTGCACAATTTAGTCATTTAATCCGATTGCTTTAATTACTATTTTCTCTCTGAGGTTTTAGCAGTTCAAGTTTTAGTTTACGATAAAACTTCAGCCTTGAGTGAAGTGAATAATTATTGCAGATATCAGACCTGTTCAGTAACAGAAAGGATTGATTTTTTTTCAGCAAAAGGAAAATTTTGTAAGATAGTACCACCAGTGAAAAATGGAATAATTTCTTTGGAATCAGATTGTTTGAATTATTGCACATCGCCATTGACTGTTACATATGAATGCAATGCCGGATTTACATTTCAAAACGGTTTGACAAAAATGTCACGGCAGTGTAAAGGAAATGGGAAAATAAAAGCTCCACCACCATGTCAGGGTAAATATACAGGATATTGATAATAATAATAATAATAATAATAATAATAATAATAATAATAATAATAATAATAATAATAATAATAATAATAATAATAATAATAATAATAATAATAATAATAATAATAATAAAAATAATAATAATAAGAAGAAGAAAAAATAATAACAAAATGAATAAAAATCTTTTTTACATAATTATCATTTACACAGAATAGCAGGAACAGATCACATATTAATTAGGTTATTGTGTGATTCGTGATTAGCTTTCATGCTCAACAGTCTACACTATTCCCAGCCAAAACATTTATTACCACATATTCCCATCAAATACTAGAGCTCTTTTGCCATATATAGTAGAAGTATGTCTTCACTAGCGCCACCTATCTCTTTTTCACTTGCGCCACCTATCTCTTCACTATGAAGCTTGAGACAAATTGTGGGACATAAACCACAGATATATTTAACCATTCTGCATCAATTCAATCTGTGGCAGTTTTTATCCACTATTCACCCACTGAGTAGACACTATTCACCCACTGAGTGGACACTATTCACCCACTGAGTGGACACTATTCACCCACTGAGTGGACACTATTCACCCACTGAGTGGACACTATTCACCCACTGAGTGGACACTATTCACCCACTGAGTGGACACTATTCACCCACTGAGTGGACACTATTCACCCAATGAGTGGACACTATTCACCCACTGAGTGGACACTATTCACCCACTGAGTGGACACTATTCACCCACTGAGTGGACACTATTCACCCACTGAGTGGACACTATTCACCCAATGAGTGGACACTATTCACCCACTGAGTGGACACTATTCACCCACTGAGTGGACACTATTCACCCACTGAGCGGATAATTTTAAACCGATGATGGACCTATCCAACACAATTACATAGCTTCCTGCCTGGCTAAGCTCAATCAAATAGTTAATGTTTATCTCAGATATTGAAATAATCTGTCAGTACAAGTTGTGAAATCTTAGAACCTTGCTAATATGAGATAGGTATTGATGTAACACCAAAATGTGGTGTTATTTACTGTGGGAAGCAGGATAAGATATATCAGTCAATGATTTTATGTTTCAGTTCTGGACCCATGTCTCCAAAAGCCTTGTGGTGAGGCTCCAAACAAATGTTTGTCAAAAATGACCATTTCTACAGCAAGCTACAGGTGTGACTGTAAGGGAAATTATGAACCAGTAAACACTGGAACCTCACAAGAAACATGCCAAGGTAGGATTTTGTCATTTGATAAGTTTTGCTTACATATTCTTGATTGAGATTGTTTCAAAAAGCGGGCCAGTTGGTAGGGTATTCACACCCAGGGTTTCCAAGTTCAAATCCCAGCTGGTTGCTTTCAGCGCTAAATAAAATGTTATCTTTACATTTTTTAAAGTTTATTTTCACTTTTTTTGTGTTACAGTCAGTTCAGCCCTTATTCCATTCAGCGAAAAGAATGGTTTCAATATATTAAAGGGTAAAGGACAACGGAAAATAATACACTTTAAAAGGCATATCCCGATGTACGGCAAAAAGTTTTCCGTAATACAGGTATATTCTATTTTATAACCTTTTCTGTTATCACAATTAATATAAATGTAGATTTAAATATTATATGTATATTTCATTATCATTACATATATACATTTCATTATTAATTATATATGTACATTTTTAATATGCATTATAGATAATTGCAAATGGCTACCTGATCGTTGGCAGAGGAAGAAGGGTACACAACTTCTATCCCAAATTTACCAGCAAAGATAACAGGAAAATTTTTGCCCCAGTCTACTCACACATGCATATGAAATGTGCATCTTTGGAATCTGCAATATTCTATAAGCTTGTGGAAGATAAGACAGGGACTGATCCCTTGCTGGTAACCTTGACCAGTGACATCTTGACAGAGAGTCAGAACAAACCCCCCGCCCCCTACGTCTTCAAGGCTAAGGTGGCACTGGTGGTCACATGGTACAGAGGGGTTCCATACCCATGTGCAAAGAGAACATCTGAAGATGTGAGTAATATAAAATACTAACATATATATATATATATATATATTTTTTTTATATATATATATATATATATATATATATATATATATATATATATATATATATATATATATATATATATATATATATATATATATATATATATATATATATATATGTGTGTGTATATATAATTTGAATATTTTGATCATCAACTATGACACTTCCATCAATATTAAATTACAAGGAGTACATTTTTCATATCTGACAACAACTGCCAAGTTAAAATGAACATATATTTTGATATGCAACTAATTGTTTTGAAAATATAATGTTATATCTTAATACCACATATTTACATAAACATACACACATTTGTATATATTTATATATTTTTTTCAGATGTGGACGTACCAAGCCGTTTTGATATCAGATTACTTGTTCACCTACGTTTCTTACAACTATCAGAGAAGATGGTCAAACACAAGCCTGCTGGAGCCTCCACCGACAAGTGGCATATTCCTTGGAAAGAAATATCCCTTTGTCTTCCACAATTCTGCATTTACACTCTCCACGGACAAGCAACAGGGCAACCTCTTGAGCAGTAAGATTTAGTTGTTTTGCAAAAAGCAATAAATATTGTTTCTAATTTTGTGATGACCATGTTCTCAGTTCACATTCCATTTGTTTCAAATACTCTTTACAGAGAATCGATATACTCTTTATTTATAAATATTTATGTCAATGACATGTTAAAAGTGGAAAATGAAACTTTCAAAATTACAATTTACTAAATTAATATAAAATTATTCAATATACCATCTTTCAGACCAAATTGGGCGCTACATATACCCATTATATTTCTTGGACAAGCCACCTCAGGAAAGCCAGTGTAAGGCATGGTATAATATAGCACCAACTCTACCAAGCAACTTGGTCAGCCTGGTCCAGCTGTCCTTTGCCTGTCCACCATTTGCTCTGAGTGCCGAACTCAACCCATTCTTTACTCGCTATCTCATCAAGCCTCAACAAGGTTCCATCTGCTATCGACCCTCAACTTTCAGCCTGGCATTTTTTGGGTGGTTATTTGGATTGAAAGATTATATGCAGGTAAGATTGAAAATACTTAAACACCAAGGATCACTGTAATTATAAGGCTAAGAGAAAATTTGAATTAAGATGAACTATTCATTATTGTAGCTTTCCAGTTGTATAAGGCGAAAAAAACAAAACAATTTAACGTGCTATAAAATTTAGCTACATTGTATTTTTATTTTGCAGATATGTTGTTATGATCTAAGAAGAGGTCTCATTACAAGGGATGAGGAATCAGGATATATTTTGAGCATAAAAGATGCAAAAACTATTAACTATGCTCACGATGAATGTTGCTCAGTGCAAAACAAGAACTACAAGAAAGAGTGTCCACTCTTCTATGAAAAGCAACCTGCCTCCTTTTATAACCGTTTCCTCTACAGGCCACCTGTTCTTGGTGTGTATTTTGATGAATTCCAATTCAATTCTCTATTTCAAAATTTCAAATCAATTAAAGAAATATTATACACAGACACATGTATGTAGTTCTGTTTAAATATTAAGATATATATCTGAATTCTTATTTTCAATATATAAGTCATGAGTATTTCTTGTATTTTAGTGTTTTATATGTGTTTGTGCCATTTACAGCGCTTATATGGGGAGACCCTCATATAATGACACTTGATGGACACCCATACACCTTTAATGGACTGGGAGAATATCATATGGTCAAAAATGTGAACTTTACCTTCCAAGCCAGAACAGGCCGATTATTGAATATGGACGGGGTTGAGGCCAATGCAACAATATTTGTAGCATTTGTTGCCAAAAGTATGGACTCTGTACCAATTCAAGTGGAAATTGCTGCGAAAGGTATTTCTTAGTACAATATGTATTATGTTTTGTTAGTTCTTACATCATTACATTTATATGAAATAATATTTTTAAAATATCAGTAATTATTGATCTTTAATCTTCCCTCCATGTCATGTCCCCTCCATCTCATGTCCTCTCCATCTCATGTCCTCTCCATGTCGTTTCCCCTCTACCTCATGTCCTTTCCATGTCATGTCCCCTCCATCTCATGTCCTCTCCATGTTATGTCCTCTCCATGTTATGTCCTCTCCATGTCATGTCCTCTCCATCTCATGTCCTCTCCATGTCGTTTCCCCTCTACCTCATGTCCTCTCCATGTCATTTCCCCTCCATCTCATGTCCTCGCCATGTTATGTCCTCTCCATGTCATTTCCCCTCTACCTCATGTCCTCTCCATGTCATGTCCCCTCTACCTCATGTCCTTTCCATCTCATGTCCTCTCCATGTCATTTCCCCTCTACCTCATGTCCTCTCCATCTCATGTCCTCTTCATGTCATTTCCCCTCTACCTCATGTCCTCTCTGTGTCATCTCCCTTCTACCTCATGTCCTCTCCATGTCATGTCCCCTCTATCTCATGTCCTCTCCATCTCATGTCCTCTCCATGTCATTTCCCCTCTACCTCATGTCCTTTCCATGTCATGTCCTCTCCATCTCATGTCCTCTCCATGTCATTTCCCCTCTACCTCATGTCCTTTCCATGTCATGTCCCCTCTACCTCATGTCCTCTCCATGTCATTTCCCCTCTACCTCATGTCCTTTCCATGTCATGTCCCCTCCATCTCATGTCCTCTCCATGTCATGTCCCCTCTATCTCATGTCCTCTCCATCTCATGTCCTCGCCATGTCATGTCCTCTCCATGTCATTTCCCCTCCATCTCATGTCCTCTCCGTGTCATTTCCCCTCTACCTCATGTCCTCTCCATGTCATTTCCCCTCTACCTCATGTCCTTTCCATGTCATGTCCCCTCCATCTCATGTCCTCTCCATGTCATTCTCCCTCTACCTCATGTCCTCTTCATCTCATGTCCTCTCCATGTCATGTCCTCTCCATGTCATGTCCTTTCCATGTCATTTCCTCTCTATGCCATGTCCTTTCCATGTCATGTCCTCTCCATGTCACATTTTCTCCATATCATGTCCTTTCCATGTCAGATCTTCATGAGAGGACATGTCCTCTCCATGTAGTACAATGTGTGTACCTGGGAAATAAACTATGTACTTATGATATTTCCACTGCTTTCAGAACTCGCTCTATACATCAATAACATTCCTCAAGTTGGATTTGGTCCAAGTTCGAACTTTACATACAACGATGACCATGTGTCAGTGGAGAAGACGTCCACAAATGATGTGACTCTCACATTCACAACAGGTACCATATTGCTTTAGATTTACTAAAATTGTACTTTTTTAGCAGTACTGTCTGCAAAACTTGAGCCTATCCTCTTGAAGGTGGATTTCTTAGCTATTCATAGATAAGTTATGAGTCCTATCTATTTTCTCAGATATCTTTCAAATATTTTATGAGTTTTTTAAAATACAATGGCAAACAGTGAATTGTTTCTGACAAGCAACAACACCTGGAATATCCAGGGCCTTGTGATGCTAATTTGAATATAGCCTCAGTTTGACACTTCTGGAGGAAAACCAATGTGAGGGCAAAGGAGTCAATTGAATGCTTTAATTTTGCCTCAAAAAGCTGGGTGTATACTTGATAGTAAATGATTATTATTTATTAATCAATTTCAGGCATTTCCAGGAAATGTACACAAACATAGCAAAAAATAAATAGTCCAAACGTTTGTGCTTGATTATGTGGTATTAGTTAATAATGAATGGTATTTTTTAATAAAAATTTTTGTTCTGCACATTATCAAAACCAAATATTGAATCCTGAAAATTTTGCTAAATTTGAAGTTTCATTTTGAATTTTTTTAAATTGTGAAATTCTAAATATTACCTTTATAATATTTTGCTAGTTTTAGAGGCAATAGAAAATGTTCTGTTACATTTTGCCAAAGTTTAATACCAGTTAATCACAACTTTGGACTTTTGGACTTTTGGATGTATTTAAATGGCTAAGAACCTCACAGAAAACGTAAATTTGTAAAGTTTGATAAAAGCTTTGTAGATAATTGTCTTTGCTTTCAATGGGCAGAGTGATTTGTATCATGTCATGTGCTTCTTTTTAAAGGATGGATGCTGAAGATTTCAATGGCACATGAAGCTTTAACAGTCAATACTTTGGCACCAAGTAATGCCAGAGACCATACCATGGGCCTTATGGGTGTCTTCAATGGGGACATTGCTGATGATTTCACTCTTCCAAATGGCACAACACTAAACATCAACTCATCTGATGAATCAATTTACTTCAACTTTGGCCAGATGTGTAAGTAATTGAAAAAGTTTCCAAGCCAAAACTTTAAGATCGATAATTTTAAATGGTTGTTTATAATCCTTTTGTTTTTAACCAGTTCTTTCCTGTAATAGGTTCTGGATTGATGCATGTATCATATCATTGGTTCCGATCAGTTTTCTGAGAACATTCATTGATTTGCATTATATTACTTTATTCAAATTAATATGTATTTCAGGGCAAGTTGGGAGTGAGAGCATATTCAAATACCCTGAGGGCCTCTCTACAGCTAATTTCAGTTCAGTGGATTACACCCCTCAGTTTGTTCCCTACTTCCCAGATGCAGCGTCTGAATTGTATGCAAGCAATTTGTGCAATGGCAGTAAACACTGCATACTTGACTACAGCATCACCAAAAACAAGGACTTTGCAATGAACTCACTAGAAACTGAGACAAAATTCAAGGAAATCACAAAAGTGTTAAGTATGTCATGATACTACATGTAATTTAGTTTTACAATACTTGTAAAACTAATATCTGTATTTTGTTTGTTGAGAGCATTGCAGTGGCTTTATAACATAATCATCACCTTTTTTTTTCCTGCAGAAAATAGACCACCATCATTGTCTATTGAAAGTATCCAAATCAGCAATGGTCAATACTCTGAGGAGGTGCGTCCAGATAAAAGTGTCCGTTATACTATCATGACGGAGGTCAATGCAACAGTCTTCATAAGCCTTGGTGTAAATGACCCGGATGTTGACGACCAAGTCGTAATTAAGACCACTGAGACAGTGCCAGGAGGTGTGATAACAACCGGAAGCAATGGGTCCATCTTTACCTGGAAGCCAACAGATAGAACAATGTTAAAACTCAGGTAAGCAAACGTCTCACTATGAGTTATAATTTACCTTTGCTGGACATTTTGCAATTATACAAAGGACAGATCATGTTTCCATATAAAAGATACAGACTTCAATTTCTGATTTAATTTAACCTTAAATGTAAATCTAAACATCTAGAAGGGATGGTTTATTTATATTTTGCATTTTCAGTTTCTTTGCTGAGGACAGCCAGGGCGGAGTGTCTGATAGCATTACCCCAGTGATTATCATGTGTATGCCATGCGGAGAGCATGGATACTGTGACTATGAAGGAGCTCTCTTCACCAATGAATCCTACGTTTTCACTACAGCAGACTGTATCTGTAATGAAGGCTATATTGGTACTTACTAGACTTTTCTTTCTTCTATAAACAAAAAAAAACATAATCACAAAGAAAAGACTGAAGAGACTAAATTAGCGAAAGCTAGTCTGGCTCAAGGATACTTAGAGGGACCAATCGCGCTGCTTCATTCCTTGCTTTACCTTTTATAAAGAAACAATGACATCAAGTGTTTTTGTGAGATGTACAGTACCTTTTGAGTGAATTGTTAACTTTATATTTCTATCATTCATTATGATTTGATTATACTTGACAGCGGACAGTTCAGACCTGTGTGTGAATGATGATGGTTGTGTGGAGCACCCCTGTAATCACACTGGTGATGGTGTGTGTACAGATCAACCTCCCGAGGAAGACGTCAGCACTGGAGTGGCATACAGCTGCGCCACCTGCATTCCAGGCTACTATAATCACGACGGAATATGTATCGGTATGTAATCCATCACGGAAATGCTTTGCCTAAAAAAAGAAAATGTGTATTATTCTCATAGATCTCCTTTTGATGTAGACATTGATGTTTGCATTATATGAACTTCTAATGACCTCATTAACCCCTAACCCTATAAATGTATACATGACTTTAACCCTTATGATACCATTAACCCCTCACCCTATAAATGTATACATGACTGTAACCCTTATGATACCATTAACCCCTCACCCTATAAATGTATACATGACTGTAACCCTAATACACCATTAACCCCTCACCCTATAAATGTATACAGGACTGTAACCCTTATGATACCATTAGCCCCTCACCCTATAAATGTATGCATAACTGTAACCCTTATGATACCATTAACCCCTCACCCTATAAATGTATACATAACTGTAACCCTTATGATACCATTAACCCCTCACCCTATAAATGTATACATAACTGTAACCCTTATAATACCATTAACCCCTCACCCTATAAATGTAAACATGACTGTAACCCGTATGATACCATTAACCCCTCACCCTATAAATGTATACATAACTGTAACCCTTATAATACCATTAACCCCTCACCCTATAAATGTATACATGACTGTAACCCTAATACACCGTTAACCCCTCGCCCTATAAATGTATACAGGACTGTAACCCTAATGATACCATTAACCCCTCACCCTATAAATGTATACAGGACTGTAACCCTAATGATACCATTAACCCCTCACCCTATAAATGTATACATAACTGTAACCCTTATAATACCATTAACCCCTCACCCTATAAATGTATACATGACTGTAACCTTAATACACCGTTAACCCCTCACCCTATAAATGTATACATGACTGTAACCCTAATGATACCATTAACCCCTCACCCTATAAATGTATACAGGACTGTAACCCTAATACATTATTAACCCCTCACCCTATAAATGTATACAGGACTGTAACCCTAATGATACCGTTAACCCCTCACCCTATAAATGTATACAAGACTGTAACCCTAATGATACCATTAACCCCTCACCCTATAAATGTATACATGACTGTAACCCTAATGATACCATTAACCCCTCACCCTATAAATGTATACATGACTGTAACCCCAATACACCGTTAACCCCTCACCCTATAAATGTATACAAGACTTTATTACATTAACCTCTAGTGACACTATTAACCCATCATCCCATAAATCTAAGCATGACTGTATCATGTAAACATCTAGTGACATCATTATCCCTTTACCACATAAATGTAGTATATCAACCCCTCGCCACATAGAAGTGGGCAGTATTTGAATAATCTATACACATGTTTCAGATCAAGATGAGTGTGAAAATGTGACAACTAATTCATGTGAGCAGAACTGTAAGAATTCCTTGGGAAGCTACAGTTGCAACTGCAAAGATGGCTTTGAACAAAAAGGAAACAACTGTATTGGTAATTCTTTTTAAATTATCTCTCTCTCCCTCTCTCTCTCTCTCTCTCTCTCTCTCTCTCTCTCTCTCTCTCTATCTATCTATCTATCTATCTATATATATATATATATATATATATATATATATATATATATATATATATATATATATATATATATATATATATATATATATATATATATATATATATATATATATATATATATATATATATATATATATATACCGGTATATATATATATATATATGATTATAAAGGAAAGACTTTAAAATATGTTTTATGAATATATTATTTTTTTTATATATTATCAAAGGTTTTTACTACAAATTGTTTATTTTGAAGAAATTTAAAGTGTAATTGAAAAAAAATATATACAAGAATAATTCTCTTGATCAGACATAGATGAGTGTAAACTTGGCCAGCATGATTGCAATCAAGACTGCGAGAATACCCCTGGAGGATACGAATGCAAATGCTGGACGGGATACAGATTCACCAGTGGTGGGAAAATCTGCAAAGGTACTCTATTATAGGACTGCCATACAATTAGTCTATCAAATTGAACATACTGGTACCGACAAACTCTCATTTGATCTATAAATTGAATATTAAGTTAATTCTAACATTTGCTTTGCAGATACTGACGAGTGTTTGCTGGTCCACCAAGAGCACGCCTGCCAGCACAACTGTACAAACACAATAGGAGGCCACAACTGCTCCTGTGCAGATGGATACCAATTAGTTTCTGATGGATACACCTGCATAGGTACTGCATATGATTTTATTATAATATTTTTCTATGATAATCACCTTTCCAAAGGTTCCCCATCTGCTACTGTTTTAATTTATTTTTTTGTCTCTTCATTTTTTTATTTATGCTTTTTATATGTGTTTATATTAATTTGCAATTGTTCTCTTGCAGTTCCTGGTATTATTTGCACCGACATTCCTTCACTGGATAATGGGCAAATAACATCAGATTCAGAGTGCAACAGCACGTGTGTATCACCTCAAAGCGTATCATACAAGTGCGACCATGGATATGGAATGAGCAGAAAGGGCCAGATGGTGGAGAAGATATATTGCATTGGTCAATCTACATTTGCTCCTGCCCAACCTGATGACTGCATCAGTAAGTTGTCAAAGATATATTGCATTCTTGAGTGAATTTTTAAAAAAAAGGATAGACTGGTTGCCATCTTTGTCCATTTAAATCTATATACAGGAACTGTACAACAGGAATTGTACAAGAGCAATTGTACATGTACAAGAGCAATTGTACAAGAGGACATGTACTACAATTTAGAAGTTTCCTACCTCATATGTGCATTGAGAAAACTGATGGAACAAGAGGGGCAATCAGTATCCATCTTATCATAATATAACATATCTTGTTGTTTGATTGTCACTGACTTCAATGTTGTTATTCACTCTGTTTGTTTAGGATCATGCGGTGCTGCTCCTCTAGGTGATGGGCGGTCAGTATTAGCCACAGACTCCTTGCCAGCCTCAGGCTTAGCTCCTCTAAACCACTACCTGCTAAATGACACTATCATCATCCAATGTGCCCCTGGGTATGAGATGGTATCTACCGAGGGAACTATCATCTCTAATGTATCCATTACCTGCCAGGCATCTGGTAACTACAGTGATAGCAACGGCAGCATCATCACCGGCCCTCCTAACTGTACCAGTAAGTACCACGACCCATCTAGTTTGTCTGTGACAGTCCTGAATAAGGTACAAGGTCAATTTCCCAAGGATAAGTTTTTTTTTAAATTAGATAATATTCCAAATCAAACAAATAAATTCTTGGCAGCGTCATCCCCGGCCGTCCTAACTGTACCAGTAAGTACCACGACCCATCTAGTTTGTCTGTGACAGTCCTGAATAAGGTACAAGGTCAATTTCCCAAGGATAAGTTTTTTAAAAAATAAGATAACATTCCAAATCAAACAAATAAATTCTTGGCAGCATCATCACCGGCCCTCCTAACTGTACCAGTAAGTACCACGACCCATCTAGTTTGTCTGTGACAGTCCTGAATAAGGTACAAGGTCAATTTCCCAAGGATAAGTTTTTAAAAAATAAGATAACATTCCAAATCAAACAAATAAATTCTTGGCAGCATCATCACCGGCCCTCCTAACTGTACCAGTAAGTACCACGACCCATCTAGTTTGTCTGTGACAGTCCTGAATAAGGTACAAGGTCAATTTCCCAAGGATAAGTTTTTTAAAAATTAGATAATATTTCAAATCAAACAAATAAATTCTTGGCAGTGTCATCCCCAGCCCTCCTAACTGTACCAGTAAGTACCATCTAGTTTGTCTGTGACAGTCCTGAATAAGGTACAAGGTCAATTTCCTAAGGATGAGTTTTTTTTAAATTAGATAATATTCCAAATCAAACAAATAAATTCTTGGAGTTAGATAACCTGGCAACTTTTAAATAATTTGTTTCATGAATATATATGTACAAATGAAATAAATTTTTTAATGTTATGATATATTACTATATTATTTTTGTAGAGATAAAATGTGGTCCTCCGCCAACAGCCGGCAATTATTCTAGCATAAACCGGGCACAATCCACCTGTGCTCTGGGACTGGAAAATAACACTACCCACTGTCTGTACGAGGAGAATGTCACCTACCAGTGTGACGAGGGATACGAGACAATAGAGGGCGACACTGCAGTGAATCTGACTTGTGACGTGGGTCAGGTGTACTCCAGGTCACCTCCTACTTGTCAGAGTAAGCCATCATAACATACTCAAAACACAAGAGAGTTAACGCAAAAATGATTAATCTTAGACCTACAAGGTCCATAATCTTAGACCTATACATGTAAGGTCCATTAATATTGATTATCTTGTGACCTTGACACAGCTCTCTTTATGTAGAATATGTAGAATAGGATAGCAATTCAAAGCAATTCAAGACTCAAATATGGCACAAAAAATTTGATAAGGAAACGTTCCATTTTATCTGCATACATACATATACATGTACAGTTCTGACTTCTTTTTGTCATTATTATTTTAGAAGTGTCGTGTGGACTAGCTCCTCTGACAGGAAGGAACATCGAGGTCCTCAGTCAGGGCAGTGGTCCGGACGGAGCTTATATTCTGGATGAAGAGGTCATCTATGGCTGCAAGAATAACGCAGTATTCCCCACCGGCAGCCATCATCTCATCTGCCAGAGCAACAAGTTATTTAATGGCTCTGAGCCACTCTGTATAGGTAGGATCTTACTGAATGATCACTTATCAACATTTACATTTTTTAAATACTTGCGGAAAAATATATAATATTTGTAAAGAAATTCTCTCATAATTTTTGTTGTCTTTTAATCGAACCAAAAACTCATTCCATGTGCAGATTTGGGTTATTTCTACATTCATTGTAAATATATGGGTCTTAAAATCACAAAAAAAAATTGAAAATACCATTCCTTTGTGGTATTTATTAAACCAACACGATGGACACCTTTGAACTGTATGATAAAATGAGGTGATGTTATTTCTATTTCAGTTCCGGGAGTTCCTTGCCCCAGCCTGCCTACTCTGGCCAATGGGAGCATATCATCTAACTCGCAGTGTACTCAGGCACCTTGTGTCTCACCACTGTCTGTGACCTTCACCTGCGACTCAGGCTTAGAAATGAACAAATATGGCAAAATGGGCATCATAGTGTGTACAGATAATGGCACTTTCTCGCCAAACTCTCCGGATGCTTGTCTTCGTAAGTTTTGATTCCACATAGAACAAACCATACATGACATGTTTTTTACAATAGAGAAACCACCAGATTGTCCAGGCCTGAGTCTAGATACATCTTTTCTCCTTGAGTCGTAATCTGATTACAACCTTATAGATATTGTATGTGAAATGTTGGTGATTGCATTTCAGAGCAATGTAGTTCTCTGGAAGGTGTTAACGTGACCCTAGCCAGGGACTCGGATGAAGCATCCGGAGTGGTTCACTACCTGGAAGGTGACACTATCCGGTACGTCTGTGCCCCTAATCATGAGACGAGAAGCCGCACCACCTCGCTGCAGGCCACCTGCAGGGCAGGACAGTTTGTAGAAACTGCCAACACCTCCATCATTGTCAGCACTGAGAGCTTAGTGTGTCTGCGTGAGTATATTATGTCATATTACTACATGCACCGTGAAGAAAATCCGGTGGATGCCTTTAACTAGTCTATACATACATACATGGATGAGAATTTTGATTTATGATGAATTTGTAAGAGATTTACAAAGAGATGATTTTATAAGCCATGCTATGATGCATAAAAATTTCCCTTTAAAGCCTCGAGGCAATGAATATAGGAATATTATGATGGATTTATAACTGAGCATAAGGTGTAGATCAAGGCATTTCCTGGGACTTTTTAAAGATATTGTCTATTGGTGACAAGAATGCAGGATAATCAATGTTGTACATTTATAGTAATTTTTATTAGCTATACATAAAGTAGATTCTGCAAAACAAACTTCGAACATATTGCTGGGAAAACTGTATCTATCTGAAAGCTGTAACCAATCAATGTCCAGCATGCATTGCTATTCCAGATCATGACAAAATTGACAATTATGCTTCATGGTTTTTCAAAACAGAGCAATGTGATCCACTCACCAGACCAGCCGCACTGCACAATGACACCAAGCTAGCAGTTATGTTAGGAAGTTCCGACCAGCCCTCCGGAGCAACTCAATACCTGGAGAGAGATTCTATATCATACCGGTGTCCATCAGGGTATGTCCTACCAACAGGCACCACTGATGCCTCACTGCAATGCCAAGGGGGAATGTTTGTCAATACCACGCAGGGGGCAGTGCCACATACACCCTCCTGTCTGGGTGAGTAACTTACTTGTGCATATTTCATAGACTTTTTTCGGGGATATCATCCTCACAGTGGTTCTTACCAGTTACCTTGTTCTTATCAAATAATTTGTTATTTGAAAATAACTTGTTATTATCAATGATATACCTTGTTATTATCATAAGTTACCTTGTTCCTATCATCAATTACCTTCAAGTTTGTTATGATATCAATTACCTTGCCATAAAGATTCTGATGTCATTTTTATTGGTCTTACTGGATTACTGTAGTTTGACAAATATTAAAAAAAAACAAATAAAAACTTTATTTCCAAAACATTTCAAGCAGAATAACTACCTTTAATGAAATATTTTGAATATTTCTACACAAATTATGAATATAGTATTAACACAATTCTAGATATATATATGGGAACCTGTGATGTTATATTTTTCTTGTATATGCTATATGTGTAGTGAATTGGGTTGATGAATGTTTTTACCAGATGAGGACGAGTGCTCCAGATCTTATGACGTGTGCCAGCAGAACTGTACCAACGTTATCGGTGACTTTGTCTGCACCTGCCACGCTGGCTTCTACCCCGTCACAGATCATGACATCTGCTACTGTGAGTGCCTCATACCCATATACTGCCAAAATAAAATGCACCCTTCTATTCGTGTAACCAATAGGCATTACTTGTTCGGTCCTTGAGAGATTTTGATGTAATATTTAACCAACTTTTGGCCATCTTGGATTTGATGCTTTCAGAGCTATCACAAATGACCGTAACACCAAAGATGTGAATGCCTTTGTCGCTATCCTCTTATTCACCTTTGTAATCCCACACAGATTCCATACCACATAACTTTTTCTCAATGTTTCCCTTAAATGGATATCACTTAATGCGTTAACAACACTCGCCGGGTGACCTGGGCCTACCAGTGCTTGGCCAATGTCAGTACTGGCCCAATGACATTGCTGGCCCAATGACAGTGCTGGCCCAATGACATTGCTGGCCCAATGTCAGTGCTGGCCCAATGACAGTGCTGGCCCAATGACAGTACAGGCTCAATGACAGTGCTGGCCCAATGTCAGTGCTGGCCCAATGACAGTGCTGGCCCAATGACAGTACAGGCTCAATGACAGTGCTGGCCCAATGACAGTGCTGGCCCAATGACAGTACAGGCTCAATGACAGTGCTGGCCCAATGACAGTGCTGGCCCAATGACAGTACTGGCCCAATGACAGTATTGGCCCACTGACAGTACTGGCTCAATGACAGTGCTGGCCCAATGACAGTGCTGACCCAATGACAGTGCTGGCCCAATGACAGTGCTGGCCCATTTGGATGATACACATTTGGGTTTGGGTTATGAAATGACATGTAAAATTTTATCAAGATTCTACTTTTTAAATGTAAAAGAACAAAAGAAAATCTGCAGCATGTGAGGTTATAAATCGAAAGCTTATGAGGTCATAAAGTATTGTGTCTAGCTTGGGTTCCCCTATACTTCACATCATCTGCAATATCAGGACACCACTTCTCATCATAAGCAAACCAACCAGTTTCTCTTAATGTCAAAGCCTGAAACATGACTGTTTGTATTTGGGGAAAGTAGAGATTTGTAATAGATAATTAATCAAAATGGTTTTCGAAATAAGCACATATGCATCTTGTAAAAACATGTGCCAAAATTGAAAATGGATTATATTGGATATATTGGTGCTTAATTTATTTCTTTTTAATATTTTCAGATGAAGGATCAAACATTGTTCCATGTGAGTTGACGCTCAGTGGAAACTTTACAGAGATATATGGAAGACGAAATTACATCTGGAAAGAAAAAATAAGGAGGTCGTTAGAAAAACAGGTAAATTTAAAACAGGTAAAACAGGTAAATTTAAAACAGGTAAAACAGGTAAAATATATTTCAAACAAAACTTTTCTTTATGATTTTCTCTTAATTTGAAGTGTGATTTAGACCCAATCACATTTTCTTGGTGGGGTTTTGATAAAGCTTGATTAGAATAAAAAAAAGCTTGATTAGAATAAAAAATGTTAAATAAAAAATGTGTGGTTTATGTATTCTGTATTACATTGGTAGCAATGCTCATCTTTCAATCTTCTCACTATCTCTGCCATCATTGCTACATAATGACAATTGAAATGTGGAACTTAAGTCACACCCGCCAAAATATCATCCAGTCAGAATTGACTAATGTCAGGTCTCGACTTATTATCAGCTGGCTGACAGAGCACCAAAGCAATCAGCACAAAGCAAAATCTGTAAGAATAGGTATTTATTCTCTCACAAATCAGTCCTCTGTCTGATTTTCATCATTTGCATCCAATCTTGATAGTCATTTTCACCAATGACGGCAGGGACTGATATGAGAGAGAAGTACTGTAATGGAGGGTAGGTGTTAATGTTGATAGTTTTAAATTTACAGATACAGAACAAAATCAAAGACTACAGAAAGCATGTCAAGAGTGTTGGTCTCAGAAATATCAAGTGAGTAAATTATTTTGTCTTTCCTTTAAATACGTCGAGTTTTAGACCCAATCACATTTTCTTGGTGGGGTTTGGATAAAGCTTGATTAGAATAAAAAATGTTAAGTTACAAGCGTCCTCATATACTTCTGATATAATAAAATAAAATGAAGACAAATTAAATTTTGAAATAATAATGACCAATGACATTCTTCTGCTTCATATAGATAGCATTATACCTGATAAAAAAAATCAAAATAGTTTGTATGTGCATTGATTTTGTGTCGCTATAATGTGTATTTGTTTGCAGGTCTGGAAGCCTTGTGCTGACATACTTTGTGGAGACAACATCATTACTACAAAATGATATTTTGTCCGTACTCTTGAACAAATTTGCTGAAAATGCAAATAGAACAAATTTCACAGTCGATGGTGATTCGCTCGCATTTAAGCAACTGAGGATATTTTATGGCAAAGAAGCAAATGGTTTGTTTTGTTTTTGTTTTGTTTTTTGTTTTTTCATATTAAAAGTGGTTTTATTCTTAGATTTTGTATTTTATGAGTGTTTCTATTCTTGGGTTTTTTGTATTTTAAGGGTTTAAGATTTTGATATTTTAATCAAAGATTTTTTTGTTTTAATTCTAAGATTTCCCTTCATTTCCCTTATGTAAATTACCGGTAGACTGTTAAGATGAGGAAAACAGTTTGTTAGACACTATGATCTCAATTTATCGCTTTTTAATTTGATAAAAAATGAAAGATTGTTGTTATTTTGTCCCCTAGACTCCGTTTTTATGGACGGCACTATTGACACGCTCTGTAATTTGATGGAGGTAAAGGAAGAAGCCTGTCTCGGCCAATGTCAGGTTATCAATGACACTCCCGTATGCCAGTAAGTACTTCCCTTTTATTGGAATGAATGTGCTTTTTTTAATTAGGGATTGTGTTGTTTGCTCTGAGGGATGTTTTGACAGGGATTGTGTTGTTTCTTCTGAGGGATATTTTGACAGGGATTGTGTTGCTTGTTGCAGTTACCGGGATAGGAAAGCCACGACGTTGATCATTGCCCTGTCATGTATTGCTGCGGTGACCTTCATTGCCTTTGTGACTGTCCTTGGAATTTATTGCTACAGCAAGAGACATGCCACATCAATCAGGTCAGTAAAAGAAAAATACAAACATTATCCACACATTGTAAAATATCTACTGCTACAGCAAGAGACATGTCGCATCAATCAGGTCAGTAAAAGAAAAATACAAACATTATCCACACATTGTAAAATATCTACTGCTACAGCAAGAGACATGCCACATCAATCAGGTCAGTAAAAGAAAAATACAAACATTATCCACACATTGTAAAATATCTACTGCTACAGCAAGAGACATGCCACATCAATCAGGTCAGTAAAAGAAAAATACAAACATTATCCACACATTGTAAAATATCTACTGCTACAGCAAGAGACATGTCACATCAATCAGGTCAGTAAAAGAAAAATACAAACATTATCCACACATTGTAAAATATCTACTGCTACAGCAAGAGACATGCCACATCAATCAGGTCAGTAAAAGAAAATACAAACATTATCCACTCATTGTAAAATATCTACTGCTACAGCAAGAGACATGTCGCATCAATCAGGTCAGTAAAAGAAAAATACAAACATTATCCACACATTGTAAAATATCTACTGCTACAGCAAGAGACATGTCACATCAATCAGGTCAGTAAAAGAAAAATACAACCATTATCCACACATTGTAAAATATCTACTGCTACAGCAAGAGACATGTCGCATCAATCAGGTCAGTAAAAGAAAAATACAAACATTATCCACACATTGTAAAATATCTACTGCTACAGCAAGAGACATGTCGCATCAATCAGGTCAGTAAAAGAAAAATACAAAGTTAACATTATCCACACATTGTAAAATATCTAGTGCTACAGCAAGAGACATGTCACATCAATCAGGTCAGTAAAAGAAAAATACAAACATTATCCACACATTGTAAAATATCTACTGCTACAGCAAGAGACATGTCGCATCAATCAGGTCAGTAAAAGAAAAATACAAACATTATCCACACATTGTAAAATATCTACTGCTACAGCAAGAGACATGTCACATCAATCAGGTCAGTAAAAGAAAAATACAACCATTATCCACACATTGTAAAATATCTACTGCTACAGCAAGAGACATGCCACATCAATGAGGTCAGTAAAAGAAAAATACAAACATTATCCACACATTGTAAAATATCTACTGCTACAGCAAGAGACATGTCACATCAATCAGGTCAGTAAAAGAAAAATACAAACATTATCCACACATTGTAAAATATCTACTGCTACAGCAAGAGACATGTCACATCGATCAGGTCAGTAAAAGAAAATACAAACATTATCCACACATTGTAAAATATCTACTGCTACAGCAAGAGACATGTCGCATCGATCAGGTCAGTAAAAGAAAAATACAAAGTTAACATTATCCACACATTGTAAAATATCTACTGCTACAGCAAGAGACATGTCGCATCGATCAGGTCAGTAAAAGAAAAATACAAACATTATGCACACATTGTAAAATATCTACTGCTACAGCAAGAGACATGTCACATCAATCAGGTCAGTAAAAGAAAAATACAAACATTATCCACACATTGTAAAATATCTACTGCTACAGCAAGAGACATGTCGCATCGATCAGGTCAGTAAAAGAAAATACAAACATCCACACATTGTAAAATATCTACTGCTACAGCAAGAGACATGTCACATCAATCAGGTCAGTAAAAGAAATATACAAACATTATCCACACATTGTAAAATATCTACTGCTACAGCAAGAGACATGTCGCATCAATCAGGTCAGTAAAAGAAAATACAAACATTATCCACACATTGTAAAATATCTACTGCTACAGCAAGAGACATGTCGCATCGATCAGGTCAGTAAAAGAAAATACAAACATTATCCACACATTGTAAAATATCTACTGCTACAGCAAGAGACATGTCACATCAATCAGGTCAGTAAAAGAAATATACAAACATTATCCACACATTGTAAAATATCTACTGCTACAGCAAGAGACATGTCGCATCAATCAGGTCAGTAAAAGAAAATACAAACATTATCCACACATTGTAAAATATCTACTGCTACAGCAAGAGACATGTCGCATCGTCATGATGTTCATGTGTGAACACGCTTTCAATACACCAAATTATAGGATGCTTAATACCTTTAAAACTATATATTTAACTCTAATTTTGTTCCAAAATCGCAGACCATGTTGGATTTGAGTTGTTTAGTGGTCTTATTGATTTCCAGATAGATTCAGTCACCTATTTTACTTTTGATCTGATGGTTATTTTTGGCACATTTGCAGTGACACTGACAGTACCTCAGGAGAAACTACACACGATTCATTTTCCACAGCCAATCGCTACCCCAACCGGTACCACAATTACTACATGAACTGGTGGGGGTCCATGATGTATGGCAGCAAGGGCAACTACTCCGCAGGAGGAACCACCCCTCAGTGGAATCAAAACTCATCCAAAGCTTCCGACTTCTCTAACAACATCAACAGAGCAGGGGAAATGCCATATTGGATGGGTAACACAGGTTCGCTCCCTAAACGAGACTATATTAGTACCAACTACAGGAAAGCAAGCGATGAATATAGTTGGTTTGCTTAAAATTCTTCTAGCTTTGATTTGTATCTGATTCAATAATGCATAAATTGCCTTTTTACTTTGCAAGTTAGATAATTATTCTATTAACACATTTAATATTGAAACTGTAAATGTAGCATATATTGAACACAATCTAAATATATTAAGTGCTTAAATAACAGTTATATGTAATGATGTATTAAATATATTTAATGTATATTCATGATAAGCTTGACATAATATGGACAATTTTTTTTTAAAACTTCAAAACGAATGTATTTTATGCTTTAATGTAAATTTATTACAACTATGTACTTAGAAAATATTGGCCTATATACTTGAATATGTAAATATGTATACATATACCCAGTACATCTGATATGATATGTATGGATACATATGCATGGATATTGCACATCAATATATATATATACACAGGTGATTTATGTTGAATATTTTATTTACTTGAATTTATTAAATTGAATATCATTTTCTATACTTGAATACGACTATGTATGCTGCATTATAGATTTACCTTATTGAAATTGACTATTTACATTTAATTTAATATAGATTTATATACTTTTGTAAAACGTCTGTCTGTAGAATTTATTTTGATGGTCTCATAAATAAATATTGTAGTATTTATCCCAGAACATATGCACAATATATAGAAACATATATTTATACAGGATTCAGAGAATTGCTTTTTTTGGTGCATGATAATTTTTGTGACACATGATTGCAGCATTTGAAGTAAATTATCAAAGTTTTATGGAAATCTAGAAGAACATTGGGATAAGATTATATAGCATTTTCTATTCTTGTACATTATACTTATCTGTGATATTTTATCTTCAAAGATCAAAATAAATTTGATATAACAGGAGAATATACAGCAGGATATGCAAAAACAGGTTCTCATGTACCAAGGGACTGTAAAATATATATGGAATGCCGGGCTAAATATATCAAAGTGGGTGATTTATACAGAGGAATTAAAGACTAATATGTATATATATATGGGATGGTTAGATGTATCAAAGTGGGTGGTTTATACAAAATAATTTAGAATTGTAGAAAATATTAGAGTTAGATAGAGTATGAACAAGTATATTGTTTACATAAAGGGAAAATAGAAGTAGGTAAAATGAGGGAAGTTATTCTATTTCAAACTGTTAAAGTACTGTAAACTGTTTCAAACTGTTAAAGTATAGATATATATGTATGTTATCCTTCAATATTAGATATCCAGGAGTAGACTTGAGCTCATATTTTCGCTCAAAATAAGTCATTCATATTAACCTTAGTCAGAGGGATTATAATGGATCAGATTAAAAGGAAGATGTATGTGGGTTTCTCAGAGTAGAGATGCATGCACTCTCAGAGTAATACTTATACATTTTTTTTAAATTTAATTAAAGCTCTTTTTTTTATTATATTCAGGAGCAGGATTGACTTGTTGCACATATTATTACCTCTTTTGGTGTTTTTAATTTCATGGCAATTTTGAACATATTTTTTAAAATTTGGTTATCGGGGTAAAATACTTTGGATAGTAAGTAAACATTTTGGTTTTCTGTCATTTATTATATGTGATCTGAGATGTGATATTTGTTGTGATGTTAAAGGATTAAATGCTTATAGGTTCAAAAACCTTCCCTAAATTCCATATGGACCAAGTCAAGAATTAAAATTCTTATTTTTTTTACCTTATTTTAATGTGGTTTAGAAATGTAGAAATGGAAATAGATTTTTACAAATATTTCAGTGAGTCTTCATTTTATAATTATATTGTTCATGTTTATAAACATTTTTTAAAATAATTTTGCATATGAAAACTCTATGTGACATACAGGGATATTTGTGAATTATACAAGGAGAGTTTTTTTCCACTTCAGTAAACAAAAGTCATTTTCATCCTTGAAAATTTGGCACCTTTCTTGTGTATTTAAAAGTTTTATAAACATTCAGTAAAATAATCTAAAATAACCAACTGAGACATGATATATTGGTTTCATTAAAGTGCAAAATTATTATGCTCGAATACTGATTTTTAAATATGGCAAATATCTCAATTTGAATATTTCAAAATCAATACAAACATATTAGAAAACATTGAATGCAGTTTTAAACATTTGATTTTCAAAGTACTTTTATGACAGATACAAATAACAAATTCAATTTTAGATTCCTCAATACCACCAAAAGTGAATAATTTTGTCTATGATACAAGTTCTATAGCCAAAATGAGGCACATTTTTTGGTGAACTTTTTCTTTAACCCATACTCTCCATTTACAGTTCCTTGTATTTCCATTTCAAACTATTAAAGCTTTCATGAAATCAAGATAATTTTGAATTTTATGGTGGGATTTTCCCATATACATTAAATTCTGTCGTCAAAGTTTCTTTAGGAAATCATAAAAGGAAAAATATGGTCCTGACATCCCGATTTTTCAGTATCACTTATTACAGATTGGGATACAATAGCTCATACTCTTGAAACACTTTTTTGTCTTTTGCTTTAAAATTATCAAAGATTTGTCTAAATAAATTCTGATGTGCTGATTGTGAAAAAACATTTAATTTATAAAAAAAAATCTCCTGAATTATTCTGAATTGTCCTGAAATGTTTGGTACCAATTACTGCTCTAGATTTATTATTTTCAAGATAAGAAACAAAATGTTATCAGTTTTTATGTAAGAATATGTACAAAAGATACTTTGATCATTTTTCATTTATTTATAAATTCTAATATTGAAATATAAAGCAAAAAGGGGTTGTGTAAAACAAAAAACTTCATGAAAGCTTTAATAATTATAAGTAAAAATCTGTTGTCTATATTTCATCAACATTCTAACTTTGCATTGCCATATGAAGTTTGGGGAATTGGTCCAAAGAATGTTGGATCCTGAAACATCACAAAATCATATCACATCTCAAATGTAATAATAAATGAGAGAATTGAAATTCAGATTGATATAATGTGGACAGACTTGACATGAGATTATATAACACCAGCAGAAGCATGAACTTGTGAACTCGTTGATGCTGTCTGGAATAATAAAGAAAAGCTGTTTTTATAAATCATAAAAATGTAAAGGTGGTTGCAATGGGAAGTGATATATATCTCGATGCTGTATGAATACATTATTGCTTTTAACTTGATCTAAGTGGGTTGGATCTCTCTGAAATGAGACAAAGTGAATGACTTATTTTGATAAACTGCAAATTTGTTTGATGTCTTGCACAAGGAACTACTCCTGGTTTATAAATTTTGAAGGGAATTTATTCTACTGAATTGTATGTATCTTGGGTTAATAAAACATTACACATATCCACACATTTGAGTTTAGAAGATTTCCTTTCCTTCTTACACACATGCACAAGTGACCCTCAATACGTCCACCCAGGATCATTATCATTCAGGACTAACTTCTTGTTTCTCAATATTTCTGATCACAATTTCTCAAATATTTGCCCTATCAACATGTGCTACACATTAATAAAAAAAAACTGAAGATTTTCAAGATTCTACATTATCAAAAAATGATATGACCTCATTAACATAATTTTACATCACGAATGATTATACCTAAAATTCCAACCAGTATTTTCAGAGAAGACAGGATGACAGAAAAATCCCCCCCCTCCATTGCAGAAACTATGCAATGCGTCGCTAATAAAGACATCACAAACATGTATGATAACGATAACATTTATTTTGAAACACAACAGAGAGCAAACTTTAAATTTGGAATTTACATCATATTAAACATTTGCCTGACATTTGACATCAAATATACAATATTTGATAAGACACGTACATACTACATTCTCCTTTGATTATGAGATGCATTTGGTTTGAAAAACATCTTTTTTTCCATTGTGTTACCTGATCTTGAAATATAATTCAATACAATCTCATTAATCTATTTTTATAAATATATTTCAAGCAGAAAATGAAATTACCATGAAATGCATCTGCTCAAAGTTGACTTGTCAAAGCACACCAGATAAAATTGCTTAATGACTGATGTAAATATGTATGAGAGTTCAGCCTGTTGAAAATAAAAGACAAATTAAATAATCTAATATTCAAATCTTAATAAACTTAGAAAATAGTATGCACATTGCATTCCATTACACTTTGGGGATGTAATCTATGTTGAAAACATCAATTTGAAATAATTTGAAATATGTTGCAAAATTAGGTTTTCTGCCAAAAAACGTTCATGATAAAATGCTGTTAATGTTAATATTACATTAATTTCAACTAGTTAGCCCTTTAATTTTTTTGTTTTATCGACATGATTAATTTTTTTCATATGCATATTGCCTGAGAATCATTAATATTTTAAGTATGGATAAATAAATATAATGTTCAATATTTACACATATCCATAGTTATTTACATAAACATCCACAAAAATAAACCTCACTTTTAAGAGGTGATGTTTCACAATCAATACAAATCCCTGTATAATAAATGTCTAGTACCAGTTATAACACAAATGATTAATGATCTTTAAATGATAAATGTTGTTACTTGTCCATTTATGTCAATACTAATCTAATGATATATCACCTCTTTATATCATAATTTCTAAGCATTATTTTGCTCAAACACTTGTTCTTTGTACTTTGATTTTCCAAGGTTACCCTTTTAAATTTTAATTTATCAGAATATCTAACTTGTGATTATCTTGGTAAGCTGACATTTCAATGCATGGAATATTTGCTTTTTAAGTGGCAAAGCAACAAGCAGCTTACAGGCTGCAGGTCTGTTGCCATGGAAACTGGCTCACTTGATGAGTGATGAGGCAAATAACAATCTGTGTCCAAAGAACAACACATTTTTAAAATACAGTTGTGTAACCAGTCCAGTATCTATCAATTTCCAGGCCTAAATAGTAATTCACACATAGGAGTGGACAGAGGAGACATGATTTAAGTCAGGGTTTTTTAGTAAGGGCAAATATGTATATAAATAACACAACAAAACTAAATATAACCAAATGCTTATATGATAATATGATGAAAAAAAGTCTTCCATTCAAAATGTAATTCAAATGTTGACAAAGAAACTAATACACTGAAAAAAAAACAAGAAAGGATTTCAATTGTTTTGTTTGACATTCAGGTTACACTTTTGTGTGATATTTCGCCACTGTGTTTTTTGCAGGGTACATAAAATTAAAAGGGAGCCTCCAAGAGAAGTGTAAAAATTATTGATATGAATTCACTGGTATTGGGACAATAACATTCAATGAGTGAAGGGCAGCAAAATTGTCTATCTTGTCAGATTAATTTGTGAGATAAAAATAAACATTACGTGGCATAGTGGACAAAAATAAACATTGTTTGGTAGAATGGGCAAAAACAAACATTGCTTGGTAGAATGGGCAAAAACAAACATTGCTTGGTATAGTGGGCAAAAACAAACATTGCTTGGTATAGTGGGCAAAAACAAACATTGCTTGGTAGAATGGGCAAAAACAAACATTGCTTGGTAGAATGGGCAAAAACAAACATTGCTTGGTAGAATGGGCAAAAACAAACATTGCTTGGTAGAATGGGCAAAAACAAACATTGCTTGGTATAGTGGGCAAAAACAAACATTGCTTGGTAGAATGGGCAAAAACAAACATTGCTTGGTAGAATGGGCAAAAACAAACATTGCTTGGTATAGTGGGCAAAAACAAACATTGCTTGGTATAGTGGGCAAAAACAAACATTGCTTGGTAGAATGGGCAAAAACAAACATTGCTTGGTAGAATGGGCAAAAACAAACATTGCTTGGTAGAATGGGCAAAAACAAACATTGCTTGGTAGAATGGGCAAAAACAAACATTGCTTGGTATAGTGGGCAAAAACAAACATTGCTTGGTATAGTGGGCAAAAACAAACATTGCTTGGTAGAATGGGCAAAAACAAACATTGCTTGGTAGAATGGGCAAAAACAAACATTGCTTGGTAGAATGGGCAAAAACAAACATTGCTTGGTAGAATGGGCAAAAACAAACATTGCTTGGTATAGTGGGCAAAAACAAACATTGCTTGGTATAGTGGGCAAAAACAAACATTGCTTGGTAGAATGGGCAAAAACAAACATTGTTTGGTATAGTGGGCAAAAACAAACATTGCTTGGTAGAATGGGCAAAAACAAACATTGTTTGGTATAGTGGGCAAAAACAAACATTGCTTGGTATAGTGAGCAAAAACAAACATTGCTTGGTATAGTGGGCAAAAACAAACATTGCTTGGTAGAATGGGCAAAAACAAACACAACGTGGAATAGTGAGCAAAAACAAACATTGCTTGGTATCAGGACAACCCAGCTCTTATTGGCCTGCTGGTAAACTGGACTGCATGAGATGATAAAGGAGACATATTTCAATGTTCTAATGCATCAAAAGTGATTTTACAGTATTTTGCATCCTATACCCTAAGATTCAATAAGAAAATATGGGTCAATTATATATCTAATTATGTTTTGTGCGAACATCTTAAAAATATTCTTACACAGAATATATAATACCAAACACATCATAACAATACATGCAATGTACAATACTTATTTTGAAAAATACATCCAATGCATTCTTGTTTATATATCCACCCGCCAAACCATCCTCCCTGTCTATATTTAAGTTATAGCTATTAAAATATTAGTCTTTCTATATTGATGTTTTATTTTAATTTTCTTTGAATAATAAGTCCCTATTATACTGTCCAGAGAGAATATTTCAAGCTAAATGGTTTCTACTATTTTTTATATTTCTGGAGATGAAATGATGTGAAATAATCTTTGAATCAAACTATGTTTTCCGGAATCTGTGAGTCTGCAGTACCGAAGGCCCTCTGGTGGCGATTAAGACATGTTACAAACACATGATCATCACGTTATCACACACGATTTATCCTTCTCCACATTTGATCCCGAACTCTGAAAGTATATTTAAAAAATTATATTGTATTATAATGATAAAAAATCTTTTCTGTACTTTCGGTTGATTTTCCTGTCTATTTGCATATAAAGCACCTATTTTAAAAGTTTAATCTGACCAATCATAAAATATCTCATGCCCTGAAATTAGGATTTTTACAAGAATGGACCTCCACATGTTCATGTAAACTTGCATCATTCAATTGTGTCGAGTATACATGATCAAATAGACTAGGACCAAATTAATGCAAAAAAGCGCAGTATAGATATATTTATATGCAATGGCAGTGGAGGATTTAAGTGGAACAGCAGAATTTACATTTGTTATTAACTTTGTGGCATGATGACACATCCCAGTAATATTTTGAGACAGATATCTAAAATCTGCATTCCTCTGTTCACAGATCACAGACTCTGCCAGAAAATGTACATTTTACACATCGGCTGAAGGCCCAAGCGATGTGATGACCTTTTGGTGAAGTTGGTGAACATTTTTTGCAAATTGCTAGACAGGTGATCGCTTCTCCAGAAAGCTCAATGTAGATCTGTATTTAGAGGCACTTAGTGTTCCTGGTAGATGTGACTATCTGAGATAACTCACTGTTGCTCACTGATTTTATTCTTAAATCATTAAAAACTGGTGAAAAGGTCTACAGATATAATGTCCCAACAATGGTCAAGAGACAAAATGTTAAAAAGAAAATATTTGAAAAATCTGTGTGGTATGCCACTTTCCAGAGGGAAGTTCTATGCTCAAATACAAACTCATTCTTCGTAATCAATTTCAAAAGATGGGACATTTTTAGAAATCAAATGTTGAAATAAAATATAACTTGGGTAAATCATTTTTAAATTTAAAGGATTCTGGAATCTATCTTTCATATTTTGTTAAAACAAGTCTTTTTCACATAGGCAAAGTAAAAGAACTACTCAAATGTACATTAGATTACATTAAAACTCATTTATTGTCGTATAGTTAAAATAAGGCTAAAAAAATTAAAAACAGTGTAAATTAAACTGATTACATTAAATCTAGTCCCATTTAGCTTTAATTTTATCAACCTGAGAAAAAATGTCCTAGTTTGTTCTCAATACTTAATAAATATACCCGGTAATTGTTATGTACATGTATATACAACTACCTATATATTAGACTTTTTTATATTACTGAGTTATAGGCATTTTATTTTAACCAAATATTATGCAGAGAAAGGAGATCTGCTGGGCTGAGTTTTCTGCTGATTCCTACAATCCTCTGTCTATTTGCTATTTACAATGATCCCGGTCTGCAATGCTGAATATATGCATGTATACATTAGATATCCATATGCAGGGATAGTTCATTAATTCCTGTAGAACTTGCATGAATTACTTAAAAGTTGTTCTCCCGTGGGTCATTTCTTCTTGGATTCTGTCTTGTTTTTTGTGATATTATTTCAGTTCAATGACAGCTTTCAATGCAAACATCTTCTGTGGGCTGTTTCTTCATGGATCTCGTCCTTTTCTTTATGTTACTGATGTCAGTCAGTTTATTGATGACTGTGCATGCTTCCAAAACTCCTCATCCAAAGATTGGATACACTCGCTGATTAAATATGGTGAAACACAAATATAAGTACAAAACCAGACACAAAATCAATATAACACATTACAAATATTCAATTGTGAATACTTTTCACTTCCACCCACTAAAGTGTGTATAATTCAACATCTAAAAGAAGGAAACACTGTTTAGTTTCTACTCATCTCACATTCTTATATCATTTGCTCATATTTTTGAGGAATCAATGAAGTTTCATGCAAAAAAGAAATAACGATAAAAAAAATTCAGGTGCTTCTATAACAATTTATATAATTAATACCACAGAAATAGTCATACATAATTTGACATCCTGTGTGGGATAAGAACACATCAAATGAGGCAACGCTACATTGGTTCATGTCATAGATAGCAGCAGCATAACCTGAAGGAAAATGCATCTAAATATCCCCCCAGAATTAGCCATTATATAAATCAATAACTTTTATGGGCTTCTTTGTACAAGCTCAGAAATCATTACATTTACTCAATGCTGGCCATTGCACACTTCACCATGTCCAGTCCTTGATCCTTGTTCTGATCAGGGCATGGTGATGTATACTGACCTGTTGCATGTGAGTGGTGGCATGGTGGTGTATACTGACCTGTTGCCTGTGAGTGATGATATCTTGTCTATATGATCTGAGCATGGTGATGTATACTGAACTGTTGCCTGTGAGTGATGGTATCTTGTCTATATGATCTGGGCATGGTGGTGTATACTGACCTGTTGCCTGTGAGTGGTGGCATGGTGATGTATACTGACCTGTTGCCTGTGAGTGATGGTATCTTGTCTATATGATCTGGGCATGGTGATGTATACTGACCTGTTGCCTGTGAGTGATGGCATGATGATGTATACTGACCTGTTGCCTGTGAGTGATGGTATCTTGTCTATATGATCTTGGCATGGTGGTGTATACTGACCTGTTGCCTGTGAGTGGTGGCATGGTGATGCATACTGACCTGTTGCCTTTGAGTGGTGGCATGGTGGTGTATACTGACCTGTTACCTGTGAGTGATGGCATTTTGTCTATATGATCTGGGCATGGTGATGTATACTGACCTGTTACCTGTGAGTGGTGGCATCTTGTCTATATGATCTGGGCATGGTGATGTATACTGACCTGTTACCTGTGAGTGGTGGCATGATGATGTATACTGACCTGTTACCTGTGAGTGGTGGCATCTTGTCTATATGATCTGGGCATGGTGATGTATACTGACCTGTTGCCTGTGAGTGGTGGCATCTTGTCTATATGATCTGGGCATGGTGATGTATACTGACCTGTTGCCTGTGAGTGGTGGCATGGTGATGTATGCTGACCTGTTGCCTGTGAGTGGTGGCATTTTGTCTATATGATCTGGGCATGGTGATGTATACTGACCTGTTGCCTGTGAGTGATGGCATTTTGTCCATATGATCTGGGCATGGTGATGTATACTGACCTGTTGCCTGTGAGTGGTGGCATCCTGTTCGGACTCGGCCAGGGCTCGGGCCAGAGCAGCATCCTCCTCCTCCTGCTGCCTCTTCCTCGCTGCCCTGAAAAACACAACAAGAAAAATAAGAAACAAATAATTTATGACAAACAAATAAAATGACAAACATATTAGGGGAATATCTAAATAATTCAACTCTTTTTTTTGTTTTCTTCCCAAACTGCATTTAAATTAAATCGTAAAGAGTAACTGGGTGCCAAAAAGAGTCTCAACATTTGCTGTTCTTGCAAAAAAGACAGATTGTATGATGTTCTTTGAGAAGAATATAGATATTCTTGAGCTCCGTGTTTAATAAGATGTAATCAAGATATTAGTAATTGTTTGGCTTACTCTTCAGGTGACATTTGTGTAGGCTGAGGTGAAGGTTGTGGATTAGACATTGACATTGCTAGGGCCCGTGCCATTGCTTCGTCCTCAGTCTGAAATCATAAAAATAAACCCCATTATAATCAAGTCTATAAAAAAATATCATTCCATTCCAGTTCACAATTTACATGTAATTGTTTAAGTATAAAATATTCTAACAATCAATTCATTTCATAATAAAGAGATCAAAACGTTCTACACTATGTTGACACTACCATACTGAGTTATTGTGATAAGCATATATTCACCATGTTGCCTTGCAATGACTGCATGTTAGAAGCTGGGGAGCGGTTTTGCCGTTCTTGGCGTTGCCTGTCCAGATCTCTGCCTATGTTTGTGAGCTTGGTCTGCTGGGGTTTAGGCTTTGGTGCATTTCTTGATGTAGACGCCTTACTGGCTTCAAAGCGTGCCAATGCTGCAGCTCTAAATAACACAAATACAAACTTTAAATATCAACATTTAGTGCAAATCACACATTCGATCGCACAAATTTTGTGCAAACAGGTCATGCAAGATGATTTAATAACTTAACATGGTTATGTACATCACAAACAAGTGCTTGATTTATTCTTATGGTATAGCCACATTAATTTGAAATATAAATAATTAAAGGTATAAGAACAGGAACCTACCCTTGCCTTGATCCCGAATGTCCTGAGCCCTCAAAACCTTTACATTCATGGTCTAATTCATTTCGATGTCTGACACAAAAGTTCTTTAGGCATCTATCACAAGTCATTGGCACCAACTGTTAAACAACATAAACCAAAAATATAATCTTCCTCACAGACAGCATATCATGTTAATTTCCGAAACATTATAAATATTTACAAATATTCTACATTAAACTTTTACTGGCATTTACTGACCTCTTTAATTTTGCATCCCTTTTTGGAACATTTATTACTGTAAACTTTGCCTCTCTTTTCTTTGGCTGGGTCTGACTGGCAATCCGTGTCAATATGGCGGCCCACCTCAATATCTGGGGCAGTGCCAGGCTTCACAGGTATTGGTTTGTTACAAAGTGGACATACTGGCACCTGATTGTCCTGCAAACAAACAACATAATTGCAAAGTTATAGTTTTTTCTTTGTTCCTTTAAATCCCAAATTACAGGAAATTACAAGAGTTTGAGTTTTGAGGCTCTAGTTTTTCATTTCTTACCTTCTTGTAGGATTCAGTGCATGAATGGTGTTCGTAAGTGATGTGGTCCTTGCTAAAAACAAAAACAAAAAAACAATCATGATAATGTTTAATTCTAACTTCAGACTTTCTTTGTGATCTCTCTCACCTGATTTCAAACTTCAGTCAGGTGGTCCTATGTAAGGTGTATTCTTCTAATCTTGTTACTGTTTGGGTATTTTTTTATGGGTTAACCTAGTTGTGATATAAAACATTTTAAACAAGCTGATTTCTAATGTTTATTACTCACCATAATATCTTTTGGCATGCATCGCACTTCATTGGCAAGAAATCTAGAAAACACCAGAAAAAATCCCATTAATAAATTGCAAGCAAATATGATTTGAAAATGGTATCATGATCATGTAAAATAATTAGCGAATAAAACGTTGTGGCCCACTTTGACCCATATAAAGTATTAATGCTGATGTCATCCTGGTACAATAAGTGAATACCAGTGAAGTCGGCCCAAAGGTGAAGTCAGTCCCGCCATGGATAAGTGAACTCGGCCCCCAAGAGAAGTGGCCCCGATCACTCTGTAACGGCTCAAAACTCAAGAAATCTCCTTCGAGAAGGCTTTTGAATCTGAGATCATTAACTAACCCTAGGGACCCTCGGTAGCCATTAATTTTTTTCCGGTACTTAGTAACTTGATAATCTAGCCACATACATCTCAGGGCCGACTTCTCCAAGGGGCCAACTTCTCTCGGGGGCTGACTTCGCTTGTGACCCAATAAGTACACAAACAAAGTCAGTCACAATTATTTTATGTTCTTATTCCACAATTTAAACTTGTCAATTTAATACTCTAACTCATTTCATGAACCCCATTTCATCTGTTCTGAACAAAATTTGTTTAAACATCCTGATGAATTTGGGAGCAAAACTATATATTATCTGTTATATTGCTCTCAGGTTGAATGAACACTTCCTTAAATTTATTTCTCCATGTCACTGTGTGAGCGATATTCCGTTCTTTTATCCAAATTTCATGACCACAAACCCTAGATCACGTCCATCTACAGTGTCTATGAAGCAGCCTTTGATATCAAATTAGTTGACTTACCGAGCTGTTTACACGTAGAAACTGAGCAATGTTTTCCGAGATGTGGAAGTTCCATCCTGTCTGATGTTTTGGGTTAAAAAGTCTTGGTTTCTCGTTGGTCTTGTTGTTGTTCGTGGAGAAAATCCTTGTGAGAATGACGTAGGCAGATATGGTATGCCTATTTATAGCAGTGGGAAACCTTCTAGGACTTTCCTCTTACATCATAGCCTCGTTATCAGATCCGAAAATGGCCGGCGAAGAAGAAAATCCCCGCGTCTGGTTTGATGTCAAAATCAACGGAGAAGAAGGTATTTGTACATTATAGGACTAAAAAAATGTTCAGAAAAATTATATTTCATTTTGATCATCACTTCATTAATGTTCAAATGGTGTTCTTGCATTAACAGTTTTGAAACGCCTAAATATCGCCCACTTCAAAAATGATATTCACGTGGGGATTCCCTAAAAATGCGAACGACTCCAATCCAATTCTGGAATGTTCGACCCTGGACATTGCCCGATTTCTTTAAGACTGGGCTCGTATCAATTCCCCCAGATGGACTTTAGGTCAGACATGAGTTGGACTTAAGGTCAGACACCACCGTCTGCAAAGCAAATCAAGTACTGGGATTTGTACTGGTTTTATTGTACAAGGCTATACATGGTGAAATAGCTTTGAAACTTCCAGAACATGTCAAAATGAAATCAGCTCCTACACGGAAAAACCAAGGAAATTGCTATATCGAAATGGCGACTAGCTGTGACCCTTATAAATACAGCTATTTTCCAAGGATAGTCACTGACTGGAATAATCTTCCCCCTCATTTAACTACATTGGAACCAGGTAGCTCGGCATCCTTCAAGAACTCCCTTGCCAGAGTATAAAGGTTGGCAACAAAGCAGCTGGTGTGTACCAACTGCACCCCTTAGTGCAACCTTGCACTCTCGGCGGGATGCCAATTGGTTTTGCCGAGTAAACTTATAGATGTAGATGTAGATAAGTTTAAATTATGTTCAATCCATTCTGTACACGCGTCAATCAGTTTCCTTCTACAGAAGTACTGTCCAAACAAATTTTGACGTTTTTCAAGTCTGACATTTGGTTTTGGGAGGGTTCCCTTTATGCTGTGAGTGAAATCTGGGCTATTTAACCCATATTACTCTCGGTGGGATGACATTTGGTTTTGCCGAGTAAACTTCCAATAGATGTAGATGAACCCCTAACGGACGGGAAGGACGGCAACGTCCACCACCGTTAACGGACGGGAAGGACGTTGACGTCCCCATTGTTCTGGCTTGATGACGTCATTTGTAACATTCTGAAGGGCTGCAAACTGTTACAATGTAATCATTATAATGCCGTCAGACTGACTGGATCATGAACTTTGACTCCAGCACTTCATTAAGCAAAATTAGTAACCATGGTTATAAATTTTATAATTTTAGTATGTGGATACACTAGTCCAGACAAAAATTGGTTAGTCCAGCCAATCAACAAAATTTAGATAGCCTAGTCCCTTAGGGGTTAAATGGTCATGGCATTTACTCCCTGAATAATTACGCCTTTTTATTTATTTAAATGGTCATGGCATTTACTCCCTGAATAATTACGCCTTTTTATTTATTTAAATGGTCATGGCATTTACTCCCTGAATAATTACGCCATTTTATTTATTTTGTTTTATTGCCACCCCCCCCCCCCCCCCCCCCAGTGACTTTGTTGTTGTCCTTATATAGCTTAATCATATAATTGAATTTATGTTTCAGCTGGACGCATTGTATTTGAGCTGTTCAAAAATGTGGTTCCAAAAACTGCCGAGAATTTCAGAGCCTTATGTACAGGAGAGAAAGGCTTAGGAAAATCAACAGGAAAACCTCTCCACTATAAAGGATGTCCATTTCACAGGAGTATGTGAGATTTATAATCAAGTCTAATTTATGTTCGATTTTTGCAGAAAATATAGTTTTTTAAAAATTTTAAAAATGTGTCAGATTTGGTTCAGATTTTCATATAACCTTCGATTAGACATGCTTTAACATTTCCTAATAAAGGTCACAATGGGCCTATTTTGTGGTTCAATCTTAATTCATGCTTGGATTTTGGCTGAAAATACTATTTTGAAATTATATGCATATGCACCTCAGGCTGGAACATACAGTGCTTCTTTCTACTGATTTTAATATAGCCTGAATTGGTTACTTCTTAAATAAAGCAATGTAGGGGTGATGGAGTCTGTCCCAATATTGGTTCATTATTTTCACCCCATTGATTGATCTGAAGCTGCAATGCTGGATTAATACTGAAAATGATTAGTTAAGAAGCAATTTAAAGCCACTTCCAGAAAAAGTAAAAAGATATTTCAAAAAGCAACTGTCAGCACAGTTCTCAGGCTACAGGTTAACTTGTAATATCGTAATGAGTATTTTTTTGGGAAATTCTTTCAGTCATCAAAGACTTCATGATACAAGGTGGAGATTTTTCCAATCAGAATGGCACTGGAGGAGAAAGTATCTACGGAGAGAAGTTTGAAGATGAGAACTTTGAATACAAGGTGAGCACAAAAATGATTATATTGAGCATGCTTCATCAAAGTCACATTGCTAATGGCGATTCATTGCTAATGGCGATTCATTACTAAAGGCGATTCATTGCTATAATGGTGATTCATTGCTAATGGCGATTTGTTACTAATGGAGATTCATTGCTAATGGCGATTCATTGCTAAAGGCGATTCATTGCTAATGGTGGTTCATTGCTTATGGCGATTCATTGCTTATGGCGATTCATTGCTAGTGGCGCTTCATTGCTAATGGTGATTCATTGCTAATGGCGATTTGTTACTAATGGAGATTCATTGCTAATGGCGATTCATTGCTAATGGCGATTCATTGCTAATGGCGATTCATTGCTAATGGCGATTCATTGCTAATGCGATTCATTGCTAATGGCGATTCATTTGTGTAGAAACCAAGCATGTTGTCTGTTGCAGCATGACAAGCCAGGTCTGCTGAGTATGGCCAATGCTGGACCCGGCACCAATGGTTCTCAGTTCTTCATCACCACCGTCCCCACTCCTCACCTGGATGGCAAACATGTGGTGTTCGGCAAAGTTAAACGCGGCATGGAAATAGTCAGGACTCTGGAAAACATCAAGACTACAGAAGATAAACCAGAAAAGGTGAGGTGCATGTGGAGATAGATGATGTAATGTTGATATTCTCTTATGTGGCTCTTTGAGAAAGTTAAAAAAAAACATAATAAGCAAATTTGTAAGAACTCTTCAATTGTTTTAAATGCTTACCCCCAATAAGTTTGTTGTTGTTGTTGGTGCTTTTCTACTAATTGTTTCATCCAGGTTCTGTTAAGTCTTAGATATCTTGGACAGTCGAGAGTTTTAAAGAAATCATCTTAATTTAAAAAAATAAAGCAAATGTTTATTCATCAAAAAATAATGTTGATAAAGTTATTGTGAGATAGATTGATAACTGCTTCAGGAGTGTGTGATCGCTGACTGTGGGGAATATGCTGCTGGGGAGAGTGATGCGCCTGTTATCGTGGACGATGGCACTGGAGATATCTACCCTGCTTCTCCGGATGAGGCCGAAGTTGACTTCACTGATGTTAGTGACCCTCATATTTTATTCTGTATCTAATCATTTCTTTCATAAATTAAACTTCTTTTGGATACACATAGATAGTTTTATTTTTTTTAAATGCAACTATTTCATCATAACAGTCGCGGTCAGTTTCACCATTTTTTTCAATATCACCTTCAATGGATCTTTTGAAAGAAAACAAATATTAAAGAAAAAAGGATTTATAATTTTTACTTTGATATAAAAATATATGTGTATCTGATCCATATAATCTTATAATTTGTATTTTAAAAAATCCAATACTTCTTTCTATTTCCAATAGAAAGAAAAGGGAGCTGAAGTAGGGCTATTGATTAAGAACTCTGGAACACATTACTTCAAACAACAGGACTTCCAGAAAGCCAAAGATAAATACAAGAAAGCACTCAGGTCTGGCGCTTTAGCACTTCCCTGGCTATTTATAAACATTTTCCGTCACAGCAATATTTCTTAAATAGCTTAAAGCAGAAGCAGCGTATGGGACCCTCTGGTTTGAATGTTGACCAGATTAGCTTACGATCTGGACCTAATTTCAATTGGATGGAATAATTTACTGGTCATAGGGCCGAGGATACCCACATCTTTTTATATTGTAGTTATTGATCTCTTTATGTTCTTGAAAAAATATTTAAATATTTACTGAATATCAATATGCAAATAATGGTTTCAGATGTAAGCATTGATTTCAGTTTATCAGTGAGCAACTTCTAAATTTTCATCATGATATAGTATACTATATCTTGCTATCAAATTCATCCTTTTGGTCATAATTTAGGTTACATACATTGGCTATCATGAATCAATATACTTTGGCAAATGTCTCGGGGAAACATGTATATTCTTGTGAAAAATATAATTCATTGGGTGTTCATTTGCTGCAGGTATTTTGACAAGCTCTCGGATAAGCTAGAACTGGATGCGGGAAAGGATGAAGAGGAATTCAGCAAAACTTACACATTGCCTTTGCTCTTGAACATGTAAGACATTTGCAATAATCATCTAAGCATCTGGGTTACATTAATTATCCTGATGCCAAGCACAAAGTTTATCTTGGTTTAAGACCGTGGTTTCTGTCGTAACTTTAACAGCAGCCTTTATTCTGATACCAAAGCCAGTTTTCATAAGTTGATTTTAAGCTGTTATTGAATGTTATCTGACTTAAAGGTGATTGAGGGAAATAAGAGAAGAAGGTATAATATTTCTTTTTTGTTAAATTAATCTCAAGTCACATTACTTTTATGCTGCTAAACTGTAATGTATTGGTTATGTTTCATAATTTATTATATTTTACATTTGGGTAACAACATTATGGCTCATACTATCTTCTACTTACAGATCAGCATGCTCTTTGAAGTTAAAAGAGTATACAGATGTTCTAGAGAACTGTGATGAGGTAAATATTTGGCCAGCTTAATTCAAGAATAGTCCAATTCTTCAATCTATGCCCACTCATATTTCCTGGCTTCAACATATTAGTTGTCTGAAAATACAGGAAAAGAGGCGTTCTTTTTGCTATTCTGTTTTTGAATAACAGAACATTATTTTAAAGTGGAATACAAGAATGCTGTGAGCCAGCAATCTTTAGACAGAACGTGCATCTTTTGAGATATTCTCTGCTATTTACAATTATTGGACTGATTAAAACGAGCTCCAAATTATACCATATATCATGCACTGGTTTGACAGGTGAGAATACTGAAGGTTTGGCCACAAGGTGACAGCATGGGTGCAGGTTCTCTGGATATAAAAGGTTTTATTTCCCTCCAAACAGATAGTGACATCTGGTGGCAAACACTCCCTATCAAAGTCCCTTTATGTGATTGTGTTCTCCTAAAATTGATCTTTCAGTCTGATGTCTAACGTACCGGTACTTAAAAAGTTACTCTAACTTAATTTATATTTAGTAATAGATGGAATTTGAATAAAAAGATAATTTTTTTTATTCAGGCACTGGACATAGACCCCAAGAACCCGAAGGCATATTTCAGGATGGGACAAGCAAAGAAGGCCCAGCACGACTTTCAAGATGCTCTGGTAAATAGATTTGCTGATTTTTATACATTATAGTGACTGGCCATTAATGTACGTGATTCATTAATTCATCATACAAGTATGATAAAAGTTCATGCAAATAAGCAAGAGTGGGAGTTGAAAAGCTGTAAACGTTGCATCAATATAGCTTTTTGGCTTTAAAATCTTCTTTGAGAAGCATGAATTACATTGTGATTTCAAGACAAAATCAAAGATTTATATGGTAGTTCAGGCTATAAACCATTGCTTCTTTTGTTACCTTGACCTTTACTGCTTATGAGGTTGAATTCAGTTAAAGGATGCCACTAGCACAGTGCATGGAGCAAGGGATCTGTGCCTTACTTGTTATACTAGTAGAGGATGGGAGGTGAAGGATTCAACTCCCTAATGTTGGCAGGTTGACATGACATGACATGGCCATTGTTGCTGAAATAGTCAGAAGAACACCATTTTATGTATACTTACATTTTTTTGGCAATACATGATTTCAATGTCTGATTCAAAACAAAGGAATTCAATGAAATTTCAATCCTCTAGAGCAACTGCAATTCATTTGGGGAAAAATCATGTAGAGCCTTGTTGTGAAATGTTTAAAATTGTCTGTCTGAAATCTCTATGCCAGTAGTCATGCTATGAATGTTTGTCATTTTTGCAGGCTGACCTGGAGAAAGCATTGGAGTTTGCTCCAGAAGACAAAGGTATGTAAGAGTACTGTGGCCATAAAACATTTTCAAGAACTATATGGTTCTTTGATAGGTTCATGATATTGAATGAGGTCTAACAGCTTGTATGATTTAGTTGATCGACATGATATATTGGAAGTAAGTGCCCGAGATTGCTTAAATTGACACTTGGTAACAGACAAAAACACATTTGTTCTACTATAAAATCTGCTAAATAGGCCAGCTAAGAACACAACCTCTTATTCTTTCTGATGCATATGAGAAAATATACAATTTTAGTCAGAACAAAAGTTTTCTTTTGATAATTGTTATATAAATACATCTGTTCCAGGAATAAAAAGAGAGATTGAGATGGTGAAGAAGGAAGTCAAAGCTTGCAAAGAAAAGGAAAGGAAAACATATGCCAGAATGTTTTCAAGTTAATCATCCAACTGCCGTAAGATACAAGTACAACTGAACTCTATTTTATTTTGTATGCCATGTGATATTTCTTTCCAATTCTCATTATGTTCACACTACAAAAAAGTTGAGATGAATATGAGTGGAAGTTTGCCAATTAATCTGTTTTTGAGTTTCACATTGGTCAAAATCATATTTTAGATTTGAAAAAAAAAAACAAAGTTTGATATATGTAGCAATAATGCAGAGTTTAATCATGAATTATTTGATCTCAAATAACTGACTTGGCTGGAATTTGGAGTATCTAGTTTGATATTTTGATTTGGTCTTGTTGTACATAAATAATATGTATTGTGTTTATATCAAAACAAGAAGTTTATGTATGTGTATATTTAGATTTATCAAAGCAAATAATACTTATATGTATTTAAAGTATGCTAAAAAGAAGTTTTGTAATGAAAGAGTAAAGAATTTTTTTTGTCTCAAATATATTATGTATACTTTTGATATCTATTCAGCAAATAAAATACCATGTAACAAATTATATTGCATTTTATTTTATTTTATTTTTTTGCCCTTAACACCAATGAGAATTTGCTGATATATAAAATGTATCTTTAATGGAATATTTCCAATTCTAAACAGTATATAAATTCTTTTTATTCATCATAGTTGCATGAAATATTATCAGACTATCCAGTTTGTCAGTCTGTAGAAACGTGCACCCTGTTTGATATAATGATTTGTACACAACTGGTACATTGCCGAGTTCAAGTAAGTGTTGTGCAAACACAGAGGGCAGCACCAGTCCAGTCAAGAATTTTGTGGAAGTACACGTGCTACAGAATTCAGAGTTAATAATAGTAGCAGAAAATTCATAACTCCTTTATGTTTGAACCCCTGGAGGGAAAAATCAAAGTATATTGTATACGGAAGGGAAGACTATCCTGTGTTTTGAGGGGCTTGTAAACACGACATGCTCCGTGACTGGCAAGTGTCATTTGGCGAGTAAGGTGTGAAATTGTCAGTCTTTTGAGTACATTTTAAATGAAAACTAATTGGTTGCAAGATAATTTTGGTCTGTCTGTGAGATGTTGGATTATTGAAGTGTTGGATTGCGAGGGATGACTGTATAATGATAATTACAGGAGGCACTTTGCATTAGAAACATGAACTGCTGCTAATCCAAACAGCAGCCTCGTCATGATCAAATTCTCATTTATCTTTTTGACATTTAAAATAATACTTATTTGCGTCACTTTTCTAGCCAGTCTATTCAGCCATATTCTTTTGCTCTTCATACTTAATCAACATCTGACAATGACTTTAAACATTATCCTTTTCATATCTTGGTAACTAATTTATAATATTTACACAGACTGGTCTTGGTCCAAACCTTCGCCTCCACATACTTGAATCCAAATTTTACCTTGACACAGTGACCATCACCTCCAATTAAGATATATTCTGTGATTAAAAGCTATTTGGCACATACTTTAGCAGTGTGTTTGCAGTCTCCCTGGCTTGGGCTCAGGGCAGTTGTCAGTACCCAGGGGAGTTGTCAGTACTCATGAGAATTGTCAGTACCCAGGACAGTTGTCAGTTTCCAGGACATTTGTCAGTACCCAGGGGAGTTGTCAGTACTCAGGGGAGTTGTCAGTACCCAGGACACTTGTCAGATTCCAGGACATTTGTCAGTACCCAGGGGAGTTGTCAGTACCTAGGACAGTTGTCAGTACTCAGGGGAGTTGTCAGTACCCAGGACAGTTGTCAGTACTCAGGACAGTACCCAGTTGTCAGTTTCCAGGAGAGTTGTCAGTATCCAGGGGAGTTGTCAGTACTCGGGAGAGTTGCCAGTACCCAGGGGAGTTGTCAGTACTCAGGGGAGTTGTCAGTACTCGGGAGAGTTGTCAATACCCAAGACAGTTGTCAGTTTCCGGGAAAGTTGTCAGTACCCAGTGGAGTTGTCAGTACTCGGGAGAGTTGTCAGTACCCAGGAGAGTTGTCAGTTTCCAGGAAAGTTGTCAGTATCCAGGGGAGTTATCAGTACTCGGGAGAGTTGTCAGTACCCAGAGGAGTTGTCAGTACTCGGGAGAGTTGTCAGTACCCAGAGGAGTTGTCAGTACTCGGGAGAGTTGTCAGTACCCAGACCTCACATCTTTGAAGGGTTTGAGTGTTTTCCTCATCTAATGCTTTGTTCTTTCATGGGACAGACATGTCCACATACCCAACACAGAAATATAAACCCAACTCATATCCCTGCAAGTACACTGATATTATTCCACATAAGAAAAAAACAATTATTTGATTGTATGTATATTGTGGTACATTTGAGATACACAGGAGAAAAACTGATAGACACTTAAATGCAAATTTTAGAGAGGATCAGACATAGATATGCCATTTATTGGCACAGGCCACAAAGTTATTAATTTCTAGTTTGTTTTTGTTTTATTCTCTATTTTATTTTTTTTTAAATTCAACCCGTTTCTTGGGGCATAATATTTTTCCACAAGCCTCCAAATCTTAATTTGCATATTATCATAATAATGTGCATAATGAAAAAAATATGTGGATGGAGGCATTTTTGGGGGACTGCCTTTTGTCACCTCAGGAGAGATGCACTCTTTGTTCCTAGAGCAGAAAGACAGCACTCCTGGTCATTTGACAACTCAACTGATTCCAGGTTCTGGCTTTTATCAACACACATCCTTTCTTTGCACAGTTTAAAGGAAAGTCTTCCATATCAGGAGAGGAAAATTGCAGGTTTTTACATTTGAGCAAAGATATGGATTTCATGACCGTGACAGATAAGCAGTGTGTTTTCCATAAACAATGATATATAAATTATGTGATATTTTAATTTTAAAAAGTGACTACTCACCACTAGTTTCCTCTCATCTAAAGATCAATAATAGGAGAATACAGTCACATAAACGGATTTAGATAGGGATGTTATTTACGCCAGGCTACAGTGATGGTCTCTAAATAAAGGTGTGGCTTATCTTTATTTATGACTTAAAAGATAAATGGTTATATTTATGAAGCTGAGTGTTTTCCTTAGTGTAAATAGTGTGTCTTTTTTCTAAATGCAAATACAGTGCCATTTTCCTAGTTGTGGTACAATATATGTGTTAATAAAGGGATGGTATAATTTTTATGTGCAAATAGAGGATGTGATCATGTATGGATAAGGTGGTGGTTTTAACTTTGTGTTAATAAAGAATGTTGTTATCACGTGTGGATAAGGTAGCAGTGTTACCTAAGTGTGTCTATAAAGAATGTTGTTATCACGTGTGGATAAGGTAACAGTGTTACCTAAGTGTGTGAATAAAGAATGTTGTTATCACGTGTGGATAAGGTAGCAGTGTTACCTAAGTGTGTCAATAAAGAATGTTGTTATCACGTGTGGATAAGGTAGCAGTGTTACATAAGTGTGTCAATAAAGAATGTTGTTATCATGTGTGGATAAGGTAGCAGTGTTACCTAAGTGTGTGAATAAAGAATGGTGTTAAAACGTTTGGATAAGGTAGCAGTATTATCTAATCATGGGTGTGAGGATGTCCTTTGTGTAAATAGAGGTGTGTTTTCCAACGTGTAAATAGATTGCTGTTTTTCTAAGTGTAAACAAAGATGTGTTTTCTTTAAGTGTAAATAAGTGCTGCTTTTGTAAGCGTAAACAAAAGTGTGTTTTCTGTAAGTGTAAATATGGTGCTGTTTTCCAAAATGTAAATAAGGTGCTGTTTTTCTAAGTGTAAACAAAGGTAAACAAAAGCGTAAATCAAGTAATGGTGCCACCTTTTGAGCGAGTAAAGCATCAGGGGTCAGGAATGATTTCCCGAGGTTAAAATAACAAAGAAATATATCACCTGAAACATCTTCAGATGTCGGGGGAAATAATACCTATCAAAGGAAGATGAAAGAAAAGTTGTCAAGGAAACAAGGGAAGATTATCTGTAAAAACCACTGAGGGCAAACCTCCATCGTATGTCAAAAATATAATTTGTACAGAGATCAAGATATATAATGTGAAAGTTGTCAAAGGTTGTAATGTGTGTTATCATGTGAGATCTATTTTTTTTATCAGATTGTTGTCCTGTTGCCTGTGATGTGGTGCACGTGATTAGATATGATTGGACAATATTCTGAATTTCTGCCAAGCCAATAGACACCAGTGACCTTTTCGTTGGAAGATATTTTTTACTTGTCTTGCTAAGTAAATGATTTTCCTGACGCATGCGTACAAGTGTTTTTTAGATATCTTGGGAAAAAGTAATTAAAACATGAAAACACCAAGTGTTTTTTTTAAAAACTTTGGCTCTCAATTTATGTCCGGACATTCGGCACTCTCGGACCAGACGCTAACATATGATATTCTTGTATATTAAGTCCATAATCCACAATGGAATATCTCATATTGCAAAGTTGTCTATTGTGTCCACTCCCATAGGATGAAAAACACTCAACTTGAAACAACAAAATAAAGCTTTGTCCTCACTTTTTTCAAGCATTGCATACACAACAACAGAAATCCTAAATCATCCTAAATAATCTCTATGTTTATAGTGGATATGGCAAATTTAATATTTGATTTTTATAACATATAACATATAATATATGTTATATGTTATAATTTATAACATATAAATGTTGCATTCTAAGGCCTTACTAACACCATACAGTAAGACACATGATACATACCATTATACGAATCCTGACCCAAAGAAAAAACAAAGATTAGCTAGAATACTTTTGAACTAAATGTCTGCCTCCCACCTACTCCTTCACCTACACCTTTTCCCATCAGGCTGAGCAGTGTCCTCCTCCCACTCTCACCTTCCCCCATCAGGCTGAGCAGTGTCTGCCTCCCACTCTCACCTTCCCCCACCAGGCTGAGCAGTGTCCCCCTCCCACTCTCACCTTCCCCCACCAGGCTGAGCAGTGTCCCTCTCCCACTCTCACCTTCCCCCACCAGGCTGAGCAGTGTCCCCCTCCCACTCTCACCTTCCCCCACCAGGCTGTGCAGTGTCCTCCTCCCACTCTCACCTTCCCCCCACCAGGCTGAGCAGTGTCCCCCTCCCACTTTCACCTTCCCCCACCAGGCTGAGCAGTGTCCTCCACCCACCCCACCAGGCTGAGCAGTGTCCCCCTCCCACTCTCACCTTCCCCCACCACGCTGAGCAGTGTCCCCCTCCCACTCTCACCTTCCCCCACCAGGCTGAGCAGTGTCCCCCTCACACTCTCACCTTCCCCCACCAGGCTGAGCAGTGTCTGCCTCCCACTCTCACCTTCCCCCACCAGGCTGAGCAGTGTCCCCCCTCCCACTCTCACCTTCCCCCTCCAGGCTGAGCAGTGTCCTCCTCCCACTCTCACCTTCCCCCACCAGGCTGAGCAGTGGCCCCCTCCCACTCTCACCTTCCCCCTCCAGGCTGAGCAGTGTCCTCCTCCCACTCTCACCTTCCCCCACCAGGCTGAGCAGTGTCCCCCTCCCACTCTCACCTTCCCCCTCCAGGCTGAGCAGTGTCTGCCTCCCACTCTCACATCCTACACCAGGCTGAGCAGTGTCCCCCCTCCCACTCTCACCTTCCCCCTCCAGGCTGAGCAGTGTCCCCCTCCCACTCTCACCTTCCCCCACCAGGCTGAGCAGTGTCCCCCTCCCACTCTCACCTTCCCCCACCAGGCTGATCAGTGTCCCCCTCCCACTCTCACCTTCCCCCATCAGCCTGAGCAGTGTCCCCCTCCCACTCTCACCTTCCCCCACCAGGCTGAGCAGTGTCCCCCTCCCACCTTCCCCCACCAGACTGAGCAGTGTCCCCCTCCCACTCTCACCTTCCCCCACCAGGCTGAGCAGTGTCCCTTCCCCACTCTCACCTTCCCCCACCAGGCTGAGCAGTGTCCTCCCCCCACTCTCACCTTCCCCCACCAGGCTGAGCAGTGTCCCCCTCCCACTCTCACCTTCCCTCACCAGGCTGAGCAGTGTCCTCCCCCCACTCTCACCTTCCCCCACCAGGCTGAGCAGTGTCCCCCTCCCACTCTCACCTTCCCCCACCAGGCTGAGCAGTGTCCCCCTCCCACTCTCACCTTCCTCCACCAGGCTGAGCAGTGTCCCCCTCCCACTCTCACCTTCCTCCACCAGGCTGAGCAGTGTCCCCCTCCCACTCTCACCTTCCTCCACCAGGCTGAGCAGTGTCCCCCTCCCACTCTCACCTTCCCCCACCAGGCTGAGCAGTGTCCTCCCCCCACTCTCACCTTCCCCCACCAGGCTGAGCAGTGTCCTCCCCCCACTCTCACCTTACCCCACCAGGCTGAGCAGTGTTCTCCCCCCACTCTCACCTTCCCCAACCAGGCTGAGCAGTGTCCCCCTCACACACTCACCTTCCCCCACCAGGCTGAGCAATGTCCCCTTCCCACTCTCACCTTTCCCCACCAGGCTGAGCAGTGTCCCCCTCACACTCTCACCTCCCCCCCCCCCCAGGCTGAGCAGTGTCCTCCCCCCACTCTCACCTTCCTCCACCAAGCTGAGCGGTGTCTGCCTCCCACTCTCACCTTTCCCCACCAGGCTGTGCAGTGTCCTCCTCCCACTCTCACCTTCCCCCCACCAAGCTGAGTAGTGTCCCCCTCCCACTCTCACCTTTCCCCACCAGGCTTAGCAGTGGCTGCCTCCTACTTATTTCATCTTGCACCATGTCTACTAGCTATAGTGTCTCTACTCAACCTCCTAATGAGGACATATTCTCCGATAATTGAGTACTAGGTGGCAGCCATAATCCACCAAATCATCCTGAAGGAGCAATTGATAATCAAGTCAGACTAAATGGTTTTTATGATGTAATCCACTCAGTAATAAAGACCATCATGAAATGTCAAACATGAAACATACACCTTAAGGATTGCAAAGGCTGCACATCAAAGGCTTGTTATAAGCCCCGTTACATCCCCAAGTTTTTTTTTCTAATAGGATATTTTCCAAGTGTATTTTGTGCTCGGATAAATTTATCAAAAGCAGAGGCAGTGTAGGATTTCCCGTATTATTGACACTGACAAGACAAGAGGAATTTCAGTAAACTTATTTGATAGTGAAAAAGGAGAACCTCGGTCTTATAAAGTCACGAAATCTCCTTCACTACACTGTAAATGTACACCATTCAGCTGCTTACTGGCCAACTATCAAATCTACCTATAAATTTTTACTGAAAAAAGCAATCAAATAAATTTGATGTTAAATCAGATTATGTTAGTATTGGATTCCTATTCTTATCCTGGATATAACCGAGGTGGTGTCAACTGTCGGCCTGTTATATAACTTGCTCCGTGTTCACTGTGATTTGTAGGGATGGCTTTGCATTATATAACAAGTATGGAAGATTTGCAAATTGTGGCATTAATGGGGATTTAAGGTGAGACAACAGATGAGCAACCGTGAATATGTCAAGCTTGAGGAGTCAGGAGACCTGGTAATTACTGTGTTAAATCGGAGTCAAAAGAAGATTAGGTTTTGATTTAACATGTCAAAATTTAACAACTTATTTGCATTTTAGATTTTCCTCGAATTTATCTATTGTTGATCTGGGAATCAATAAGAATTATCCCACATCACATTTTGTTATAATTAAGATGTAACTCTGTATCCAAAGTAATTGGAAAATTGTAAATATGTTTACATTGGATTATAAAAAACAGCAGTGCATCCTAATAATTATGGGTTTTTTAAAGTTTTATTTGTGATGAAATCAACGAAGGTTGTGAACAGAATAAGCTACAGTTTCATGGAATATGATATAAAGTGGAAATATAAAGGTTGTATTTCACAGCTTGATCTATATAAGACACCGATGAAGATCCCAAGTTAGAAAGCATCTTTGCTCACATATTGTTTTCATATGATAATCTGGTATTCCAGCTTTAAACAACCAGTAAAAGATATTTTTGATATATTTTTTTGTTTCTTTTGGTTTTATGTGTCCAGAATTGCATACACAATACGGTGCTGTGAAGGAGATAAATATGAGAATGGTGTTAGAAATATACCTGAGTGTAGCAAAGTAAATATGATAAAAAGAGTCAAAGGCTGATATTGTGATCCTTAGAAAATTGTAACAGTTGTAGACGGAGTTTGCAAAACAATATAAAAGGTCAGCACTCTATGAAAAGATAGTGCTTCAACATCCTGCTGACAGGCATTTATCAGCGCCACCTACCTTCACTGAAGACGATGAGTATATTCACTATTAAATCCTCAGTATAGTCAAGATGCAGATGGAGCTTAGGATATAGATATATTTGTATTGTTAAAATGATATTGAAAAGAAAACATATAAAAGTACAATTTCCGGAATTCTCCCAAGACTGCAGGTACCCCTGTCTGAATGCGGAGTCACGCCAATAGGACACGTGTTCTTTCCGCCATCTTGGTTTCAGTGTTTTCACAGTTTAGCTTCCATGATCACAATATATTTTGCTCTCTATACACCTATGAATACACTACGGTAACCTTTTCAACTTCGGTATATCTCCCACATTGGTTTCATTTCAAATAAAGATTCTTCCAATTAAACAAAACACGTCATGATATGATATGAAATATACGGGTATCTCATATTCACTATTGTATTATATGGCGTCGGTGACACCATTAATTCTCTTTACATTCCTCAAACATCTGATTTCTGTAAAGAGAATGTTATACCGTAACGGAAAAAGGGCATTCTAATAAGGTTAGGTCATACGTTAAGTCTATATTAGTATACATGGCAATGTGTTCACGTTATTCTATGAGCGGGAAGAGTGTAGTTTCATTCTTTCTTGGGAATCTTCTATGAAATAATTTGATGTTGATTTATGATAGATATGCATACTTCGACAAAGTTTTAACACCTTAGTTTACTGGATACTTGCTGATACTTATGATACTTATGAAAACTTGGTGGCTGAAATTTCAATAAATCAAGCTGAAAAAATTTAGGAATTTTACAAAGGTTCTGAACAGACTGACCCTACCTTTCTTACCATTCTGAACAGACTGACCCTACTTAATTGACTTTTCTAATTGACTTTTTTCTAAACGGCTTATGGATGACACTCATCTGATCATTTCAAACCCATTCAATTTAATATTTTTTTCCTTTGGTAGCATTTTGAATCTTTCCTTCTCTTTCTCTCTTTGGCATTTTCAATTGATCCCTCTTGACTAATCTCTTCACATTTTGAATCGGTGTCTACCCCATAATAGCTCGTGAATGTTTTTTTAAATGTTTTGTGAGTAGTCCCATTGGAGAATGTTTGAAGTGTGCTGAGAAGCCCGGCGGTAATGTTGCCTCGCCATGCAGTCTGCTCATCTCGGCTGCCAGACGCGGCGCCCTGACCTCCCCTATCTCCCCCACAAGCCACCTCTAACCTCGCAACACATCCCATGTTAAACCCATCATAAACACACGTACATGTACTCTGGCTCCTTTAAGGCAATTCAACCATATGCCAAAGCAATCTGTGCTTCTATCATGAAACATTTAAAGTTAGTAATGGAAATATTGACATGAAATATACTTACACTATCTATACCTTATGTAAATAACATCTATCATGTACTTTTTCATGCCACACTTTATCGATCTTAATAGGCATGTGCTACACCAAAGTATAAGACAGAAATAGGATAATAGACGCAACATTAACCTCATACAGGATCATCACATCAATTCAATGTTGTAAAAAACGCTAATTGGATAATTACTTTTTCTTGAGATTGTTCTATTTAAATGAGTTAATATTATTGCTCCCATTTGTAATATAAGGTAATATAACAGCAGTAACACCAATTGTTGAATTCTATATTCTACAGATCCGGAAATCATTTCAAATCACCATCTGAGACCTCATATTCACGTGTCAATTATCATGACGGCGTGGGAGATTGACATATTGAATGCGGTGATCTCGCGAGTGCACCAACAGGTATTGTGTTAGTGGAAATATGTGATAGTGGTAACCAAGCTGTGATAACATTGAACGAGAAAACATCTAAACAGCCCAGTGATTTCCTGAGCCCAACTGTATAATACTCAAAAAGCATTAAAGTAGGAATTGTTCCAATTGAACACTACTTTAGATTGTAAGAGAATCTTTAAATGCCGAGATCAGTTTTTTTGTGAGTATATATCGTTTTTCTGTTGATAATGTATCAATATAACGTTTAATCTCTTGTTAAAATGGAAAAACTGTCATAAAATTATCTTCATATAATCGTACATCAGAGAAACGAACAAAATCTACAATTAGATTGTACCAGTATCATACATGACATTTATGAATTGCAACTGCCACAATTTCAGTATTCACTTCAATGATAATACTCCAAACACATTAAAAGATTATATTCCATGTGTGTTATATCACTTTTCTTTTATAGCTATGTGTCAAATATAACATTATCCAGCATCCTATTTTACATTCATGTATCGCTTTATTGAGTGCACTTTGGAGCACAAAGCAATGTTTAGGCACTTTTAAAACTTTCCCTCAGTTTTTTAATTGCATTGCCAGATAAACATTTCCTGAAATGCCAGGTTATGCAGGGAACTCAAATTGAATATCACAATACCAGGGAACTCAAATTGAATATCACAAATGTCAAGTTTATTGAATCAAAAAAGATACAATGCCCATTTCTGTTCAACGAACTTGATTGGGGGAACAAAAATGTGCATCTCAGAGATGACAAAGATGATACAAAGAAGTGTTCTTGTAAACTGATATCGGATTTCTTGTAGGAAGATGATGCTAGGCATTAGAAGTAGCATTCAATGTCAATGCACGTAGCGAGACCTGTGAGGTGGATAGTTGTTTTTTCACCCACCCCAAGAGTGTTTAGATCTCCGTTATGAGCCCAGGTATTCTACAAAAGATTTTTCTCCTATGCTTACAATGAATTAAGACCGCCATGACATCCACCAAGTCATATCATGTGCCATTTCTTTCTTTTTATGCACACAATTTAGCTGGTCAAAAGTATACAAGTGTTGACGCTAATTCATTGATTTTTCTAGCCTCTTTGTTCCCCTGGAAATGTAGTAGATATGGCGAGTTTCACTGTTCTCAACAAAAGTCATTTGAGACAAATCGTCATAAGAAGTCGACAGATCTGTTCTGCGCCTGAGTAACAGCCATCATGGAGACAAGAAGAAACTATCTAGGGGATATTTATAGATGGGTATTTTCAGTGGTCGCTATTTTATGGTCATTTTAGCAGAGGACAGGGCGGCGATTTTAAGCCATCGGTTTTATGTGTGACGCAAGAGGCGACAAGTTACAATACATGCGAGTGGCAAGCTTAGTCTGTGTGACACAATACCACGGGAGACGGCTGTTGCTAAGGTTGATCTGTCCTGATGGAGGCCCCACAATACTACAAAGACACTGCAGCCGGTCCCTCTCCTGTGTGACAAGCAAATAAGCCACTTATGCATTTTCAGTAACGTTCAAAATGGTCAAGGTGAAAAGTTGTCAAAAACGACTAAACCCACAAGAAAATCAAATGTATGTTTTTCATACCACACATCAAGATACACCAGAAATAATCCAATTGCAAACATTCTTAAATGGTCTTGTTGTACAAAAAACATTGAATGTCGGTATTACTAAAAAAACAAGAAAGTATTCAGTGTACAAAATGTGTGTTAACGCATACGAAATGATAAGAAGTGACAAGAAATGATAAGAAGTGACAAGAAATGACAACCAATGACAAGAAATGGTAAGAAATGACAACAAATGGTCAGGTTGAACACCAAGCTAAATGGTCAGGTTGAACACCAAGCTAAATGGTCAGGTTGAACACTAAGGTAAATGGTCAGGTTGAACACCAAGCTAAATGGTCAGGTTGAACACCAAGCTAAATGGTCAGGTTGAACACCAAGCTAAATGGTCAGGTTGAACACCAAGCTAAATGGTCAAGTTAAACACCAAGCTAAATGGTCAGGTTGAACACCAAGCTAAATGGTCAGGTTGAACACCAAGCTAAATGGTCAGGTTGAACACCAAGCTAAATAGTCAAGTTAAACACCAAGCTAAATGGTCAGGTTGAACACCAAGCCAAATGGTCAGGTTGAACACCAAGCTAAATGGTCAGGTGGAACACCACGCAAAATGGACAAGTTTAAAATCACACAAAACCGGGAAGATGAAAACCAAACAAAAGAGTCAGGTTGAATGCCAAGCAAATTGATCAAGTTAAATAGCATGCAAATTGAGTTCAAGTTGAATAGCTTCCAAAATAGAAATACATAAACAGAAATACAAATCGATATAAGTATTTTGCCCTAACCATTATCAGAAATATTGCAGGTGTAAGGAGATTTACCTTAAATCAAATGGATTTTTTATACGACAATTTTGGTGAATTGTTCATATAACATGTATGGTCGCTGTGTGGTATGGTTCGGCTGCAGCGCTCGGTGACTACTCGCTTGTGATGCCGGCCTGGAGGTGAGAAGCTCTGCAAGCCAAGACAGGCTATTACCATGTACTTACTAATGACAAACGGGAAGGATTGACAGGCCGCGTCACAGCCCAGGCCCTCTGACAATACAGGAATTAAACAAAATACCGCTTGACCCTTAATATTTGTTCCCCTGGCTATCTTTTTTTTATTTTTCTCAAGTATCGTGACGTTTTTTTTCATTATCGTTTATATTCTATGTGTTGTTCCATGAGCATTGGGATATATAGTATATGAAGGTTGATGTGGGCCTTGATTGATTGCATCTCAATATATACAACTGGAGGAGGAGTACTGGCCCCGGGATGAGAAGCAGGGCAGGGACCACCTGTACCGGAAGCCCTGGTCGCACTGCCCTCTGGTGACACCTACTTGCTTAAAATAGAAACATGCACGTGGTCATATCGGCACCATTTTCATTCCACCCGTCTTATCTCTATCTTAATGTATGGCTTTGATGAGTCTGCAGTTGGCGGCCACTGGTATGTGCCGTCTCGGACAGTTCTCCATCAAAATGCCATCCTCCCCCTCTAGGTGTCATGCGACATGCTACTTCATTCCAATCCAATATGGAAGCAACATGTGTAGGTTTTGATATAACCCTGGGCATTATCGTACCTTCCTGGTCATCCAGAAAGTTAAAAAAAGCATCCACTTTTATATGTCAGATTCAACATCCTTGAATCTTTCAATGAATTCAAAAGCCTACTTAACACAGAAAAAAGAGTCATAAGCCTTTCGGATTTTGGCGGGAATATAACAGACGACATTTTTGATGGGGAATAGCGCCATTGATGGGGAGAACAGACGCCGTGTTGCATCTTATAATCACTTTGTATTTATGTTTATAAGCAGGGGAAATAGCTAATATTGGACACAACTCAATATCCGCTAATTACTTTGTAATTATTCTGTCTTGATCGATTGTGGTGACAATAGATGCACCTAGCCCACACTGTTACTCAAGTGGACATATGGGCCAGGTGCTGGGCAGGGCGCTACCACGTGCCATGTCATAGTGAGGAGGGGGTCTGTAATGTGGTGACGGTGGCTGGCGGGAGAGCGGCAAGTTAAAGGGATATTTAGCAGGACGATGGGGAAAGTAGAATCTGGCGAACACCTGAGTTTGTGGAAGCTACTGACAGCATGGTAGCGGTGAGTAGATCAGAGCTGTGTTTTGAGTGAAAGCTGCTCAGGACTGGTGATATCTGCTGCTGCTGATGATGCTGATGATGCCAAGTACGTGATGATGCTCAAATAATCATGCACACACAATGGACTTCATATCTCAGACTTGGATGTTACAACTTTGGACTCTCTTCCTGACCCTGATAGTGGTCTGGCTGCCAAACCATCACGTCCAGCCAAGTAAACACAAACACGGTGAGTAGCTTCACATAAGAAGCTTTTTCTCATTCGAAACAACCCGCATTGACATGAATGCGATATCGAACGAGCATGCGTCATTTATGCCAGGGGAAACACGTGGTCAGCCCATATCATAATATTGACAGTCAAAATATTAAAAAAAAAACATTTCAATATTTTCTTCTTGCCTTTTGGAAGAAATATATTTGGTTTAGATTCACCTGCCTCTATGGAGATGTACATATGTACATGAACGTGTATATATATATATATATATATATATATATATATATATATATATATATATATATATATATATATATATATACACGTTCATGTACATATTCAGCGTGCAATTAAATAAATAATTTAAATCATCAGCTTATTATTCCGTGAATGCAATTCAATTTGTCACATCTATATATGAAAACGACTGGAAAGTGTGTTTATATCATATAATCATCTCATAATAAAATGACAATGGCTCAATTATCTCTCAATTATTTTATTATAGTTGTGTTGTAATATAAGCAGAAATTTAAAATTTTATGGTACATTTTCGAGGATTTGGGAAGATTGTGATTGCATCATATGTTTTATGATTGCACGGAAGTCAATTATGTATGAGTAATATAATTCTCATGAATCGGTAAATGTGATAAGTAAAAATACCTGCCAATACAGTTTATTACAATATTTAAGTGTTTATCTAATTCATTACCTGAAACCGAAGTATTCTCAATATATAACAATATATAACAATATTGCAAAACCAATCATTTCGAATAATTGATATTATTGTACGGTTACAGTTCATATAAACGTCTTAACATCGTGACATCACAAAACGAAAACATCGTCAATGGCCTCAGATCTATGATTACTGCTTTTTTAAGGTTTGTAAAATGTCTGCAAATTGTTTATAAAATGAAATGTCCCAGAATAGACTTGAGCAGACAATAATTTGAGCTAGATTCCCATTGGCTGATATGTGTCATGTTATTCAAAATGGCAGCCTCCTTGACAACTCACTGAATAAATAGATAAATTAAAATAAGATGAAAAAGACTCTAAGGCCAATAGAAAAAAAATAGATTTGGTCCCCCGAAAATCCAACATTTTACCTATGAAGAACCTCGACCATTTTCAGAAGAGAAGATTGAACTTAACGGACAGACAGAATGACAGAAAATCTATTTCCCATCACTGCAGAGGCTATGCTGACTTAGTCGGCAGAGCTGAAAATAAGGACAAACCTGTTAAATGCAAGGATTGGCTGTTGAATGTATAAACAGAAATTGTCCATGTTCGTGTATCTGCATCAAAGAAATGATTCAAGAGGGAATACTTGCACTTTATGAAATGATTTCTCACTGTGTATAATTGCAGTGGTGATAGAGATGCCAAGACTTGTATAAGCTGGTTCTTGGAGTAATAATTGTAAATATGTCCCACCCCGACCTAATCATTCAGGACAGGCATACCGGTACCTAGATACTCACCAATTAACTGTATATGTGCGCACGCCAGTGTGCGCGCGCGTGTGCGTGTGTGTATGTATATATGTGTGTGTGTGCAACAAAATAACATTGTAAGACTCAACCATTCCTAGTTTACATGATTCACAATGGGGAAGATCTTTTTTTAAAGAAAACAAATGTTTCATAATGTAAGAAATATATCTTCGATTTTCTCAATAAGTAATCAATTTGAACAATCTTCATGTCACGCCTTGTTGGACAATGTGTTATTGAACTAGACATTTGTCAAAACCAAGTTTTTTTTCAATTCAATGATAAATCTAATTTTAAGGATGGTCTGACTGACTTACCTTCTTTTAAAAACTATTTTAGTGCATGGAAAAAGTATTGGTGTTCTTACAAAGCGGATGCAGGGCCCGTATAGTTTATCATAAAATGTGTTCTAGCAACATTTTCCCACTGTCTTACAAGAAGGTTATACATTTTTTGATCAGAGATTTAAGTGCTATTTTTTTCACGTTGGTTTTCCCATATCATTCTGAGTCCTGCATCATTTCAGATTGAGGCTTTAAGTGATACAGTGTAGCTTTTTGAAAGGGTCAATGGAAGATGATAGGGGATATGTAGGTGGTCGGCAACCAGATGGAGACATAAGCCCTTGACTGGCGCCCTATCGCTTACACCGGAAGTACTATCAGTCAGTGTGATGTTGAGCGACTGCGCAATCTGTAAAGGGCGGATCTGAATAGACTGGAATGCAGTGCCTTGGACTAACAAGGGCCTAGCTATCTCTCCACGGGCCAATAGGGGAAGGGAAATTGGTCATGTCCCCAAGAGTGCTTTGTGTATTGACTACTGTCACACTTCATCAGCGAGACTTAATGTTGTCCACCCAAAAACTCAAACCAGTATCACACTTTCAGAAATTTTTGTTTGTTTAGAGTAATGTGAAAGTGGAAATCCAGGGTTCGCAAATTTTTGCCAAAAGTAAGAAAGAACCCTTCCAAATATTTCTGAGCAAAAAGCTGATTTTTACATAATAAAAATAATGTTTCTATTCTTTTAGGATAAAAAAGGATAAAACATATAAACTTCCACGTGGAGAAATATAATGTAATTTGATGTCGAACATATCATTTTGAAAATCTTTGCTGGATTTTATTATAATTGTGCAGTATGGTGTCATTATGGAGTCAGATACCGACTCTGTTTAAGATAAGATAAGATAAGATAACTTTATTTTTCATCGATTAGTTAACACAAAAACATTAGCTGAAAGCTAGTTATGGATGTGTCAAGTTATAGCTGTTTGTGAAAGTGTGTATCCTAGAGTTTTATATACATGCTGTAAGATGTAATGTTGCACTCTAGAGCTGGCTAATCAGGATGGTCTTAGACATTTGTCAGCTCTGATCAATCCGCGTCTGTGGTGCACATTGAGTTTGGTTGTTACTAATTACAATTTCTAAGGAAACATCTGAGACAAACATGCGCAGAAATTCAATATAACATGTCTCCTGAAGACCAGACCTTTCGACCTCACTCTAAACTGGACGCCGCGGGCTCACGTGACAAATAAACGTGACTTTGTCTCAAAGCTTAAACACGAATCAAATAATTTTCTATAAAATTAAATTGTTGGAATAAGGTAAATTAAAAAAGTCATCATATGAATCATGTTTCTGCGTCTTGATATGTGTTCATGACCATAAATCACCTCGTTAGTTTGTAACTATCAACATCTACTAATATATCTCAGACCATCAAATTTAATTTGACCTATTGTGACTTTTCAACCTTCATAAGTATATATATAAATATATATATATATATATATATATATATATATATATATATATATATATATATATATATATATATATATATATATATATATATATATAATTAGATGGTAATCTGATAGGACTGTTGATGGATTAGTGAACAAAACAAATGATCACAATTTGCTTTAATTTACGCAAAATCTAGCTGTCATTATCTCACTTATCTGGTCTTGTGTTGTGATTCCAGCTGTCATTATCTCTTTTATCTAATCTTGTGTTGAGAATCTAGTTTGTCATTATGCCAGTTCCCTCACCTAAAGTAAAATATAGTATAACTGTTTACATCATTGTATATAACTGGCCGGGAAGCCCTGCGAAGATTCTCTTGTGTATTAAGATTGGAAATTTGTCTACTGTGGAAATGCCGCAAGGGTATTATGATTATTTTGATAAATGTTACCACCTTCCAAAACGAATCTCATTTGGCATTGCTTTACTATGATTTAGTTTTTATCCTGAATTCATCTTCACGTTATTGGCAGCAAGTCCCATTAAAACTGAACGAAATTGCATTTTTAAAAGAACACAATTCTTGAGTAAACTTCGAAAAAAAGGAGAAACGTGAAATAATTTGGCTTTGAGAAATAAAATGATTTTCATAAGCAAAACCTTGCCCAATTCAAAATAATCAACAAAAACCACATATGTGAAATAAGTAATAGAAGGCATAGGTCATAATTACTTGACGACGAGCGCAGCACTACAGGTAAGCTTATAATGACATGAAACGATTGTGTAGATTCAGAATGGTGTCATTGACTGTGAAGCAGAGTCCCTTTCATTAAATGCTGCCATTTTAGCGCTCCTTTGATGAGCACTGGTATTGTGAAAGGTAACAATAGAGCTTTGTATGCAGGAAGGGCGAGCTTCTAAGCCCCCATGTATCATTATCCCAGGCAAGGTGTGGAATGCTAGGCAGGAACAATACTCTAAATGACATCAATATGCATTGTACAATTCTCCACATTCTACATGCTTGGTGCTTTTCATCGGCCATACTTGTTAATATAAAGTCATTGGAGCTGCTAATGTTATAGAGCTCGCCACCTGTCACAGAGTGTCCTTCATAACACCCCTGGTTAGAATCATGAGGCAACCGTCATCGTAGGGAACGATGAGTTATGGAATCTAAAGGCAACCCCCATCGTAGGGAACAATGGGTTATGGTATCCCAAGGCAACCCTCATCGTAGGGAACAATGAGTTATGGAATCTAAAGGCAACCCTCATCGTAAGGACCAATGGGTTATGGTATCCCAAGGCAACCCTCATCAGAGGGAACAATGGGTTATGGTATCCCAAGGCAACCCTCATCGGAGGGAACAATGGGTTATGGAATCTCAAGGGAACCCCCATCGTAGGGAACAATGAGTTATAGAATCCCAAGGGAACCCACATCGTAGGGAACAATGGGTTATGGAATCTCAAGGCAACCCTCATCGTAGGGAACAATGGATTATGGAATCCCAAGGCAACCCCCATCGTCGGGGACAATGGATTATGGAATCCCAAGGCAACCCTTAACAGTCAGGACCCTGGCAGCAGACGGTTTATGGAATACTTATGGACACACGTGTTTTATAAATCTTATAATGGTTTCCTTTGTGTTGCAAAAGTAGTGGGTCCTGCACTCTCCGGGGTTCTGGACATACAGTGTGATGATGTAGCATATAGGAAATATATGAGTATCTTGAGAAACTTATCTATTTCTTTTTGAATCATTATAAGTCCAGAAGAATAACATATTTCCAATAAGTGGGTCATTATTTCCGCACCCACGACGCCGTCCCATACACGTTACGCTGTTTTGCATGTGACTCGCAGAAATCAATGTTATGAATTAAATCATCAAATGAATAAAGAATAATTAGCGGATCTTACTGGTTGGTACCCTGGCTTTGCTTTGATGTTTACATACAATCTTGCCGGGTTCGGATTTCAACATGCATAGAATACAATCTTGATTATGTACATAAATGAAGCAAATACACTGCACTTTTCAAGACATGTTTCCAGCATGTTTTATACTGAATCTTCACAGATAAGTCCAGTGTGGTTATTGATATGTTGTATATCAAAATGGCCACGCAATTCTCCGAAAAATTAAAAAAGCTTGTAAATAAAAAACTTTAATGCTCTTACTCATATACATAGATACGATAAGACAGCGCAAACTATATTGTTATAAAATAGCATATCTGCTAAACCGTTAAGAATAGAAGTTATCATTTTGTAATATGCTTCTATAATGAAGAGATCATGTCCATCTTGAAAATAGAGCAACATTTTCTCAAGTGTAGGCAATGCAAAGATTAAGTTTTTTCCTTCTTCTTTTTTGGCACATTTCTCTATTCAATTCCAACAAATGAACTTTCCAAGAACATTTCAATTTCAAGGACTGTTCTTGTCACACACAAAAACCCCATTTTGGTTGCAGTGCTAGGAGAGAGACGTGGTGTTTTCACGTATATATAAACTGGATCCTTTCAGTCCCACCAGCCTCGTGTCGCGTATAATGAGTGGCCCTGTTTTTAATTGACATAGAAAGTCTGAAAAAAGACAAATCCATTAAAAGAATTACTCAAAAAACCTCCTTGTATATCACCTCACAGGTGCAGTGTCTGAGAAAGTCCCACATAGATCAGTGTTTGTCCCACAGTGCCATATAGACCCGTGTCCCACAGTGCCATATAGATCAGTGTTTGTCCCACAGTATCACATAGATCAGTGTTTGTTCCACAGTCCCACATAGATCAGTGTCTTACAGTGCCATACATATCTGTGATTGTACTACAGTGTCACATAGATCTGTGATTGTCCTTTAGTGCCATATAGATCTGTGTTTGTCCTACAGTGCCATACATATCTGTGATTGTACTACAGTGCCACATAGATGTGTGTTTGTCTTACAGTCCCACATAGATCTGTGTTTGTGTAATATGTGAAAGGAACAATGGGGGAGAGGAGCACACATCCTTATAAATAGACATTGACATACATTGACAAAGGTGTTCTTTGTTCAAGAGACGAAAACATACAATACAAGTAGAAAATGCATGACCTTAATATTGGATACAACACATTTGTTTTACATCCAGTAAAATATCCCTCCTTGAAATATCATAAAGATTTGTCCCCACCATTGCTGAGAGCACTTTATTCCATTGTTTAGTAGGACAGCACAGAGCAGCCCCGCTGAGCACGTGACTGGGGCTCTTTGTTAAGTGGGTTACCTTAATGCCAGGTGTGACATATTCAGAGAAAACATCCTAATCCGGATAATTACCTCGATGGGTAAGGAATCCGTTCACACCTCGTTTTAGTTGAGTGTGCTTTGAGAATAAGCGGATATGAGGAATTTGTACGGCATCTCATGAGGGAACCTGTACAATTATAGAGATATCTTATTCACTATATTCCCTCCTTATATTCTTAACATTGAGGCTCACGCAGGTGTCTCTCGCAGTCACAGATGCACTATGTTTTACTTACTTTTCTACCATTTTTATACGTCTAGAAATCTTTCATAAGAAAGAATAGCGATTTGCTGGACATTACAAATTTGTCAATCTCATTTTTGTCCTTTATCACAAGTTTCATGCCTAGTCACGTGACTTACGAGGCTGACCCATTTAAAGGCGAATATCCCTGGGATGCACGTCTGTCTGTTTTTCACCTTATATTCATGGAAATCGTTTTTTTGTTTGAATTTCAATGACCTTTTAGCATTTATAATTTTACCAAGAACGGTATTTCATCATATATGACCATGTGTTTTAAAACATTTTCAAGTTGAATTATACTGCAAAGATAGAAGAAACCCACCCAAATAATTAAATCATTAATGACAGATGCATTATTGTTCTGATAGTAACGATCACAGTGAAATATGATTAGAGCTAGGTAAAGATCAGATTAGACACCGAACATGGTTCATTACTTCAAGTGATAGGACGGCCGGCCAGGGAGTGCTGTTTACGCGATAGGACAGACGCCAGAGGGCACTCCCTGATTCTTGGCACAGTCTGTCTCGTATCAGGCGAGACCGTGGCAAGGACGAGGTGAGATTCTGAGTGGCAACGAGACTTGAGTGGCGCGGCCAACTTTACAAATCAAATCAAATCAAATAAAAACTCAAATCATTCAGTATATTTTTGTTTGTATAAGTACATAACTTTTAATGTCATTCAATTACCCATAAGATGGCTATGAAGTTTAAAACATTCTTCACAAGACAGGACATTTCAACCAATTGTTCGTGTTTTTGTTCATCAAGGCTTTTTAATGTAGAAAACCATAATAATGCTCTCAAATCCTAGATAATGTTTACAATGAAAAATAAAACACAAAAAACTTTGATAACTATGCATAGAGATGGCACAGATCAGACACCAGGAACGCGGAATCAATTGTTGAGGTCAACACTAAAATATTCAAGTTGTGTCCTTAGTGTTAATTCGCCCTTTCAGTGGGATGTCTGGTTGTCTTGCCAACTAAAAGACAGATGTGGATGCTGAGGGCAGACGATTTGTATTATTTAATCCCAGTTAAGTTCTTTGTATCTCAATAAAACTCCCATCGCCCTTCTCCAGGTAGTATTCTCCGGTAGTATAGTTCAGATTTAAAATTGGTTCATATAAAATGTTCATTTAAAATGTTCATATATTTCCGTCATCAGAACCGGAAGTAGGAGGAGGGAAGAGGAAGTGGGTTCCGAAACATCTTGGTTCCCCTCCTACTTCAACAATCACGATTGTAAGTCTGGATTTAGTTCGCCTTAGTTGTCAAACAATAAAAATAATAATTATGGCAATAAATCACCATTTAGCAGTTACCATATAGCAGTGAGGATACATATGTCAGGTTACCATATAGCAGTGAGGATACATATGTCAGGTTACCATATAGCAGTGAGGATACATATGTCAGGTTACCACATAGCAGTAAGGATACATATGTCAGGTTACCACATAGCAGTGAGGATACATATGTCAGGTTACCACATAGCAGTGAGGATACATATGTCAGGTTACCACATAGCAGTGAGGATATATATGTCAGGTTACCACATAGCAGTGAGGATACATATGTCAGGTTACCATATAGCAGTGAGGATACATATGTCAGGTTACCATATAGCAGTGAGGATACATATGTCAGGTTACCACATAGCAGTGAGGATACATATGTCAGGTTACCACATAGCAGTGAGGATACATATGTCAGGTTACCACATAGCAGTGAGGATACATATGTCAGGTTACCACATAGCAGTGAGGATACATATGTCAGGTTACCACATAGCAGTGAGGATATATATGTCAGGTTACCACACTGCAGTGAGGATACATATGTCAGGTTACCACATAGCAGTGAGGAAACATATTTCAGGTTACCACATAGTGGTGAGGATACATATGTCAGGTTACCATATAGCAGTGAGGATATATATGTCAGGTTACCATATAGCAGTGAGGATATATATGTCAGGTTACCACATAGTGGTGAGGATACATATGTCAGGTTACCATATAGCAGTGAGGATATATATGTCAGGTTACCATATAGCAGTGAGGATATATATGTCGGGTTACCACATAGCAGGTAGGATACATATGTCAGGTTACCATATAGCAGTGAGGATACATATGTCAGGTTACCATATAGCAGTGAGGATATATATGTCAGGTTACCACATAGTGGTGAGGATATATATGTCAGGTTACCACACAGCAGTGAGGATATATATGTCGGGTTACCACTCTGAGGTCTGCAGAAGACCCGCCCCTCCTCTCTAACTTGTATCGGCTTCCGTAGCTCCCAGCAAGGATTCCACACATTGTGGATGTTATCTTATATACCTCATTCCTGAGTGCCTACCATTTATGATACCCTATTCCTGAGATGCATCTGACCCTTGAGAGGCGCACGCGCAGACATTCACTTGTGAGTGGCGTGCTGAATGGCCTCCACATGAGAGTATCTCCGATAAATGCATTAATAGAAAAAAATATCCGCACATGATATATAACAGAAATGTGAAGAGGCAAATAAAAGAATCTGAAGTTCAACATTTGTACAAAAACTTTTCTCTCGGAAAATATATTCAATGTTTGTTAGTAAGTTGAAAAAAACCTTTTTCTCCAAATAATCATGTTACTCTGGAACATTACTGAAACAGAGTTATTTTTGAGTGACTCATAAGCCGACTGAATAGAAGAGAATTAGATGTGCTATACATATGAACATAGGCACTTTAATAATACATAATATATGATGTATCGCTTCCAATTTAAGCCATATATTATTCAATAAAAGACGTCTCTCCTCACAAAAATCCCAGGACGCACAAATAATATGGGATCAGCCGTACACTGTGTGGTTGAACCTATTCTCAGATAAACAACATAACTTCATTATCAGCCTCGTTTTATCGAACTTAAGCTTAAGCCATACCACACGCATTTCCCTCTGGATCGGCCCAGGTTTCAGAGCTATTTTCATACTACTACATCCCCCACATAGGCCTTTTTAAAAGCCATCCTCATTAAATAGTCATGAATTTTAAGGTATTGTTTTTAAAAATATTTTCAGAATACAATATATATTAGTGCGATACAGTTTTCAGTATCGAGATTATGTGTAATGCATAAAAGAATATTTGGTAAAGATTTGCCCCTAACCCCAAATAGGTCATTTTTAATGATTTGAGAAAATTGTTTTCATCGACAACTTCAATATTCCTTCCATTGCTGTGAAAAGGACATAAGATTGTCCTTGTCTCAGATATTTATCTCATACACACACATACACACACACAAACATACACATATATATAATATAGACAGATAAAATATGGTATGATAGAATATATTTGTGATTACATTCTTATACGTTATTATTGTTTTTACAACAATAATAACAAGTAGACAAAAATGGACTAACAACTAGACTAAAAATGGAGAAATTAATAGGTTATATAAAATATTGAATAGGTCATATAAAACATCTCATCTATACTTGTTGATGATATGAATATTCAAAGGTGTCGAAAAAACGAAAACAGTCTGTTTTATTGCCTATAACACAGGGGTGGGAGAGCTCTGAACCAATCTGGGCGGTACTCGAAACATATCTGGGTGGTATTACGTCATACCATTGTTCTGAACCAATTCTGAACCAATATGGGCGGTTCTGTTAAAAAACGACTTTTTTATAGCTCATAAAAAGCATCAAAATCACACAATAATCATCACAAAATGTAACAAATTTCGCCACAGTTGATTGTCTTGTTAGTAATAATGTAACTTTTATACTAAATCTTTAACGTTTTTACGGTTATATTTGTGCCCCCAAGTCGGGAATTACTCCTCTTTATGCAGTCTTAAACTGGGGCACATTCCTGTGTTAAAATGTGACAATAATCTCGTTAAAAATCAATTTCAGATGATCATATACTTATATATATATATGTAACTGATGAGCATTTTATTTCTTTTAACATTTTTGTATGATAGTCGTTATATAAATATTAAAGAGCTCAACTTTTTCATTGTCGCCATTGTCCACCATACGATAACGGTCAAATACCGCTCAGATTGGCTGCGATTTAGTGCACAGATTGTTGCGAGCGCCCAGAATGACGTCATTTAGCACCCAGATCAGTTGTGAGCGACCAGAATGATGCCAGATTGGTTCAGATTTACTGCACAGATTGGTTCAGAGCTCTCCCACCCCTGTAACAGTCCCAACCAGTAAAAACACTTCTCCATCAAAATAATATACTTCTTTTCCACTTGTTCTGGTGGAGAAATAAAAATACGTATTGATTTGTTTGCATACAATTCAGGATGAATGAAAAACTATGATTAGAATATGAAACCTAGCCTTATTGACGACATTTTCAACACTGTTTAAACTGTATCAAGTCAAGTAGAAGCCTACCATCGAGACCAAATACCCTACTCTTTTTGAAGAGTGACTGGGGATCTTTCCTCTGTATTATCAAAATGACATAATTAAAAAAACCACGGCCTTTGACAGCAAGTCATGGAATCCTCGTTAAAGTGGTTGTTTCCTTGGTAATATATTTCTACTTTTGATCATGCAGCATTACTAAGAGTTCTTGGCCAAACCAGGAATTGAACCTTTTGTGTTTAAATATTGTAATCTAATAAACCATGACGTTATAACAACTCTCTTCTTTCAATATATAAGTAGATAAAAGGATGATCAAAATTACACTTTTTAAAAGATGATAGATTTGTCTACAAACTTCTCCTGATTGGAGAATGTCTGGTCTTCTATCCGAAATTTATCATCATTATCGCAAAAGCTTGTGATCTTTAATTTCAAAATTCTGACAAGAAGGCCTTTGTTATTCATGGTCTGGCCCAAACCGTTTGTTATCATACAAAGTCACCAACCAAGAGAGTGACCAAAGTTGAGGAAATAATGAAGGGAGAGCATGAAGGTCTGAGATCAAAAAGAGCACCCTCCTTTATTGACATGTCAATTAATTATCAGGGGGGTGTGATTTTCAACAAAAGTGATAAGCCATGGCAAATTAAGTCTCTCTCTGAGACCAACAATCTGATTATAAAACATTCATGGATTAGATTTTGTGGTTTTAATGTTAACAAAAATGACTCATCTGTTGCTTGTAAGCGAAGAACGGTTGTATGTGAGCGCAACAATTAGTCCTGAAATTTGACTAAACTGAACCGATTTTATAAAATACTTAAATTATGACTCTCACGTGGAGACTGTATTAAAGACTTACGATTTTTATAATATTTGTTAGAAATGTATCAAATAAAAAATATTATATCGAAAAAAGGAACATTGTAAAGATATTTGTATATTCCCTTTGTAAACCCAATCTAACCACAGACTAAGATTTTAAATATTTCTAACTATCAGATGATATTTCAACTTTTCGATAAGCAGACTGAACTCAAGAAGTTAAATCTATTACAAAACGCAGCTGCCAATGAAACATGAGCATATCACGGTCAAGCTAATGAAGCTGCACTTGCCACCAGAGAAAGCCAGACTGATTCAAGATTGTACTCTAATCCTGGAATGCTATAGATAGTAAAACGTTCATGCAAACAATAATTGTTTTAAAGAAGAAAAATAAGGATCTCAGATAATATCTGAGAAAAAATGAAGTAGCTATTCCAAGTCAAATATGATGAATATTCATGGAGACCAGGCCTCTGGCTGAGATTATTCTAATTCAGTGAATCAGCTACCATTAGAAAAAAGTAAGGTCTGAGGATGTTAATACGTTAAAAAGGCTACTGAAAATATACCTTTTGAGCGCTATTAAACACAGAAGCGCCATGATCAAGCCTGGTCTGGCAAGAGCGCTATATGAGACTTTAATAATATGTTTTCTGTTTATGGGTAGGTCTATACGTGTTAGTCAAAATATTGCCATGAAGTTTTTGTTATAGCTTTAAAGTTTGCCAATTTGTTTTGTTCAGTTATTAACATTACATAAATTATGCTAAACTGATGGGTTAACCTTACACGCAAATTACAAGGCTTACTTCAACAACCTCACAACCTTTTGTAACTTTATAGTTGTGCTTTAACCTGAAAGTCATTTAATTAGATTTGACATTTTAAAGAAGAAAATCCATAATGGGACAAACTTCTGTTTTCTCCCAGAAGCCTTTTCGATTTCACTTCAGAGGGTAGTGCTTTAGATCTACAAGTGCCCTGATGAGAAATTGAAGTAGAGCAGATACACATTGGGTCTTATCTCTCTAATATTCCTATAACTAGCTTCGTCAGCAAGACTCTGATACATGGCTTTAACTTGACAATCACAGAAGTGATGTCCATTCCCATCGAGTGACCACATGCATTGGATTTAAGTGTAGTCATTTGGGGAAGAAATTAGAAAGGCATTATTCCTCTATAGTTGATATCAAGGCAATGATTGCTACATTTATTTATAACTGTGTGTTTAAATAATGCTATTCATTTGCTATTCACCAATGTCTATAAAGCTTTACCCATAATGCCTTCGTCTCTACTTCCTCAAAATTCTCTCCATATATTTAGATATCATTGAGGTTCTGCACAGAACAATTAAGGTCTAATTCGTTTCATGAATAATAAAGGTGTAGCCAGCAGAAACAATTTAGAAAACGTATGAATAATCCTGATCAACGGGCAGAAAATATTTATTTAGTTATTTAATATCATATTCATGTTTAATAGACTTGATAGCGGAACACAAGTGTTTCGAGGAAGACTCCATTTGCAAAGACATGAATTCACTGACTTTACATATCATCCCAGTTGATATCTGAACTTTCCATACCGTCTTAAACTCTCATAATCCTGTTCCGGATAAAAGCAATAGAAAGGTGATATTGTAATATATTATTAAAGAGAAATAAAATTACACAAGTAAAAACAAATGTTGTCGTAGTTTTGAACGTATGCAATATAATTTTGTTGTTGTGGTTGTTTTTTGTCCTTCCCGATAGATACTGAGATCATTCATATGAGAGTGTTGGAGCGAATCTCTGATATTTAATTTAACCGGAAGTCACTCCCAAACCATTCTGATGTATTTAACTTCTATGCGTGTGGGACGTGGCCCATGTGTTAATATGTCTAGTTCTCATGCTTAAAGTCTGGGTTTGATTCCCTGTTACGTAATTTTGAGAAAAACAAATTAGTTGTGAAATTGTGTTTTCAGAATCCTTTCAGCAACAATAGATAAATTAGGTCAACTTTCGACCCTTTTACACATTGTGAAGTAACATTGGCGGCAGTGGGAGTCGAACCCACCACCTCCCGTCCTCCACTTATATAACCAAGAAAGGCACATGGTAATGGACCCCTGGTGACCTGATATAACCTAAATAGTCCTGAAAGGTGGTTATTATAGAAAACAAACATACGAATAATCAAATCGATATTGTTTCTGATGATGGTGTAAATTAATAATAAATCTACAATCATTGCCCTGATGGTATAACTTATTTCAAACATCTCGTGAAAATTAAGTTTGGGCTGGGTCAGCAGATTATCCTGCTTGAGATATCTGAGTATTATAAAGTGTGGGCTGGGTCAGCAGATTATCCTGCTTGAGATATCTGAGTATTATAAAGTGTGGGCTGGGTCAACAGATTATCCTGCTTGAGATATCTGAGTATTATAAAGTGTGGGCTGGGTCAGCAGATTATCCTGCTTGAGATATCTGAGTATTATAAAGTGTGGGCTGGGTCAGCGGATTATCCTGCTGGTCATATCTTAGTATTATAAAGTGTGGGCTGGGTCAGCGGATTATCCTGCTGGTCATATCTGAGTATTATAAAGTGTGGGCTGGGTCAGGGGATTATCCTGCTGGAGATATCTGAGTATTATAAAGTGTGGGCTGGGTCAACAGATTATCCTGCTGGTCATATCTGAGTATTATAAAGTGTGGGCTGGGTCAGCAGATTATCCTGCTGGTCATATCTGAGTATTATAAAGTGTGGGCTGGGTCAACAGATTATCCTGCCGGTCATATCTGAGTATTATAAAGTGTGGGCTGGGTCAGCAGATTATCCTGCTGGTCATATCTGAGTATTATAACGTGTGGGCTGGGTCAGCGGATTATCCTGCTGGTCATATCTGAGTATTATAAAGTGTGGGCTGGGTCAGCAGATTATCCTGCTGGTCATATCTGAGTATTTTAAAGTGTGGGCTGGGTCAGCAGATTATCCTGCTGGAGATATCTGAGTATTATAAAGTGTGGGCTGGGTCAGCAGATTATCCTACTTGAGATATCTGAGTATTATAAAGTGTGGGCTGGGTCAGCAGATTATCCTACATGAGATATCTGAGTATTATAAAGTGTGGGCTGGGTCAGCAGATTATCCTGCTGGAGATATCTGAGTATATTAAAGTGTGGGCTGGGTCAGCGGATTATCCTGCTGGTCATATCTGAGTATTATAAAGTGTGGGCTGGGTCAGCGGATTATCATGCTGGGGATATCTGAGTATTATAAAGTGTGGGCTGGGTCAACGGATTATCCTGCTGGTCATATCTGAGTATTATAAAGTGTGGGCTGGGTCAGCGGATTATGTTTCTGGAGATATCTGACTATTATAAAGTGTGGGCTGGGTCAGCGGATTATCCTGCTGGGGATATCTGAGTATTATAAAGTGTGGGCTGGGTCAGCAGATTATCCTGCTGGTATTATCTGAGTATCATAAAGTGTGGGCTGGGTCAGCGGATTATAGATTATCCTTACGGCGGGTGATCTTTGAGTATCATGTGGACTGTGCTTGGTCAGGTGTTTTTATCCTATCTAGTCCATATATACAGAATGTTGTTCACAATAATATGGTATTATCCTTACACTCCTATTTCCACCATAATCAAATCTGAAGCCCGTCAACTCACGACGACAGCAGTTTATAACCGATTGTTTTGCGGGTCACTAATCAAAGAGCTACTTACAAAATGAAGCAGTTCATATGAGGTAGAACCCTCCCATTTAGGTGCTCTAGACATTATCTCACAGCGGGAGGACTCCAGGAAGTTAGAATCGATACCACAAAGCAATGCACACTGCACTCGTCTCGGGAAGATTTTGAGAAACGCATTGGACATGTTGCCTTAATAAGATTTCTCTTGCTTAAAAAGGTGTTTTGTTCTGCATATGTGTTATGGAATGTGGCTTTGCCAATCACAGCATATTTATGAATACATATATCATATATACATTTTTAATGCATTTTTTCATTGCATTAGACATACTCTGATTTGACAGGTTTATTTCGACGTATATCTACATTGACCTTTTCTGGTGTGAGAAGCAGCTTGTATTAAGATAGTCTTTATGGCGATATTAAGTGGTGTTGATGACACACAGGTGTACAGAATCTGAGGTGAATCCAAGTTACCATAGATGCAGGAGATAGTCAGGCAAGTGCTGATATAACCTGGCGTGTGAATAAGTTGCCTTTGATCTTATATGCGTTCAGGGAGGGCCACTTTACTAGGGCCTACCTGCTCAGGTGCCGGGTCATTACTAATATGAATAATTTATATCATTTTCTATAAAAAAGAGTCTTTTTGTAGTCGCCAGATTAAGTGCAGAATAGACATGTATCAAATTATAAGAGTAGAATTTTTCCAAAGATCACTAAATGCAAGCATCATTTGTAGAGATTAGAGAGAAATCCCCACCACAATTTACTATCTAAATACGAATTGATTTTCTACATAATTACACCAGAAAGAGAATACTTGTCAGGAAAATTAAAAACAGTCATCTATGTTACTTATTTTACTCCAATATAAAGCTCGCTTATTTTATAATTCCATTTTGATAATAGAAGAAAAACAGATAGTTTGGATATTTTCTAACAGCAATCTTTGGGTATAAATAAAAAGCCAAATTTTAAATATCTATATATGTACTAGTGTAATTTTCCTGCGATAATTTGTTGTGTTTTTGGAATAACTCAGGCCACGAGACAGTCTGGAAGATTAAACATTTAAATGCTGTTATGTTTCGATCGCATTCACACATTTTCGTTTTTGGGAAAGTTCAATTATGATTTTGAGATCCCAGCTGTTAGCGCCGTGAAACAAAGATTGCTGAAGTTCGGATGAAAATTACCTCAATATTTTTTTACAGCCAATGCATGTACTGTTGAGGGCAATTTCCCTCTCTGTCCTGTGTCCAGGAATTGTGGGCTGCCACAACAGGTAATCTTAGCTTATATCGCGTAGGCCCTTGTCAGACCATATTAGGTGTGTGTCAGGTGCAGAGCGACCTTGAAATGACCTTCAGTCAATCTGACCTCCATTTTACTTCAGGCAATATTAGGCCTAGAAGTGCGACAAGCAAATCCATTTATGACTTACTTCTAACAATGTTTCTAAAGCGGACACAAACCATACTTTGCATTTTTAGAAAAAACAAATAAGATTTTGTTTAAATATCAAATTTCTATTGTGAGCAGTACCATAATAACATCATTTGTCCAAAGGGCTAAGACATTTCACAATTTTATGATTAAGTCTAAATATATTGTGTTGTTCCTTGGGTGTCGCTTTAGGTTTGACTTTTAATACATCACGTTTATAAGGAACTTTGACGCGAAGAGTCATTATATGGTGATAATATATATGGTGATAATATATATGAGAATGCCATTTTAAATGCCTTTCTAAAACGACCGTGCAAATCATGATGGGAGTAGGCCACGTGACAGCCCCTAAGCATCATGGGAACTTTTGACAGATGGTGGCGTTGTGGCATAGCACCCAAGGTGATTAGTGCTCTTCACAGGATTATCAAAATGGATCACATGAGCAGAATCTGAATTGACAAACTTAACTTTACTATCAAACAAAATAAGGACATTGATTATTGCACATACAATCATTTTGTTCACACAGCAACTCTTTGAGGTTCTATGATTAGAATAAAAAAGACATCGTCCCGGATGTAGAGTGCTCATATTAAGCATGAAGATGCATGTCAGTACATTTGATGCACAGTTGGGTTGATAATTAACGGTTCTTTGAAAGTTGGATTACCCAATGATAGGACAAGGTCATAGGTCAACAGTTTCCATAGCTTTCTCTGAAAACATATCTTGGGAAGCTTCCAGAAAACTTGGTGTTGTCTTGCACAATACGCCATAAGTATGACATAAAACATTTTGTACTACACATCATGTATTGCATTCTACAAAACCTTAACAATACTTTCTATTATGTTGAATTAGATAGATGTGCATCTCGTTGATGATATCCAATAGGCGTTGGCAATGAAAGCATTTTACTGCAGACACATGTTTTTTTACTTTATGAAACTGACTTAAAAGTTTACAAGTCTCCATTTAATTCTTCAGATTTATGATATACAAATAAACAAGCTTACTTGTTACTTGGACTGGAATACACATTTATAATATGTAATATATATATATATATATATATATATATATATATATATATATATATATATATATATATATATATATATATATATATATATATATATATATATATATACAAAAATGTGTATTTTTAATCGTACATTTCATATTGCCATGGGTGCTGGTCCTCCGTCTACAGACGGATTTCCGTCAAAATTTAAAATCCGTGAACGGAAAATCCGTCAAATCGAATCGATTCCTCCGTAAAAAAAATAATTTTGTGTCATCAAAATTGCACAAATCGACCCAAAACATTGAAAATTCAGTCGTTCGCTTACCGCTTGTGGCCGCCGCCTTGTTTTGGTGTTGCGGGCTGCTTCGGTAGAGTTTGACGGATTTTGATTGGCTAATATTTTGACGACTCGGCTACCCACACCAATCGCTTTTCGGTTAAGTTTGCGAGGCTCGCTTTTCGCCGAAAATGTTCCGTCAAAAATTTTTTTCTCACCAGCACCCATGTATTGCCTTTTACAATTGTGAGTGCAATTTTTCTATCATATATATTGTAAATGCGAGAATTGTCTCATTGACAGAAGCCACAGTATGACATTCTATAGGTTTCATGTACAATGGTTCAAATTAATACTGTATCCTTTGCAAGGTTCAACAATAAGGCCTGACTTTTTATGGCAAGATGAATGGCGTCTGCATATTCTTTGAGTCTTTCATGACTACCACTTTCCCATGTAAATAAATTATCTGGGGCCAGTGAGTGACAAAGGCACAATGCACTCACACAGATTGACCCAACAAAGTGTAAACTCAATTATACATGATTGTTTGCAATGTGCTTCCTCATTTCAGGAGTATACACGATAAATGCTGGTGTGTTTCCCGGGGCGTGGAACGTCCATGTATTTAATATGATTCTATATGTTCCCCCTTTTTGCAATATTACATGGACATTGCATTGTGCCTCTCAGAATTCGAAAATTGAAAATGTTATATAAATAGCGATACTGGTCTATTACACATGATTATAAATTCAATTTCCTTTTAATGACCTTCCTTGAAGAACACTCTTTCCGCCGAGGAATATATATATATATATATATATATATATATATATATATATATATATATATATATATATATATATATATATATATATATATATATATATATATATATTAGGGTGTTCCAAAATATCACTTTTTCGTCAAGAGCTAAGCACATTTGGATTCCCATTCCTATGGACAACCAAATAAAGTTCTAAAAATTACAACTCTCTACATAGATGGCTTCCTTCTTGGAATTGAACCTGAAAAATGGCTCAAAATATTGAAAATCGCCAATTTTCGCTTTTTTTGTCATATTTTTGAGTCAACCTCTTGAATTTTATTTACATGAAAAGACTTTGGAAACTGGACCAGAATACCAATATTATGTGCAGCATCAGTCATAAAGTACCATTTGTCAATTTAATATTTATTTATTCATATTCAAATATATTAAAAGAAGTACATTAATAGTCATAATCAGTACATGTTCTAGGTGCTACATGACTAAGATACAATCATAACATCTGTATTGAAATTTGGTTCAAATTTGAACACTCTGAACAACCTCTACTAAACTACTAAAAGTCAGTCATATTATCCATTTGCTGTTTTGTTAAATTGTGGAAATCTACGAGCTGGTGGTGATGATTTACAATGAACAATAGGCGATCCCGTCTGTCTGCATACTTCGCATAGTTCACATACTCAGTCACGTCTTTAATAGACCTTTCTGCACAGTCATTTACCACTTCTAGTCCATCCACTAGATTCTTGAATCTATCATATGATGGATCTCCCATCCAATCCTGGGGAGGGAGCTGCATCCAGTCAATCTGCACATCAAAGCGTTCAATCATGAGCCAAGATCTTTCTCCAGCAAACTGACCGAGATGAACATCACCTGGCTATCTATCTAGAAGTAGATGTTCTTTCATCTCTGGTTTCCTAGGTGGAAAGTCCCGTGGTCTACCTGCTGTCAACATGGCTGAATGATGGTACTCTCTTGTGATAAAACTGATTAATTAGAAATTTATAGAGAACACACTCCTGCACAATATCAACTTATGCTAGCATTGACCTATCCTCACTACTGCTTTTGTAGTGAATGTCTTAAAACTACCTCTTTATATTAATGCATGGACACTAGCTATAGTTGAACTAATAGAATACTAAGGCTTTGCTTAGAATGGTTTGGTATGTCATTGGACATTTTCTTGTTTTTAGCCCATTGATCCAAACTTGGTGCAACGTGTGCTTGTTTCTGTGTTCAGGCACATGTGGTATTTGTCAGAGGAGATGGTGCCACTTGCCCTGTGTGATCAGGGAACCAGCCCCACTGAGAATGCAGCCATTGTCACAGCCATGTTGACAGCAGGTAGACCAAAGGACTTTCCACCTAGGAAACCAGAGATGAAAAAACATAGATCTACTTCTAGATAGACAGCCAGGTGATGTTCATCTCGGTCAGTTCGCTGGAGAAAGATCTTGGCTCATGATTGAACGCTTTGATGTGCAGATTGACTGGATGCAGCTCCTTCCCCAGGATTGGATGGGAGTTCCATCATATGATAGATTCAAGAATCTAGTGGATGGACTAGAAGTGGTAAAAGACTGTACAGAAAGGTCTTTTAAAGACGTGACTGAGTATGTGATCTATGCAAAGAATGCAGACAGACGGGATCGCGTATTGTTCATTGTAAATCACCACCGCCAGCTCGTAGATTTCCACAACTTAACAAAACAGCAAATGGATAATATGGATGACTTTTTGTAGTTTAGTAGAGGTTGTTCAGAGTGTTCAAATTTGAACCAAATCTCAATACAGATGTTATGATTGTATCTTAGTCATGTAGCACCTAGAATATGTACTGATTATGACTATTAATGTACTTCTTTTCATATATTTGAATATGAATAAAAAATATTAAATTGACAAATGGTACTTTATGACTGATGCTGCACATAATATTGGTATTCTGGTCCAGTTTCCGAAGTCTTATCATGTAAATAAAATTCAAGAGGTTGACTCAAAAATATGACCAAAAAAGCGAAAATTGGCGATTTTCAGTATTTTGAGCCATTTTTCAGGGTCAATTCCAAGAAGGAAGCCATCTATGTAGAGAGTTGTAATTTTCAGAACTTTATTTGGTTGTCCATAGGAATGGGAATCCAAATGTGCTTAGCTCTATGACGAAAAAGTGATATTTTGGAACACCCTAATATATATATATATATATATATATATATATATATATATATATATATATATATATATATATATATATATATATATATATATATATATATATATATATATATATATATATATATATATATATATATATATATATATATAGAAAGTAAGGACTGCAGCAAACATGAACATATCTAAGGAGGTATCTGTCACTTTGCTCAGAATATATGCACCAGTATGCATATTGCATCATTTCACCTTTCTCTAGTCACATTAACCCTTGACACGATCCGGCAAATACACATTTTTTATGGGTGCCAGAATAAGGAGACACCTGGGGTTAAATAATTAATGTAACAACGCAGTAACATCTTTTAGTGCCATTCTGTGACATAAGTTGTCTACTCCGCGAAGCGTCACATGCAAACATGGCGGCCAGATAAGATGAAAGGAGGGCCGAGCCAAAACTACATGACCTTATCAGATCACGCACGCCTCGCGCTAGACAGTATAGTAGTCAAGGTTATCATCTAAGTGCATATTTTCTTAAGAACAAGTTAAAAGGTGTTTCACATGTGGAATAATTCAAAATAAAACCAAGTGAAAAGATAGGTCTTGTCTTAAGGTTTCACTTAAACTTGGAGTGTTGATCTTCAGGGGTGGGAGAGCTCTGAACCAATCTGTGCAGTAAATCTGGTCGCTCACAACTGATCTGGGTGGTAAATGACGTCATTCTGGGCGCTCGCAACAATCTGTGCACTAAATCGCAGCCAATCTGAGTGGTATTTGACCGTTGTTGTATGGTGGGCAATGGCGAGAATGAAAAAGTTGCGTTCTTTAATCTTTATATATCGACTCTCATACACAAATGTTAAAGAAAATAATATGCTCATCAGTTACATATATAAGTATATGATCATCTGAAATTGATTTTTAACGAGATTTTTGCGTAATTTTAACACAGGAAATTGCCCCAGTTTAAGATTGCATAACAAGGGGTAATTCCTGACTTGGGGGCACATATATTACTGTACAAACGTTATAGATATATCATGATATTTACACTATCATGAACAAGACACTATTATACACTTAACTGTAACGAAATTTGTTAAATTTTGTGGTGATTATTATATAATTTTGATGCTTTTTATGAGATATAAAAGTCTTTACATAACAGAACCGCCCAGATTGGTTCAGAATTGGTTCAGAACAATGGTATGACGTCATACCGCCCAGATATGTTTCGAGTACCGACCAGATTGGTTCAGAGCTCTCCCACCCCTGATCTTATGAAATAAACTTGCATATTTGTGAGAAGAGGTGTATTGACATTATTGAAAGGGAACAGCATAAAGGTGAAGTGCATTGAAATCATACTTTTCTCATAAGATGACTTCGTTCTCAAATTTACTATGAAAAGTAGGTTAATTCTCAATACTGTCGACAACAAAACGAACACCTTGAAAATAATGGAATTAATTTGAATTAGGTTTCAGAGCGAAGCTGCTGGCGGTTGAAGACTTATTAATCATTTTACCCATTTCATCCAGAAGAGAAAACAATTATAAGAACACCTTCGATGCGCCAAATTAAATCACGTCCATTTGCAAAGTATAAAAATAAAATTCCCATTCGCAAATGAACACTTGTTTCTTCAATAAATGTCAACAATTAAAGGGAATATTTTCCTATATTCTTAAACAAATTCACTCACATTATGTCTCAGCCTTGCAGAGATGACTGGTTGATGGGTGAATATTTTGATAATGTCTAGCTATATGCATGTTGCATTCGAATTTATCAATAATTGGTAAAAATAAAAGAATGAAATTGAAGATATCTTTTTGGCTAATTTTATCAAATAGATATTTTGAGAGGAAGTTACTTTCAGTTTAAGTTCTTTTTCATTCTCAAACATTATAACATAATCAATCCAGATACTTTTTGATTTTTTAATTCTTTAATTTCTTGTTTCTAAATAGCAAAGTGATGTTTCCTTTTTAGAATACACCTTGAATATACCTAATATACCTTTTATACTTTGAAAGGAGATTCTAGAAGTTGAATGCGGTAAAGCGGCGAATGCATTCGTGTTCATTTGTGAAACTAGTAGTCAGTACTGTGAAAGCAGTACAAACATGGCGGCCGTAAGTTGGCCGAGATATGCGTCAAAATCTCCTCAGGGCCTAGCATGTAATGTACTCCTGAATTAGTTGGAATGAAGAAATGATTTATCAATTAAAATCTACTGAAATCGCTTAGAATTACTTGTAGAACAGAAATTACCTGTAGACCATATCTGAAAAGTACAAAAGATACGAGCTGGTTGTTCATCTGAAAAAAAATCAAATTGCACACCAAAATGTTCACACATATCAATCGCATTAATCAAATGTAATAACAGAATGTACAATATAAATGATACATTTCTTTACACTAGTACATGTTAGATTATGACTAGATGTGAGATTAATATTGTCGTAATTTCGTGATTTGAGATTGCATTATTTCTTTATACGAGGAAGTAATATTCATAGACTTAACATTTCATGTATGACTAAGATGTGCAAGAGATCTAATTAATATTATTATTGTTTGTCAAATGCCTATCAAATTTTGTATATATTTGTAGTTGAGCCCAATTATTATTGCTCATGCATATTTCAGATCCAAGAAGGGACACAAGTGGGAACTTCTCCAATGAATATTACCTGCTTTACGACTTGTTTTACGACTATGACCAAGGTGTGCGACCCCGTTACGACAGCAACGAGTCGGTCCTTGTCGCCATCAGGTTCTCACTACAACAAATATATGACCTGGTGAGTAATGTACATATTTATTGAGAAGTAGGTCTCGTCATGATATGACAGAACTTATCACTCGACACACGATTGATGAAAATACTGCTGCAACAAAAAAGAAAAGAAAATATTTTTATCCTATAGAACCCGAAAAAGACTTTATCACGTGCATCATTTTTGTTTAAGGTTTGTGAATGTAGTATTTAGTATGTGAAAAAAATCCTTCTGTCTTATTTGAAAGAGTATAAAAACCTTCAGGACCAAAAAATGGTTGATGTTTGTAAACGTAGATATGAAAATTTAAGCAGTAAAGAGGTGTATAATCGATGAAAAAGATACAGTATATGATCAAAGGGAGAACAAAGACAAACAAGACAATTATAGCCATAAAAAGAGATTTTAGAATGAACACAACATGAAACAATTTTCTACATCATCAAGTAATTTTCTAAATGATATCCCCAAAGCCCTCAACACTATGCAAGCGGCGGCGACATCAAAGTGACAATGAAATGTAGACTTCTGTACGGGGTGCCATCAATACTCGGGGAAAGTGTCCGCTCCTTTCTGAGATACTCACCCGAGACAAACAATCCTAGATTCCTGTCCTTGCTAATTTGCAAAAACTCAGGGCCACTGTTCAGAATATCACTTCCATTTACTTAGTGGCAGTTCTCAAAATAAAAATTCTCAGCTGGGAAAAATGATAATGTTATGTTTGTGGCATCCACCTGAGATATAATGATTTGCTCGCAATACCGGAATGGCTCACATGATGTGTACATATTGATTTTTTTTTTGTTTTTTTTTTTTGTTTGGGGCTTTACATCACTTTCAACATTATTTCAGTCATTTCGTGATGAGACCTACTTGTAGCAGATATAGTGCTGCCTCACTGAATTGTCATGTCGCAGGTCCTTGACATGACAACCCACCCGGTCACAGATTTACAAGGACAACGGGTTAACCCTTTTGGCACAGGCCTCAGCTCATGTGGGAAATTGTATCATGAGTTCAATCTCAGCATGGCCGGGATTCGAACCCACGACCTTTAGATCACCACAGAGGAACTGGTGCTAATAAGCTGGCGCTCTAACCAACTGCGCCACGGCCCGTGGCCTTTGTGTACATATTGAAATATCATAACAGGTTACTACTTAGTGCAATTCCTGTGTGACCAAACCATAAGAAGCAGGCAGGGGGCTTTATTTGGGAGGTCCTGAAAGAGGAGTAAACACTGTACGTGGATAAGCGTGTTCGGTGTATGCATCTCTCAAGTTCAGCCTGCGCTACATATTCGTGTTTTTTTTCTTTGCAGATTAAACTGGTTAAACAATCAGAAATAGGTTTGGGATGTGACATATAAATCGCAGATCTGTGACATATAGATAACAGATCTGTGATATATAAATATCAGATTTGTGACATATCACTAAGAGATTTAAACTGGAATCAGGAGTTGTGCATATCCACCAAAGTCGGTCTCGCTGTTTACTGCGTGTGATAAGTTTTGAAAGGAAAGCCACCATTAAAAATCCCAAAATTAACTTAAATTGTACAAATGCGTTTCTTATTGATATTATTTTAGATAATATGCGCAAAATATATAGATTCTAAAGAAAAGTATGTCTCATTATGAAATAACGAAAATAAAATTGAATAAAGAATATCATTAAACCCTTAACCAACAAATTGTGTTATTATCACATAATTCTGAGACAGGTAATGACGTATTATATCCCTTTTGAAAGAGTCCCAAACATTGTGAGAAATGCTTTGACGGGTTCCCAAATGTATTGTGTTTGGGGTAGCCAGAAAGTGGTAGCCAAATTGTGAGAGCAATAAAAACATAGTGGCTGAAAGTAAGCCGAGAAAAGTTGTAAAATCTCCTTAGGGCCTAACACGTAATGACATTACAGAGACAAACTATTTCTAGAGTAACTCAGATTATTTTAAGTCACAACTCCAACAAATCATCTTTATAGAGCGATGGTTTAGATACAGTATGACAGGAGAGTGTACACACCAGCTCTGGAGTAGTTGCTGAAGCAGTTTCCCATCAGAATAGAGGCTTTTAATGGAGTTTAGGAACGATAAGGCGTGATTTTATAAGATTAACAAATGTTTACACCTTGATCACCTATTTAGCCCGGGGTGTTAATTAGGACAAAGTAATTACACGTCAACGCGAGATCAAAGGCAGTGCTACATGTCTTGACGTGAAATGCTTGCCAAATCTGAACTGTTGTCCCGATAAAAACAAACTAAGCTACAGACAATTACATGGGAAAATACTGGCAGACAAGAATTCAAGATAAGCTGAGTGAAAGGATCCTGCTTTCCAAGAAATGCTGAATAGTACAGGCGATGCTATTATACGATCACAACATGGGGGAACACTATATGCATGTTATAAGTTTGTCTTTACTAATTAGCTGATGATATGTCATTTATGTATGCAAAGAAAAACCTGATTCACCTGTTAAAGGCATAAGCAAAGCATACTGAATCATCTTACCATGATAAATTTATGTCTGTCTATATAGCTGTATTCTCACCGACCCCACTAGCACAGTTGGTAGAGTGTAGGATCTGTGCCTTTGTTGGTTAAATAAGTGGAGGGCGGGAGGTGGTGGGATCGACTCCCACTGCCGGCAGTGTTACTTTCACACTGGGTAAAAGGCTCGAAAGTCGACCTGATATGGCCATTGTTGCTGAAAGGGTCGTAAAAACACCATTTCACAATTTTTTCACAATAGCTGTATTCTCAATATGGACTAAGTACTGTTCTACGGATTTAACTGTGGATTCTATGGATGGAACTTGTAAAGGAAGTGGTCTATCCAGTATTTTGAAAAAAATCACCCCGTCTGTGAGATGCTACATATAGTAGTTAACATTACTATTATCTGTGTTGACAACGGGATTGCCCCTGGATTTTGAGCTATTATCATTACTCCCTTCAGTCTTAACCTTTTGTGAGACCTTTCATTGTGTACTGTTAAATACCAACCCCATTACTTGTCAATATTTTATCAAAATGTTCTCTCATCTCAGTCATGTACTTGTTATATACTGAAAATATATAATAAGGCGTATGTTTTATTTTATAACCAGCTTAAAACATAGAGTTTTATAGCTTATATTTCATGTTGAAGATGAACTTTGAATGTGACCGTGAATCACCTATATCAAGAAATAGTTTGCAATATTCAAACATGAAAAAAAAACTTATTTTTTTTAAAGATGAAGTACCCGCATCTATATTCAAGTCTCCCCCACCCTCTTTAAAGCAGTTTGCAATATGAGCACCATTCTTGAGTTAAAACTTGCAGTAAAATCGAAAGTAGACGTATTACACGGTTGCCTAGCAATAAGTTGTTGTTATTACTGAATATAGAGAAGACGTTGTTGTGCAATTTATCATTCTCTGATACTCACTAAACTGAAATAAGGTCTTAGTTAATGCAACTTAATTAGCGAGAAGATAAACGTATTTGAATATTCTAGTTATATCATATCAAAAATTAGTAGAAATAATACTTTCTTGGCGGTGACAGGGAAAGTAAACTCCACTAGATCTAATATAAACAAGACGCAGCCAGTCCCCATCCAACTGAATAGATCGAATCAGTTAATGATTTTAATATGTCATATCTACTCTTATTGAATATACAATCAAGACCTACTGGTCCAGAGTGACATTTCCTGGAATTAGTTGTCACTTTTGGAGCAGGATTTATCTCACTCATGAAGTATTTTTTTTTCATAAGAGAATATGCATTACTTTGGGGGTTAAACATTGGTGCAAGATAAAGGATTCGGGAATTAAAAAGGTAAATAGGGCATCGTGGCGAATGCATTGTGATAGTGTCTGAATCATTGGTGATAGGTGTAGCCAAGCTGTGACAGTACTGAAACCATGGTAGCTGTAAGTTGGTCGAATTGTTCGTGCAAAGAAAATTTTATATTTGCAGTAAAAAATAAAAAAAACAAGAACTCCCCCCCCCCCCCCCAAAAAAAAAGAAAAGTTTAGTTGCACCTGAGATAAAACATTATTATTGTTTTATCCGGCGCATTTAGGTCTTCAGACTTTATTGTTTGTTATTGTAAAGTGAGATTTGAATGAGGGCAAACTAGTCTATAGGAGGCAGTGAAATGTGCCTTGAAATTACACCAACTCACAGGATGTTCAACGCAAACCACTTTCCGTATATCTTGTTTGTTCTTATCTGATAGTTCTAGACGTTTTGATCTCAGGCAAGTGAGAGAAACACACTGGCATGAAATAGATATAGTTCTTTTGTTGTAAGTTGCAAACATATTTCTACAATGACAGGTGGATGCATGAGTTTGCGAAGGTCAAAAGTGATGATATTCATGGAAATGACGAATAAAGGTTTTAGGCATTTTACCTGATTGCAAAATGCCTTTTCTTTAAAGGCTATGTTGCGGGAAACGGGAGGTTCCAGTTCATCATTCAGTCACAGAATGGAATACATCAAGAAGAATAGTATTCTTTATAAGAAGATTATTGTTTAATGTAGAAAAAAGCTTGACAGGGATTGTTTGTCAGTCTTAATTCTTTTGAAAATTATTAATGAATTTCTTACAATTAAAAACCATGCAGGTCGATTCCTTTGATAAATGACACCTTATGTTTCTCTTTTCTATGCATCAATTGCAAGTTTTGTGACATTATCTCTCACTTTGAACTAAATGAATATTAACACTTTTATTAAGAAATGCGCCTTGACAAAGGTTATCAATGACCTTTCAGGCTTTTAACCTATCATTTATGATGAATCTGAAACAGATAAGAAGAGGATGCACTCGCAGTATTAGCATGAGTGGCATAAGTGAAAATTAAATGAATCTCAAATATAAATGTAAACAAAATGATAATGTTAACGCTTTCATTAAGAAATTTGTTTGGACAAATATTATCAATGACATATGCATGTCAGGCTTTTGACCTGTCGTTACTTTGACTTTTAAACATATACCAGGAAGATACATTCTTAATATTCTGAGGAATAAATAGAAAACATATCTCTTATTAACGCAAACAAAATGACTGATATAAATGAAAAGAAAATGACTGAAACGGTTTTTTTTCTTCTCTAGGATGAGAAGCGGCAAGTGCTGACGATAAGTGGGTGGCTGACCGCGGTAAGTTGAGCCAGATGATGGCATATTATTCCATTATTTCCCCTTGTCCTCTGAAATAACAAGTCTGTAACATATAACGGTAAACAGAGAAGAATGCATTGTCATCTCATTAGTCGAAATGTCCAAATCTCGTTCAAATAACGAGAATTTAAAATCACAAGCAGCCCAGGGAGAGTGACCATAATGCGAAAAATCTAACTGCTGAAAAATAAAATATGTGGTATATAATTCGTAGTAAAATAAAAGGTTTTGGTGTTTTTAGTTGTGTAAATACTGAAACCTTATCCTCGTGAACGATTGTCCAATCGCTCTTAAGTTCATGTCCAGAAATTAAGTCACAAGGATGCCAGATTTCAGACTTTGAATGAGAGAGTCTAAATGTTCCGTTTTCTTTCAGTTACTCTCTCTAATTAGACGTGTTTGACATTGCAGGAGTGGCATGATGAATATTTAATGTGGGACCCGGCTGATTACGGAGGAGTTTCCAAGATTGTGGTGGACCCAAGGGACCTCTGGACCCCTAAACTTGCCATTGGAAACAGGTTGGTCCATCACATTCCATCTCATACCACACCTCATACGCTATACGGATTTATAGATATGTAATATCAAACTTTCTACTGAATATTTACTATAAACATGATTGCTAAGATTACGTTGCTGTTACTTCTAACCGATGTCCATTCAGGATATATCTTCAGCATATTACTTGACCCTGATAAAATCGAATTTAAAAGGATGTAGCTCAGGTCGTAAGACGTCTGTCTCCCGTGTGTAAGGTCCGGGGTTCGAATCTCAGTTGTAGCATAGTCTGCATGGTTGTGAAAGTTGGATATGTACTGTTCTATCCTATGGTATCCGGTGTCTCATGACCGTTTATCAAAGGCCGTGGTTTGTGTTATCGTGTCTGTGCGATAATGCAAAAGATTCCCAGTCACTCTTCAAAAAGAGTAGGGCACTGAGTCCAGATGATTGGCTTTTGTTTGACCTGATATAGCTTAAACAGTACAGAAAAGTTAATACAAACAAATTAAAACATCAAAGCCACAAAGTTGACCTGAATAACATTAATTAGTGCACCAGCAAAAGTATATAGGATATCCTCATGAAGCCCATGTACCACACTTGATATAGATCAGTTTGGCAGCCATGTTGCATCTTGAGTAGCTTATTTGACAGATGTTGGACAATCCCCAGCCAAATTTTGATTTGTTCTGAATCGTTAGCGATGATGGCTAAATTAGCCACTTATGGCACGATGATTGCTGGCGTATGTCCCCGGGCTGATGATGTGATGCCAGTTTCTGATGTTTGCCTGACGCAATCAGCTCTACCAGCCTGGCACGAGTATAAAAGCTGTGTAGATTGTGTTGTAAATAAACTTTTAAATTTTGTTTATAAAGGTCAGTCTGTGCCGTTAGTTTTGAATTCAAACCTGTATTTTTTGTTTACTTAAAAGTATAGCAAGTCTTTGAAATTAAAACAATTCAACCAAACTAACACCAAAAGATGTCGAATATCTTATCTTATGAGCATGTTTACTACTTCTTTGAAAATAACACACAAGAAAATTATCTTTGAGGAATTAGTTTGAAAAAAAAAACTTCTATCCTTTCCCAGAATGCAACAGTCAGACCACGTGATCATAGCTCACATCCTGCATATTGATCAAAGAGCGCATTAGGAGACACTTCTTGCTGTCAGTCCTCAGGATGCTACATGTTCTCTGTATTACAGTGTGCATATCCTGTGGTAGAAAAACACAAATATTTATCTTGTCAGATTTACATGTATCTTTCAATGTGTTTTGAGAAGAATGAATCTTCTTTTTAATTCAATTTTAGCTTGTAATATTAGATGAAAATGTGAGTTGAATAATGGATTGATAATGTTTAATTTTAGTTTGTAATATTTTTGGGGTTTAAATGTCAAAGCTAAGAAGTTGCCAATCTCCACGATCTTTCCCTTTACCAGAACGGAACCTGTGCAATTTTGTCAATGGTATTGACAACTGACAGGAGGCTTAGAGATGGAATCCAGATAACCATTAATAAACCATGTCATTTCAACCAGTTTTGTCTGCTGGGTAACCATTGATTTTATTATTGTTTTACTTATCCACAGCGCAGACCGGATGTTGATTGTATTATTGTTTTACCTAGCCACAGTGCAGACCGGATGTTGATTGTATTATTGTTTTACCTATCCACAGCGCAGACCGGAAGTTGATTGTATTATTGTTCTAACGATCCACAGCACAGACCAGATGTTGATTGTATTATTGTTTTACCTATCCACAGTGCAGACCGGATGTTGATTGTGTTATTGTTTTACCGATCCACAGCACAGACCGGATGTTGATTGTATTATTGTTTTACTTATCCACAGCGCAGACCGGAAGATGATTGTATTATTGTTCTAACGATCCACAGCACAGACCGGATGTTGATTGTATTATTGTTTTACCTATTCACAGTGCAGACCAGATGTTGATTGTATTATTGTTTTACTAATCCACAGCGCAGACCAGATGTTGATTGTATTATAGTTTTACCTATTCACAGCGCAGACCGGATGTTGATTGTGTTATTGTTTTACCTATTCACAGCGCAGACCGGATGTTGATTGTGTTATTGTTTTACCGATCCACAGCGCAGACCGGATGTTGATTGTGTTATTGTTTTACCTATTCACAGCGCAGACCGGATGTTGATTGTGTTATTGTTTTACCGATCCACAGCACAGAGCGGATGTTGATTGTATTATTGTTTTACCTATTCACAGTGCAGACCAGATGTTGATTGTATTATTGTTTTACCTATTCACAGTGCAGACCAGATGTTGATTGTATTATTGTTTTACTGATCCACAGCGCAGACCAGATGTTGATTGTATTATAGTTTTACCTATTCACAGCGCAGACCAGATGTTGATTGTATTATTGTTTTACCTATTCACAGCGCAGACCGGATGTTGATTGTGTTATTGTTTTACCGATCCACAGCGCAGACCGGATGTTCCACGCCTGGAAGCACTTCTGGATCACTGTTCGCCACAATGGAATGTGCCGATGGCAGCCTGGGGGGAACTTCGCCTTCACCTGTGCCCTGGATATGAACTACTACCCATTTGATGAGCAGAAATGCACCATGGAGATAGAGACGTGGTACTACACAGCCGACAAGGTCAACCTCACCAACTCCATGACCCAGTTTGGTCTCGAGACGTACATCTCGCACGGAGAGTGGGCAGTGGTCAACACCAACGTGTCCAGGAAGGACGTGATATACACGTAGGACGATGTGTAAAATCATAGTGTCTTAGTCACCATTATAGAGGGTGAAATCATAGTGTCCTAGCAACCATTATGGAGGATAAATCATCGTGTCCTAGCAACCATTATGGAGGAGAGATCATACTGTCCTAGCAACCATTATAGAGGATAAATCATAGTTTCCTAGCAACCATTTTAGAGGGTGAAATCATAGTGTCCTAGCTACCATCATAGAGGGTGAAATCATAGTGTCCTATCTACCATCATAGAGGGGGAAATCATAGTGTCCTAGCTACCATCATAGAGGGTGAAATCATAGTGTCCTATCTACCATCATAGAGGATGAAATCATAGTGTCCTATCTACCATCATAGAGGAGGAAATCATAGTGTCCTATCTACCATCATAGAGGGGGAAATCATAGTGTCCTAGCTACCATCATAGAGGGGGAAATCATACTGTCCTAGAAACCATTATGGCGGATACATTATACTGTACTAGCAACCATTTTAGAGGGAGAAATTATAGTGTCCTAGCAACCATTATGGAGGGAGAAACTATAGTGTCCTAGCAACCATTATGGAGGGAGAAAGTATAGTGTCCTAGCAACCATTATAGAGGTAGAATCCATAGTGTCCAAGCAATCAATATAGAGGTAGAAATTAAAGTGTCCTAGCAACCATTATAGAAGGAGAAACACATTGTCCGAGACTGACACTAAACACTATTGAAATAAAGGGATATATAGGGGTTGGATTATGGGATAAATTATAACCTTTTACTGGAACTAGACATACTGAGAATATAGGGTAAGATAAAGATGGGATTATGAGAGATATCATTTTGTTCGAGATCGGCACAGAACATGATTAGATCCGAAGAGATATAGGTGGGATTATGAAGGGGGTAATCTTAGACTAGAGACGGGTGTCTTAGCCTCAATATTGAAACATTTACACAGAAGTAAAATATACAATACCAATTCAAGTGAAAGGGAAATTTTACCTGTTAAGAATTGGTTCAAGGTCCATGTTGATGTGCTTTAAATTTCAATTGTTTGTACACTTCATAATTGTAAACCTCTCATATATGATATACTTTGTAAGCTAAAAAATATCATATACTACCAAATATATTTGGAAACAACATTCTGTCCCTTATAATTTTCTTCTTTTTATTTAAAAGAAATGAACAAACCGACCATTTTAGATGGCGCTCTTGTATGTGTAGTACTGTATGGCATATAGATAACTGTCAAAACAGGAAATAGGGACGTGAATCATTCAAATATATGCACATACCAAGTCCTTTTCCTTCCGGCCAGTCACTTCCTGTCCACCGTTGGAATATTGCAAAATGCTTTTTTCACTATTTTCGTTAGACTAATTTATTATTCGCATCATTTATCTAATATTCAAACAAGGCATAGAGTACAACATTGTGTGTGTGTGTGTGTGTGTGTGTGTGTGTGTGTGTGTGTGTGTGTGTGTGTGTGTGTGTGTGTGTGTGTGTATATATATATATATTTATATATATAAATGCACAAATTAAAAGATATTTCAATATCAATGCGAACTGAATACATCATTCCAAAATTGTTCCCAGAAATTATGGGAGTTTTTTGGGTTTTGTTACGATCGGTCCACAGGTAAATTCTCCGTTCACATTCTATGCCAGATCAAGTATTATGACTCCAATCCAACTTCTCACTGTCAACATCAATCCTGATCTATATATAAATGACACTTTATATGTAAACACTCATCCCCTTCATATATTGTCCATTACAGATATTATAAGATGGAGGCATTTCCGGAAGTGTATTTCAGCATTCAGCTTCGCCGGAAGTACACGTTTTACTTCATGTACATCTTGCTTCCCTGCATTATGCTGTCGTTCGTACTGCTCATGATCTTCCTGCTTCCGGCGGAGAGCGGCGAGAAGGTATCACTGGGTGTATCCATCCTCGTATCCTTCTCTGTCTTCCTCATCATCGTCGCTGAGCAGGTCCCAGATACCTCAGATGCTGTGCCAGTCATAGGTGAGTCCCACATCCTCACTTTATATAACCCCATCTAGTGTGGAGAGAAGATTAGGCCTTGATTGGAGGGACAGCGCAGTATTCTGTCTATCGTACCCGGGTGTCTTGCTCATACTAGAAAGATAAGAGACAGGAAAGATAATAAAAATAGAGGCAATAAGGTGATAAAAAGTAGATAGGAAGAGGGGAAGGGAATGAAAAAGATAAATAGAGTAAGATATAGATAGAAATGATATATAGTAATATATATAGGAAGAGAGTGGTGTGTATATGGAAAAGAAGAGAAGAAAAAGAAAAAAGTTGAGCCAAAGGAAATAAAGAAATAAAGCAATAGGGAAAAAGTAGGGAGACATAGAGAGAGGAAGATATAAGATAGGGAAGAAAGTGACAGGAGGAGAGTGAAGTAGGGAGACACAGAGAGAGGAAGATATAAGATAGGGAAGAAAGTGACAGGAGGAGAGTGAAGTAGGGAGACATAGAGAGAGGAAGATATAAGATAGGGAAGAAAGTGACAGGAGGAGAGTGAAATGGGGAGACATAGAGAGGGGAAAATATAAGATAGGGAAGAAAGCGACAGGAGGAGAGTGAAGTAGGGAGACACAGAGAGAGGGGAAGATATAAGATAGGGAAGAAAGTGACAGGAGGAGAGTGCAGTAGGGAGACACAGAGAGAGGAAGATATAAGACAGGGAAGAAAGCGACAGGAGGAGAGTAAAGTAGGGAGACATAGAGAGAGGAAGATATAACACAGGGAAGAAAGTGACAGGAAAACAGTGAAGTAGGGAGACATAGAGAGAGGAAGATATAAAATAGGGAAGAAAGCGACAGGAGGAGAGTGAAGTAGTGAAACACAGAGAGAGGAAGATATAAGATAGGGAAGAAAGTGACAGGAGAAGGGTGAAGTAGGGAGACATAGAGAGAGGAAGATATAAGATAGGGAAGAAAGTGACAGGAGGAGAGTGAAGTAGGGAGACACAGAGAGGGGAAGATATAAGATAGGGAAGAAAGCGACAGGAGGAGAGTGAAGTAGGGAGACACAGAGAGAGGGGAAGATATAAGATAGGGAAGGAAGTAACAGGAGGAGAGTGAGGTAGGGAGACACAGAGAGAGAGGAAGATATAAGATAGGGAAGAAAGCGACAGGAGGAGAGTGAAGTAGGGAGACATAGAGAGAGGAAGATATAAGATAGGGAAGGAAGTAACAGGAGGACAGTGAAGTAGGGAGACACAGAGAGAGAGGAAGATATAAGATAGGGAAGAAAGTGACAGGAGAAGGGTGAAGTAGGGAGACATAGAGAGAGGAAGATATAAGATAGGGAAGAAAGCGACAGGAGGAGAGTGAAGTAGGGAGACACAGAGAGAGAGGAAGATATAAGAAAGGGAAGAAAGCGACAAGAGGAGAGTGAAGTAGGGAGACACAGAGAGAGGAAGATATAAGATAGGGAAGAAAGCGACAGGAGGAGAGTGAAGTAGGGAGACATAGAGAGAAGAAGGTACAAGACAGGGAAGAAAGTGACAGGAGGAGAGTGAAGTAGGGAGACATAGAGAGAAGAAGGTACAAGACAGGGAAGAAAGTGACAGGAGGAGAGTGAAGTAGGGAGACATAGAGAGAGGAAGATATAAGACAGGGAAGAAAGCGACAGGAAAACAGTGAAGTAGGGAGACATAGAGAGAGGAAGATATAAGATCGGGAAGAAAGTGACAGGAGGAGAGTGAAGTAGTGAAACACAGAGAGAGGAAGATATAAGATAGGGAAGAAAGTGACAGGAGAAGGGTGAAGTAGGGAGACATAGAGAGAGGAAGATATAAGATAGGGAAGAAAGCGACAAGAGGAGAGTGAAGTAGGGAGACACAGAGAGAGGAATATATAAGATAGGGAAGAAAGCGACAGGAGGAGAGTGAAGTAGGGAGACATAGAGAGAAGAAGGTACAAGACAGGGAAGAAAGTGACAGGAGGAGAGTGAAGTAGGGAGACATAGAGAGAGGAAGATATAAGACAGGGAAGAAAGTGACAGGAAAACAGTGAAGTAGGGAGACATAGAGAGAGGAAGATATAAGATCGGGAAGAGAGTGACAGGAGGAGAGTGAAGTAGTGAAACACAGAGAGAGGAAGATATAAGATAGGGAAGAAAGTGACAGGAGAAGAGTGAAGTAGGGAGACATAGAGAGAGGAAGATATAAGATAGGGAAGAAAGCGACAAGAGGAGAGTGAAGTAGGGAGACACAGAGAGAGGAATATATAAGATAGGGAAGAAAGCGACAGGAGGAGAGTGAAGTAGGGAGACACAGAGAGAGGAAGATATAAGATAGGGAAGAAAGCGACAGGAGGAGAGTGAAGTAGGGAGACATAGAGAGAGGAAGGTACAAGACAGGGAAGAAAGTGACAGGAGGAGAGTGAAGTAGGGAGACACAGAGAGAGGAATATATAAGATAGGGAAGAAAGCGACAGGAGGAGAGTGAAGTAGGGAGACATAGAGAGAAGAAGGTACAAGACAGGGAAGAAAGTGACAGGAAAACAGTGAAGTAGGGAGACATAGAGAGAGGAAGATATAAAATAGGGAAGAAAGTGACAGGAGGAGAGTGAAGTAGTGAAACACAGAGAGAGGAAGATATAAGATAGGGAAGAAAGTGACAGGAGAAGGGTGAAGTAGGGAGACATAGAGAGAGGAAGATATAAGATAGGGAAGAAAGTGACAGGAGGAGAGTGAAGTAGGGAGACACAGAGAGGGGAAGATATAAGATAGGGAAGAAAGCGACAGGAGGAGAGTGAAGTAGGGAGACACAGAGAGAGGGGAAGATATAAGATAGGGAAGGAAGTAACAGGAGGAGAGTGAGGTAGGGAGACACAGAGAGAGAGGAAGATATAAGATAGGGAAGGAAGTAACAGGAGGACAGTGAAGTAGGGAGACACAGAGAGAGAGGAAGATATAAGATAGGGAAGAAAGCGACAGGAGGAGAGTGAAGTAGGGAGACATAGAGAGAGGAAGATATAAGATAGGGAAGAAAGTAACAGGAGGACAGTGAAGTAGGGAGACACAGAGAGAGAGGAAGATATAAGATAGGGAAGAAAGTGACAGGAGAAGGGTGAAGTAGGGAGACATAGAGAGAGGAAGATATAAGATAGGGAAGAAAGCGACAGGAGGAGAGTGAAGTAGGGAGACACAGAGAGAGAGGAAGATATAAGAAAGGGAAGAAAGCGACAAGAGGAGAGTGAAGTAGGGAGACACAGAGAGAGGAAGATATAAGATAGGGAAGAAAGCGACAGGAGGAGAGTGAAGTAGGGAGACATAGAGAGAAGAAGGTACAAGACAGGGAAGAAAGTGACAGGAGGAGAGTGAAGTAGGGAGACATAGAGAGAGGAAGATATAAGACAGGGAAGAAAGCGACAGGAAAACAGTGAAGTAGGGAGACATAGAGAGAGGAAGATATAAGATCGGGAAGAAAGTGACAGGAGGAGAGTGAAGTAGGGAGACATAGAGAGAGGAAGATATAAGACAGGGAAGAAAGCGACAGGAAAACAGTGAAGTAGGGAGACATAGAGAGAGGAAGATATAAGATAGGGAAGAAAGCGACAAGAGGAGAGTGAAGTAGGGAGACACAGAGAGAGGAATATATACGATAGGGAAGAAAGCGACAGGAGGAGAGTGAAGTAGGGAGACATAGAGAGAGGAAGGTATAAGATAGGGAAGAAAGTGACAGGAGGAGAGTGAAGCAGGGAGACACAGAGAGAGGAAGATATAAGATAGGGAAGAAAGCCACAGGAAGAGAGTGAAGTAGGGAGACATAGAGAGAGGAAGATATAAGATAGGGAAGAAAGCAACAGGAGGAGAGTGAAGTAGGGAGACATAGAGAGAGGAAGATATAAGATAGGGAAGAAAGCGACAGGAAGAGAGTGAAGTAGGGAGACATAGAGAGAGGAAGGTATAAGATAGGGAAGAAAGTGACAGGAGGAGAGTGAAGTAGGGAGACATAGAGAGAGGAAGATATAAGACAGGGAAGAAAGGGACAGGAGGAGAGAGAAGTAGGGAGACATAGAGAGAGGAAGGTATACGATAGGGAAGAAAGTGACAAGAGGAGAGTGAATCAGGGAGACACAGAGAGAGGAAGATATAAGATAGGGAAGAAAGCGACAGGAAGAGAGTGAAGTAGGAAGACATAGAAAGAGGAAGATATAAGATAGGGAAGAAAGCAACAGGAGGAGAGTGAAGTAGGGAGACATAGAGAGAGGAAGATATAAGATAGGGAAGAAAGCGACAGGAAGAGAGTGAAGTAGGGAGACATAGAGAGAGGAAGATATAAGATAGGGAAGAAAGCGACAAGAGGAGAGTGAAGTAGGGAGACATAGAGAGGAAGATATAAGACAGGGAAGAAAGTGACAGGAGGAGAGTGAAGTAGGGAGACATAGAGAGGAAGATATAAGATAGGGAAGAAAGCGACAGGAGGAGAGTGAAGTAGGGAGACATGGAGAGAGGAAGATATAAGACAGGGAAGAAAGGAGAGTGAAGTAGGGAGACACAGAAAGAGGAAGATATAAGACAGGGAAGAAAGGGACAGGAGGAGAGTGAAGTAGGGAGACTCAGAGAGAGGAAGATATAAGATAGGGAAGAAAGCGACAGGAGGAGAGTGAAGTAGGGAGACATAGAGAGGAAGATATAAGACAGGGAAGAAAGCGACAAGAGGAGAGTGAAGTAGGGAGACATAGAGAGGAAGATATAAGACAGGGAAGAAAACGACAGGAGGAGAGTGAAGTAGGGAGACATAGAGAGGAAGATATAAGATAGGGAAGAAAGCGACAGGAGGAGAGTGAAGTTGGGAGACATGGAGAGAGGAAGATATAAGACAGGGAAGAAAGCGACAGGAGGAGAGTGAAGTAGGGAGACACAGAGAGAGGAAGATATAAGATAGGGGAGAAAGCGACAGGAGGAGAGTGAAGTAGGGAGACACAGAGAGAGGAAGATATAAGACAGGGAAGAAAGCGACAGGAGGAGAGTAAAGTAGGGAGACATAGAGAGAGGAAGATATAAGACAGGGAAGAAAGGGACAGGAGGAGAGTGAAGTAGGGAGACACAGAGAGAGGAAGATATAAGATAGGGAAGAAAGCAACAGGAGGAGAGTGAAGTAGGGAGACATAGAGAGGAAGATATAAGACAGGGAAGAAAGCGACAGGAGGAGAGTGAAGTAGGGAGACACAGAGAGGAAGATATAAGACAGGGAAGAAAGCGACAGGAGGAGAGTGAAGTAGGGAGACATAGAGAGGAAGATATAAGACAGGGAAGAAAGCGACAGGAGGAGAGTGAAGTAGGGAGACATAGAGAGGAAGATATAAGACAGGGAAGAAAGCGACAGGAGGAGAGTGAAGTAGGGAGACATAGAGAGGAAGATATAAGACAGGGAAGAAAGCGACAGGAGGAGAGTGAAGTAGGGAGACACAGAGAGAGGAAGATATAAGACAGGGAAGAAAGCGACAGGAGGAGAGTGAAGTAGGGAGACATAGAGAGAGGAAGATATAAGATAGGGAAGAAAGCGACAGGAAGAGAGTGAAGTAGGGAGACACAGAGAGAGGAAGATATAAGATAGGGAAGACAGCGACAGGAGGAGAGTGAAGTAGGGAGACATAGAGAGAGGAAGGTATAAGACAGAGAAGAAAGCGACAGGAGGAGAGTGAAGTAGGGAGACATAGAGAGAGGAAGATATAATATAGGGAAGAAAGCCAACAAATTAAAGAAAAGAAAATGAAGAGATGAAATGAAAATGAGAGAGCCAGGGCACAAGGAATATTATATTTGATCTATTCATAATAGTAAATGTACCTTTATTACAAAGGAAAATACATTCATGTATCTTTTGTGCCTGTGGGAAATGTAATTGCCTAATTAATGGGCAAATCTCTATTAATACATATCGTTTTTCATTCTAATTTGTTAAGTAGAAATTGTACTCTAAGATTGAAGTTTTACTTATCGTTTGGAAAAAGAACTAATTTCAGTACAGAAATTAAAGATTTCGATTAGGGCCCAGTTTCACGGGAACAGTATAAAGGTACATATTCTGTATTATTGAAGGACAAGTACGTACACTAGAGGGCCAATTTAATGTATAGTGGTATTGTGCAGGTGAATGATCTAACCAGAGGCGCCAGATATAATGTCTAGGTACATGCTTAAGGTAAAACATATAGTTCCAATCTTCTAAAATGTCATAACAACATAGTCCTAATTCGCGAGACGGACAGCTAGCAACAGAACGATTTGTGAATGTCATGAAGCAGGGAATAATATTCAAAAGGCAACGCATGTCTTGAATGTATAAACGGGAGGACCAGTTCAATTTAATGTGAGGTATACATATGTTTACGCCACAAGGCATATTTATAAACTATAAAGATTCATACCATGTGCAATCTTTTGCAATGAGGATATCATACAATTATTTCAGATTATAAAATGTCACTTTAATTGTATCATCATACATCGGTAAGAATTAAAAACGACAAAATAAGGATAAGTGGAATGTCCCACAAGGATAGTTAGATTGTCATGTAATAAGGTCAATTTGAATAGCATACAGTGCGAGGAATCACACAAAAAGGTTAGTTTAAACAGCAACCTAAAAGGTCAGTTTGAACATCACACAAAAAGGTCAGTTTGAACATCACAACATAAAGGTCAGTTTGAACATCACAACATAAAGGTCAGTTTGAACATTTGCACCCATAGGTAAGGACAGTTTAAATATAATAAGATAGGACTGTGCCAATTTTAATTTTAAAGATATTTTAGTAAGGACAATAAATATTTCACAATTCAAAATTCTTAATGACCCGTGGCCCACGCTGCTGGCCCTTTAAGACCGGGTGACCGTCTGGCAGTGAGCTGAGCATAGTTCACCCCCTGCGACGTGACACTACCCCCATAGTCGTGAACTCTCTAACCGAGGTTAACCTTACTTTAACCTCTCCTAAACTAAGATTAATTTCTTGGGGAAAGGACAATCTTAATTGTGTTAATAGTTTCACCCAGTGTAATTTATCAGGAATGTATAGGCCTGAGGAATTATTGTCCTTTGCGTCAAGCACTAAGTACTCTGTCTCGGATTGCTGGGGTAATCTGATCGGATAATGCTGTTTTGCCAGGTAATTGCTGGAGATATTCTGGACATGTGACACATTATTCTCGTTTTACATCCTTAGTTATATAAGATATCAATTTAGGAGCGGTCTGTTGATGGTATGCTAGTTTGAGCTCTATGGTCTCGTAATACAACGAAGCTGTATTTAAGACATTCCCCTTCAGTTGGCTTGTCTAGTGGGATGGAGCAACCAGCTTAACCAGATAAGCTAAAGAAACCTGACGAAACTGAAAGACTTAGTTTGTCGAAAACGATAAAAATCTAAAGAAGCTGATAGAGTGAGTTTGTTGAACATGACAATATCAATAGTCAGAATATATATTGTATTGTTATTTGATTTTCATTCAATTTGAGCAAATAAGATTTCTCTCATATCACACTTAGACCTACGACAAGGGCTTTCATTTTTTGTTAAGTGAAAGAAATATATATCTTGCTGTTCTCAGAGGCCATTATGTATATGCAGAGCAAACAATAAGAATCACATATTTCCAAATACAATATAGTTTATAGTTTATAAGGCACTTATCACGTTTTGGAGTGTGTTTGATTTCATGTATTTTGGTATTGTGGTATTTAATGTTAAATATGACTTGGTTTGTATTTCAGCGATCTACTTGATGTACTTCATGATGGCCACGGCGTTATCTGTCATGTCATCCACCCTCATTCTCAAGCTGCACTACAGAGGCTTGGACAAGGAGCCTCCTCATTGGCTGAGAGTTCTCATGTTTGATCTCATGGCGCCATTTCTCTGTTTAGGCTCTGTCTCTCAGTGGAGCAGACGGCATAGGAAATGCTTGAATTTAAGTAACGGGAAATGTATAACAGAACAGCCACGCAAAAAGAATGCCGCCGAGGGGAGGTTTCCGTGTAGCAACAGCTTGGAGAGTGTTGGGCAGCGTCTGGCGTCGAATGAGCAGACGACATCGCCGATCAGTCATTCAAACAACACAACAATAGTGCCACCTTGCGAGGACAACAGCAACACCTGTGTGACCTGTTGCAACAATGAATCGGCTAATTATCAGGCTTGCACAATGCCCGGCTACCAACATATTGCAGTCGAGTGGCAGAAAGTGTCGGAAGTTCTTGACCGCTTCTTTTTTTGGACATTTTTAATATTCATAATGATGCCTTTAGTATCTCTAGTAGGATTTATAAGAGTTTTTAGTGGGAAAATGTGATACTTCGGTAATGTTATGTTACCACAGAGAATAAAAGATTTTAGCTAAGATTTGGGAATGTGTATCTACTGGAGGAGGGGTCTATTTTGAGATCAAACACAACTGATCCGCTTAAATAGGTTTGAATGGAAAGAATTTAACAAAAATGAAAAGAATTATAACACGTTCTTTGCGTGAGGTTTCCTGATTGATCATAAACTGTTTTGTTTTGTCTGATTGCAGTATTTTCCTTGTTTAACATTCATTAAAAAAAGGTTCCTCATCAATAGTCATGGACCGAGAAAGAGAGTGAAAATAGATTTATTTCTTGTTCTTGTCTCATCAAAACTTAAGAATACATTACCATAGCGTGTTGGGAGAAATCAGACGTAGGAGCACATTCACACAAGAATAATTGACGAAAATATTGACCCCTAAACTGAGCAGATCTCTCCTGGCCCAGAAGTTTCTCATATGTAAAACACATCATGATTTTAGCATTATATTTCCAATATAAAGCAAGGCAAATCTCAGGTTTTTGGTCTTGTGCTATATTTCAAAATAACCTCAAAGTGCAATACTTGATGTTCTAGATGGCTGATAGGCTTAAATTTAATTTATTTCTCGGCTTAGACTGGGTCTGGAGGAACACATGTGGACGCCCAAATAAAGATATACGACTACCATAGATACGAAACATCCGCACCACATCACACTGGCTTTACACAGAGCAAAATATATGACCCTCTAAGATACGAAACATCTGCACCACACCACACTGGCTTTACACAGAGCAAAATATATGACCCTCTAAGATACGAAACATCTGCACCACACCACACTGGCTTTACACAGAGCAAAATATATGACCCTCTAAGATACGAAACATCTGCACCACACTACACTGGCTCTACACATAGCAAAATATATGACCTCCATAGATACGAAACCTCTGCGCCACATCACACTGGCTCTACACATAGCAAAACATATGACCTACATAGATACGAAACCTCCGCACCACACCAGAGTGGCTCTACACATGGCCAAATTAGAAGACCAAAAAGAAAAAAAATATCCTTGAGTCTGGTGCTTTGACAGATTATTTCAAGTCGTCTAAATGAATTATATATCATGATGCTTTGATGCAAATACAGAGAATAAATGGTGATGGTTTAATATTCATATTAATGTAGATGTTTATGGTTAATATACAAAATGTTTAAGACCAACATAATTGAATTGTAGGGTTCAATGGTTTAATACACAAAGATTTATCATTGATACAACTTACTCATAACATATATATTTCGACATGTTTATTGTAACGCATGTGTCAATATTTATGAAGCTCAATAACAAAATAATTATTTTTGAAACCCCGTGCTAATTGTATTATTTTATGTAATCTGTAATTATTTGAAAGAATTATGTGGATCATGCTAGGAAAAATGTGTTGTATATATATATTTACAACACATAAAGCACAACCCATGGCTGTCACGGTATTCCTTATAATGCAGTGGTCGTAAATGAATTCAACAATATCTTTTAAATGGCACTCTATCATGTATAGCATAGACATATTTTATTTATGTATCGGCTTTCCTCAGCTACTTTCTGTCAAAAACATATTATTGTGAAAGTCTGGGTTACAAATCAAACATGACAGCTATCAATATTTGATTTAGTAAGATATGTGCGCTGTTTTCCTTCTTTAAACTATGTTTTACTTTGCCAGAGACATACATGTTATAAATATGTACAAGACCTTTATGTGCTTGCCGGTTGATCCATGTGATACACATGTTTGTAATTTGTCAAAGTGGTATTGCCAGTATAATGGCATAGCTTTGTGCCTACTAACTTGATAGAGACAGGGCACTTTGATGTTGACAGTACAACGTACAGTTTCAGTGTAGAATTGTAGATTGCAATTTCTTTGGTTTACAACCTGCAACATTAGATATAAAACTAATCTTAGTTGACAGTGCTCAGGTATTAGAGAAATCTTGCATGATCTAACAGGCAAGATTCATCAAGAAAAGTCTCAAAATGTAAGTCAAGAAATAGTATTTATCTCATACACAAATTATTTTAGTTGTGTTAAACATTACGCATTTAAGGCCATAAGAGATAAGCAGGGAAATACATCCTAGTTTCAACTTCAAACATTTTCTCTAATGATTTGACTTTACCGCTATGAGAATGCACGTGAATGCACAACACTACACTATGTTAATCCCCACATTGGATGATCTCTGCAGTTCTAAGCTCTCCATGTCATGTAGTTTATGATAGAAGGCCATAAAATACAAAATAATTTATTGGAGATATACCACACACTTAGAAAAAGCCTTGTTACCAGTTTCTGGAAAGGTCATTGTAAATGATACATAGTTGGATAAACTAGAATGGAAGATAGTTAAATAGTTACTCGTTAAATGTGTTTAAAGGTTGTGTCTGTTTATAGTGCGTTGCTGTCAGCTGTTTTTATCCATGATACCTGTTAAATGAGAAAATGCTTAAAAGGCATACTTATGTGACTTAGTTATGTATATCTTGTACATCTTTAGGTATATCTTTATTTTAATGTTATTGTGACATGTGAATTTGTACCAACGGGCTGATTGATTTTAAGACTCAATAAATCGTGTTGTATTTTAAACAAATTGAATAGAGTTTACGATTTTATATTCCAGTATGTCAACTTCAATCGCTGATACCTTAAAACATAAATATTGGGATGTGTTAAGAAAAGATACAAGATGTGTATATTGTGAAACTTTCTGTGACAATCAGCATCCATATTGACAGAGCGCTAATACCGTAACAAGAGAGAAACACCCAAAGCTTCGTTCAAAGCACAACAGATATTTCTTTTCCCTATGCATTTCAAAGCAGAGTATAATGTGTGGATATTCCTTTCAAAATCGCGGTCGATAACAAAGCAGTAAAAAAATCTAAAGTACAAGTTTGATTTGCTACTAAAGAATGCATTGTAGAGGATTTATCCTGAATCATTTTAGAATAAGAATCTGCATTAAATTTCACAGTAATAAATGCGAAAGTATCAAATCAACCAGCGAGGATTTACGGATATAAAGACTCAAAAGACATTTACAAGTATGGGCATAGAGTAAACAATTGCACATAGTTTTACAACATGTCATACTGGCATTTGGAATATCAGCGTTACAAAATAACAGTTTCAAATTTGGACACCGGTATTTGATAAATGGTGTACCAATATCATGCAAACATCACGAGTCAATGTGTACTGAACACAATACAACGTAAGAATAATGACCATTAACATCATGCCACATGTCATGAATGACCATTAACACTGTGCCACATGTCATGAGTGACCCTTGACACTGTGCCACATGTCATGAATGACCCTTAACACTGTGCCACATGTCATGAAGACCCTTAACACCGTGCCACATGTCATGAGTGACCCTTGACACCGTGCCACATGTCATGAATGACCCTTGGCACTGTGCCACATGTCATGAGTGACCCTTGACACTGTGCCACATATCATGATTGACCCTTAACACTGTGCCAGATGTTATGAGTGACCCTTGACACCGTGCCACATGTCATGAGTGACCCTTGACACTGTGCCACATGTCATAAGTGACCTTGACACTGTGCCACATATCATGAGTGACCCTTAACACTGTGCCAGATGTTATGAGTGACCCTTAACACTTTGCCACATGTCATGAGTGACCATTGACCCTGTGCCACATGTCATGAGTGAGCTTGACACTGTGCCACATGTTATGAGTTACACCTTACACCATACCACATGTGGTGAGTGATAAACATTTAAACACTTATGTTGTTATGTTATTATGTTCTTCTGCATGTGCCCCGAACCAATATGGTAACTCATGGTGACAGAGCCTACGCTAATGTAGCTCCAGTGCTTTGGAACATGCTGCCCCTTGACCTTAGGAAATGTGAGACTGTCGACTCATTCAAGCGTGGACTAAAGTGTCATCTGTTCAAGCAATGTTATAGATGTTAATGCATGTCATCGTGTATATCACAATCTCAATATACTCTCTCAATCATACTGTCTTAGCGCCTTAGGGAAGGACACTGATACATGGCGCTGTATAAATTTCATGTTATGTTATGTATGTTATGTTGTTATTTCAATAGTCTCGAAAGTGTAAGAACATTCTTTCCACATATACTCTACTGTATACTGCAATTATGAGGTGATTAAACGCCCACGGCTCAAAGATATGTAGTTCAATAAAAAAAATGGTCAGCTATCTTTAACGGCCACTTCAAGCGCTACTGTAAAAATCACCACCTGCTACTTCGTGTACTTTCAATATTGACACATAACAAAAAGGATTTCAGATCCTATATTTGCTCTCAGCCCCCTTTGAGAGGCGGTTTATACACTACAGTCAGGAAGGTCAATTTAACAGCCAGGATAGAGCTTTTGGCGTGGCATTGGGAATTGGATAATCTTTGTATGTAAATCGATGATTGACACAGTTGTGTCCACAATGTCAGATACATTACATCAGCTCCATGATCTCACATCCTACCCGCCTCATTATGCCTTGCCTCTCCACAAAGCTTTCAGCAGGATGGCGGCAGACCGTTTTACCACTTCCACTTCATCACAGTAAAAGCTTGACCACCTTGGCATTGAACCGTTTATAGTCTAATAAAAGAATCGCTACATTGTGTTTGTTTTGTTTTACCCACATGACTAACGATTAGCATGACATTGGTGACAATATATTGACAAAACCATTGCAAGGCTTGAAACTGAATATGGCTTGAGCCTCTGCGGGGAGTGTGCGGGGAGTGTGCGGGGCGTGAGGGTGCAGCGTCTTGCCGTGGGGAGATAATCCTGGGTAAATATCAAGAGATCATGTGCATCCCTCCTGCATCCTCATCCACTACACAACTTCCATCAAACCATCACTAGGCCACTCCACAAAGTCTTGTTTCTCACATCACTTTCAACATATTCTTTTAAATTCATATTATGATGCATTTCTCCCAAATATTGCCTATGCCATTTTCAAGGATCAACTGGTATGTGATGATTGGTATCAGCATTGTTAGTATACGTTTTATAATCATTATGTTGAACACAGATTTGTGAATACGTGCAATATTTCACTAAGAGGTTTGGATACCGATAAGATTGTATAGAAGTTACAGAGAAGTCAAAGGAGTATAGCACTCAATATTTGTCCAGCTGGTTTAAACAAAGCTAAACATGTGCTCGTGCCAAGCAGTTGCTGGGAAAAGGGAATATCAGTATTTTTTTACCAGTAAGAGTATTTAAACATAAAACAAGACCTATCCAGGAGGGGAATTAACCTTTTCAATTATATTCTAATGGTACCCTCATACGTGAATGAATGAGCACCTGTGACTGATTTCTCTTCAGGAATTAACAAGTTATAAAGGAGAATGACATCAGCCCTTTAAGAAGCAAATGGCTCTGTGTATATAAGGTACATCTTATCTCCAACACAGGGGTAGTAAAGATTTCTTCCAGTAACGTTAACCAGACTTACCAGTAACCAGAAATCTTAGTCACGTGTCTTAGGCATTTATGATAAAATTTAAAACACTTTTAAACAAATTAGTATCTGATTTATTTTGTTTCACAATGAAGGAGAGACTATACAGTAATTTTGAATAGTGTACCCCATTGTGTTAGCCTGTATCTATGTTAGGATATGAGAAGAGGCCATTGTTGACACATATCGATCTCACCTCAATATTTACAAGTTCCTTGTACTAGTGTTCTGTTTCAAAATCATGGCTTTTCATAATGTTTTATCTGTCATCTGTGTAACACATGCAAACTGTTCTGGTGTGTATGATACACAGACAAGAGCAAAAGATCAGGAAAAATTAAACTTTGAATTTATTAATTCTGTTTTTTCTTCTTATAACTGTCAAATAATGACACTGTAACTGATATATTTTGTTATTGTTTATTAAGTGCAATTTGTACAACAGTGGTCAATTCTTCATAAAAGAAAAGAACAAACATTCATTAGTTATACATCATACAAAGTACAAAGTTCATAATGTAAATAATTATTCAAAGTTTCATAACTTTATACTAATAATAATCAATCTGATATAAAGTTAATTTCATATGATTATCACAGTTGGCTATTAATGATAATGATAATGATAATGTTCCTAAGTGTTTCAACCATGTTAGGAAACATTACTATAATGATAACTATTATGTAACTATTGAGTAACCATTGAGTAACCATTGATTAAACCATTAAAGTATTATGTACCTTCTATGCAAGGACATTCCATAACATGTCAGGTGTAGTTCATATCAACTGTGTCCCAGGCCATACTGGCCTCTGAAGAAAACATAAGTCATATTATAATATAATCTTCAAAAGAACCAATAAATTTCCTAAGTAACTTCTATAAATTCCAATGTTTCATTTTCAGAATACTCAAAAATAAACAAAGTCTTTTTCCATAATAATGAGAAAATTAGTAACCACCCAAAGTACAAGTATTTACTATGTACCATAACCTTAATGTACCATATTAACATAACCTTAAATTTATAAACATTTGTTCAATGCTATCCAAGTCTAAATGCAATTAATTTCCAAGTAAAATTCTAATTTCCTAAGAAAATTAATATCTTCAAAGTTTACATTAGAATTACAAACTCCTTGATCAGGACTGTATATATGCATTTATTCTTGTCATTACAACCTTGTATGTTCAGATAAATCAAATAAGTAACTGTAGATTTGATTTTAAACTTTTGATTTCCAACTTTACCAAAGTTGAGGTCATGTCACAGAGAGTGACCTACCTTGACCCACTTTCTAGGTCAAAGTTCACCAAACTAGGTCATGAGTCAGATACATATTTCATAACTAGGTCAAATAATATTTTTTCACAAATTTACATATTTTGTCTAAACTTTCACAGGCAACATGTATTTGTACATTACTTGTAGTTTTTAGCTCATTTGACATTTCACAATTTACCTGTTTGACAATATTCATTCATACATTCCATGCCATGTTCTTCTGACAAATTTCTTCAAAACTCATTCAAAATGACATTCAAAACTCCAAAACTCTACAGTATCCTATTCTGAACACATTTTATCCAACCCCTACATCCAGATACAGGTTTATAATACAACAAATAAGAAACTTGAATACTTACAGGGACAATGTTCCCCTTTTACTGCAAAGTGTTTTCAGATGTCCTTTCTCCTTGAGAGCTATTGGCAAAGTGACAGATTACAGAGAAAGAATCTCCCAAATCTAACATTTTGAGTTCTCTGTTCTGATTGGTTAAAATGTTCTGGCCATGTGAGAACCCCATGGTGATTGGTCAGTCTGTCCTCTGAGTAAACTCAAAACAACTCAAACCATGTGATAGCCCTGCCTGGACTGTGAAGCCAGCCACAATGCTCAACTCAACCCTGACTATCCAGCTCTTGTCACCCATTCACTCAAAACAATCTTGCCTGCACCTACACACATAAGCAAAAGTTTTGTAATAGAAACATATAAACATATAAACCAAATTCTGGATAAACATTTTATTTGTACAATAAAACCCATCTTACATTCTGTCTGTTTTTTCTTCTGTCTGTGGTATGAGCATAAACATAATTATATGACACGTATCTAGCCTAATCTATAAACCTGCAGGTTTCGGTTGTTGAAAACATATAAACGAAGGTGTGCGAGGAAAACAGTGATTGTCGTCGTATTTGTTAGATATATACAGTATTCCGGAGAGCGAATTTTGCTTTGAAATGAAGTAATGTTTTACTGTATTACGGGAAATTGAGCTAATCAGAATTGGCGACACACTATAGAAAAATGGAAGGCTTTATTTCCACTGTCTCATTAAATGCTTTGTTATTCTGTGTTTGAAAATATCAATTTCTATTTATCACATTCGTTTTCATAAGGTATCTATTAGTTGTGCTAATATAAGTGTCTTTGAACACAAAATGTTACATGTGATCAATTCCGATATTACATATTTTTTACAAAGATATATGTGTTCTAACAAGATGACTTTACCTATCTTAATGAAAAGTAATGAGCCTTATTTTCTGACATTTTTCCAACCGATGATACACAAGTTTGATACCTTAATAGGTTCAGATAACAGGTATCAAACTCATGTATATGGCAATGCAGTTTGGTTTGTATTTAATCCGTTAAATAGAGTTAATACATCCATCAAAGGCATGGCATTTAATGGGTTGAAAGACAATGGCTCACGTTTATGCATGTCTGTGTATTATTTTGAAATTTAATGCGGGAAATGTCAATTTTCTACAGCTGAGGAGCCAGATGATTTATGATTTATCACACAATCAAAAGATGTTTCTGATAAAGATCTGAAAATGTGATGAGTTATTGGTTGAAGCTGGATTCATATCATCTCTGCGCAGTACATAGCAGAACATACCAAAAAAAGCCAGGTGAGGCTGCCCATCACCACCGCAATATAAACAAGACCACATGAAAGCCTCTTGCATTCTCTCATGCCTGTTGTGAGCTCAGGTATGTTGTTCCAGGTGCCTCGTATTCAGTGGATGGAGCGCCCCAGAGGGGAATGTGGAGGATGAGACCTCCTCACATTAAGCGAATATAATCAATCACTTAACGTTGACTTACCAATCATATTACAAACAAAAGTGGGATGTAACAAAGACAATTAAAACATAACAATAGATAACACCGTTTATATATATACGAGATAGTTTTAACTAAAGTTTACAAGGACAGATGTAGGTGGGTTATGGTATATAAATCTTATTGGGAAAGGTTGAACCAGATTTGGTTATAATTTCTATAACTCAAAGTATTATATACGAGATAGTTTTAACTGAAGTTTACAAGGACAGATGTAGGTGGGTTATGGTATATAGATCTTATTGGGAAAGGTTGAACCAGATTTGGTTATAATTTTTATAACTCAAAGTATTAATAGGTTTATGTCTGAGAGCTGAAGTTTAATAGTTTAAGGTTTGATAATGATAAACATAGGCAGGGAGGGAGGGTTGTGAGCGTCTGATTGTGTGACTTTTGATGGCAGACTGATAAATGATTCTGACAATATGGATCGCTCATATCTCAGCGGGATATCAATAATAAAGATAGATAGTCCAACATCCAGGACACTGAGAGTATCACAGATCCACAGCATTCACCCATAAACATACACCATTATGGCAAGGAACTATATATACAACATGTTTGGATCTACAGCATTCACCCCCATACTCCATAGACCCTTATGGCAAGGAACTATATAACTGTATCATGGCATCACGGATCTACAGCATTCATCCCTAAACTCCATAGACCCTTATGGTAAGGAACTATATAACTGTATCATGGCATCACGGATCTGCAGCATTCATCCCTATACTCCATAGACCCTTTTGGCAATATATCTATCTCATTGCATCACATCACAGCACAACCTGTCTGTCCCATCTGTTTGTTTGTGGTTTTACGTCACTTCCAACATTAGACTTGAATGGTGATGAACAAAATTAAGGTCAGCTGGGTTGATGGCAGGAGAATATTTAAGAGCACCAAAGGCCGAGGATCTAGCCGTAAACTAACTATATTTATTTAATTATACAGGTATATATGTTGGCCGGTTGGCGCGACACTGGTGGACTGAATGGTTTTGATCCAGTACCACAATTAAATCAGTTATTGCTTGACGCGTTGCCCATCTGTGGTGCACTCCAAGCGTGCATCCCTTGATACCTCGAAGTTTAAGAGTATTTCTCTTCACCCTCAGGCTTGTTCCAAATATATATTGTATTTACTTACTGTTATTAATGAGTTAATGAGTCAAACATGAACATCACCATAGGATACATATTTGATCCCCAAAATGATCAGAATTTAAGTACTTTTTGAAATTGGTAACTGTAAACAAGACATCTTAGGAGGTATTAAAAATTCCATTATTATTCCATCTAAAGGTGTCATTGAACACAGATTCAAACAGGTTCGTGCCTGAGATTTTCTTTTCCCCTCCACAGCCATTTCGTCACGTGGAAGACAAATAACATTCATTGATTGGAAAACTACCTGAAGAGGACATGAAACAATTTCCAAAACACATAATGATGATGATGGGACCACGTTGAAATCGGTTAACAATTGCAATATTTGAATCTCCACCCTATTTGATGTTTTCATATATATATATATATATATATATATATATATATATATATATATATATATATATATATATATATATATATATATATATATATATATATATATATATATATATATATATATTTATAATGGTTCAAGCTGAGACTAAATGATTAATATATATATTAAGACGTCAGACGTCAGACGTGTGTATGATATCCTAAATAAATCATATTTTACCGCTGACTCGGTACCGTACGATCTCCTAAGATTAGCTTGTGTCCGATGACCTTATGTCATGGCTGGCCTGGCACCTTTACTGAAATTGGCGCAAATGTGCCTGGGGTATTATTGTTATATCATATCTGTGATATTAGATGATATGTGGTGTAGGGGAAATGTATCCTATGATACATGGGAAATTTTACGTCACATCACCACACTTTTATCGCTCGTTCTTCTCAATTCATGAAACAAGAAAATAAGCACTTGGCCAAGTTAATATAGATAGCATAATGCATTTTATGAACTGAAAATCAAACGCTAAAACTAGAAATAATGATCTGAATAATCCTACAGCAATTGGCCCCGAGTGCACGATATTCCTCTGTCCCTGTAACGTAGCCCACTAATGACAATAATGTAACTACCAAAGTTGTCAGACCTGAATAAATTAGTTGAAATCTAAAGCAATAACCAACGTCCTTATCATTTCACGCATAACTATTCATGTTTATTCGGAGTCATGGAGAACATTGAGTTATAAGATTGTGTAGATAATTGAATTGAGAACAATGAAGGTCATTGAGAACATTGAGTTATCAAAATGTGAAGGTCATTGAAAACATTGAGTCATGAAATGGTGAAGGTCATTGAGCACACTGAGTTATCAAAATGTGAAGGTCATTGAAAACATTGAGTTATCAAAATGTGAAGATAATTGAATTGAGAAAATTGAGTTATTAAGTTGTGAAGGTCATTGAGAACATTGAGTTATCAAAATGTAAAGGTCATTGAAAACATTAAGTTATGAAATGGTGAAGGTCACGGAGAACATTGAGTTATTCGATTTTTATATGTATCAATTTGAGCAAAGATTATTGATGATATGAGCATATGTTTGTATATCTATATCACTTTCAAAATCACACTTTAGATCCAGCATCTGAAGAGGGTATTTAGGCTCCTTCACTAAATGTCACTTTGACTTTTCCCAATGGTAATGTTTGTATAAGAAAGATATGAACATATTTTCTGCTTCGCTGCTAAGTAGAGTTTATGTGCCAGACAGGAGCACTTATCACGTGACATCAAATTTTTCACGCGATATTAGTACAGTCATCGACACAAACACGAAAGTCAAAATAACAGAAAATTGGAAAATTAGAAAGGTTAGTCACAGACAACAGAAATCCTGTGTTGCCGCCAAAAACTAAGGAGAAAAAACAAAGATTCTCCCACTGAACTCACGGCAGAGCGTCGAATGTCTATATCATTTGTGATCACTCAAGCCATACTGCGAAAGCACTGAAACCAAGATGGCCGAAAATTGGTTGGGTATTACATCACAATCTCCTTAGAGCCTGACACGTAAAGTATCTGGTAATTGCTCTACCATTTGAAACGTTTAGCAAGTACCTACTACCATGCCTTATGACATCCTCCTTTCTAAGTTACAAGGACGCTTGTACTTGTCCTAAACCCAATCAGCAAGTACCCAGGCACTCTGCGCTCATTTAACAAGACTCCTTGCCGAATGAGATACTTAGCGTCTCTCGAATCTGCATAATACACGATGAATATTCAATTTGGTTGTCAGTTAATTGAGAGAATTATTACATATATTTAGTAAATAAGATCATAAAGCATGGTGTTACGTTTATCATTTAGAATTTTCGGTTTCACAATTTCAAGAGGTAAGTTTTGGAAAAATGTTCAGAGATTCATCAGTAAGAAACTTATTGATTTTGTTTTTTTCCTCGCGCCCCTTGAATGTTTGATAGTCAATCCCCAAGTCAGTGTCTAAAGGTCTGACCTTTCTTTGTGGATAAAATATTATTTACACCGTTATATGTGTCGTAAATATATGAGTTCCGCAAAAGTATACTCAAAATACTTAGTACGTTCTTAAGCTTGCATAAAAGTCATTAGATTTCATCATAACAAGGAATTTAATCTGACTTGTTTTTTCTTGAAACATGCGACGGCCTTTCATGTCAGTAACATTATTGGATAAGGTCAAATGAATTAACCTACAAGTAAATCAGAAAAAAAACATAAGTCAGACCACAATCTACATTTTCCAAGTAATCAAGTTAAAATTGGGTGCGCGGAATAAGCAAATTCTGTACTACTTGGAGCACCGGATTGGCTGAGACAACCAGTTCAGGTAAATTCCCGGATGTCACGTTGTCTACGTGACCAGTCTAATGTGATTATAACTTTCTGGAACTCGTGATATCCAGTGTTCAATTCTGCTGTGTTGTTACCAGGTAAGATATCAAAGTTACTTGTTCCATTCTGTAGTGAGATAGCAACAGGTGTTTGCTTTAAATCAATTATTTGACTAAAAATTGATTAAATGTATTTTTTCCCCGGAGGCCCAAATGTGCTAAAGTAAAGGGGCTCCAGTCCCATAAAGTAAGGGGCTCCAGTTCCCAAAAGCCCCTTAGCCACAGAACCCCGGGGGGGCTTCAGCCCCCAAAAGCACCCTCCTGGATCCGTCACTGAAATATACTAAACATTTTCTTTGTTTTTTGTACCTTTTATTCATTCATGATTTAACACATGTTGACAAGCGTAAATGACTGAAACAAAGGCATAGGACTTATGAATAACGCGCCCATGTATATATTTAGTTCTCGACAACGGCATAAAGTTTTGGTATTTAACTCGCAATCATAAACACGCCACAAGAGTAAAAGTATTTCACTCAAATCAAGAATCCCTTGTCATCAAACAAGCTTCCAATCGTCCAAGATGTATCTTTTTTTATAAGAAAATAGATGGTATAAGGAATTGCAATTGAATTTACATTACTTTGTAAACTAATAAAGTGTTCTTGCAATAAGATATTCCTTTTTTCTGGACCTTCCTCCACCAACGGCTCCATATATCAATGTGAAATCTCGTCATCTATCTTTTTACAATATAGAATGATAAAAAGCATCATTCTTAGTCTGAGAGATGTTATACATGTAGCTTCTATCAGGTATATATCAGGGTATGATTTACAGTGAATGATAAAAGTCAACTGTCATCAAAAGCTATCGTGAGTTCATAAAAGCATATCTATGATGAACAAAATAATATCAATCTTGGCTCAATATTTTGTTTTGAAAAGCACATATAACCATCGTCTTCTGATTACATCTTTGTCATTTTTTGACCACCACAATTGATATTTAGTTATTATGTCTTTGCAATGTGATAGGCATCACAGGCATCTTTAGTCAGTCATATCTCTAATATATAGAACTAAGGTCCATGGTAGATAGAGTCACATTTTAATTAAGGTTCTTAAAGCCAATGGCAGATTATCTTAGCAATGATATATGGATGTGCACCGGTATATTGATGCGTCAATAGTGTGAGAGTAACCCAAGTCACATATCCATACAGTTACTCCAGTGTCATGATCACACACAGCATCTAATACCACGACATCAATCTCTGAAATGTGGAACAAAAACTCAAATTAATCCAATCCAAATCACATACATATAAAATAAGACTGCATATTTAGTGATTGTTTTTTAATATCACTGAAAGCGAATGATATCTCTGGTCTCCTATCTTATAAACCTTTTTCCTTCATTCCTCGGTATCAGACTCTTGAAAAAATTCAATATTTCTCATGACGACTCCGGATGAAGGTATATCTCCAATCTTCACTCTCAATTAATCATTTGCGTTCTTTTTATTTAGCAATTTGTTTATTTAATATTGTGGGTCCGTTTAAGTTCAAATGTATACATATTTTATCAGCACTTAAATAATACTGTATCTAAGAAACTTAATTACCGAGGATGATATACAATAGGTCAAAAAATGCAATTGAAACTACAAGGAAAGTGGAGTACCTTTTCCTGATTCTTTTAAATACCATTTGAGGCTGACAAAATTAATGGATAAATCCCAAGCAATACAGCCTTGATGAAACTGAAACATAAGATAACCAGCTTGAGCCCTGACTAATTAAGTATGGGGATGTAGGTGATCACATCGGTTGCATAAGAAGATGCAAGCAATATTTTGTTCTGTTTAATCAATCATTGTCATATATTAAAATATTGTGTGTTCAATTAAATTGGTGAAATTGCCAATAAAATGTTTTGTTGATCGTGATTGGTTAGATTAAATGCAATGATCTACACACACACACACACACACACACACACACACACACACACACACACACACACACACACAAACACACTTCCCAAATAAATTCAGAAATCTATATTTACTGTTCTTGTTCAATCCAAAAGTCACCTGTTGATGCTTGGAGCAAAATACCAAGTGCAAAAATGGAGCAAAGCCGACACACGCTTCCGAGAGGATCAAGTGTTCGTTTGAGTTACAAGTCTTATGCTGCCTGAAACAACATGCGGGATGTTTTAGCAATTATATCAATGTCACATCGTTTCAAACTATTTCTCATGGACTTTAGCAACATCTAGAACGTGAAATGTCCCCATTTAATCTTATTTTGGAGATATTAACCTTAATCGAGAAGGATAAAAGCGTTAACTTTTTCAATGAGGTAATTTGGCTGATATTCAAGAAGTTCTGGTTAATAATAGATTGAATACCTTGGCGTGCTTGTGAACCACACTCTTAAAGTACTATCTATTACAGTCGATGCCAGAGTACACAACAAGATCAATTCTGAAAAGCAACTTTTAATTTTTATAAATTCTTGGGAATTGTAAATTAACAAAAAGAATTACTTTAAACAAATCTAAAAAATAATGTCAATGTATTAAAGGATAATGTGGCATGCAGCTGAGAATAAATAAAAAAAACATCTAATGCGTCAGTTTTTGGATCATAATGACAATTTAGTTACAAATAGCTCGATGTAAACATCTAAGGTGTTTATAAGAGCAAATGAAGGCATCAAAACTGCACAATTAGGATTAGTTTTTAGGGTAATGGTTTCTTCGCAATGAGGTATTTTTACCTGTAAACGATGTCTTGAGAATCGCGCAAAAAGGGCAAATTGTAAATTGCGCAAAATGGGAATGTAAAAAAACCACAGTATAAATGCCACTTGCACATCAAGCAAGAGTGACCCAAAACAATGTGGTGTTCAGGATAAATGGCTTCAGGAAATCGATTAAAGAGGATTGGAAATGATTATATTGAGTATTTACAAATATTGGCCACCCTTGGTAGATGGCAGTGTGGACTGACTTCCTCGCCGTGTGTTGACACAGTCGCCCGGGGGCAGACAAGGTTCACCCATTACTGCCGAGGCACTGTGGGTAATAAGTATTACAACACCTTTCACATGCCTATTCCTTAAACAATTAGCAACTAAAATATGTTTCCTCTTGCACAGGATTCTACACAGCTGCATCTCTCAAAACCTTGTCACGCTTTCTGATCATCCTTTCTGGATCATTGAAGTATCTTTTCATACTGAAAAGATACTTCTGCAAATTTTCTGTATCATATTTAGTAATTCCCAAATAAATGTATGATAATTTCAATCTCTATCTGAACGACTTTTCATTATTACTAAAACGAAAAATAATATGTAAATAATAATATGTAAAAAAAAATAGTAATATATAAACCAGACAAAAAGGTCATTTTGTAAAATCACAAAATAAGGGTATTAAAGAAATAGATTTAATAAGGGATATTTTAAAGCTGACATTAAGGGATTTTTCAATCAATAAAGGGGCATCGGTTGCCAGGACCCTCTAATGCTATAGAATAGGATTAATTTTATCTAATTTAAGCAGCCTTCAGACCAGACCACAAATATTTAAAGCTGAGGTATTTGTCAATATGGGTGATGTCTATTCATCACTGCTTTGAAAGAGGAACCCTCATATCTTATAGTCAAACATCTCCTGTTTCCGATTGATCATTATAATCATATTGTCCCTGAGCTTTGGAAGAGATGACAGCTCATTGTAAAATACACACATGCCGACTGGTCCAGATTTAATCCACTCTTCTTGCCATTAATGCTAGCTTAATGTATATTTATTTTTTCTGTTCTCAATTTTATATGTTTTTAAAACAGCATTTAGGTGTTAAGTAAACTGTTATTACTACATAAATTCTTGTCATATATCACTAATAAGAGTGAGAGTGAATAAAAACAAACTATGACTGTTTATGATTTTTTTTTTTTAATTTTTCGTACTTTGCAATTGAAATAATATTGCTGCATTCTAACTTTGATCAAATTCATCTGACACAGCGGGAGCACCTGGCCACGCTCTTGTGCGGGTTCTGGCGTGTTTTATCTTGGTGGATAAGCCAAACCTTGGCAGACACAATGATAATAGGGGAGAGCAAATTGCAACTTGTCTCCTGTCAAATATGTGGTCTGTTAAGGAGGTCATTAGAGGTCATTGTGGGTCCGGTTCTGGTCACGCCCTCTAGCGACCAGTCAAGAAGCACGCCACAAGCTTCTCGCGTATCAGAAACTCGTAAGCTTTTCTCTCTATGAAGTTTAATTTCGCAAAAATATTACTGCAAGGAAAACAATTTATAGTGGTATAAACAAATTTCCAATCATACAAATATTAGTTTAAATGCAAGTAGTGCCGAACCTGGTGAGTAATAAGTCTGGCGGAACGATTTGGATCATTATTTGGAGCATTGAAGCCGGACTATATAGCCCTTGGCCTCATGACCTTTTCTTATTGAACAATTGTCATCTGCTTGCACACTCCTGATTAGAATTTTAGTGTCCATAAATGATAGATATTCTGTTGAGATGCTATAGGCACATGTTTAATGTTTAATTTCACGATGGATTTCGACAAAATATAAAGAAAAGTACTCACAGATGCAGGGATTGACCTCCATACCTACATGCTCATGAGGCAGAATACACATATAAGATAGACATTTTGGGGAAGTCCTGTGACAAAAGTTTCTCAGTACTCAGCATGCATTTAGACTCATATCATCGACATTTCTGTTTTTTCACAAAATGTTAACACCAATGTTCATTTTTTTTTTGTTAGGCGTTTTTCCAAATAAAAGATAACGAGTCCGATCAACAAAATCTAATTTTAACATATATTGCTATATATTCGTCTTGGTCTCACGGGTTCAAAAGTTTCAATTATTTCTGTTAGAGTAATCGTTGTTTAGATACATCCAAAAACGTGTATATGACCAACCTTTTTCTAGTTTGGTTTCACCGCGACAAAATGCAATTGTTCGACACCAGGTGGCTTGTCCATCTAAGGGTTTCCAGGAGAATAAAAACACGTCCTACCAAGGTGAAGATCGTTCTTCCCTGGAGATATTTCACGATGAAAAATGGCTTGATGGGCTGGTATTTAGCACAGAATGATCCATTTCAACATTGAAGAGGCCCAGGGGTGGAAACTGTTTGTATATTTACCCTATGGTAGTTGTAATGAAGGATAGAAAACCTGGATGGGGGGAACAAAATGGCGGCCTGATTGTTAGTGATTTGATTGACGTTGGACCCATCAAATGAGAGGTCCATATTCTTATATTGATATGTAGGTAAATCACCACAATTAATGCTTGAAGTAATGATTTATCTACCTGCATTATTTTACTCAAAGTAGAGGGGAAAATGTTCCCACAAAGCCACACAAGCAAATATAATATATATCTAAACAGTTTATAGAGTAATGTACCGTGTAGCAATCAGACAAATGAAAAATAGTTCATTTCAGGTTAATTATACTGAAAGATATGTACACGATAGCCAGGAACTGTACGCTCATGCATTCTCTGGATAAAAAAACCTGTGGTTTTGACTTTCGTTGGGGCGGTACTCAGAGTGTTATCTGTAATACATAGTTATCAAGATGTTCAGATCTATCTATATCATAAACACATATGTCGGGTTGCGAGATATGTCCTGCAACACATGTTCACATCTTCTGTCACTATAGATAATTTACAGGTGCGAAGCTAAACAAAGTATCGTATGCCATAAAATGGCCAGAGACGATATGTGCCTGGGACTGGGTATGTCGCAAAAAGACACACATCATCTTTATGTTTGATCCACATCCATGTGTTTCTATTTCTCAGTGAAGTAAAAGCTGTCACGTCCCGAAGAGAAATGTGAAAGGCTCAAAACCCTCCAGTGTGAATGTTTGTAGTTAAGCGCTGGCCGCTAGATGGCGTCGTCTGTAATCCCCGGGCTCAGCAGTGCCTGTGAGGCTATGGTTGTTCGGTCGTGCAGGAATGAACGCAATACGAATACGTATGCGTTATCTATGATATAACTCTCAGAGAACAAAACACAGAGAAGGGTGTGGGTTCCACCACTTGTCGGCCTTCAGTCTCAGAGCCGCTACTGCCTAATCTACCAGACCTCCTGTCCGGCAGCACAGCAAGCGGCTGGTACCAGATATGATATCCGCTGGAGGGAGGCGCGTTTTTATCATAGAGTCATACAAGTAGTAGACAAGACAGGAGGGCCGATGGCGTCCACATGGGGGCTGTTTAACAAGCAATGTGAGTTTTATAAAGCTGCCCGGATTAGCATGGGTGGATCAATGGAAGTCTAGCAGGTGTGCTGTAAGGATTTCTGCTGTGTTGCGCTGGCGAGAGACAAACAAGTTAGCAAAAAGCTCTCAAAATCGCTCAGAATCATTTGCCTTAACATTTCAGCACCCGGTGGTCCTGCGCTATTCTGATTGGCTACCTGTGGAATTGTGGGGTTTTTTTTGCCTCCTCCGGCCGGATGGACGCTGGAGAGAGGAGTTGCAGGCACCGTCTACAGCGCCACCAGGCGACCAAATTTAGCACCACAAGGCAAGGGATAAGCTCCGAGTTCCCGTCGTCCTCACCACACGGGATAACCTGTCTTGTGATTTCTTGTTTTAGCGTTAGTTTCTGCGCAAAAAAAACCGATAGAATTGACAATGTAAGGCATCTAGATGGAGTACGATTAGGAGAAGAGGGTTTTCCTTTAGTTTTCCCAAGAGTATAACGGTTTTATATAGAGGACTAGTGCATACAAGTGAGCGCGAGAGGTGGGGCGTCAGCGCCGAGACATCAGTGAGGGATCCAAAGCAGACATGGGCGGCTGAAAGGCAAGCTGTGTCCGTCATCTGCAGTCAGCGCCATGGTCGCCTTTCAAGCCTCCGTCTTCTCCAGCCTTCTTCTCTGGTTTACCGCTCTCATCCCGCCAGCCCTGCAGGCCAAGATGAGGAACTGTAAGTAAACTCTATGTCTATATGGTATATAATGTTTTAGTATTCTTGGTGGCCACTCTTAAAGCATGCAACAGTTTTAACACTTATGTGAAATGACTTTCCTGAATGTCAAAGCGGAGAGGGCATAGCGGGTAACGCCTACCTACCCCTGAGGGGTGTCTGACACGGTGCCATGTTGCTGAATGTGTTACGCTCTAATTAGACAGCAAGGACATCACGTGATCAGCTTGTTTTTCTCACCTGTCATGACATCCATTTTGAGAACATGAGCTAGCGTCGTGAGCTGTTCATACAATACTGTGAGCATTTCAGGTTTCTGACGGGGGAAATCTCAGCTGTACGGTGTCCTGGGGCGAGAAGAAACTCTTCAGAACACCGCCAGAACACTTACCGTATTGAATTGCGGTATATGAGGCTTATCTACTCTCAAGCTTGTGATACTTTCCATTTCCATGTGTCCTTGTCTGATATAGAAGGATAAGTAATATGTGAAACTCTGATTGCAGTTATAGGCTTGGAGATTTGATTTGGGACTTTAAAGTCATATGTATGGTATATGGTTTAACAGACGTAAACATCTCTGGATCGATTCCAGTCTCGTTTGGGATAAAACACTTTTCCACAGAATACATCTTTCATATGAATCTTGTTTGTCTTGAAGCTATATATAGAACATTATAATCGAATATTATATATATAGTCTGACTTAATACCAGATCATGAAAGATAAACAAACAACTCAAAGTTGACCTCAGAATACGCCTGTTAATTAGCTGTGAACATGTGAAATTCTAGTCGACATACACATTTCATATTTCATATACGTCAACTCAATATATATTCTCTGTTTATTATGTATGTCAGTAGGAGTATAAATATTTCCAGTTAATATCAAACACATTTTGCAGTATAGATAATTTCAGATTATGTTTCTCAGTTATAATTTGATGTATTTTGTAGTATGATAATTTCAGAAACTCTAGCAGGTTTTTTTCTTCCCAGTTATTATTTGATATATTTCACAGTGTGACAATTTCAGAAACTCTAGCAGGTTTTTTTCTTCCCAGTTATTATTTGATATATTTCACAGTGTGATAATTTCAGAAACTCTATCAGGTCTTTTTCTTCCCAGTTATTATTTGATATATTTCACAGTGTGTTAATTTCAAAAACTCCTTTTTTTCTTAGGAGTATGATAATTTCCAGTAGATATTTAATATATTCTGTAGTATGATAATTTCAGAATCTTTTTAATTTTTTCGCTGTAGATTTGGTTTGATATGGCCCATAAATAACATTATTATGGGGCAGGCAGACATTTTGCTTCATAGGGCAGAAATGTTCTATACTGAGTATCAGGGGTGTTATAAATACTTGGACAAGTCTGATTATCGATATAGGAGCGTCCCTGATACAAATCTTCATAGTAAGAGAAAATATCCTGGTTGATTGGATAGGCTATTTCTATGAATGTTTAACAGAATGTGAAGAAATATTTTGGAGAATTGTGCATAGAGCAAAATCTCTTATAAATTGATAATGACAAAATTATGCATTACCTGCAGAGCACGACTTTATTTTTTATCATTTAAATCGTACATTTCTGTCTATAGACATACGCTCTATTTTATCTGTATATTTCATGAGCACACACTGGTAAGTTTAAGGTTGCAGTTGAATGTTTTTCTTAGCTCGTACTGAGAAAAACCTAGAAACAACAAGAAAAAGTCAACTTTGCAGCGGATATAAAGAATGTGACACTGCACATAATAATAAGTCCCAATGCATTATTTATATATAATCCTATTAATTCAGAACATACTGAGACCATTATGGGAGATATCTTTCTAGATCTAGATAATGTTTAGTACGCATTCATCCATGTTGA